>JAJTUV010000570.1:0-600000 GCA_021653895.1 Mastomys natalensis
CATTCACTGGGAAATGTGGTTTTTGTCTCCTCAATAAGGCTTATTAGTTTCCAAAGAAAAACTATTTTTTTAAATGTTCTCTCGTGTCTAATATAACTCACAAAGCAATCCATTCTTCTTCAGTGCCTGTCCTTATATTTTCTGGCAATTTCCTTTCTACTGGTGACAAAGAACGTCAGCTGAGCTCTCCACTGCTTTAGCTTCAGAGATTTTTGTCTATGTGTCTGATATTCCCAAAGACCAGTTACCTTAAAGGGTCCTAAAACTTTAGTTATCATCAAGTGTAATGAAATAAAATTATTTAAAAATGGAGAATGTGTCCCCAAGTATCAGGTTGATAGACCTTAAAATTCTAAGTGTGTGAAGGCACCATCAATACTTTTCTAAACAAGTCACAGAATATATTTAAAACTCATGTGATTCAAAATTGGATTACCAGAAGAACACTGATGACCCTCATACACAAATGGACAGGTGTAAAAATATTGTTTTCATTTGCTCAGCTATTTCACCAGAGGAAGACCATAACTGACGGCCAAGAGATACTTGAAAAGACAAAGCCCTTCAGCAAAAAACAATGGCTACCATCTCATACATTGCCTTTTCTTTTTCTTTTCTTTTTTAAACATTTATTTATTTGTTTGTTTATTTATTTAATTGAGTACACTGTCGCTGTCTTCAGACACACCAGAAGAGGCCATCCGATCCATTACAGATGGTTGTGAGCCACTATGTGGTTGCTGGGAATTGAACTCAGGACCTCTAGAAGAGCAGTCAGTGCTCTTAACTGCTAAGCTATCTCTCCAGTCCCATTACTTTTTCTTTAAAATGTGTTCTGGCACCAAATGTTAAAACATTCTGCTATTCTGTGGTGCTAGTATAAATTAGTTCAATCAGTTCAAAGAGTAATTAGACATTATTGAATAAAGCTGTTCATCCTTCATAATTCAGCAGTTCTGACTGTATTCCCTAGAGAATTGTTTATATACCTCTCAAGGAAATGCATGTTAGGATGCTGTGCAGTGTTGTTTATAGTAATGGGAAATGGGAAGCAACTTATAAGTTCACTCACTGGAGATCCAGAATGTACATTTATTACATTGCATTGTGTTGTATTGGGTTCGTCGGCTGCATTGCATTGAGTTGTGTTGTGTTGTGTTGCGTTGCGTTGCGTTGTGTTGTGTTGTGTTGTACTGGTGAGCTTTCCATCACGGTGACAAAATACTTGATGCCATCTACTTTTCAAAAAGTGGAGTGGAAGCTGGAGAGATGGTGTAGTGGTTAAGGGCACTGGCTCATCTTCCAGGGGATGAAAATTCGGTTCTCTGCAACCACAACTTCTGGGTCTCACTGCTTCCGGTTTATGATGAAGCATTAACGTGGCAGGGTGCAAAGTGGAAGAAACTGTCCTCATGGCGACTGGGAGGCAAAGAAAGAGAAGGAAATAGGCATGAGCTACGGGGTCCCCTTCAAGGGCACTAAGAAGGATCTAACTTCCCCTTGCTAGGTCCCATCTCTTAATGGCTCCCCAGTCTCCCAGTGGCGCTCCAGGCTGGCAGCCAGACCTTCAACACATGGGCCTTTGGGAGGATGTTTCAGATATAAACTCAAGAATGTAGGTTCAGAAAACCTTTTCTACTGATCCAAAGAAAACTTCAGTCTCGGAGTTTTAGGGGTGCTGTTGACAATGAGTCACCCGAAATGACTGCGGGGAGGTTCACTTTTCACTTCCTAAAAACTGGACATTAACAGAAAGTACATGTTATTTTTCCACTGGGCTCAAGGAAGGAAAAAGCCTGTTTTGCCAAAAGATATTAGAATTTTTATAAGGTAATAAGAATTGCATGATTCATATCCCCTTTATGTCTGTGTTTTCAGAAGGCTGAGGCACTGTGGTAATTAGTTAGAGTCTGCATCGTTTAAGAGCCTAATCCTAGACAAATCACCTTCTGATGTATCCTATATGTGGTTAAATTTTCATGTATTATCTGCTCCATGTGTGGATATGTTCACTGTCTTCTTAGGTCCATGTAGAATGAAGCGCTCGTTAATGTAATAAGCATTTCATTGTTGGGTAGGTGGGTGGATAGATGGATTTGTGAAGCACAAGATTGTATTATTAATTTCTCCTGAGAAACATAACCACCAAGGAGACTGAGAATTTTTTCTCATCTGCTCAGTACATTTGCTTGACATAGGAAATCACATTTAGGGGGAAAAAAACAAAACCATCCCAGGGACTGAAGAGATGGCTTAGTGGTTTAGAACAGACAGTGCTGTAGCAGATGATCCAAGGGCCATTCCCAGCTCCCACGTGGGTAGCCCACAACCCCTGTAACTCCAGCCGCAGGGCATCTGACTTCCTTTACTGGCCTATAGAGGTACACACACACATTGTGGCACACACTCAGAAATGCTCATATATATACATACATATACAAATTAATAAAAATTAAAAAGAATATATCTAATGTCATTCTATCACTGCCCCTAAACCTTTAGAAGTTCTATGTTGTCTTTAAACTCATATGGACATTTCTTAGCTGGGTATCTACTCCAATTGAATCAGTTAGACTCCAATTGAACACTTGTATGTCCTTTGTGCTCAATGTTAGCTGTTTGTTTCAGCCCAACTGAAAAGCCAGTGGTTCTCTGAGTACACTCCACTTTCCCAAATTCATCATTTTAAAATAGTGTTTTTTATGTGGTTCCCCACCACAGAATGCTACTGATTCTTAGTGGTCCATCTCAGAAGTAATTTGGTGGTAACAGCAGATATTCATGTTAATTTATTTAACCCTATGTAACTTAAGTGTTAGTGACCCCCATCTTACAGATGAGAAAAACAAGTTCAAACGGGCAAATAACTTTTCCAAAGGTAAACAACTCATGAGAGATGGAGCTGAGATAAAACCCAGCCAACTTGGCCCCAGCATCCTGCTGTAGCTGGCCAGCATCTGTAAAGAATTTCCTGGCTCTCAGCTCTTAGGATGGAGTGTTAGCATCTCATTCTCTGCATCCTCAGATAATGATGCCTGTCTCTCTTATCCTGTTGAATATGAGTTGATACGTCTCTATCTGCTTATGTAGTAGGTAAGATCTCCAGACTGGATGCCAGCTCAGCCACTTATCACACATGTACCTTTAGATAAGATACTTAACTTCTTAGAGTCCTAAGACCCTGAACCAGAGTGTCTTAGTCAGTATTCTATCGCTGTGAAAAGTCACCAGGACCACGGCAACGCTTATAAAGGAAAGCATTTATTTGTGGCTGGCTTACAGTTTCAGAGGTTTAGACCTTTATCATCATGACAGGAAGCATGGCGGCATGCAGTCAGACAAGGTGCTGGAGGAGGAGGTGACTCCACAGGCAGGAGAGAGAGAGAGAGAGAGAGAGAGAGAGAGAGAGAGAGAGAGAGAGAGAGAGAGAGAGAGAGACTGAACCTGGCCTGAGCTTCTAAAATATCTCAAGCCTACTTCCCATGACACTTTTCCTCCAACAAGACCACTAATGACCATGGTGGTTTGAATAGGAATAGCCCCCATGGACTCTCCTGTTTCCCTCCTTCGAAGGGAAGAGGCCCCCTCTCCCTAGTCTCTGGCCTTGTCCCTTCACTTGTTCAGAGCCATAATCAAAACCTGTCCTTTTCTATCTTCAACCCCCATCTCTCCCAAAGCTCCCAAATCATCATTTTAACACGCCCTAACCACTCCCATTTTAAACGTAACCAAGGTAACAACTTCCTCTGGACCCCACTACGGCCTCCACTTCGCAGCTATGATCTACCTTTCCTCTTTCTCTTTCAGGATTTTGAAGGGTTCTGTAGGCTCCTGGTCACTTCATCTTCTGCGTAGGTCGATCTGGCTTCCACCCATGTCGCTCCTTCCGGTCCTCTGCTACGTTCCAAAGCCCGCTTCAGTTCAGTCATCCACTGTCTAAATTAAAAACTCATTCCCTTTTTCCTTCTGTAACTATCTCTTCATGTCTTGTATCGCACCTCTTTTAGCTTCTCCTCAAGAGTCTCCTTGGTGGATTTGTCCCTTTCACCGATGTCCTGTTCTCAGATCTTCTTCTACCTACCCCGTAGACTCAGTTACCATCTCTGTCCTCATGGCTGTCACCTGGACACTTGAATCCTCAGCCCCTGTCCACTGCCGGACAGATTCAGGCTTCAAGCTGTCTATTCCAAAGCCCCAAAAGAGCTTTAATCAAAGGTCAACACAATTAAACACAACATCATTATGGCTTGAATATTACTCCCCCCTCCAAAAAAATGTGTTATACTAAAGTCTTAATTCTCAGCAATTTAAGGAGGTAGAACGCACCTTTATTTAGGAACAGAGTCTTTACAAGGTTAGCAGAGTTTTTAAAAAAAAAAAAAAATGAATGAAGGTTCTTGGCCAGTATGATTGACGTCCTTATAAAAATGAGATATTTCACCGGGCGTGGTTTCTCACACCTGCAGTCTGACACTTAAGGCTGACAGCAGGAAGCATGTTGTAAGTTTGAGGCCAGACCAGGCTATAGAATGAGACCCTATTTCAAAAAATCAAAAAGGTGGGGTGACGGGGGAGGGGGGATGGGAAGAATTTGGACACAGAACACTTTAAGCAGAACATGAGTAATATAAATGACAATGAAATACATTTTTCTGACAATCTACAAATAAAACAAAACCAAATGCCCAGGTTGCCAGTGTACCTGCTAACAGTTAAATAACTCCTAAAAAAAATTAATAAAGACATGTAAGGTGACTAATGTAGGACACACAGCAGTAAGTAGTGCTGGAATTAGCGGAATGGTACCCTAAGCCTGATGAATCAACAGAATCTCAATTCTGCATCAAAAGAACTCTGAACCTCCAGTGCGTGTATCTCTTTAAAGTCAGTGGTAGAGCGCTTCATTGGACATTAAATTCAAGTTCCAATGTAAAAAAAAAAAAAAATTAATAAAGATGGTTAGCTTGCTAGGCTAACTTTTGTATTAACTCTTTCTGGTTTATCTTTACTTTCATAGCATGTGTATTTATTAATAACAAATATCTTTTTGAAAGGCTTGGAATTCCATGCATGTATTGCCGGATGCGTTCTTTTTATCAGGATATTTGAGAGGAAATCTCTACCATTCCTTTGTCTTACTGCTGTATGTAAGGCAGGCTGTCCTGTGAACAGGTTAAAAAGTATCTCTTCTTCACCATCGGGTGCTGTGGTGGTTCGTAGCATTAAGCTTCACAAATGATACCACTACGGATATTTTGCCTCCTGGTACATACACCCTAGACTTTCTACAACTTCTAGTTCCGGGTGTGTGTCCAGGACATAGCTGAGAGTGGAGTCACCGTGCCAAATGATATGTCTACTAACTAGTGTCACAGATGCCAAAAGCCTTAAAATCTGACAAGGTCTTGATTGTAACTCTTTCATAGTTCTGCTAGGCGTACACATGGGCACAATGAACCAGAACTGTTTGTGGGCAATCCGTCAGAGGCCTGGTGCTCCTGCGGGAGGTGAGGCAGTGTTGACGGTCCTCTGGACCACAGAGAGCCCCTGAGGTCAGAAGAGCTTCCTGGTTGAGAAAAATTTACTTCAGCAAGTTACCTTGCTCTAATACCTGGGAACAAGGTGACAATGTTACTCTGCTGCACACCTGCCGGGTCACACTGCAGCTCAGAAGCGTTGACCAGACCCAACCCCTCCCCACAGAGCAACCAGTTGGTTTGAGAAGATGATGCGTTGAGATTAGAATACAAAGTGTTTCACACTTGGCTATGACTAGACAGATCTCCTCTGCAAGTATACCAAGACTGGTTCTCCTTTCAACTTCCTTATGGTATTTTCAGTAGACAGAAGTCGTTAATTAGGACAGTTAGAGTACTTTCTTTTTTTTTTTAAGATGGGGCTATTGGCAAACCTGGAGAGAATTTTTTAATTAATTTATTTTTTATTAGATATTTTCTTTATTTACATTTCAATTGTTTAATTGTTTTCCCCTTTCCAGATCTCCCCTTCGGAAATTCCTTATCCCATCCCCTGCCCCCGCCCCCTCCACCCCTCCACCCCTCCACCCCCCACCCCTCCCCACTCTATGAGGGTGCTTCACCACCCACCAACCCATTCCTGTCTTCCCGCCCTGGCATTCCCCTACACTGGGGCATCAAATACCCTCAGGCCCAAGGGCCGCTCCTCCCACTGATGTCCAACAAGGCCATCCTCTGCCACATATGCAGCCGGAGCCATGGGTCCCTCCATGTGTACTCTTCGGTTGGTGGTCCAGTCCCGGGAGCTCCCCCATGCTCTCCCCATGGGGCTGGAAACCTCCTCAGCTCCTTCAGTCCCTTCTCCAACTCCTCCATCGGCACTCTCAGTCCAATGGTTGGCTGCAAGGATCCGCCTCTGTATTTCTCAGGCTCTGGCAGAACTCTATACCAGGCTCCTGTCAGCAAGCACTTCCTGGCATCCACAACAGTGTCCTGTTTTGGTGACTGTATATGGGATGGATACGCAGGTGGGGACTAGAGTACAAATTTTTATCAGTAACTTCCTTTGTTATTTGTAACGTGGGGACTCTTAAGAGTCCTTTTACCCAGAGAAAAATAGACCATGTTTAGATTTCCTCTAATATTTTGTCTATCACATTTTGAGACAGCCTTACTGGTAAATTAATTCATTACTTACTTAATTACTGGTATATATAATTCATACGTGTAAAATTATAGCTCCCTCATATTTAAGTATATTCTCAAAGTTCTATCACAATCAGTTATAGAACATTTGTTTCATCCAATAGAAACTCTGACTCATTAGGAGTTCCTCCCTCCCTCTCCTTACTCTTTCTTTGTTCACAGTGATGTCTGAGTGACAGTAATCTACTTTCCAGCTCTGTAGCCTTGTGTGTTCTGAGTGTTGCATGTGAGTAGAATCATACAGTGTGGGTCAGTTGCGGGTGGCTTCCCACAGCTGCATGAAGGGATGGGGCACACCCAGGTCGCAGCATCTGTTAGTGCTTCACACCCTTCTGTGCCACGTGTCACCCCATTAGGCGGATCGTGGCTCTCGTTTATCCATTCATCGATCATGGATGTGGGCCTTCTACTTTTTCTGGCTGTTTAGAATATTGCTGTGATAAATGCTCGCACACAAGCTTTGCGAGGACTTGTATTTCCATGTGTCTCGGATGTACACACAGGCCAATGGTAACTCCATGTTTAACTTTTTAAGTCCCTGTCAGGTTACTCTCTCCAAGCTGCACATGTTCAGTCAGTCTCCCTAGCAACAAATGAGGTCTTCAGTCCCTCTACATTTTTATTATAATAATCCTAGTGGGTAATGAGCCGTATCTTACTGCAGTTTTAATGCGTATTTCTCTAAGGGTCAAAGAGTGCTTTATCGTGTAGCATTTGCTTATTTAATGAGACAGGGCCTTGCGTAACCTGCACTGACCTTACTGTATGTGACTGAAGCTACCTTAAATTTTGATCCTCCAGCCTCTACCTCCCAAATACAGGGATCACAGGCAGTGAGTACCACTGCAAACCCCAGCTCTGAGTCAACATTTGTACGTCTCCTTTAAAAAATGTGTACTGAAATTATTTTCCCATTTTAAAGCAGGTTGTGTTTTTTTGTTTCAAGAGTTCTTTATATGTTATGAATGTACAACCCCAAGAGCCTTAGTCCCTAGCCATCTAATTTGAATTATACTATAGCCAACGCTTTCAAACCCCACTAATTCATTACATTTCTCTTCTATCTTAATATGCTACTTAACGATCTAAAATATGGCCTTGTTTTGGGAAAGGGGGCTGCATGGAGGAGTCCTGGAGGGTTCCAGGAAGTGGGTCCCACATCCAGGAGAAAGTCTGGAGTTCAAAGCTGGAGCTTTGCGACAGCAGCCATGATACGGAATCCTTGATCCAAGGGTTTGTAGGCAGCCGGTTTACAGTTGCAAAGTCGTATGCTAACCTGACAATGTAAGCAGCTGGCTCCGAGTGGCAGTCAGCTAACGGTAAACAAGTCCTTTGTGATGCGTCAGCTGTGCCGGCGGGCTTATGCTAATGGTATGGCAGCTTAACTATCTGAGAGAACACTGCTAGGCAGTTATATAAGCATCATTTCGTGCTTGGGGTCCCGCCTGGTTCGTCCCATCATAAGTCAAGAGTCGTTCCCGGATTAAAGCTGACTGAGAGAATCCAGTCTTAATTGCTGGCAAGGTGGACGCGACAGGGTTTATTCTCATGGCGGGTGGTGGATGGATCTGGATGTACACCCCCCCCCCCCAAACTCAGGGCAGACCTGAGTTAAATAGGGAGGGAGAAAGGGGAGGGTTCTGGGGAAGGTTTAATTGGCTCTGCCCTCTGGCCTTCATTAGTATGTAAATCTCTCTAGGCCGGAGGCCTATACTCACACCCTCTACCCGTGCACTTTGGGAGGGGTTATGATGGCCTATGTGACTGAACAATGTAGGTCCAGGAGATTAGACTGCTTGTCAGGACCCTGGGTTCTGGGTACGTGGCCGAACTCCTGCTGTTTCTCCCTTGGAGTCTCGGGGTTCCAGCCCATGCCCAGCCAAGAACCAAGATACCCTTACACAGTCCCACACCTTGTACTAAATGATTTAAATGAGGCCATTTCATACCGAAGATATAGTAATTACAATTTAAACATTTATATAAATATCTTACATTTGGGTATACATTTCCCAAAACTTCTTGAAGAGTACATCTAAAATCTGTACCTAGGCTGTGTATAAGTGATACCAGCACTTGTGCAAAATGATTAAAACCCAAGCCTTACCAGCTCCATGCTGACCTATGCCTACAATACCGAAACCGAGAAGATGGAGACCACAGGACGAGAGATTAAGATCAGCTTGGGCTGCATAGTGAGACTCTGTCTCAATGTACAAACAAAAACCAAACAAACAAAAATTCTTTTAAGTCTTGGATTTTTAGTCCTATCTAGAATCTGGTCCAAGGACCTAATTGATGGGGTAAACAAGATGGAGGGAAAAGCAGATGTTGCCATAACAAGTAAAGGTAAAAGGGTAACTCAATAAGCATCCTCTTAGGGGTTGTTACCCGAATGAGAAAATTAACAGGTTTATTTCCTAAGACTGATTCTTATGGGTGTCTTTGTGAACCCAATGCCATCATTTTGTAGAACAACTCTGTGGTGTTCTCAGCTTTACCCGGGCCTTTGTGGTCGGTGGCCCACACGCCTGTTTGGTAGGGCTGCCTTTGTTTATGACTGGACAGACAGCTTTCGGGCAACAAGAAAACTTAGATAGTCTTTTTTTTTTTTTTTTTTTTTTTAATAGGAATATATTCAAGAGCTGTTTTCTCTGGGCTAAAGTGGTATTTTAGCACAATGCCCTCAAGAACAGATTTTGGTTTCCAGTTTTACGGAGAACATGTGCCTCTCTAGTGATTAGAAATTATCGTGTTGACGACAGATCAAACTCCACTAAGAGTCCTATCCTCAGAATACTGTGAGTGCAAGCTTGCTGCGCCTGCTCTCGTCTTAGTCCCTGGCAACTCCCCAAGGGACAGCAAAGAGAGGTAGGGTCAGTAAACATGTTTTACGTATATAAAAATGTAATTGTGACTTTCACAGAAATGCTATTACAGTCTTAAAGCCAAATCCTTGTTCAAGCTTGTCCAGTAGAGATTCTGCTTCACTGACAAGGTAGCTCCCACCGAATGGCATTGCTTGTTTGTCTGTTCCTCCAGTTGATAAAACTGACCAGAGTCAAAGTGACCAAAATCACCTTCTCAAAGAAAGATAATTATAAAATACATTATAAATATGACCATTCTGAAAATTTTTCTAGGCAGTGATCAAAAACAGAGCAAGCAGAGATCAAGAATCTGTATGTGCTGCTTCAAGGTGATGTACACATGAGATCATTTCATACATGTGACCCAAAGGAAAATTCAAAAATGGAAGCATACAGGATGTAAGTATTTATTCCAGTTGTCTGGGAGCAATATAGTGTCTACGCAACTGTTGATTCTTTGATACCAGGTTGTAGATTTTTTTCCCAGAAGTTATATGAAGTTAGCAGAGCTGCCTCAGAATTTTCAAATAAAGAAAAGTAATGAAGGTTTTGTTTTTGTTTTTGTTTCATTTGTTTGTTTGTTCATTTGTTTAGTTTTTTTGGTTTTTCCAGACAAGGTTTCTTTACGTAGCCTTGGCTGTCCTGGAACTCACTCTGTAGACCAGGCTGTCGTCAAACTCACAGAAATCCGCCTGCGTCTGCCTCCCAAGTGCTAGGATTAAAGGTGTGTGCCACCACAGCCCAGCTCTAATGAAGATTTTTTTTTTTTTAACACAAATTCTAAATAATGACTTTTTGGAGGGAACAATGTATTTTGTCAGTCATCAACATTACTAAGACATCATTCATAGTTTTACTCTTCATTGCAAAATTAAATCTAGGCAATACTATTGCCAAGTTTATGACACTTCTTGGATACTAAAATATAGTGCTTGAAAGTAAGCACTGAATTAGTAAATATCCTAAAATGAAGCCATGGTATATTCTGTGTTGTAGAGACATTGTCACACATTCGTGTCGGATGTTCTTCCTGTTGGATAGAACCCCTGGTCTGATGACTAGGAGGCCCCTATGGACACCCGTGCTGCCTACTCATAAGGGAGAAATGCTGGGTGGTACTGGTTCCTCTCACTGCTGGAACCCTGTGATACTGAGGAAACATTTTGCATTGGTTATTGGTTCTTCTGTGAGAAGTGACATGGTCCAGGCGGTGCATTTGGGCCATTGCTAACAGATATGGACAACCAGGAAGGGGATATTATAATAATAAAAGAATTTGCTACTCAATAGTGGGCCCTAACACTCCTCCACGAACAGAGCATTGTTGCCCATCATCGACTCCGCTGGTCCTGATTTAGCGTTTAATGGGACTAGCGGAAACTGTTAAGTGTACCGAATGTGCTAATGATGTCACTGTGTTGCGTGTGGATGTATTAATCGGTATCCTGTTACTTTAGCAAGTCCTTGTGGGAAATCAGCTTAAGGGAAGGATTTAGTTTTGCTCACTTTCCGAGATTATGGTCCACTGCTAGACTGTGGTGAGGCAGAACATCAAGGGTGGGATGGAGAAGAGGGGCTGTCAGAGGAAGCTGCTCACCTCACGGCAGGAGAAAAGCAAAAAATAAAAGACAGAGATATAGGGTCACAATATCTCCTTCAAGGGCATGTTCCCAATGACACAACTTCCCACCACCTCCCAAAAGCACGACACCTCCAACATTCAACAACTGGGCGTTGGTGTACATTTAAGATCTGTGCCACAGCAGCCTGATCCAGGGTAGGGGAGTGAGCAGTGACTAATATATTCATAGGAAAAAGGCTCATATGAAATCACATATAGAAATGTAATTTATTCAAACATATTCGCATAAGCTATATAGGGAAGCATGTCTGCTTTACATAACACTGTGGGTGCCAGGAAGGATCGAGGGGATTCTTGAGTGACTGATCAAGGACACTTCTGAGAGTGAGAAGAGGCACTTGTAATAATTTTAGAAGTAGAACAGATGAACTGGGAATGTTTGGTTATCCACTAAAGGGATAGCTACGATTTCAAATAGGTTGTTGAAACATTCTATATGATGCTAACAAGAGATGGTATAGCATTCGGCTATCGCTTCTAGGCTGAAATTAATGATTTTACATACTGAGGGTAATCTATGAAGAGTGTAAGGGACAAATGACAGCGTGGGGACTTGTTGATAGCTTGACTTACTAATTTTCCAGGGTGGGGCAGGGCTGAGAATTGAACCCAGAATCTCGTACCTGCTAGAGAAGCACTCTTGCCACATCCCTCGCCCAAGACTTCTTTCTCTCTCTCTCTCTCTCTCTCTCTCTTTCTCTCTCTCTCTCTCTTCTCTCTCTCTCTCTCTCTCTCTCTCTCTCTCTCTCTTTCTCTCTCTCTCTATTGGTTTTTCGGGACAAGGTTTCTCTGTATAGCCCAGGCTGTCCTGGAACTCACTCTGTAGACCAGGCTGGCCTCGAACTCAGAAATCTGCCTGCCTCTGCCTCCCAAGTGCTGGAATTAAAGGCGTGCGCCACCACTGCCCAGCACCTGAGGCTTCTCTAAGAGAAAAAGTCATGCCATGCAGAGCTTACTTGCTGAGTATTTCTAACTTTTTCTAACCCTAGTCCACCATCAAGAGCTATAGGTATCGTTCCCAGGGCTGCAGTGTACTCTGTGAGATGCACTTGAGACATCTTGTATTCCCCGTGTCACATTGCCTGATTAGCTTCCTGCTGACTTTGCCCCATTGTATGACAGGTTTCTGTTGACTCTGTCCAATTTTCCCCCTGCAAACTGTACATAACATATTATACTTCTCAATAAGCTGGCTTAGCATAAGATGAAGCTTCTGCAAGACCTCCTGACCCTGGCTTTCCTGGCTTTCCTTCTCCTCCCTGGTTTGCTCTCAGGAACCTGTACTGAAGAATGACCTACCAGCCCAGGTCAGTATCTCATTGGCTTGTGACTCTAGAAGCAGACATTGCCAGTTGCTAACCAAACATTCCCATCTCACCCATTTTGACAGGTCCTAGTCTTTGCTGTGTTGTGTGTGTGTGTGTGTGTGTGTGTGTGTGTGTGTGTGTGTGTATGTGTTAGTGGAGTCAGATCAAGCTTGTTAGACTAAGCTAATCAATGGTCTCATGTCCTCACAACGTGGTGGTTTTATAAAGATAAATGACCCAGTTTTAACAAATGAGATGACATCGAATCCTTTAGTACAGCAGAGTTCTAGGGAAATTTCTACAGCTCATTTAAAGAGATGAGCTTCCTTCTTCAGTTTCTATCAGGATAGGATGCCTTCTGATCCTGCAGCTTTCTTGAGACTAAGAAAGCCATTTACCTTTTTCTCTTTTAAAGAGTATTCATATTTTAATTAGTATACACAGTAACGGGTTTTTTATTGCATGTTCATGTACATATATCAATTATCACGCTTCCCTCAAGTTCAGTCCTCTCTCACCCTGCTTTCCCCCTCCTCTGGCTCCTGCTAGCTCCCTTTCATCCCCTTCTGCTTTCCTGATGTGTGTGTGTGTGTGTGTGTTGTACATTAATAACATGCGCAAGATTTGTATATATATTTGAATATAGATCCAGAGGAAGTTCATGTTGTCTTTGAAATTTTCTGTGGTTTGCTTTTTGAAGTGCAGAAGATGGCCGAGGACGGATGAGGAGAATCCTGTGCTTGGTCAGCTTGGGACCTGCTTTGGCAGCCTTTGTTGTATCTGCTGGTTTTCCTTGTGGTTTCAATCACTGGGAGTTGTCCTTCTGTTGTAGTGGAGACAGTGGAGGTGGCCTAGGGACAGAAAGGGCTACTTCTCAACACTAACCGCATCGCTGTGTGCTCTCTTTCTACATTTTTCACACAGACTAATATTAAAGAATCAGTCTGGAAGCTGCCCTTAAGGGTAAATGGAGTGAAGAAACTAACAGATAATAATTTACTGTTTTCCTGTCTTTGCATGTGCCATTGACCAACTGCAGGAATGGCAGACACCCCTGGCTGGTAAAAAGAATCACTGTGAACACCTATTCTTTGAGCAAGTTGTAGGAAAAAAAAATCATCTTAATGCAGGATCAGTCAATTTGCAAGGAAAGAGATAAAAATATCAAAATAGCCCAGGCATGATGGTGCATGCCTTTAATCTCAGCACTCAGGCGGCAGAGGCAGGCAGATCTCTGAGTTAAAGGCCAACCTGGTTTACAGAGTGAGTTCCAGGACAGCCAGGGATACACAGTGAATGCCAATTTTGAAAAAACAGAAAACAAAAAGAAAGAAAGAAAATATTAAAATGGGTCTCCGAGAGCCTTGTTTCCCTTCATTGGGTGACATAGCTCATGTGCAGACTCCCATCTGCAAACAAAACTCAAGCTCACAAGGACATGAGACCCTGCCTCAGGGCTGGGGGCTGCTAACCAGGACTCAAATTGATGACTGGGTCCAGAGGAAAATGCCCCAGAAAACAACCCCTTGCCTCTTACTGCACAGCAGGGACTCCAACAAAGAAAGCTGCTTACCAGTGTTTGATTCCTGGCCCATCTCTCTCCACACTGTAATTTCCTAAACTGAAAACGTGTCTTAAAACTAATGCATTACATTTGATGCTGTGGTATTTCATTTTTCGTAAGCTGTCCCAAAACCGACTGTGTCACCAGAAGTGTGGAGACACTTAAGAGAACGCTAGTCTGGGATGACAATCCTGCTGGTCAGCCAGTGGCTTCCACAGAGTCTTTGCTTACAGAGTCTCTCCCAGATATCCATTGAGCTGGGTGGCCCACAAAACATGCCTCAGGGTGGACAGGAGAGAGGTTTCCTGTAACATGAGGGGGTATACCATCTGTTCAGTGTGAAACTCCTGAATTTTAATGTCATTCTTTTAAGTCTTTAAATTCATCTTGTCTGAAGAGTTTTCTAGCTGGCCTGAGTGGCACATGACTTTAATCTCAGCACTCAGGAAGCAGAGGCAGGTAGATCTCTTGTGAGTTTGAGGACAGTGTAGTCTACATACCAGTGGTTCTCAACCTGTGTGTCAAGACCCCTTTAGGGGCTGAATGACCTTTCACAGGGGTTGACTAAGACCTCAGAAAACACAGATATTTACATCATAATTCATGACAGTAGCAAAAATCACAGTTATGAATAACACTGAAAATAATTGTTGATCAAAACAACATGAGTGATATGGTCCTGACATAACTGTAGCCATTTTGTATGTCACCTCCATGTTGCTCACAAGGTGAAATTAAATTCATCCACTTTTTAGGAGTTATCTTTAACTCACACTAAAAAAATGTTACTAATGAGCCAAAAAGTTAGGGCTGAATCACTTGTACTCTGTTATCTCATTAAGCTGGAACTCCCTGGTTCACTACCCGTATACCTCCCTCTTACTTCACTGAGGACCAGTCAGCTCAAAGGATAGCTGATAATACTTTGTCTAGTCAGCCATAAATGTGGTACCACTTCACTGCTTGCTTTTACACTTTTGAACCTGGTTTTTTTCAGCTGAGCTATCTGGATTCCAAATGAAAGACACACACACACACACACACCAGTTAATTTTAAATGCCTGACTAGCTCAAAGGCTGGGCAGTTCTAATCCTTCCCGCTGCTAGCAAACACTCTCCTCCTCCGGTACTCCTGAGTTAACATCTTTAAAGTCTATATTTCATCTCTGCTACCCCAAACACAACAGGGAAGTGTCCCGTGTGGCCGCTTTCCCTGATTCTTACATGTCGGTGAGCCTTTAGGTCTGGTCTTTCTTCTTCCCTGTCATGGCAATCTCTCCTTCCAGTTCCTAGCCAGCACAAATCCAAAGGTTCTGCCTCAGTCTACCTGCCAGTCATTGGTCATTGGTTCTTTACTGATCAATCAAAAGCCGATTAAGGACCTTCAGCGTTTGGACACACAGAATCCCGATTTTGGGGGCCGAATTAATTCAAGCATGAGAACCAATCCCCAACATTGGGAACTTCTGAACTGTCTCCATAAAGCCAAGTCTGAAAATCACTTCTAAAATCAACAGGACCGTGTGTGGAAACGCTCAGCCCTGACAGAGAAGTCAGGATACCAGACACTTTCAAGTTCACCTAGTCTCATAGCCTCTTACAAAGAAGGAAACTGAGGCCCAGAGAGGTACAAGTCTCAGTCAGTAGTGCCCAGGCTAGGATTCTAACCTGGCCAGAGACACTGGTTACCAGCTTCTGGGATCACACAGGCCAGCTGCAGAAGAGTTGTCATCAGAACTTTATCCCTGAGTCACACCATTGCTTGTCCTGTCCCAATACCCTCCGAGGAAATACCTGCCTGTCACATTCCCTGGAGCTTATTATGCCTCTGTCTTCTGATCCTCCTGTCCATCTCCTCCCCAGACATCTGTTGTCCTCTCCCTACAGAAGCGGACCACTTCTCAACACACCCAAGTCAGCCTGCAGTTCTCCCATGAAGCAAAGTTGTACAGCCTAGTGCCAGTAAAGATGGATACCCAGTTTCTCCTTCCCCAGGGGCCCTGGGGGCATCCACCCTGGAGTGGCTAGTGAGTTCCTTCCATCATGCTTTATCCTTCATTCCCAAGAGTCACCTCCAAGGCACAGGAGAAACTCGGAGCTGACGTGTACTCTAGTTCTGTGACTTGAATATCAAGCAGTGTGACCTGATGGCTTCAGTTGTAAGGGTATGGTGAGGACGGTGAGGGACAATACAGGGGGGGTGCTTTGCACAATCAGAACTTAATTCTATTGGTGCTATGTGTGTGTGTGTGTTTGTTGTTGTTGTTTTGGGTTTTTTTTAAAGATTTGTTTATCTGTCTGCATGTACACTTGCATGCCAGAAGAGGGCATCAGACCCCATTATAGACGGTTGTGAGCCATCTATACTCAGGACCTCCAGAAGAGCATCCAGTGCTCTTAACTGCTGAGCCATCTCTCCAGCCCCAGTGCTATGACTGTTAATAAGTCTAGACAATGTCTGCTCTAGGAGGCTACACTGTTTAGCTTTATGTCAGTTGACACAAGCTAGAGTGATCTGAAAAGAGGAAATCTCATTGAAGAAAATGCCCTGTAGGATGTAGCTGTAGGGCGTATTTTAATTAGTGACAGATCTGTTGCTGGTTCTCTGTTCTGGTCAGTGGGCTTTTTCTCCACACGTACAACAATACTGCCCTGTTGGTATTCTTGGAGTGTCGTAGGCTACAAGGTAAGAGTAGTATCTGGCTGCTTTTGTTTTTGTTTTCCTGGCTTTTCCTGGTTCTTCTTGGTCCTTTTCCTTTAAGGTCTCCGTGCTTCAGTTAGCCTCTCACCAGAAGGGAATAGGGTATCCCTGCAGAGGTTTGACCAGGATTCGATTGATCTAGGCTACTAATTTAGAGACATTTGATAGCCTAAAGACAACGAGCATCCCTGTTCCAAAGCATAGGTAGGTTTTAGTTTTTTTACACCAGCATAGTAATTGTTACGGAAGCAGACCTATATGTCTTTTAAAAGATTTATTCTTAAGTATCATAGCATTTTTGTTGATATTAAAAATAGTAATTTTTCTTATGTTTTTAATGTATCTTTTGCTAGTATATAGGAATGCAATTCTCATAGACTACAGATTACTTTGGACTTTTTATGTAGAGTACCATAGAGAAAGTTTTACAAATCATAAGAATATTTTTTTTTTTTTTTTTTTTTTTTTTTTTTTTTGGTTTTTTGAGACAGGGTTTTTATGTGTAGCCCTGGCTGTCCTGGAACTCACTCTGTAGACCAGGCTGGCCTCGAACTCTGAAATCTGCCTGCCTCTGCCTCCCAAGTGCTAGGATTAAAGGCGTGTGCCACCACACCCGGCTCATAAGAATATCTTAATGGGGGTTTTCCTTCTTGATAAGTCACATGCCTTTCACTTTTTTCTTTTCTTATTTTTTTTTTGTTTGTTTGTTTTTGTTTGGTTTTTTTTCTGGTGCTGGAGATTACACTGAACCAGGGCCTTAAACATCTAGGCATGTACTCTATTACTAAGCTACACTCCCAGCCCTGTCTGGTACTTTTAATTTACTGTATTTTTAGGATTTACTCACTTTATGTGTATGAGACCTTATAAATGTCTGTGAATGGTTATGAGGCATTATGTTGGTGCTGAAAACTGAACCAGGTCTTCTGCAAGAACAGCTAGTGCTCTTAGCTGCTGAGCCATTTCTCCAGCCCTCTAACTTAATACTTTAAATGCACATTAAATTCTAAAAAGTGTCCCTTCTATATTAAATAGATACAATGATAGTGGATATTTTGTCCCATATAATGGACTATTTTCATTTCCTGTGCTCATATATGTTTTGGGTGAATTTTAATAGAAACTATCAGGTTAAGAAGGTTTCTTTTATTACTAGTTCAAAGATTTTTATCATGCTGTATTGAATTTTATCAAATGCCTTTAAAGTTAGGCACTAAGATGATCCTGTGTGTTTTTTTTCTCATAAAATAATAATTTGGAAAATTAAAGTAATTGATTCTTATCAGAACTATACGTGAATATGGTTTCAGGTGAACCAGTGTATTGGATCGTGTTCTGCACCGTGTGAGAGCCCAGGCATGCTACCTCTTCATCCATACTTGGCATTTTCAGCTATATATTTCATTTTAACCTTTATGGAGTATGAAGAGGCATCGTTCATTCATAAAGTTATGAACTTTGTAGTTCCTGCTGGAAGTGAAACTAAAATAATTCCACCAACATAGGGTGAGTGTGATGGTTTGTAGACACTTGGCCCAGGGAGTGGCACTATTAGACGGTCGTGGTCCTGTTAGAGTGGGTGTGACCTTGTTAGAGTAGGTGTGTCACTGTGGGTGTGGGCTTTAAGATCCTCATCCTAGCTTCCTGGAAGCCAGTCTTCCACTAGCTGCTTAGATATAGAACTCTCAGCACTCCTGCACCATGCCTGCCTGGATGCTGCCACACTCCCACCTTGATGATAATGGACTGAACCTCTGAACCTGTAAGGCAGCCCCAGTTAAATGCTGTCCTTATAAGAGTTGCCTTGGTCATGGTATCTGTTCACAGCAGTAAACCCTAACCTAAGACAGTGAGCTTCATCATGATTTCTAGAAGCTGGACTGACTTACATGACAATAGTTAGTCCAGAGACTGATGTCCAAGTCAGAGTGGCCATCCCAAGGACTTTGAGAACCCATTACTCCCAAACAACATCAGTAATAACTTTTATTTTGTTGTCTTTAATTAATAAAATAGCAACTTCATGTGGTTCTGAACTTCTTTTTTAACCTTTTAGAGTTTTTCTAGTGATGGGAAAGAACATGGACCAATGCCTGGGTTTGAATCTTGCTTCTGGCAACTGTTTTGTGTATGACTTTGGATAACCTGAAACCTGACGTCTTCACATTGTAAAATGGGAACGGAGTAGGAACAGAACAGGATTGTTTTGATAATAAAATTAGACAACCCATACAGACTTTAAGATGAAAATACATGCTCATTAAATGTTTGGTTATCAGGCTGGGTATGGTGGTACACGACTTTAACTCTAGAGGTCAAGAGGCAGGAGAAGGGGGGATCTCTGTGAGTTCAAGGCTAGCCTGGTCTATATAGCAAGTCCAGGCCAGTTAGAGCTACAAAACTGGACCCTGTCTCAAGAGAAACATAATAATGACAGTTTGATTGTTATTATTTCTCAAAACCTGTGGGCCTGGCTGCTTCCATTAATGGAGAAATAAAGTAATCAGGCAAATCCCAGCTGGTCTGGGTAAAATTTGGGAAAAAAATGAAAACAAAATTTTAGAAACTGTAATACATATCACACAGACAGAAATAAGTGTTTAGGCTAAAGAAACTGAGGATGGAGATGTAGCCCCCACAAGGAAGGCTGCAGACAGATAACCAAATTACAGAAACCTGTTAGTCAATGGCCTGGAAATAGCCTAAAGCAATATGTATAGGTAAGGCTTAAGATATATAGAATAGAGGGGGTGGGAAAGATTATTAGTATTTACCCAGAATCCCACAAAGGTCAAAGCTGACACGGTGGCAGAGGAGTTGTTGAGGAAAGCCTGGGCAGACAGGGATATTTCATCACTATCAGTTCATTCATTTGTTCATTCATTCATTCATTCATTCACCTGGCTTTTATCAAGTATTTACTATTGATTGCATTGTTAGCCAAAGAAACACCTTTCTGGAATTCAACTCTTCACCACTCACTAAAGGAAGCATTTACCAACTCCAATGTTGTCTTCAAACTGTCTCGGACCTGATTCCCTACCTCCGTCATCTCTCAACACAGTGTAGGACAGAACCTGAGCATCCATCTTGAGTCACCATCTATGCTCACATGCTTAATGGGGAGTCACATCTATGGGCCTTAACTTCAACAACATGGCAGGAGCACCAGAGAGCTTTAAAGACTGCACAGCCCTAAGTGGGGGAGCAGTGAGGCCACCAAACTAGACCCACTCCATGGGTGGAAGAAAAGCTTATTTTATGAAACGCCCTGTACTACCTCTCAGATGGACACAAAGTAGTAAGAGGTATTTGGGGGAGTCCAGTGCTGCCATGGCTGCCTCTCAAGAGGCAGAGAATGTAGCAAAAGGCGGCGGAAAGTCTTGTCAGTTTTAAAGAGAGCACGTAGCTGCAAGCTGGGGAGGTGTGCGAGTCAAGATAGCCTGGGAGTTAGCGTTGGAGCTTAGATATGTGTTACAGGCATGTGCTACTAGGGAGCTAACTGTCCCGTTTACCAGAGGTATGGATACGGGATGTAATGACTTTTCCTGACAACAGAGACCCTTCTCACAGGTTCCCAGGGGATGCTGAGGGTAAGCTGTTGTCTACCCCAGCAATACTTCTATTTACCCTGTCAGAGTCCAGCCTGAGCTGAGCCCACACTGTCATTTTGGACACCGTAACGTGGCACCGCCATTTTAGGGACTGGGAGTGGACCCAATGGCCCATACTGCTTCCCAGATTAAGGGAATTAGGATCCCCAAAAGCATGACCCAGCAGTGACCTAGTTATGCTCCTCTCTAGAGATGACAATGACACAGGACCAGGTTTAAAAGTCAAGAAAAAAATGTGTTACCAGAAATTCTGAGATACTCCAGCAGAGCCATCATATGATACTTGAGGAATCAGGACCCCTCTTGGGGTTCTTTGTCTGATTCATAAATTGTTTTTTAGTTGGGTTTTGTTGTTTTGTTTGTTTTTTTTGTTTTGTTTTGAGAGTTTCTCTGAGTAGCTCTGGCTGTCTTGGAACTAGCTTTGTTGACCAGACTGACCATGAACTCAAAGATCCACTGGCCTTTGCCTCCTGAGTCCTGGGATTAAAGGCTTACACTACCACTACCCTGCGTCATTCATAAAATAATTTATGAATGGATACAAACAGAAGCTCAAGGACAATTTATTACAGTTTAAAAGGAACCCGCCCCCAAAACCAGGGCAGGCAAGCTGTAATCTCAAAAGCTGTCCGGAAGGCAGGGGAAGGAGGATGAAGGAGAGAAAGAACAAAAGCTGTGTTTCTTGGCTTAAGGGGCAGCAAGGGCAGCCACCTGGCCACAGGCACCCACACAGCTTCGTAAAGTCAGGGCATCCACAAGACTTGTACAGACAACACTAGGGAGTGAGAATTCTGGGAAGGAAAAGTACAAATATAATGACATTATTGTTGTAAGGTGTACCCATCTTCATAAGAGAGGTCCTCTAGCCGGGTTCCTGACCCGCCCCAACTGGGTTAGCCTTGAAGGGAGGAGACAAGTGCTTGTCTCCACCTAGAGGAAGATTCCACTCTTTACAGTCATGGAAACCAGAGTGAGCTATTGAGCGGTTACTGCAGGAACAACCCTGGGAAGGGGTGTAATGTAAGTAACTACACAGGGTAGGATGAAGGCAGGGATAAGGCCTTTGGGTAAACATCCGCTGACGACCACACATTGCCAGGATCTAGCACTCACAAGGCAGTGCTATGTATCAACCATGTCTCTTTGACATTCACACACAGAAATTCTAACCTCCAGCACTCAGGATGAGACTAGTTTTTGAAGACAGGGTCTTCAAAGAGTTCACTGGGATAGGCATGGGCTTACGATGTACAAATGGGCCAGTGTGCCCATTAAAGAAGCAAGATACATAGAAAGGAAAACACTGTGTGGACACAGGAAAAGACAGTCATCTAGAGTAGAAGAAATCAGAAGCCACTAACCCTGCCAGCATCCTAATATTGGACTTCTGGCCTCTAGACCAGTGGTTCTCAACCTTCCTAACGCTGTGACCCTTTAATAAGTTCCTCATGCTGTGGTGACCCCAACCATAATATTTTGCTACTGTTATGAAATCGTAATGTAAATATCTGATAGCAGGGTAGTCTTGGGTGACCCCTGTGAAAGGGTCGTTTGATCACCAAGGGGATCCCAACCCACAGATTGAGAACCCCTGTTCTAGCCGGGAGAAGATACATTTCCGTGACTTAAGTCCCCAACATGTAGTACTCTGTCATGACAGCTGTAACGAATTCATGAATTGTAGGCACCATGCTGACAATTTGGTTGTCAGAATGTCTCTTATTACCGTTGTTATTACTAAAACACAATGATACTAGTAGGGCCAGATTCAAATGAACACTGTAGTTGCCTAGATTAACCAAATACACCCACCATCAACATATGAGCACATGGTACAGGGTACTAAATACTGTGCTTAGCCCTAGAGGAAAGCACTAGGGTAGGAACCTAAAACATCCTCCAAGGAATCACATTCTGATTGGTCCGAGCTTGTGGCACTATTTTCAGGAGTTCTAGGGGAGTCCATTATCCTTTCTTACTGTGTCACTCTGCTTCTTGGGGATGGGGGGGGGTAGTGATATATATACAGAGGGAGCTAATAGGAAACAGCACCTCAGTACAAAGCCAAGGTGTTGGGAGGGACAGAGGGCAGCCTGCTGCACATCCTTCAGGGCTATGACAAGAGACTGGACAGGGCACAGTGCCAGCTGACTTTGGGCTGTCCTCTTCCTGTCTCCTGCAGAGTCTGGATCCAGAGAGATGCTCTCAGAGTTGAGCTGTGGACCTAGGTCCCGCTGGTCCTACTTGGGGCATTGAGGCAAACAGGTCCTCCATGGGATGAACACATTAGTGCTAACGCCTGGCTCTCAGGAGCTTCCCTTGCCCTTCTCCAGAAAGCCTTTCCCTGGCTCTCTCCCTTCCCGTGGTTTCTCTTTCCATGCAGAAAACTATTTGTGAACAATGCATGTGTGACCTTGAGTCACAGCGCCCCTGAGGAATGAGCGACATAGACCACCCACCTCAAGACACTTATGCCTCCAAGTTCCTGAACAGCTTCAGCCTGACTCCTGGCTGTGAAGCTCTGTCAGTATCTGAGGAGGGGAGCTGGTGTGTCCCACACATCCTACGACTCAGCTCTCTCGGCACTCAGGGGTGTCCACCCAGTAGAGCTTCCAACACGCCTTTCTCTGTGTAAGATGGAAGCACTTCTCTCTGGAGGGGTCCGTAACCTTGTTTCTCTTAGGATTTCCAACATTTATATAAAAATCCAAGGTTATCTCCAGCCAAGGATTGAACAGCTGTGTCCCTACTGTCTGAATGAGGAATTAAAAAAAAAAAAAAGAAAAAAGAAAAAGAAAAGAAAACACTTTGACCAAAGCTACGCAGATACAGTCCTCCAAAGATAAGCGTGGGATCTGAGCTCTGGGAGGCACTGTTATCTGGAATGCTTTGCCTTACCCAGGAGAGACAGCCTTATCTGAGGAGCACTGTAACCGTGTTTTATAGTTTCCGATAACAAAATTTCCTAGGGAATCCTCCATATCAGCAATGGCTTGCCATCCCTGGGACATGAGGGGAAAAAGACAGTACATATGTCTTTGCTTTCTGTGGCTTAGAGAAAGGGTTTGAGTGGTGGTGGAGCGGAGAATTTGAGAAGCACTTACAGGAAGTGTGTGCCCTGGCCCTGCCCTTAGCAGGGTGAATTGTAGTAAGCTGTGGGTGGGGACTGTCTCCCAGGAAGAGAAGAGGGGCATAGATGGAGAATGTCTTCCCTGATCTTTACCCCTCCCAGGAGGAATTCCTTCTTCTGGTACAGTGCTTCAGTTCTTTCAGTCGTTCTGTATGGGCTGTGTCTCCAGGGGAGGAAGTGCTAGCAGACACTGAGTCTGACCTGAGCTTTGATGACAAGAACGAGACTTGAGTGGTCCCCACATATCTCCACAAAGACTGTTGATCAAATGTACATTCAAGGTGGCTCCATGTGCCTACCAGTGTGACTTCCACTCTCAGACAAAGCATCTCCTCTGCAGCTGAATGGAAAAGAACATATAACCCAGCCCAGTCACAAAGACAGAGCACGAGAAATGAAGACTGCTGTGTTTTCTAAAGGAATGGTACGTGCGTAAGGAGATGGACTTCTGTCTTCAAAACTGTCAAGGTCATTCTGGTGGAGGATATTGATCACGGAAAATGCATAGTTGGGGGAGAGTATAGGGCATATTTTTGAGTCTTCTCAATCTTGTTGTGAATTAAACTTCTCTATAATTTTTTTAAGCCTTCATTAAAACAAGCCAGGGTCATAAAAAACAATGAAAGTTGGTGCAGTGTTTCAGATCATAAAGGAGCATGACAACAAATGACTCTCAAACCCTAGGTTGGTCCCTTGGTTGAAGGAGGAAGGACTGGAGAAGATTGTTAGAGGATGTGGTGGTTTGTATAGGAATGGCCCCCATAGACTCATGTGTTTGAATACTTGGCCATAGGGAGTGGCACTATTAGGTGTGGCTTTGTTGGACATGGTGTATGACTGTGTAACACTGTGGAGGCAGGCTTTGGGGTCTTACATGCTGAGCTATGGCCAGTGTAATGCACAGTCTCCTGTTGCTGCGTTTGGATTAAGAACATGTAAAACTCTCAGCTCTTCTCCAGCACCATGTCTGCCTGCATGCTGCCTGTGTTACCTGCCATGACAGTAATGGACTAAAACTCTGAAACTGTAAGCCAGCCCCAATTATGGTTTCCTTTATAAGAGTTGCCATAGTCATAGTGCGTCTTCATGGCAATAAAACCAAACTAAGACAGAGTTGGCAAAACTGGAGTCAGAATGCTGGAGTAGAAGCATTATGTCAATGAAATGGGTGTGGTTTATATCTGTGCTGTGGTGATGTGAATGAATAGCCTTAGATAGGGAACAGATTTAAAGGCAAAGTGCTGCTGGGCGGTGGTGGGTGACGCCTTTAATCCCAGCACTTGGGAGGCAGAGGCAGGAGATTTCTAAGTTCGAGGCCAGCCTGGTCTACAGAGTGAGTTCCAGGACAGCCAGGCTACACAGAGAAACCCTGTCTCAAAAACCAAAAAAAAAAAGGCAAAAGTGCAAAGTGCAAAGGCAAAAAAGCAAAAGGCTTCAGCTGATTCATAAAGAACTGAGTAGGGTTCCTTGGGGTGACAGTGTTCTGCAGAAGGGAAGAAGGCATGAGCCCCCTATGCCCATAGAACATCTTTGTTCCAGAGCCACCAATATACAATGTTAAGTGTGGACTCATCTAGTTCTCTGTCCTGAAGAAATGACCAGAACATAGAAGATGAAACCTGGGCTCTGGTTGGAACTGATCTCCTGGGAGTCCCCAGTGGATCCACAAGCTGAGACATCCCCTTACAGTAACCCTCCTGGCAAGAGACTCAAATAACACACAGAACTGTGACTAAAGCAAAGTGTAGAGAAACCCAGGAGGTTGTTGCTCCCTATGGTGAGCTGCATGAGCCAGCCATGTCAGGAAAGACAGTGTGAAGAGACAGGAGTCAGAATCCAAGTCAGAGCGGGCCGCGCCCTGGTGGCGCACGGCCTTTGAACGGCATTGAGGCAGCGCACAGCTAGAGCGAGGACCTGTAGAAGACAGTTCGTCGCACTGGATCACGAATCCCTGCTGAAATCCATGAGAGTAAAAAAAAGAATCCAAGTCAGAGCGAGGAGACCGTAGGGGCTAGCACCAGCACTTGTGAGTAGAAGTCCGTGCTGTGAATGACAGGAGGACATCCTGACATGGCAAGGCTTCGGCAGAGCTAAGACGAAGACGCTTAGGAATGAAAGGAACAATTTTCTAATCGAGTTTCTGTGTTGAAACAATCTGTTTCAACCTGTAGATCATTCCTTGTTCAAGTCCCAGTCTCTGATTCTTAGACTATAGCAGCCAATCTCTAAAAAGGAAAAATCAGGGCAGAAGAACAAGGCCGGTTTAAGGTGGGCTGATGCAGCATCTGGAGATACGTGACTGCAGTGAGAAGTACACTCTGTGGAAGCATCGATGAGTGAACATCCACCATAACTGAGCAAAGGCCTTCTCGGGGCAGAGTCTAAGACTGTGCAGCTACAGACTTCAGGAAGTTGGAACGTGGAACACCCGCTTTCTTCTTTTCTTAAGCTGAGTATATTTTTTTATTGAAAATAATGTGTTTCCATAAATATATTCTGATCACACTTTCCCTTCTCCCAACTCCTCCCAGATCTTCCTCATTTCTCTACCTACCTAATTCCATGCCCTCATTTCTGTCTCTTTAAAAAAAAAAAAAAATAAACAATCAAAACCAACTAACCACCCAAACAACAACAACAACAAAAAAAACAGAAACACACATCCCCAAAAAAGACCTGTGAGACAAAAAAATACCCATATGAAGCAACATGGGACAAAAGGTGTACAGTGATGCCATTGAGGTCCTTTTGTGTTGGTGTCTTCTGCTGGGCATGGAGCTCACGCTAAAGTGTGGGTAATGTACCTACTGAGACTCCATTAGAGAAAACATGTTTCCTTTAAGATGGTACCAACTGAGCATAGCTTCTTGGTTAGGGGTGGGAACCTGGGTCCCCCTTACACTGGAATCCCCATCTGGCTCAAACTTGCCTGGGCCTTGTGTATGCTGCCCTAGTCTCTGTAATTCATATGTGTCATCAGTCCTGTTGTGTCTGAAGGACACTGTTTCTTTAGGTCATCCATCATCTCTGGCTTCTGCGATCTTTCCACCTCCTCCTGCATAGGTCCCTGAGCCCTGAATGAAGGTTAATGAAGACATCCCACTGGAATGAGAAGCATAGCTTTCTTAATTATTAAAATGGTTTTTATTTATTATTTATTTATTTATTCTTCTTCATTCATTTTTGAGACAAGTCTCACTCTGTAGCTCTGGCTATCATAGAAGAATTCATTATATAGACCAGGCTAGACTCGAACTTACAGGAATCTGCCTGCCTCTGCCTCCCAGTACTGGATTAAAGACGTGGTGGCCTTGAAATAGAGTCTTTAAAGACTCCTTAATTTTAAAAAATCATTTGCTTTCCATAAAATAAAAAGTAAAGTATAGAGAGGTCCTGGAGGTCCACTTAGTGGTCAAATGTTTGTGTAGCATTCATGAGGTGCTAGGTTCAGTCGCCAGTACACAAGGTAACTAGAAATGACAAAAGGAAGGAGGAAACTACAACACAGGAAGATTAGAAAATAAGACACTAGTACACCAGTTCGTCGGAAAAACTCAATTATCCCTCTGGAAATAAAACAGTTGTTAGATTTAGTCAAAGGTTGTACATTCTAGAAGACTGCAGTGCACGTTGTGTGTGCACCCGGGGAGCAACACACACACACACACACACACACACACACACACACCTCAATGAAGAACGGGGTACCGCATATGACAATCCATGGTCCGTTATCCAAACCAAGGCTGTTAGAGGCAGATGTACACGTGTACATCTGTTTGCTTTGGGACTGGAATGAGTACATAAACATGAAGGATCCATTTCAGACATTTTAAGACTGAGGCTCTCTCTGCATAGCTTACTGCTGCCACTATTGCCCAAACTCAGTCCTGGATTCAGAAACCCCACTCATCGCTGCCCCTGGGCTGAGCAGCGCCTTTCCCACCACGTGGGGATGCTCTGCCCACAAGGACTTCCCCAACAAACCACACCCTTCCACCCGGAGCCTTTGAGTATAGGCAGACTGCAGGTCACGGTCCATAACACAGGGACAAGATTGTCACTATGGTTTCTCTCTGCCTCTCAGAGCGGTCCAGCACCTCGGGGATCATAGCTGACAGGACAGCGCTGTACCACGTGGCCATCTGGGTCCCAGCTCCCAACATTCTGCTTCTCCCCCATCTCCTGGGATGAAAGGATCCTTGTCTGGCAAACAGAGATGCTGGGTCAGTGGCTTTATCTATAAGGTGACTCAGAAGTTGCATACAGACTGCCACTTACTCCCCTGTGACCTAGACCTGGTCATGTGATAATGTCTCCCTCCCAGGGGGCTCCAAAGGAGGGATTCTGGGTAGGGGCTATATAGTCCTCCTGAACATGTGTTCGTCATGACATGAGGATGATTAGAAGTTTCTGCCCCTTTTAGTGATTGTCAGCCTGGACTTACCTCTTCCAACCTTGGGAACTTTCCCCTGCCCTTGGTGACTTAATGAAAATCAGCCTCCTCTATGCCTCTGCCTGGCATTTTGTTAAGTACTTTGTGTTGTAATTATCCGTGTACAGCTTGGGCTGTGAGCTGAAGCAGAAGCCAGCAGTAAATTACTGAAATCACAACTGCAGTTTAGCACCTTTTATGGTGTCCATAAAACCTCTCAGTCATTACAGCCTGCGCTTGGTCACTCTGCAGAAAGGCATCGCTGGTGAAGGAAAGCTCTGTATAGCCCTGACCACAGGCTTTTATAAGCTGGAGCTGCTGTCATCTGTACCAAAGTGAAATGTGTACCCTGACCAAACCTTAGCAGGTCGTTTGTGAATTCTATGATGTGGAGAGCTTACTCCCTTTACCAAGGATGGAGATGTTCGCTGAGTACGGGTAGACGGTAGGATTCATTTGTTTGGCAAATGGATGGATTGATAAGTGAAAGGATGTAAGAGATTTTGATTATTTAGTTGTCGGAATCAGCCAGCGCATCTGCAGCTTGCTGAGGTCATTCCTATATGAGATAAAATGACAAATCTGCTGACCTGCTAATCCCTAAAGAAACTCCAGCCTGCATCTTATTACCAAACCACAAATCTGGTGTGTATGTGTGTGTGTGTGTTTCCTCAGAGTGACGTGATATTTTAGAGCCACCCTAACAAAATGAACCACTTCGAATAACTCCAAAATAGCAAATAGCAATAGAATTACAGTAATTTATGCCATGCTTTTAACTAGAGGAGAAAATACCATTGCTGAATGCAGCTGGGGACTCTCCTATTCATAGAAGTAGCCTGCAGTTTTGTTAAAGTGAGCAAGCAGGAGGGAAGAGGAAGGCCTGGGTTCTGCTGTACGGAGACTCCAAGCTGATAAAATATGACGTGGAATATTTCATCTGTTGAGTGAGTTTGGGCCTTAACAGGCTTTAAACACACTTGGGTGGATCTGGTAAGGAGAGACATAGCTTGGAGTTCACATTTCTGCAAAAACAGCAACTTACAGCAGAGGGAGGGTCATCGGGAGAGAGTCAAGCATAATGTCTCAGCCCCAGCAGTTGGTATTAGGTGAGCAACTCAGAGGACACCTGCTGTTTGGTGAAATGGCCTCACCACAAGAAGTGCTGTGACATGCTAACTGGAAGCAAAGCCTGATGCCTCCCGTAGACTCCACTCTTCCTGTTCATTTTTCTTAGCTCTGGAGTGTGTCTGGGCCGGATGACTTTTGGGAATTTCCCTGCCATAGTGTTCTCAAGCTCTAAGAGAACCATGGTGCAAACAGCAAATCAGAATTGTATGACGGAGTAGCAGAGTCAGCAATGGGACCAAGAGGATGAAGTGCAGAAGCCTCCTCACCCTTGAGAGAAGTGTGGGAGCCTGTCGGCCCTCATCCTGTCTCCATGGGAGTGAGGGGGGCACACACCTCTGAAACCTTCCTTCCCTCTGTGTTGAGCTGAAGTCCGCTTCATCTGAGGGAGTAAGATTCTGTAAGATTCTGGTTCTGCCAGGATGTGACAGATAAAGAACCGAGGAAAATAAAACCCAATAGAAACAACACAAAACACCAAAACACCGTGGCTTTCACATTCCACCCAAGATTGCAAACTGTTCTAACAGGTACCAAAACATTGTTGGCATCTTCATCCCCTTCTAGTGTCTACTCGAATCCTGCCTTTCAGTTTTTAGTTTGGTTCTTGTCTTGTTCTTACCCTGTTCTTATCCCTTCTCTCTGTTTCCCTTTGACCTACAAAGTAACCCGAGTGGTATGTCTCAGGGATTGGATAAATACACAGCAAGAGAAGCCAGACTCTAGAATACTCCAGCAACAGCTAATGAGAAATGGGGAAAAAAGGAAGGGAAGAAAGCAAAATAGACTTTCCCCCATTTAATGAGAAACCGGCTTGTCCCTATTAGGAGACTCAAAACTTTCAAGAAAATTATATATAAAATTCTTCTTCCATCTGAGATTGTTTTATTCTAAGGTGACTGGCATACTCTAAAAGTAAGTAGATACAGTAGAAGCTTGTTGTGTGAACTACTGTTGAGTGGTTTGCAGGGTTAAGTGACAATGATCATCTAAGGGCTGCACCCGTTGATACTACCAGTGAGTCAGTGATCAATGTCTTCTTACATCCAAGCACTGGGCAGTGCCCTATGTGACCCCGAGATTTCCCTGAGATTATATCCAATGCTACTAAAAATAAGACCTTTGCCACAATCTTACCTGGTTCATATGGCCATTATGGAAAAGAGTATAGACATTTCTAAAAAAAAAAAAAAAAAATAGGGTAAGACGTCTATGATCTAGCTACTCCATTCTTGGAATATAGACAATGGAAACAAACTGTATATCAAGAAGACACCTCATGTTCATTGCATTCCTCACATTAGCTAAGACACAGAACTCACCCACACTGTCAAGGAATGAATAAAGAAAATGTAGTGTCTTTATACAGTGGAATACTATTCAGCCTTAAAGAAGAAAATCCTGATTATTAAGATATTGTGCTAAGTGAAATAAGCTAGGCACGGAAAGAAGAGTACCGCATGATCTCACTTATGTGTGGAATTTAAAAATCCCAAACTCAAACAAGCAGAGATGGAAAGGTTGGGGCTGGGCCTGGGATTAGACAATGAGTGTAATGTTTCAGCTAGGCCAAGGAATAACTGTAACATCTCTACCTGCAACATGGAAAAAAATAATATTGTCCCTATCTGTGGCATAGGGTATTTGTGATGTTAAAGGAATGTGAAAAAGAAAGCAAACATGTTGACGCTTTGTACTTCAGCCTCAATGTGGTGAATTTTAAAATGGGGTTTGTCAGAGTATAATAATCAAATAACTTTTTAAAGAAATGGAAAAATAAGTGACTATTCAGTAAATTATTAATCTGTATCAGCTATTGCTGCGTAATAAGTCACCTCATGTAATAGTGTGATAGGAGACAAGCCTTGTTTCCTATGAGACTAAATAGTGTCTGGAGCTCTTCTCACTGGGCTGGACTCGTCTGTCATGTGGTGAAGCAGTGACTGAAGGAGGGGCTTCTGATGTGAAGTAACAGGTCTTTGTCGATTACAGTAGACCGTGGGAGATGTTCAGGACACAGGGCTGTCACCATACGAAGCTTCACAACTGTATTCTTTGTGTCGCTTCCTGAGTGACACATACATTGTTTTGGAGTGTGCTTTTTAAGCTTTACCTCAATGGAAAGGGGAAATCCCTCCTGTCCCTATTTTCTTCAAAGTTCGGCAAAAGAACTTTGACACTTTTACAGGAGCCATTTCTTACTTTAACATAATTTCCTGTTCTCTCCAGGGTACCATGTGCATTTATACTTCAGATTGTTTATTCCTTCAATAAATGACATAGTAGTGTTTATAACAGCTTTGAACTAATTTCTATTTTATTATGTTTAATTGTATATATGTGTGTATGAAAGCATGGATGCATGTGTGCTTGTGTTTGTGTATGTGTACATATGTATGAGAGAGAGAGAGAGAGAGAGAGAGAGAGAGAGAGAAGAGAGAGAAGAAGGGAGGGGGAGAAAGAGAGAATATACACACTTAAGAACAGGTACCTTTGGAGGCCGGAGGTATCAGATCTTCCTGGGGCTGGAGGGAGTTGTGAGCCTCATGACAGGGGTGCTGGGAACTTAAGTCTAGTCTCTGAAAGAGCAAGAAGTGCTCTTAACAGCAGAATCTTCTCTCTACTCACCTCCCTTCACCCCTGCCCCCTTTTTATTGAAACAGGGTCTAACCATGTAGCCTAGGCTAGCCTGAAACTGGATATATAGACCAGGCTGTCACTGCCTCTGCTCTGGAATTAAAGGTGCATGCCACCATGCCCAGCCTCATAACACCTGACTCTTGCTTCACTATAATGGAATAACTGCCCTCCCACTGCAAACAGCCTTAATGTTTGGTAAACTATTTGGGTGAGCGTTGACAAACGGGGAAAAAGGTATAAATTAGCAGAAGACTGAGTCCTTGAGATAAGGAAATGCAGGAAAAGCCAAGTATGCTCACAGCGGCTTTCGCCTGGCCGCACTTTCCAAAACAGCACAGAGTGACCCCCAGTGAACACTGGTGACTCCGCAGAGGGAGAGGTCAGGGTGCTGGCTGTACATGCCGCTGGCACTGGCATCTGCTGATGGAGCCACTGGATAGAAAGTTACAGCCCACAGAAGCCTGTGTCACCACAGGCTTCTCCTGTTTTGTGGCTGCATCAGCAAACGCCTGGCTTGGGAGCGCCCAGACGGAAAGCCTGTGTGAGCGGTATGCTCAGTTACCCCCAAGATCTGCCTGTAAACTGCAGTTTGGCTATACTTCGCTTACTCTTTCTGTTTGGAACAATCCTACGGAAATTGTTTCTACTTCTGTTTCTTCCTTAAGTTTCATTTCTAAGGAAAATTTGACAAAGACAGATGTTCAAATAAAAGAGGAAATTGGAGCTCTACAGCTGTTACCGCTTGCTGCAGCCATGCCCAACCCCCATCACATTATTCAACATCTCGGCCACTGGCGAGCCTTTAGGCCGCATCTCTTTCAAGCTGTTTGTAGACTAAGTTCCAAAGACAGTAGAAACCTTCCGTGCTCTGAGCCCTGGGGAGAAAGGACTTGGAAAGAAGGACTTTCGCAGAATTATTCCAGGATCTGTGTATCAGGGTGATGACAACAGATGCCATATGACACTGGTAGCAGGTCCTTCTACGGTGGTGAGAAATTTGAGGATGAGAACTTCATCCTGAAGCACACAGGTCCTGAAATCTTGTCCACGGCAAATACTGGACCAAACACAAACTTCATATGCACTGCCAAGACTCAGTGGCTGGATGGTGTGATGGTTTGTATATACTCAGCCCAAGGAGTGGCACGATTTGGAGGAACGACCTTGTTGGAGTAGGTGTGTCACTGTGGGCGTGGGCTTTAAGACCCTCATCCTAGCTGCCTGGAAGCCAGTCTTCTACTAGCAGCTTTCAGATAAAGATGTACCACACCTGCACCATGCCTGCCTGGTTGTTGCCCTACTCCTGCCTTGATGATAATGGACTGAATCTCTGAACTGCAAGTCAGCCGCAATCAAATGATGTCCTTTATAAGACTTGCCTTGGTCATGGTGTCTCTTCACAGTTGTGAAACCTAACTAAGACAGATGGCAAGCATGTTGTCGTTGGGAATGTGAAAGAAGAGCATGATGGAAGCTATGGAGCGTTTGGGGTCCAAGAATGGCAAGAAGATGGTGATTGACTGTGAACAGTTCTAATTCTTCTGAGGTGCAGACATATTACCTACAGTAGACCATTCCTTCTGCAGCTCAGAGAGTGCTGGGACTCTGTCTGTATGCCATAACCTTTGCTCTCACTGAAGTTCTTTGGATTCCATATTTTCCTAATTCACTTCAAAGTCTAGTTAGATTGCAGAGTAATATGTTTATGATCATAAATAAAAACTAAATAAGGAGTCAAAAAGAAGAGATCTAAATTTTTACTTGTTAGTAGCGAATGTTAAATAGTTCAATATCACTAAGTAGTGGTCTTTTGAAGGAATCTTTACAGACATTCTTTAAAGGAATCTTCCCTCTTTCAGGTGAGCATGTTCACATAGGCACACACACACACACATCCACCTACCATGAGCACTAATTTAAAATTGTTAACACGATTACCTCTAAGATGAGGGAAATTATCATCTGCCAAATGATTGAAAATTTATGACTTGAAAGCCAAGCATGATGGCACACGCTTTTAATCTCAACATTCAGGGAAGAGGCAGATGGATCTCTGAGTTCAAGGCTAGCCTGGTCTACATAGTAAGTTCCAGAACAACCAGCTACATAAAGAGATACAGTCTTAAAAAAACAGCCAAACAAACAAACAAACAAACAAAAAACACAAGTAAAATTAAGAATTTGTAATCTTCTTGCTCAGAAAGAAGGAATGCCGGGATTCCTGTTCTCTTTTTACTCTATGTTTGTTTTTGTTTTTGTTTTGTTTTGGTTTTTTTTTTTGTTTTGGGGTTATTTTGTTTTGTTTTTGCATTTAGATAATGATATGAAAGGTTATTCTTTTATTTTTATTCCCTTTTTTTCTTTCTTTTTTTAAAGAATTATTTATTTTATGTATGCGAGTACACTGTCATGTCTTCAGAGACACCAGAAGAGGGCGTCGGATCCCATTACAGATGGTTGTGAGTCACCAAGTGGAGTTGCTGGGAATTGAACTCAGGACCCCTGGAAAAGCAGTCAGTGCTCTCATCTGCTGAACCAACTCTCCAGCCCTTTGTTTGTTTATTTGTTTGTTTGTTTGTTTGTTTTTGAGACAGGATTTCTCTGTGCAGACCAGGTGGCCTTGAACACACAGAGATCCCCCTGCCTGTGCCTCTCATGTGCTGAGATGAAAGGCATATGTCACCACATGTGGCCATTTCCTTTTTTATATATGACAGAGCCAACAGGTAACCTGCTCAGCTACTACCCAGGCCCAGACCCAGGGCTCTGCATTGGCCCACCCCCAAATATGATCTATATCACGAGCAAACATTTGGGTGCCTGTCCTGCTGATCCAAACTGCAGGATCTCCATGACATAGCGCACCAATATGATAACTGGGAGGAGTTCCAGTGAGGACCAGTATTGATGGTGTCACAGAAGTCAAGTCTCGAACCAGACCAATGACTTGTTGCAATGAACATTTGCAAGTGAAAATGTGTGCACAGATGGGTATACTGTGGGACACACTGTGACACACTACAGCTTCCAAGATGAGATGTTTTCTATGGGGGACTATGGTGCATGATAAGAAACTCACAAAGAGTCAATAAAAAGTGGTTTTTTAAAAAGTATTATTCAAACACATTCTTTTAGGTACCTGTCATAATTATCTGCCTGTCATTATTGTATCTAGACTCCAGAATGACCTCCAATGATTATTATCTCCTGGTAGTCATGACCCTGGGCAGTACTCTCCCATTATACAGAGAGCTAAGTCATGTAACCAATAAGATGCCGAAGAAATAATACAGTGTGACTCAGAGCTGGCACAAAATACATTGCAGCTTCCACCTTGCTCAGTTTCGGACTATTCATGATGGGAGACAACGACTTTAAAACTCTAGCAGCCCTTCGGAGACATCACTTGAGGAACTGAGGCTTTCCTGCCACCAGCAGTCACCGAGACATCAGGCATTTGAATCTGTTACCATGGAAGTAGATCTTCCTGCCTTGGGCAAGATTTCAGATGTCCACAACCCTCCTCAATGTGTTCGAAGTGACCCAGTATCTCAGACACAGATACTACTAGATTCCTCAGCTCAGCACTCTCCCCAACCCATAGAAAGTATGCATTAATGTTCCTGTGTTTACAGATCTAAGTGGACAAAGGAGACTTGGAGAAGTGAAAATATCAGTGCATTGAAGAAACTGATGGCAGAAGCTCCATGAACATCAAGGACACTTCAGGTGAAGAACTCAGAAGAAAAGTCTGGGAAATATTCTGAAAACCAAAGAAAAGAGATGGCTGTTGTTGTTGGTTGTTATAATAGGTGGCAATAGAAAGTTTGGCAACATTGTCCCATAAAATGAATACAGAAGAGGGGGAGGGAGGAGGGCAGAAGAAGGAGGAAGAGGAGGAGGAAGAGGAGGAGGAAGAGAAAGAAAAGGAAAAAAAGAAAAGAAGGGATGGAAGATAGATCAGTTGGTAAAGCCTTTGCTGTGTAGCCATGAAGACCCAAGTTTTACCCCTAGAACTCACGTTTTTGAAAGCCAGACATGGTGACTTATGGTTGTCCTCATATTTATGGTAAGGCAGAGATGGACAGTCCTGGCCAGCCTATCATTTGGTGAGTTTCAGCCAGTGTCTTAACGAAATCACAACAAACTGCTATGTTTTTCCTCACCTCTATGGATTTCCGCTGTGGAACTATAAGCCAAAATAAATTATTTGTTCCATGAGAGAGGGGGGGAAGAGATGAGGGGAGAAGAGAGAGAGAGAGTCCTCTGGCTTCCATCATCCATGTACACACACCAACACACAAACCACCTACAGAACTGGATGATGTAACTGAGGAGATTTCCTGGCAGAGTACTAGACGGGCTGTGTGGATTCTTCTTCCTTCCTTGTAGCAGTATGTGAGAGGGTTGGTAAACCAAGGAAGAACTGAAGACTATCTGATTCTGAAACTAGCCAGGTGATAGGCATATTAATGAAGGATGGCTTTCAGTCAAAGATCAACTCATAGAAACCTAGATGAGGATGACTTAAACATCTGTTTTCATCATTTAGAAAACGGTTAACAAATACTCCAGAGAACCTCGGTGCTCCTACAAAACCCAACGGCATTGTCCCTCAGGTGTTTCAACAAACCCCCACTGTAAAGAGACGTATCATAAGGAGACTTATTAGTGTAGCTTTCGCCTAGAGGAACAAAACATGCAGGTAATGTGCAAAGTTTGGGGAACACACATAGCCAGAAACTCTATAGGGTTGAAATGAAGGGACAGAAACCATAAGACATTAAAACAAAAACCCACCTTCAGACACACACACTTTAATAGACAGGAACGAGGAGGAGGAAGTTCTTCACTATAAAAATACAGCTTGCCTTTAATGGAGTGAAGAAGATCAGAGGGCAAAACAAAACACCCAGGTCTTACAGATAAGAGCCATGAATGACTACCCCCAGAACAGGGCAAGTTTGAATCCCGATTACGGCATTTCCAGCATTTGTCTGGTTGGACTTAAAACTGCCTCCTGTTCCCATTCAACAGGAGGAAATCCACAGGAGACAGTCTACACGTGCCCATCATTTTGTGTCAAAAGTGGGAGGGGCAGACCATGTGTCTCTCTAGTCACAGATCTTCAGGTGCAGAGAGACTGATACCCTGAAGGAACTAAACCTGGGGTCCTCACGTGCCTCTGGACTCAGCTCGGATTATGGGATTCTGGACTAAGTCCTAAGAGGATGGGATATTTTGCATGAGGACAGGAATCACTGAGGGACTAGAGAACATACTATAAGAACCAGCCAACTCTATTATCCTTAGTAATTCTAGCCCCTACTAGCATGTATACAAAAGTGATCTAGCCCCCAAAAGGGGTGCTGTTAACACAGCATTGTCTCTATAGAAGGCTTACAGCTTCCACTTAGGGGTCTCTCTGAGTACTCCCTATGGGAGAAGCCACTGACTTGTCCGAAAGCCTCACAAACCGTGCTATGGAGAGGCACAAGTGGGGAAGGATAGAAACGTCCCCAGTAACCAGCACTAACTCACCAAGCCTGCTATGAAGCTGACCCTCCATTCGCAGTTGGTCAACATCCTGACTGGAACATTATGATAGATTCAGAGGTATAGCCATGTAGCCAAACTGCTCCTGAGGTCCTAGCCACAGAAATGTAGGTGATAAATGCTTATTTTTTAAACCATTAAGTTTGAGAATACATTGTTTTTTAAGTGATGGGTAATGCAGCCTTATTTCAATTCCCAGCACCTAAGTCAAGAGCTGAGACCAGAGGCATGTGGCTATAACCCCAGAGCTTGGGCAGCAGAGACAGTATCTCTAGTGCTTGCTGGCCAACCAGTCAAGCCAATTAGTGAGCTCAAATTCTGGGAGAGATCTTGTCTCAAAGAGTAAAAGAGATGCTAGAGAGATGGCTCAGTGGTTAGGAACCCTCATACCTCCTACATGGGTCCACTTCCCAGTACCCACAGTGTGGCTTACAAACCATTCACAACTCCAGTTCCAGGGGATCCAACGCCCATTTCTGATCTCTGTAGACACTAGACACACATGTGGTACATACATATACACACAGGCAAGACACTCATACACATTAAATAAATAAATAATAACCTTTTTAAAAGGTAGAGATCAATTAAGAAAGACATCCTACACGCATCAGTGCACATGCTACACACCATACACACTTACAGAGAGGGAGAGAGATCAGATTGAAGAAGAGAGATCAAGAGAGAATGAGAGAGAGACCTGAAGCTTATGTTGATTGCAACCCACTAATTGCTAGCTATGCACAAAGGAAGTTCGCGAATTGAACCACAAACACTGAGCGAATGCAAGACGCACTTGTACAGCTCTCAAGTGTGAATTTCCGCTTGTAACTGCTAGTTATGCCAGGGAAGCTGCTGCTGAATTTGAAACCACAATCAGCAGCCTAGAGAATGAAGAAGCATCTGGTGATAGAAACATTCTCTCAGCTTGAATCAGTTCACCTATGACCTTGGTCCTATAGCCACTCACACCCCAGATATTCCCTCCAAGAGGATTAAATAGTTCTCTGCCAGCCGCCATGCTGCTGCACTCTGGGGCACCGTTGAGCGAGCGAGCCAGTTTATCCAACGTAACATTACAAATTCCTGCTTGTGAAGTGGGTCCTAGCCCCAACTGTTTGATCTAGCTTCACAACCTGATTGATTGGGTTGCTTCTTGATGTCTTTGTTAGGGTTTCCATTGCTGAGAAGAGACACCATGAGCAACGCAACTCTTATAAAGGACAACATTTAATTGGGGCTGGCTTACAGGCTCAGAGGTTCAGTCCATTATCATCATGGCAGGAAGCATGGTAGCATGCAGGCAGACATGGTACTGAAGAAGACCTGAGAGTTCTACATCTTGACCCAACTGCAGCTAGGAGAGACAATCTCACAAACAGCTAGGAGGAGGGTCTCCAAGCCCACTCCCACAGTGATACACTTCCTCCAACAAGGCCACACCTCCTGATCGTGCCACTCCCTGAGCCAAGCATATTCAAAGCACCACAAAGCTTAAACTGCAAGATTACATGTAGTTAATCTCTCAGCTCTCCATGACTGCAAGGCTTAGGGACAAGCACACCCCATGTGAAGCACAGCCTCCGTATGGAATTTGGCCATCCTTGGCCAGTTGCCTTAGCCCATGATGGATTTTATCAGTGTCAGGTCCAAAGGACACACCCCCAAAAGGGAAGCCCCAGCTGACTCATCTAATAGGCCCAGCTCAACCTGGACTACAGGAGGATTTCTGGTGGATAGATAAAAGCCAGCATTCCTCGGGAACTTACGAGACCTAATCCCATCTACAAAATGAGTCATTTCGCTTACCTCTAGCTAAAGGGCCATATTGCTTTCCATTATCCTGTGTATTTGGTGACTATCAGCACGTCAAAAGTCTATGCTGGCCTAGCATCATGGCTTTTTTTATGTCCTCCTCAACCCAAACTGCCCCAGCTACTCTTCTTAAAATTCATCTGTATACCACGTCTCCCCTTTCAGCTCCTGCTTCTGCTGTACTCAGCTACGCCTCATCGAGTCTCCCCTCTCTTGCAGCTAACCCCTAGCTAGCCAGGCTGCCAGCCATGCTCAGTCTTCTTGCTCCTCTCTCTCTGCTCTGGTCTTCTCAGACACCTCTGGCTGTTCTCTCTCATATTTGCAATAAAACTGTCCCCTGAACCAGACCATTGAGTGACCTTGTTGTCAGGTTATACAATCTGCTGTGTGCCTCCGCCCACTTAATCTTCCAGGACATCAAGGCAGAGCAGAAGGGACGCACAGTGGGAAGAGACTAAGGGAGATGACAGTGGAACTGCAGGCAGGGCCACGTGCATCTCAATCTTAACTTTAGACTCTGTCTCCAGGTACCAAGGGCTGGCAGGGATGTCTCATGACCTCTGACCTTCCAGCCATGTGAGGAAGAAGTTCCTAAGGCTACTGTGCGTTAAAGTGTGAGGCCGTTTGTTATCTCTCTTGGTAAAGTATTCAAAGAGCTTTTACAATTGGTTGTGGTGAAATGTGTGGAGATTTTATACTAAATAAAGCTCCTTTCAAATAAAACAGTGACACAGATTGCCTGTTTGAGTGTTCATCTCTGTAGGGTCTCCAACTATGGGGAGGTGAGTGCCATTAAGAGGAGAACCTGCAAGTACTGTAGATGAGAGACTGGTTCAGGAAGACACACACGGGGGAGGGGGAGAGGGAGACAGACAGACAGACAGACAGACAGACAGACAGACAGGAAAGAGAACAACTTGGTAATTTCAATCTGTTCCCTTTCTCTAATGTGAATTGAAAAGATCGAACCCTCCAATTTCAGTAAGTAGAGGGCACTGGTGCAGCCTTCTTGTTCCTGGAGGAAAACTCCAAGCCAAAGCATGTCACATTTACTTGGAGAAAGCCTATGACCTTGCTAGAAACAGAACTGAGTTTCCGGTGGTTACAGAGGAAACGTGAGAATGTTATCTTCAGCATCCCTCCAACCAGGAAGTACTAACATGCCACGTCCTGGAATCTCCAGAGTGTGGATTTTCCATCTCAGATTTATAATTCTTTGCGGCCACTCCACTTGTCTCATGAGCTATTAAAAACTTCCCAAAACAGATTCACAATCAACTCTATTGCAAATTAATACGTATCGTTGCTGACATAATGAGTCAAATGGAAGAATTTTTAAGCGAAATGAAATAAAAAATACATTGTAGTTCTAAAAAAAAATACTTGAAGATCATAGCTCTGTGGATATCAAGTGGGGATGGATAGGAGAGGGAGGACCAGCAACCTTTAGGGGCTCAGTGTTCATAATTCTCAAGAGCTGAGCCTTGCACATGGGCTTGGGATAGTGCTCAGTTGGGAGAGCGCTTGCCAGCATGCACAAGACCCTGGGTTTGATGGCATATAGGTGTGGCGGCATATGCCTATAATCCTAGCACTTGGTAAAAGGGTCATGAGTTCAAGGCAATCCTCAGCTACAGGGGAAGTTCTTGGCCAGCCTGGGCTACATGAGTCCATGAGTTTTTTAAAAACCAAAACACCCCAACAACAAACAAACAAACAAACAACAAAAAAAAAAAAAACCCTCCAAAACACAACACAACAAAAACCAGCACCCTGAAGTGCTGAGTCTGTAAGTTACATGCAGACCTACTGTGTGGCTCTCACTGAGCAGGGCAATGGGTAAACAGCAAAAGAACACACATCAGCCCAGAGAAGAGTCTAGAAGATGACACTTTTGTGGTCTTCTTAGCAAACACAAACAAGGCGAGTCACATAAGTAAACACTGTGGAGTGCTGACTGCAGGCCCTCATGACCCCAAATAATGCCAAGCTGCAAACAACTTCTCAAAGCCACTTTACGGACTGACGCTGTAATGAACAAGGCACATCTGGGCACAGCAGATTTACTTCCTTAATTATGTTTTGCTTGTGGCAATATTAAAACTCGCCTGCATTCCCCAGTCACCTCTAGAAGAGAAAACGGCTGTGGAAACCTGACAAGCAATGAGATGAAAAAAAGGATTGATGTTGCCCACGTGTGAAGAGTTTAATAATGAAAAGATTAATATCCGTGAGTTTCAGGTTAGAATGTGACTTCTCTTCCAACCCTCTATGCTTTCCTCTCTGCTCTATGCTTTCTTTTTCTTCTTGAGAATGCATCGATGGCTTATTAAAAGCATGGAAACAGCGTGGGGTTCAGTGACTAAGTGAATTTTTCCATAAGCATGAAGACCTGATTTGGATCCCAGCACTCGTGTGAAAAAACAGTTAAAAAGAAAAAAAGAAAAACCAGGCATGGTCTTGCGCACTTTAACTTTGAGTGGCACAGACAGGAGGTCCACTGGGGCTTGCTGGCCAGTCACCCTAGCTGAAAAACACTGAGGCCCAGGTTCAGTGCGAGAGACCTGCCTCAAGGGAACTAGGTGGAAAGGGACAGAGCTAGATACCTCTTGCATTCTCGGGGCATACACACACCTGCACATACAAAATGCACACAGAACACACACACACACACACATTATGGAAAGTGTGTATTATACTCTTTATGAAATAATGATTTGTGGAAAAGAGAAAATATTGTAATTCATTGAGCCTATTTAAAAGGCTGTATCACATAAATTGTCTATTTTAATCTTCCCAAAAACACTAAAAAAAAAAAAAAAAGATGCATTGTCAGTGTAGATATGAAGATTCTCATACTTGGAAATATTTACATAATGAACAAAAGTTCAGCTTTTCATTTGGATATTGGCCTACCAACATTCAGACCCACGGCCTTTCCACTGTATAGTAGGGTCTGGCCTTTATTATTCCAATCTGTCAACATCCAGTGACTGTTCAACAGAAATCATGGGAGGCCACTGCTTTTGAGATGATTCCTGCATTTGGCTCTAACAGACTGGACCAAACCAGAATGTAGCTGCATGTTTTAAATGCTGTAGAATCAAAGTAGAACCTTAAAGAAATAGATACTGCCTCCAAAGAGACCAGATTTTTCTGAGGACAAGAAATTCCAGTCTACCTGAATCAGCAGTAAAGAGAGTGCCCGTGGCTTCAACCCTTTTTCAAAGAAGCAGCCTGGAGGGGCTGACGCTAGACTCTTTCTACTGTTCTGCTTTCTTGTCTGCTCTTACAAACCCGACAGTCCCTCCACTGCCCGGTGGGAGATTTTATTCTATTTGTAGAATGCAGGCTGTCCTGATTTATGAGTAGCATCTATTATCCAGTCAGATCTGGAACCAGATTTCCTCTAACTTTGTCTTTTGACAAGAGCTTAGAAGACACTTTTCTTGATTAAGCTTGAAAGTTACGCAGTTGGTTCAATTTGTAAGCAACTTCTGGAAGGCCTGCCGGTGGCAAAGCTTGGAGCTCTAATCTCTCATTTAACTTCTCATTTAATCATCACAATCACTTCCGGGGATGGGGGGTGGGGGGGCCAGATTATGAGCCCATTTAAGGGTGAGAATATAATGACTTATACGACTTGGTATTTTCTATTTTAATTGCTTTCCAAAGAGGGTGAAACAATTGTTTTCTAACAGGAGTGACTTAGAAAGAAAGAAACTTGTGGGAGCAGGGGGACCAGGTTAAAAACTCACCATGCCACACAGATAATAAAAAGGCAGATACTGACATAAAATGTGTCTTACAGAGAGTATTCAAAGGTTCTCTGTACACTCAAGTGCTACTCAGAAAAGCAACCTGTGAGAGAGTCTGCCATTTACAAGTAGGAAAGAGTGCCCCAAAATGCTATAGATACCAAAAGAAGAAAATCCTACCCTTTTACCTCATTCCTGGATTCTTCCTCAAGCATTTCTCAAAAGTCCTCCTAAAACGTACAGCAAAAACTATTCAACTCAGAACATACAGGTTTGTCGTGTGGAAGTAAATCAAGCATCCAATCTCAGGCTTTTCCTCCGTCACCGCTTAGAAGGCTCGACCTGAATTGCTTACAAAGCTGACCTTAAATTCCCCATTGCCACAGCTGATATCTTCACCATCCTTGAGTTCTCCAATCTCTCTCTCTCCTCTCTTTTCCTCTCTCTCTCTCTCTCTCTCTCTCTCTCTCTCTCTCTCTCTCTCTCTCTCTCTCTCTCTTCCTCCCCCTTGGCATGGAGAAGCCCTTTACCTTCTCACTCAGGACTCCTGGGGTCTCAAAACCAAGGGAAACTAAAACCAGATTTCCCACACAGTGCTCTAGAATTCTTGCAGGAAACTTGACATGAATATCTGTAAATCATGTGACTGAATGACCCTCAAAGGGAGAGCATGGTGTGTGGCACTCAGGATAGACTCTGAATTTTATTTTTCTGTATAATTCGATGCTGTGGGATGTGTTATTGTTACAGCCTGACTAGGGCACAATGAAGGAAAACACAACACTAAGTCCTGGTCCTTGAGGAGTTCGAGAATGTACTGGATGATACAGAACACATGTAAGTAATTACATACACCTACTCGGGTGAGAGATAGATGACATGAATAATAATTATACTGACCATCCTGGCTTGGTTTCTGGGATAGAGGAACCTGGAGTAAAGAAATGCCTCTATCAGGGTGCCTGTAGGGAAGCCCACAGATTAACTTGATTACTGATTGACTGAGAGAGCCCAACTCACTGTGTGCAGAGCTATCCCTGGGCAAGGGGGTTCTGAGCACCCGTGGGAGCAGGGGGCTTGATTGGCAGACTCAGCGAGCCAATGGGAAGCAAGCCAGTAAGCAGCACTCATCTGCAGTTTCTGCTTCAGTTCCTGCCTCCAGGCTCCTGCCTGTTTCTCATTGGCTTCCTTCAGTTTTGGACTATGATCCGACACACAAGCTTAATAAGCCCTTTCTTCCCCGAGGCCATATGTCTATCGCAGCAGTCTACGGCTAACTGAGGTGCTGAGTAAGCCAGCGGCAGTTCAGCTGCCCTGGCTGCAGAAAGCACCTCCGAGAAGAGGTGGCTCGCACAGAGCCCGGAGTGAAGCCCACAGCATCTCAGGGGCAGCATCTCCAGAGCACAGGAGCAGAAGTTTAAGGTCCCGAGAAGGAAGGGTTTGGCTCTAATAGCAAGGGCCTGTACAGGGTGATAATGGAAGGAAACGTAAAGAGAAAGTAATAAGACGTGACAGACCTCGGAGGTCTGAAAAGGACCCTGGGAAGCCGTTGAAAGGTTCTGGGCAGGTGGGTGACATGATCTGTTTGTTCGATAAATAAAATAGAACTGAGAGGGTAGTAGGAGCAGAAACAGGCCAACTAGTTCAAGACCAGTGTGACATTGAAAATAGAATGAGCTAGAGAGAGCAGGAATGGTGGACGTGAAGAGCAAGGCAGGAAGAACATTAGTCACAGGGGAGCAAGATGCTCTCTGCGACCTGGAGGAAAGCAGAAAGCACAGTGCCCACGCCCACGAGGTGGAGAAGGACCATCAAGACTCACCGTAGAACAGCAGCTGGCAGTAGAGAGAATAGTTCCGAAGGATTTCGGCTCCTATGGAAACAGGAAATCTAGGAAGAGGCCCGAGTGCAGGCTGGGACTCTGTAACAGATTAAGAAGCTACCATGAGGTGGCCAGGAAAGCAAACACAAGAGGACATTGTAGGAGCCAATCTCAGGAACTAAGACCCGAGTCAGGGGTTCATTTATTTGGTTGAGGTAACTGGAGAAACTCATCTGAATGTGTATGGCCCCCATTAACGATTAAGAAGTCATTCCTAGATTGGTATAGTGGTACACAACTTTAGTCTCATCATTCAACAGGCAGGTGGAGCTCTGAGTTCCAAGGTAGTCTCTCTACTGCGTAGCTTCCAGGCAGAAGCTGGCCCAGTCGTAAAGCCCAACCAGAAGCATGACCAACGCACAATTGGTCACCAGGGAGCTATCACAGACACAGTTTGTTCCTCTTCAGTTTTTAGGAGGGTCAAGGGGCGCTCCAGAGCAGGGCTGGACTACTAGCTGTAGTAGAGCATAAGCTGCCACAGTGAATGCACCAACATGTGGCACTTGACCAAGGCTACAGGTGACTGTAGGAGGGATACAGAACCCACCATCTCATCCAAAGTGCACTGCTGTGTGGTTGTGAGAACAAGTGGCAGCTTCTTCTAGAGGCAAAACTGTAGATCGCGCCCATAGCTGCCATCGTGACAACTGTTCACCTCTTCCCCGACCCTGAAGAGAAATACAGTGTGACTGAGGCGAGGGGACAGGCCATTCAAGACAAACATACACGCATGCTAATTAGGGGCAACACCCACACTGAGCCTAAAATCAGACAACAAGGCCGTTTCACCATGCCGTCTAACACAAAGCTGTCTCTTGGCTCTCACACCTGATAAACTAAGGACTAAGTCCGCTAACTAAGTATTATGAAAACCAAGGGGGAGCTGCTTTAGGTGGAAATTTACACAGCGCTGGATGAGAGAAAAATTTTAAAACTTGTAATTCATAAGGTTTTGTTGTGGATAGTCATAGACCTTGGGTAGCCTTGGTGGAAGAACCAACTTAGATAAGGACAAATGAATCATAGGCAGAGTCATAGTGACCTGTCCCCTGAACCTTCACTCAGTCGATACCCTGTTCTGGAAGATATCTCTACTCCCCTGAACACCTACGCTCCTGCGTTATCCCCTTCCCCACATCCTGCCTTCTTGTGTATATAACGCCTGTGGGAAAAAAGTAAATCGTTGGTTTGATCAGACTATAAACAAGCCGCTATTCTCTGGTTTGCCTGTTTCCCCCCATTCTCTCTTTCAGGTACCCCCCGGACCCCTGTTCAATGCCCTGCTGGATGGGGCACCAACCACACCACACACGCTATGTCTCTGCAGCTGCTGCCCTGCTATCGGCTTCTGACCCACTGCAATACAGAAACAACCCACAAGGTAGGCTGGCTGGCGGATCACCGCAAGACAAGTGTGGGCTAAAGCCAGAGTCCTCCTGTTGTGCCACATCGAGAATGCCCTGTCCACTGATGGTGCCACAGCAGCGAGGATGCCCTCCTGCTCAGCGTTGTCAGTATTTGGGACTTTGCCATTGTTTGCTAACCTGAGGCCTTTAAAGCCAGTCTGGATCAGCAACAGAAAGCTGCCATGCAACTCTGCTAAAAGAACAGTCACCTTCATGGACGATAATATCAAAAGCCAATGTCACCACGAATACCAGGAGTAATGTTATCAGCAAGTCAGAGATAGGGGACCGAGTGTGAGGTACGATACATGTACTCATTAAAGTGACGTCATGACCTAGCTGGCAAGATCAAGTGGAAAATATAAAATGTTTTACTGCTTAGTTCAAAATAGATATCTGAGCTTGGTGGTTGGTGACCAGTACCTGTGAGCCCAGCACTGAGGACACACAGCATGGAAATTATTTCTTTTCCTTTTTTTCTTCCATTATTTATTCGCTTTACATCCTGATCACCGCCCCCCTCTCTTGGTCTTCCCCTCACACAGTCCCTCCTCTATCCCCTTCTCTGAGAGTGTAGAGGCTTCCCTTTTGTATCCCCCAAACCTGGCACATCAAGTCTCTGCAGGGCTAGGCACATCCTCTCCCACTGAGCCAGACAAGGTGGCCCTCTTAGGGAAACGGATTCCACAGACAGGCAACAGTTTAGGGACAGCATTCCTGCTCCAGTTTTTGGGGAGAAGGACATTATTTTGAGGCCAGTTTGTATTATGTAGCAAGATCCTGTGTTAACACTAACACATACATGTACACGCATGCATTCATACACACACATGTGTACACGTGTACACACAAACATGCATATATATACACATATACCATATCACACACATGTACACACACACACACTCCTCTGAATCCAGTAAGATACCGTAGCCTTGGCTTCCTGATCTAAACTTTTGAAATCTAAACATACAGATCCAGGTATGTTTTGCTTAGTTAGGTCTTAATCAAGACACAGCCTCCTGCAAATACCCAGGAGCCACCGTGTTTACAAAGAGAAGCATCGAAAGTTACAGTTTGCATATCTCTTTCAGATCTCTCCAGACCGTGGCCTTCTGCTAGCATCCTGTCATCGATTCTAGAGAGTCAACGTGACAGCAATGCTAAACAAGAACTATTTGTGGCAGGGAAAATAACCAGTGCATCAATCTATCAGCATCCTGCTCACACACTCAGGGATGGTTATTAATATTTTCTTGGGTCAAATTGCCACCATCATTGACACCATTAGTGCCTGCAGACTAAGTGATGTATTTGAAGAGTCAGGCTTTGGACATGTTGCAGCTGGGCCCAAGGATCATCAAAATGCTCATAAACCCATGCTTGGTCCCAGCAGCATCTCCCTCAAGATAACGAATAATTAGTCCAATGCAATGGAACCACAAGTCAAACTCTGATTCATGACTTTCATAATGACATTTTGGGGCCATAGCCATTAGTTTTTTTGTTCAAAGTGTCTCCAATTGCTACTTGAAGGATTTTTTTTTTTTTTTAAGTGAGCATTCAGTTACAGACAGTTTCTGATTTATAATGGTTGTTTCAACTTTATGGTGGTATGGAGAAGGCAGCATGCGTTCAACAGAAACCACTGGACTTTTAAATGGTGGGATCTCCCCGGCTAGACCTGTGAAGCGTAGTCCTCTTTTGGAGCTGGTAGCAGCCATGGCTCCTAGTCAGTCATGTGATCATGAGGGTACTCCATGCTTCTAAATGCATTTTTAAATAGCAAGAATGGAAGCTTCCAGGGCTGGAGAGATGGCTCAGTGGTTAAAAGCACCAATTGCTCTTCCAGAGGTCCTGAGTTCAATTCCCAGCAACCACATGGTGGCTCACAGCCATCCTGTAATGGAGTCTGGTGCCCTCTTCTGGTGTGTCTGAAGAAAGCAATGGTGGTGTATTTTATGCATAGAGTATATGCATAAAATAAATAAATCTTAAAAAAAAAAAAAAAGAATTGAATCTTCCTGTGGGTTTCCTAGAAGTCAGTTAAAACAAACAGGGGCTGGAGAGATGGTCTCAGCAGTTAAGAGCATGGATACTCTTCCAGAGGACTCAGGTTCAGTTCGCAGCACTCACATGGCAGCTCACAACTGTCTGTAACTCCAAGATCTGACACCCTCACATATAGACATACAAGCAGGCAAAACATCAATACACATAAAATTTTTTAAAATGAAAAAAAAAAACAACCCACAAACAAACAAGTGAAAAGCAGCATATGAAAGGAACAACTATGGCTCACTGAGATATGAAAACAGAGCACACAGGTCATTGCTGCTCACAAGAGAAATTGCAAATGAGACTGGAGCACCTGTTTTTAACCACCAGACTGGTGGGAAATCCAATATAAATTTTAGGCTAGTCATTTATCCATACAATCCAGTAATGGTGGGTTCCTTTTTCTTCTGTTACAAATAAATTGTCACTCTAAAAAAAAAAAAAAAATGCCACTCTGAGAGTCCACCTCTGGGAAATGACCCTGATACAGTTCTATAAAGCCCTTTAGAGTGGAGTGGGAGAGGGCCGTGCAAACCTCTGTTATTAGCCTGGGCTTTTGCCTCCACAGGAAGGTTTTGTGCTTATAAGTTGCTCCTTCGGTCACAAAGAGCCAACTGCTTCCACTGGTCCTTTTGTCTGATCCCAGCAGGAGTCTTTATTGTCAACTTTTTCTATTTTTTCACCCAAAACCTTTCTCTCTGCAAGACCCCAAAATACCCTCCTGGTTTAAGAACTGTGCCTCAGCCTTGTTTTCCTCCCCACCTGACACCAGGCAGAGTTAGAGGGAACAGGCACTTTCTTCCACCACAGTGTCAAGTGTCTGTGTATCTGTTTCCTTCAGAGAAGGCAATGTGGTTTCTGTTCGCACTTCCTCTCTCTATAGAAGTGTTTACTTCTTCACCTCAGTGGTGTCAACTTTGGCCAGTAACACTCTAGTGGCATTGGTCACTTCCAGTCAGAAGCTTGACCATCATGTCAAACACCACCACAGCCATCCACAAAGTTAGTACATACCAGCACAGATTTGTTCCTTCAGCCTGGGTCCTAGAGTAAGGAATATCCTAAAGCAAAGACAGGAAGAAGTGAGTATGACCAAGAGAAACAAGCCTTTGGGGTCTGAGCCTCTGATGTATGCAGTGTCTGTGACAGTCCTTAAGTTCTGATTCACAATATTTCCTTTCTGCCCAAATATCACCTTTGCTACTATAGAGTCCTTTGGCTAAATAGAATTTTTCTCTTCTCTTTCTATTTAATTATGAGAAAGCACTTTTGGACATTTTATTCATTTGGGTGGGGGGAGTGCACACATGTGGAGGTCAGAGAACAACTTGTAGAAGTCACCTTTTGTCTTCCTCGGTGGTAGGTCCTGGGGATTGAAGTCAGGTTTGGCAGCAGACATCTTTAACCACTGAGCAATTTTGCTGGCCCCTCTATTCCTTTCTGAATTATTCAGCATGAGATCAATTACATAAAGTCAAAGAAAGTAGTTGTTTGTGACTATCGAAGAAATGTGGTGGCCCAGATCGGGTGCCCGTACCTGAAGATGGTACAAGCATTTGATCAGATTCATGAATATAGTAAAGATTGTGAGGGCAAGGGCCTCTTACCAGAGCAGGGGCTTAAGATAATGGAAGGGGAAGATGATAATGGCCCCTGTTTAATGGGACTGAACTGGAGATGTACTATGATAGTAACTTCCCAAAACTAATTGTTGCTTTTTTAGCCCTACAAACTGAAGCAAGACTGTGGATATTCAACATGTTGCTTATGGCTCTGTAGTCTGAGTATCTGCCCCTCCTCTCCAGTCACAAATTGAAATTCTAATCTCCAAGATGCAGATGTTGACAAGCCAGAGCTTTGGGAAGGTGATTACATCATGAGGTCAGGATTGTCATGAATGGGATTTGTGACCTTAAACAAGAGATACTGAGAGCTCCCTTGTCCTTCCTCAAGGAAAGGGCTCAGACCCTTGATCTTGTACTGATAAGCCCCTCCCCCGCCCCAGAACTGTGAGAAATAAATTTCTGTTGTTAGAAGGTACTCAGATCCTGGTGTTTGTTACAGCCACTAGAACAAGCTAAGACAACAAGCCCAACAAAAAGCAGAAATCACAGTCTGATACCCTGTTGAGTGACTTTACTTTCAGACAGGTTAGCAATGCGTTGCTTATTTCTGAACAAGTGGAGTCCTGCCTAGAAATTAAGATTGCACTTTCCTGTCATCCACAGCTCAGAAGGATTTTATACATCTTTATTAAACTGATTTCCCCACAGCTGGATGCCACAGGGGTATCACTCGATCTAATAATTCTCTCTAGATCGGGAAGAAATGAACCTCTAGACCTTGGGATGTACATGCATAAGGAACACAGACTTCATCTGTGTTGTCCTGTCATTTGGTGGTCTATATACATTTGTGTCATTATTGTTTCCAAATTAATTGGGTTTTAATTTTTTATGAGGAAAACAGAAGCTTTGAGTATCATCAAAGCTTGGAGCTTCATTTTGCCATAGTGACTAATATACTTTTACATTTTGTAGCTACCTCATTAAGATAAAGAAATTTCTTTCTTCCTTCCTTCTTCCTTCTTTCCTTCCTCCCTTCCTATCTCTATTCCTTCCTTTCCTTCTTTCTTCCTTCTCTTCCTTCCTTTCTTTCTTAGACAAGGTCTCACTATATACCCTTAGCTAGCCTGGAATTTGCTATATAGACCAGATTGGCCTCAAGCTTGAATTCATAGAGATTTACTTCTTCTGCTTCCTAAGTCACCATACCTAGCTTAGGAATTTGATATCCATGGAGGAAAACAAAATCCAGACCAGCAGCTTTTATAGATCTGCACAGAGACCGAGCTTAAGGAGCCAGATAGGACACGTCCAGTGTGAGGGTCTTGCCACCAAGGTTACTAAGGACCATGAGTCTATTCCCTATAGAAAAGAGAAGTGGGAGCTGGTGACAGAAATGTCCATCACAAACTATTTCAGAGGATGCTGTTTCTTCTAGGGACAGAGAGAACATTCATAGCTTGAATGTGGCTCCTGGTCACTTGATTCAGAGCAGAAACATGCAGGTCAGTCCTCGAAGACTCCAGAAGTTTCGTGGCCCCACAGAAGCTTCATTCTCTGATTGTCAGGAACCTCATCTGTGAAAGGTACATGTCCCAAGAGAGAATCAGGAGACAGAGAACGAGCTTGCTGTTGGTAGCTCCTGTAACTAGGCACTGGACACCTGTTTGGTATCAGATGCTTCTCTGGGAGCCTGAAAGGTCACGATGACAAGACATGGCTCTGCTCTTTAGGCTAGAGGACAGAGAAATGGGTTGTGATCTGTGAAGTGAGTGAACTACAGAAATAGAAAAACAAAGGAGGCACTGGCAAAAACTGAAGGTCTTGGGGAGGGCATTCACAGAGGATGCAGCTTTGAACCATGGAAGTCACTCAACAGGGGTGACATTGAAATTACAGAAGTTTGAAATTTTTTGTTGTTGTTGTTATTGTTGACTATTCTTCATTATTATATTTATATCTTCCTGAGCAGTAAAATACTGAAGTTTTTTAATGAAGATGGCAAAGAATCAATTAAAAATACATCCCTCCCCAAAACATCCAATGGCCCTTAACTATAGTATCTAGAGGCAATACTTACAGTAGTGACACTTTGTCATAATTCCTTGCTTTTGTATTTGTTATTTTTCTCATTACTACCCTTGCATACCTATCTTGCCATATGCCACAGATATCTAGCAGAAGTAACTTCGTGTGGCAAAGACAGATTTTGACTTATGTTTTTTCAGGGATTTCAGTGCATCGGTAGGGAAAGCAAATCCAAGAATTTTGGCATATAGCAGTAGAATCATGAGACAACCGCAGGGTAGTGAACAGGAGAGAAATGGGTGTAACCAAAACAGCCCACCCTTAAGGACCTATTTCTGTCATCAAGCTCCCAAAACAGCACACCAGCTGGGGACCAAGTGTTTAGACACATAAGCTTGTGGAATTTATATTCAGATATTAACATCCTCTTCTTCTATGAATCTTAATATAGAAGTGTACTCATACTACATATTTACAGCGTTGCATATCATCCCTTCTCCAAGTGATTCCTATCATTAATTAACTTAGGAAATCAATTATTTGATAGCATCTTAATGTTCCACCAAACAGACTTCTTTGTGAGCATTATCTATTATGGATTTTGCTCCATGTTTTCAGACACCAAAGGATGTCTCCATGAGTAACCTTTTTTTTATCTTTCAGAAGTTGATCATCCTGGGTTAAAGTTTATGAAAATTATTATGTGCTTGATAACTATCTATATTGCTTTCTAGAAAGGTTGTGCCAATTTAAATTACCCTTGGTGATGTATGGCAGTGCCTTTGTTACTAAACCCTTATCCATGTGGCAGAAAAAAAATTTTAAAGTAGGTTTTCATAAAATACATTTTTGCTAAAATGTACTAATATTAGATGCACCTCTCATTGAAAACATTATTGATTTTTAGTTTAACAGGTAAAAGTTTGCATTTTTCTTCCTAGTTAAAAAAAAAAAGAAAAATACACTCACCAGGTGGTCCGGTTTGTCTTTGGGGTCCATGGGCTCTAACTGACTCTGTGGAGGAGCAACTGGTCTTTAAATGCATTTGATTGATAACTTGCCATATTAGCTGAAAACAAAACATTTCTCCCAGTTTGTTTCTTCCCATTTTCTTTGTGATATGGTTACACAGTCAAGGCTTTTACTTTTTGTGCTTAATGTTTTCAGTCTTTGTCTTTGTGTGTTTATTCAAATAGAATTTAAAGCAGCCTGGGGCTGGACTTGTAATCCCAGCTGCACAAGAGGCTATGGCAAGCGGATCACAAGCCTAGGTCTTTCCCCACTGGGCTAGGGGTAAGCTGAAGCCAACCTAGTGAGACCGTCTTAAAAAGCTTCCTGAAAGGATCGGGGCTTCAGTTAGTGGTAGGGAGTTTCCATAGTTTAGTCAGAGGGTGATGTTCAGTTGGAGAGTTTTCCAACTATCTTTGGTCCTGATTTCTATTTTAATTCCATCATGGATAAGGAATATTATGAGTGTGATTTTCATAGCCCTAAATTTGTTAAGTGTGTTTTATAGACTAGAATGTGTGTCCTGCTTTGCTGAGTGTAGTATTCTACAGGCACCATGACAGCCAGGTGGTTCTCCGTGCTCACCATCTCGAAGCTTGTAGTCTAGTCATTGTGAACAGGAGGTGTAAGCCATTGTGAACATTGAGGTGTAAGCCATTGTGAACAGGAGGTGTAAGCCATTGTGAACAGGGAGTGTAAGCCATTGTGAACAGGAGGTGTAAGCCATTGTGAACATGGAGGTGTAAGCCATTGTGAACAGGGATGTGTAAGCCATTGTGAACAGGGAGTGTAAGCTTGCAGGGAGTTAAGCCATTGTGAACATGGAGGTGTAAGCCATTGTGAACAGGGATGTGTAAGCCATTGTGAACATGGAGGTGTAAGCCATTGTGAATAGGGAGGTGCTGAACTCTCCAGCCCTAACAGTAGATCTGTCTATTGGTCCTGTCCCTTTCAGTCCTATCATAATTGTCACTTTAGCTGAAAGACATTTCCATATCCATCTATTTGCCTCGTGTGTGGTTTCTATTTGGTTGGTTGGTTTGGTTTGGTTGGTTTTTTTTTTTAAGATATGATTTCACTATATAGCTCCAGCTGTCCTGAAATTCACTATGTAGACTAGGCTGGTCTCAAACTCACAGATAAATATATATATATACCTGCCTCTGCCTCCTGAGTGCTACGATTGAAGGTGTGTGCCACAAGCGTCCTGCTGCAGCCTGTGTTTGATGATCGTTGCTTGCTCCGTATGCCTTTAGAATTACGATGCGTTATTGGAGAAGTTACCATTTTATCAGGCCTCCTTTATCAATCCATTCTTCCTCAGACCCCTTTACCAAAAGTCAGACCCGGGGCTTCATGAATGCCAGGCAGGCAGTCTACCAATTGACCTGCATCCCCCACCCCTCATTTATTCTTAATGATCTTATGTGTTCAGTAGCTGACATAAATCCGCTAGGAAGACGGCTCAATAAGTACTTGCTATGCAAACCTGAGACCCTGAGTTTGGATCCGCAGCATGCACAGAAAAACAACAACAAAGACAAAAGCAAAACAAAACAAACAAAAACGGGTGTGATAGCACATGTCTTTAATCCCAGACCTGGAGAGACTGAAATAGAAGGCTCCCTGAGGCTTGCTGGCCAGCCAGTCTAGCTCCAGGTTCAATTGGAAACCCTGTCTCAAAAAAATAAGACGATCTAGGTGGGGTGGCATACACCTTTAATCTCAGCACTTGGGAGGCAGAGCCAGAAGGATTTCTATGAGTTCTAGGCCAGCCTAGTGTACTTAGGAGAGCTTGTCTCAAACAACAACAAAGCAGAGCAATTGAGGAATTGACAGACATCAATCACTGTCCTCCATCCCCACACATGCATTTGCTCTACACCCCACACACACACACACACACACACACACACACATGTGCATACACATGAACATACACAGAAAGAAACTGGTATTATCTGAAGCAAGCATAGATAGATACTGCATAGTTTTAAATTTACTATTAGCGTGATATTTCCTTTTCCATTCTTCTCTCTATAAACCTATTTTTATTTATAGAAATATAAGAACTGAATTTGGGTAGACATGTATGGTTAAGCTTTAAAAATAAAAACCTTCTGCCATGATGTTTCATTAGTATAGACCATTCACCACAAAACCTCCTATGAAAATCTCACTGGCCTCCTGGAATGGTGCCCAATGCAGAGTCTTCCCTCAACATCAGGACCTGAAGAAGCTTCTCAGTCTCATTCTATCCTGCACTCGACCTGACCTACAGAACCATTCAAGACTGCCACTGAAGTGTGAATGCATGTGTGTGTCCTGTATGTACTATGGTGTGTGTGCAGAAGGCAGATGATAGCCCTTTGAACTCGGTTCTCTGCTTCAACATGTGGACCCAGACCAAGGGATTGAACTTGGGTCATATGGCTTCACAACAAGGTTTTACCTACCGAGCCATCTCTCCAGCCTTCTGCCTTACATTTTCACATAGCATCTCCTACTGAGCCTGAATCTGGAGCTCAGTGATTCAGCTAGGTCGGCTGGCTAGGAAGTTCCAGAGATCTGCCCACCCCTGCCTTCCAAATGCCAAGATTACATGTGCATGCTCCCGTGCTCAGCCTCTGACATGGGATCCAAACCCAGGTTCTGATGTCTGCATGGTGAGCGCTTTACAGGCTGACTCATCTCTCCAGCCACTCAAACCTTAATTCTTCAGAAGAATTGTTACATTTACTTATTGTTTGTGTGCACACATGTGCACACAGGTGAAGGTGAGAGGACAAATTTCAGGAATCGGTTGTTTCCTTGTACCACGTGGGAGATGGGTTCTGAGGATCAAACTCAGGTGATCTGGCTTAATGACAAACACCTTCGTAGAGAGAATCTCTATGAAGAGAGCATCACCTGTCAATAAAAAAGATGATGGCCAATCTGCTGAGGCAGGAAATAGGAGGTGGGACACTGGCAGGAAGACAGAGGATTCTGGAAATGGCACAAGAATAAAATGAGACACCGAGAGAAAAGAAAGAGAGATGGAGGTAGATGGACTCAGGGAAGCCCTGAGAGAGAGTGGGACTGGGACTGAAGAGAGGTAACTAACCACATGGTAGACATGGACAAGTTTGAGTGGCTTAAGTAAGTTAAGAGCTGGGATGGAGCAATGGCTCAGCAGTTAAGAGCTGACTGTTCTTCCAGAGGTCCTGAGTTCAATTCCCAGCAACCACATGGTGGCTCACAACTTTCTGTAATGGGATCTGATGCATTCTTCTGGTGTATGTCTGAGGACAGCTACTGTGTACTCATATAAATAAAAATAAATATTTAAAATAAAAAACAAACACATTTAAGTTACGAGTTACTCAGGGAATAAGCCAAAGAGTATGGCCTAGACATTTAATAATAATTAGTATCAGGATCATCATTCTGGGAGCAGAACTGGGATGAAAAAGTGGAATTTAATATTTTTTAACACACCTTTACCCACTGAGCTGACTCATCAGCCCATCCATGTAGGAATCCTGATGGATGGATGGCAGTGGCAGTACAGCCTAGGGAGATAGTGGTTTAACATGTCTAAAAAGACTAGTTGTTTTTAGATGTACAATCATAGCTTCAGCATTCTGCCTAAAGACTGTTATTTAAAAGAACAAATAAAAAAATCCTCTCAAAAATGCATTTGTAGGGGCTGGAGAGATGGCTCAGCAGTTAAGAACACCGACTGGTCCTTCTAGAGGTCCTGAGTTCAATTCCCAGCACCTACATGGTGGCTCACAACCATTTGTAATGGGGATGTGATGCTCTCTTCTTGTATGTCTGAAGACAGTGACAGTATACTCATATACATAAAATAAATTAAATCTTTAAAAAATGCATTTGTTGGGGCTAGAGAGATGGCTCAGCAATTAAAAGCACATACAGTTCTTCCTGAGGGTCCAAGTTTGGTTTCTAGATCTATCACTGGCAGCTCCAGGGAATCTAATGCCCTCTTCTGGCCTCTATAGGCACTGCATGTGCACACACACACAAACACAGACAGAAACACACACACACACACACACAGACAGAGAGACAGAAACACACACACACACTGCTATACCCACAAATAAAGATATATAAAAATAAAATGTAAACGGGTTTGTTTCTTAGGCACCAAGAGCATACAGTCACTTTATTCATACAGGAGTTGCCACAGAGCCAAGTGTAAATAGAGTTGACAGGAAATGGCTCAGGAGGCAGAGAGGCTATGCTTCCAGACCAAGAGGCTCTAAGAACTTCTCAGAACCTGAACAGGAATTTCATGTCTTTCACCCTAGCACCCTCCCTTTATCCTGCTGGTGACTGTGTATCTGCCCACTTAAAGTCCCAGGTTGACAGGTCTGGACAATGTCATGCTGTCTCATTAAGCCCTAAAGGGATTTCACAATTCCTTTGTACCTTACATCACACCTCAGTATGTGATAACGATTCCAGTCCAAATTCAGAGTATAACAACTCTTGGGCAGCTCTGGGAGAGACTTTTACAAGACACACAGAACTTCATAAATGTAAGATGTTGCTTATATTGCTGCAAAACTCAATCTCTAGCAAAACTGAACTAATCAAAGCTTGGATGCCCTCTCTTAAGGCCAGATGTATCAATCAATGGAATAGAATTGAGAATCTAGAAATAGTAATGTTTTTTTAAATTAGAAAACTGGAGCTAGAGGTTTGGCTCAGTAGTTAGGAACATGTACAGCTCTTCCAGAAGACATGAATTTGGTTCCCAGCACCCTCATTGGGCAGCTCACACCACCTATTAACTCCAGTTTCAGAAGGATCAGACACCTCTAAGAATCGCGAACACACACGAACACACACACACACACACACACACACACACACACACACACACACACTATAGTGAATACAAGTCCATGGGTTCAGAATCATTTTCATACAAACAATATCCCAGTCTACAGCCCTTCTGTTCCTGGTTCCTCCGACTCAGCACAAGATCCTCAAGGTTTGCCCACGTTATTTTTCCATATTTTAAAACATTTTCTAGTCCTCGATTTAGTCACATGAGGCAGTGCTAAGGAGCTTCTCTGATACTGACCCCCCCACATTAGAAGACTAAACACTCATTACCGTTGTTGTGTCTGAACCGACAGTTAAATTGAAAAGCTTCTCGGCCTACTATGTGCTTCTCATTTCCACAGCTGTAGAGAACAGCAACTGTCAGTGAGTTCAACAGAGTGTGAGCGACAAGTCTGAGCCATGAGGACCTACATCAAGCACTTGTAGTGCCAGGGAAATGCTAGTGATCCCCCAAAACACAGACAGGAGCCAATCTGATGCAACTCACAGCAGGGTCTTTATTATATTTGAGCTAGCTCAGTCCCCCACCCCCAACGCATGGTCCTCACAGGATGGTTTTGATAGTGGGCGAGTCCGGACTATCTAAGGGGCAAGGCTTTTATAGTAAGCAGCAATGGGGATTGGGGGTGGGGGGATAAGTGTGCAAGCATCTAATTAGAAAACTACTGTGGCCTTTAACATAATTGGCTGGTGCTGGGAGTCACATCATAAACTTAACTTCTGCTCCCCTCTGCACTGGTGGTCGTTAGGCAGGGGGTGGCTTGTAACCTGGGTGCAGGTTTGTTGGGGGAATAACCTGGAAATTCTGGTCTTGTTGGGGATTAGCCTAGAGACTGGAGCTAGGCTCAGGGTTTCTTGCGGGAGCAACTTGGAAACTAATGCTAGGTACCAGCCTGTTAGTTTACCTGAGTTCAAACTTAGGTCAGGTTCTCTAAAATGGAGTCTGAACTTAATGGATTTGGCCTCTCACACTGATGTTCATTTTGTGCAAGGACAAAGAGCCGAAGAACGGCTGTCTGAGGACAGGGGTCCAGTGCCCAGAGGAACTGTGGGAGACAGTACACGCAGTGTGACACTCCATGACACATGAAGCCCCAGGCATGGAGCTTTGGGGACCTGAAAACCTGAGGCCCCTCCCTGCATGTGTGGTGAGGAAGGGAAGAGCCCCTGCGGAAGGCAGTGGGTTCATGGGGAAGAAGCAATGAAATAAAAGTCTGGCCAGGAAAGCTAACGGGAGGGGGTGGGGGTGACGGTAGGGAAGGAATCTTGGAGTCTAACCAGCATTGAACTGAGGCAGAAATGCTTCATGCCCCATGGTCATAGCCAGAGGAAGGGGCTAGGCTGTTGGTGACTGTGGAAATCATAAACCATGTCCTATTTGTTTACTTTCTATCAATTTTCATAACCTTTTCTACCCAGATTGATATATTTCTAATAGTTTCTCTAACGTGTCAAACCAAGTATATTTTTAAAACAGGCCCTATAAATAGGTCATGAGAAGCAGCCAAGGAAAATGTCACCAAGTCACAGTGGCACGGAAGGAACATTCTGAGGATAATTGACTCGAAGTACCTCCTTGATGGGCTGAGGCAACGGTGAAAGAAGCTTAATGTTCTGGATTCAGACCGGCAGCTAGGACAAGTGCCCTGTCACCTGCCCTTCCCCCGCCCCACTCCTTCCCAGAGAAACCAGCTCCTCCCTCACAGGCTTGCTCTCTTTGAAAGGATTTCATGTGATTTGGATTCTGGCTTTCCCTTTAGGATATGATATTTAAGGGAATAAATTGTGTATCAGTGAAGGGGAAAAGGGAAAGGAACCAGTAAGGTGGCCAAAGAATGGAAAATGTCAAATAAATAGCAACACTTAAAAGAAAGCCTATAAAACCCCCGCCTGAAGAACCCTTACCTTGAGCCAGTTGGAGACATGCCCCCCAGGGCCCTGGCTTGTGGGACTGTGATAGGATGACTTAGGTTTTGGTAGAAGCACTGGCTGGAAATAGCCCAGAGACCCAACAGGTGTCCATGCCTGTGAGGGACAGGTATCTATTCCTATGCGCTCTCAGAATCCAGGCTCCTGACACATGGCATAGACCTACATTTGATCTGCACCATTCAGTCACTTAGGGAAATGCTCCTACCAACCCCTCCATAGGTAGATGGTGTGACTACAGGCCTCAGCCTCAAGGGATTTCCACACTAAAAGCCAGAGGGCATAGCCAATTACTTATTCTTTTCCCAGTCCCTCCTCTCTCCTCCCTCCGTATTTAAGTCAGGTCTGCTCTGACCATTTGGGGGTGGGGGGGGGTGCATCCTGATTCAACTACCATCAGCCATGAAAATAAAGCCTCTAAAACCATGGACTCCCTCATGTCATTGGGGCCTCTTGTGGAGAACCATTGCTTCCCTGTATTCCACCTTGGAGGCCCACCTCTTCAAGAAAGCTAGATGAGCAGCCGCCTTTCAGCCAAGCAAGTATAATAACCGAATCTCTTCCCACAGGCTTCTTTTTTCTCCCTCCCCCACTTTTCTAGGCGTGCAAGCCAGTCACACACCCACACCCACACGCCCACACGCCCACACGCCCACACGCCCACACGCCCACACGCCTACACACCCACAATTTTGGTCCTTCCATGGCCTCAGCAGTGTCTGAGAACCCAAGGGCTTGAGACCAGTCGATCCCCGGCCGCCTCGTGACCCAGGGATCCCCAACTCAAGAGCCCCTGCCCCCCTCAGGGAACTTCAGACTGAGTTCTCTCCTCACCTGGGGGCGCTCTGGCGACTTCTCATAGCCCAGCACCTGCCCAGTGCCGCTTAGAGCCGACTCAGTCAAATTCCCATGCTTCTGCCACTCTGAACCATGACAGACGTGGGGATCACAACCCCACCCAACAGGAATCCACACCTGCCCTCGAGTGCATGGGCTGTCTGTCCGGGCAGGGTGGCCCTTCACCCATCTCCTACTTTGAAACAGTGATTGGCGCCTGGGATAAAGGAATTTTGTGATACCCATCTTGATCCACATGAGCTGGTGGGGAAAAAAGAGCAGGTTGTTTTATGGGGCTGGAATTCAATCAACTCCCTCAGATCCTTTCTAAATGTGTGGTGCTAAAACTCTTAATATTTTATCTTATGATCATGATCTGTGGTAGTTGCTTTCAAATATGTTCTATTGAACAAAGTTAAATGGTTAGGAACCCTCCCTCCACATCCAATTTTACACATGTGTCTTATTGAGCCAGGAAGCACAATAACTCAGGCAACATTGGGCTGAAATACCTGTTAAAGGGGTACCTGACATAGTAAAATACGTTCAGAAGATACCATTATGGTTCAGTGTGCTTCAAATAAATAGCAAAAGTATCAATGGACTGGCTTACTAGATGTACAAATGGTCCTTCTTTCTTTCTTTCTTTCTTTCTTTCTTTCTTTCTTTCTTTTTTTCTTTCTTTCTTTTTCTCTTCTTTCTTTTCATTATGTATATGTGTTGTATGTGCCTGTTTAGAGACCAAAGGTCAACATCAGGTGCCTTTCTCAATCATTTTATTTTATTTTTTTAAAGAATTATTTATTTATTTTATGTATATGAGTACACTGTAGCTGTCTTCAGACACACCAGAAGACAGCATCAAATCCCATTATAGATGGTTGTGAACCACCATGTGGTTTCTGGGAATTGAACTCAGGACCTCTGGAAGAGCAGTCAGTGCTCTTAACTGCTGAGCCATCTCTCCAGCCCAATCATTTTATTTTTTATTTGTTTTTAATCTTTTAAAACAATTAATTGACCCACAATCCCCTTTTCTTTCTCTCTCCTCCAGTTGAGCAAGATGCCAGAAGGCCAAGGAGAAGAATGTGGCCCTGGGCCCTGCCATTGTGAAGAAACAGGAGACCAAAAACGTGGCCAATCCTTTGTTTGAGAAAGGCCCAAGAACTCCAGCGTTGCACAGGACATGCAGCCCAAAAGTGATCTCACACGCTTCATCAAATGGCCCCACTACATCAGGCTGCAGTGGCAAAGAGCCATCCTCTTAAGTGGCTCAAGGTACCTCCTGCCATTAACCAGTTCACCCAAGCCCTGGACAGGCAAACAGCTACTCAGCTGCTTAAGCTTGCCCATAAGTACAGGCCAGAGACAAAGCAGAAGCAGCAAAGGCTACTGGCCCATGCTGAGAAGAAAGCTGCTGGCGAAGGGAACGTCCCAACTAAGAGACCACCTGTCCTCTGAGCAGGAGTCAATACAATCACCACCTTGGTGGAGAACAAGAAGGCTCAGCTGGTGGTGATTGCCCATGATGTAGACCCCATTGAGCTGGTGGTTTTCCTGCCTGCCCTGTGTCAAAAGATGAGGGTGCCCTATCTCATCATCAAGGGAAAAGCCAGGCTGGGTTGCCTGATCCACAGGAAGACATGCACTATTCTTTGTTTTTGTGTGGTGGTGGTGGTGGTGGTGGTTTTTGAGACAGGGTTTCTCTGTATAGTCCTGGCTGTCCTGGAACTCACTCTGTAGACCAGGCTGGCCTGGAACTCAGAAATCCGCCTGGATTTCTGCCTCCAGAAATTTCCTCTGCCTCCCAAGTGCTGGGATTAAAGGTGTGAGCCACCACTGTCCGACGACATGCACTATTCTTGCCTTCACACAGGTTAACTCGGAAGACAAGGGTGCTCAGGCTAAACCGGTGGAAGCTATTAGGACCAATTACAATGACAGATATGATGAGATCTACTGGGGAGGCAACGTCCTGGGTCCTCAGTCTATGGCTCACATTACCAAGCTGGAAAAGGCAAAGGCTAAAGAACTCGCCACTAAACTGGGTTAAGTGTACACTGCAAAGTTCTCTGTACATAAATATAATTACAAGGTTAAAAGAAAACTATTAATCCCCCTTTTCTTCCTAATTAGCTCCCTTTCTATTTCTGTCTCTCTCAGTCTCTCTCTCTCTCTCTCTCTCTCTCTCTCTCTCTCTCTCTTGTGTGTGTCTCTTTCTGTCTCTCAGTGTCTCTCTCTCACTTTCTGTCTCTCTTCTCTTTCTCTCTTTCCCTCTCCTTCTCCTGCTCCCTGTCCCTCTTCCTCTTCCTCGTGTGTGTGTGTGTGTGTGTGTGTGTGTGTGTACATGAGTGCAGGTACCCTTGGAGTCCTGAAAATGATATCAATTATAGGTTTGATACTTGTGTTGTATTATAGCCACTTGATACGTGTGCTGGAAACCAAACTCCCATTCCTTGCAAGAGCAGTACACATCAGCAGTCTTTTTAATAAGAATGTTCCCCATAGGCTCATGCTTTTGAACATTGGTCCTCAGTAGGTGGTGATGTGAGGGGAGTTGTAGAGCCTTTAGGAGGTGGAGCCTTGTTGTAAGAAGTTCATCACTGGCACTGGGGCGGGCTTTGAGAGTTGGTAGCCTTGCCCCTCTCCTAGTTTGCTCTCTCTGCTTTGTGAATGAAGATGTGCTCTCGGCTTTCTGCTCCCCCTGCCATGCCTTCCCACTATTACAGGACTCTCCCTGGAGCCATAAACCAAAACAAACTTTTTGTAAGTTACTCTAGGTCAGGGTATTTATCACAGCAATGGAAAAAGAATACAAACTCTTAATCACTGAGCCATCTCTCCAAACCCTGGTTTTGTTGTAATTTGTTTGAGGACAAAGTCTTGATATATAAACCTGGTCTTGAACTTGTGATCTCCCTGCTTCAGTCTCCCTGGCTAAAAGATTACCAGTGTGCACCACTCCTCTCAGAAATCCTCTTCAAGTTTTTCAGGACACTCTATTGATTGTGGAATACCAAGTACCTCCTCATTGTTGATACATTTTTCTAAATGCCAATGCAGAACTTACAGGAGAATGTCTGGTGTCCTGCTCCCTCATTCCCCATGTCTTAGTTAGGGTTTTACTGCTGTGAAGAGACACCATGACCAAGGCAACTCTTACAAGGACAACATTTAACTGGGGCTGGCTTACAGGTTCAGAGGTTCAGTCCATTACCATCAAGGTGGAAACACAGCAGCATCCAGGCAGGCATGGTACAGTAGGAGCTGAGAGTTCTACATCTTCATCTGAAGGCTGCTAGTGGAAGACTGACTTCCAGGCAGATAGGATGAGGGTCTTAAAGCCCACACCCACAGTGACACACCTACTCCAACAAGGCCATGCCCACTCCAGCAAGGCCACACCTCCTAATAGGGCCATGCCTACTCTAACAAGGCTACACATCCTAATAGGGCCAAGCATATACAAACCACCACACTCCACCTGGAGCAGCACCGGCAGCCAGCAAGTCCCAGAGATCCTCCTGTCTCTGCACCTCACAGCTCTGGGGTGACAGGCACTCTCAGTCACACCCAGCTTTTCACATGTATTCCAAGGGATTTTAACCCAAATACTCAAGTTTACACAGCCAACCACTGAGCCTCAGCCCCTCCATCCTTTCTGACTTTTTGAGGTTGGATCTCATGAATCCCAGCCTAACTTCAAACTTGCTATGTAGGTTAGGGTGACCTCAAAGTCCTCATTCTCTGTATTCTCTTACCTCTTCCTCCCAAGTGTTGGCATAACAGATGTGTCCACCATGCTGGCCCCTTTGTCTTATTGATTTGGTAAGTTTTCTGGTTTTTTTGCTTTGCACTAGGAACTTTTCTCTGACTCCAGGGGGCTTGTGCTACCTCACCTGGCTTTGTAAGAGTTCTTTTGTTTGTTTATTTGTTTTGTTTTGTTTTTTTGAGTCATGGTGTGATGGTTTGTATCTGCTTGGACCAGGGAGTAGCATTATTAAGAAGTGTGGCCTTGTTGGAGTAGGTGTGTCACTGTGGGTGTGGGCTCTAATACCTTCATCCTAGCTGACTGGAAGCCAGTCTTCTAGCAGCCTTCAGAAGAAGATGTAGAACTCTCAGCTCCTCTGGCCCCACATCTGTTTGTGTGGTGCCATGCTCCCACCTTAATGATAATGGACTGCACCTCTGAACCTGTAAGCCAGCCCAAATTAAATGTTGTGTTTTATAAGATTTGCTTCGGTCATGGTGTCTGTTCATAACAGTAAAACCATAACAAAGATAGAAGTTGGTACCAGGGATTAGGGTATGGCTGTGATAGGCCTGACCATGCTTTTGTTTGAAAGAATGTGGATTTGGGAACTTTTTTGGAAAGCAGTAGAATGCTTTAAGTGGGGCTTAATGGACTATCCTAGGAGGAATATGGAAGACTGTTACTGGGGGTGATTTGAACTGTGGAAGCCTGGCTCTAGAGGTTTCAGAGGAGAAGAATTTTAATATGTGGCTGAGACACTGTTCTTGTGATATTTTAGTGAAGAATATGGCTACTTTTTGACCTTGCCTAAAGAGTCTACCTTGTCTGCGGCTAAGGTAAAGAGATTTATATTAATTCCATTGACAAAGGAAGTCACCTAAAAGCCCAACAGAGACTTTGTTCTCTGGTTAAGTCTCATAAAGAGCATTTGAACAAGCATAGCACACTTAGAAAGAAAAAATATAAACTGTGTGGTTCAAGTAATAAGGGAGGAAATGAAATGGAGCTGAATCCTGAGTTCAAGGAGCTAAAAGATTAAGAGAGTGGTGATCTCAGGACAAGATCCACCCAGCTAAGCTTATTGTTTGTGTTTGCAGTTGAACAAGGAATAGTTTGTACTTTTAATCTGGAATGAACTACAATCCAGAAATGGAGGACACACTTGTGATCCAGATCTTGAGGCTGGAAGACAGGTTTTTAATCTGGATCTTGAGAAACAGTGGCCATGAAAAAGCTTAGGCCCAAGCCCTGGTGGTACACATATTTAATCCCAGGAGGCAAAGCCAAGCAGATCTCTAGTTCAAAGCCAGCCTGGACAGAGAAAGTTCTAGGTAAAGAAAAGCTTAAATCCAGGTGTGGTGGCACACACCTTTAATCCCAGTATTCAGGAGACAGAGCCATGCAGATCTCTGAGTTAGAGGTCGATCTACAGAGCAAGTTCCAGGATAGCCAACCTGTCCAAGGGAGTTAGAAAACAGAAAGCTGGTAATAGAATAAGGGATGGGGCATGTTTCAGCCCCAGCAAGCACCAGAACTTGGCAGCTTCAACTATAAGATCTGTCCTCAGAGTCAGAAATAGAAGAGACTACTGATGCTGGTTAGCTGGAGCTAAGAAATTAGTGATGGTTAAGAAGAAACCAGCCATCACTGAGGTGAAATCTTCTGGGAAGTATTTTCTGAAAACAAAAAGAAGCTGTGTTCCAGAAACAGCCAAGGTTGTAACTCATGCTATAGCTGTACTGGAAATGTGAGAATCACCCAGGTGGTACTAGTTTTGAAGAATATGAAGGTGTCATGGAGAGCAGCTCAGGCTTGGCACTAGGAAGCCCAGGGAAGGCTATTGATGAAGGTACCTAGGACTGAAGGGGTCATGCAAAGTGAGGCTTGGCACCATGAAGATGCCAGAGCCATGGGATACCTGCTGATGATGTTGCTAACCTGGAGTAGAACCAGCTCAGGAGAAAGAATTTCTTTGTTGCAGTCAACAAAGATGAAATGGAGATCTGAAGACCACTTTGGCATTAGACATGAAGATGCAGAGTTTGGAGTTTGCCCAGCAGGTTTCCTGTCTTGTTTTGGGGATTACAGTTAAGTGATTGGATGGATCTCAGAAGAGACTTTGAACTTTTGACTTTTAACATTGTTGAGACTGCTACAGACTATGGAGACTTTGAAAGTTGGACTAAATGTGCTTTTTGATTATGCTGTGGCTAGGTATGGCCCCCTTAGACTTATATGTTTGAATGAGCCTATGGGGGCCAGGGAGTGGAATGTGATGGTTTGTATATGCTTGACCCAGGGAATGACACTACTAGGAGATGTGGCCTTGTTGGAGTAGGTGTGTCACTGTGGGCATGGGCTTTAATACCTTTATCCTAACTGCTTGGAAGCTGGTCTTCTCCTAGCTGCCTTCAGATAGAACTCTCAGCTCCTCCAGCCCCAATCTGCCTGTACTCTGCTATGCTTTCACCTTGATGTTAATGGACTGAACCTCTGAACCTGTAATCCAGCCCCAATTAAATGTCCTTATAAGTGTTGCCTTGGGGCTGGAGAGATGCCTCAGTGGTTAAGGGTATTGACTACTCTTCCAGAGGGTCCTGGGTTTCAATAATCAGATCCATTATGATGGCTTAAAACCATCTCTATTAAAAGGGATCTGATTGCCCTGCATTCTGGATGTTGTCTGAAGACAGTGGCAGTGTACTCATATACATACAATAAATAAAAAATTCTTTTGAAGAAAGGACAAAAGAAGAAAAGAAGAAAGAAGAAGAAGAAGAAGAAGAAGAAGAAGAAGAAGAAGAAGAAGAAGAAGAAGAAGAAGAATTGCCTTGGTCATGGTGTCTGTTCACAGCAGTAAAATCCTAAGACATGTTTAGCCCTGACTGTCCTGGAACTTGTTTTGTAGACCAGGCTGGCCTTGAACAGAGATCCAACTGCCTCTGCCTCCTGAGTGCTAGGATTAAAGACCACCACCAACCAACCTGTAAGAGTTCTTCTTAGGGTCTGGTAATATGTCTTTGATTGGGTATATATATATATATATATATATATATATATATATATATATCAATGGTTTTCTTTTGCTTACCTTTTACTTATCTTAGTGGCCTTTCATAAAATGAACACTTAATTTTAATGTTTTCAAAATTATTATTATTATTTATTATATTATTGTTTTGGATTTTTTATTTCTTCAATTTTGTATTATCAGGATTGACTGAAATAAAAAATGTAATTGAGTCCCATCATTATTGTCATTATGGAAATGGCTTTAAGAGAAAACTAGTCAGATAAATATTATTGCTTCCCACTTTTCAACTGGTAAATAGTTGCCATTGATAAAACAGACAAGCACAGAGAATCTGTCCAGAATGTTCAAGATATGGTATATTATACAACATGCCTGTTCTCGGGAGAACACCTAGGACATAATTATGTGTACTTCTTGATCTCATCATACAAGACAAGTACAAAGGCACCACCCATGCCTCTGAGAATGTTTACCATGCACCTTTGAAAAAAGCCTTGCTTCCTTCATCACGAACGATCTTCTGCCAGCAGTCAAGCGTGCCTGTATACATGATATCAGTTCCTTTGCGTCCCAACTGCATCATCATACGACGACCAACCGTATCAAAAGGACAGGAAGTCAGGCCAGCAACAGCAGTGACAGACTGTGCAATCATCCAGCTGATGAAGATGTGAGTATTCTTGGGATCTGGGAGCATTCCCTTTGCAGTGTCTTAGATACCAAAGTAGGCAGGTCGGTAGATGATAATGCCCTGCACTGACACATTAAAGCCTTGGCACAGGCCCTTAATCCCATCAGATTTGTAGATCTTAACCAGGCAGTCACCAAGGCCTTTGAATTCCCTTTCAGCTCCAGCTTTGCCCACATCAGCTGCTAGAAAGGTACGGGCAAAATCAAGAGGGTACACAAAACATAAGGATGTGGCCCCAGCGGCACCACCTGATGCCAGGTTACCTGCAAAGTAGCGCCAAAACTGGGTCCTCTTGTCCACACCACCCAGACAGATCTGCTTGTATTTATCTTTGAAGGCAAAGTTGAGAGCCTGGGTAGGGAAGTATCTGATGACATTGGCTAGGTTACCACGCCAGAAGGACAGGACTCCCTGTTCCTTGGGGATACAAACCATGTCTATAATGCCCTTGTATTGCTTATCTGCTGTGATTTGCTTGCTGGCATACTGCACCTGCAGCAGCCGCTTGACCTGCTCAATGGGTGCTAGAGATGGGTCTTGGAGCTGGCTGCAGTCACTCCACCGGCCAAGAAGTCCTTAGTGAAGGACACAGCAGCATCTGTCATGTTGAAAGCAAAAAAAGAAGAGGCAGGCGAGTGCAGGACAGGACTGGGTTGACAACTGGCTTTGACTCCCGGACTCTGGGCAAATTATTATTTTTTTAATATCAGTGTTTTTGTCTCATAAAACTTTTGCACTGACAGCAAACATGAAGACACATCTTCTCAAAGCCTTGCCGTTCCTTTTTCTTCCTTATCACACTGGAGTTGCCTTTTGTTTGTGAATATTATGAGTTTAGGCTCAACTTTTTGCACACAGTATCACATTTGCCCAAACCATTTGCTGAGAAAGCCATCTCTCCTCCAGTTGTGCAATGTTATTTTTGTCAAAAATCAAGTGTTCATAAATACATTGGTCTACTTCTGGGCTTTGAGTTCTATTCTATTGGCTTGTTTTCTGGGTTTGTTTGTTTGTTTGTTTTTATCTAAAACTCGCCATTTTAAAATTCCCAACATGTAAAAATAAATCTCAATGCTTGGCCAAACAAGTTCACTTAAGACTTCTTAAGTCCTTTTCATGATTATCTTGTCTATCCTTAAATTTTCATTTCCATACATAATTAAATCACTGTTACTTTGCACAATTTCCATTTTGATTAATATTGCATTGAATTTTATATTTTAAAGTAAGAGAATTTAGCCAGTGCCTTTTAAGCACAGTAGGCAGTACTTCAGTCTCATGGCCCTGAAGGTCCCCAGAAAAAAAAAGGGGGGGAATTTTATATTAGGAAAAGAGGATTAAGGATAAAACAGGTCAGGCAACCTTCAGAATCATGGACTAAAAGGAAAGAAATGGTAAAGATAAAAAGTAAGTGGGCTGAAACAAACACTCAAGACTGTTGATGAAGCAAGTGTTAGTTCTTTGTAACGATTAATAAAATTGATGAGTCTGTTGGATCAAATCAAGATGAAAGCATGGTAAGATCAAGAATTTCGGATGATCTCACATCATAGTCTGAAACATTAAAAGAGATGAGCAGATGGGATGTGCTTGAAGTTTATGCAAATACATTGGTAAAATCAATGAACAAACCTCAACAGGGAAAAAATACAATGTAACGACTGTGTGAAAGCAAAGGTCCAGTTCCATTGGAGTAAGAGTCCATCGTTATGAATCAACCCCATCTAGACAAGGCAGCCAAATCCAGAGGTAGCAAAATGACTTGTTTCAAACATTCAGGCAGAAATAAGCCTAACCCTCCAAACTCTCGCAGAGAATAGAAAAAAGGGGGAGCCTGCAACTGTGTGGTGGGTGGTTTGAATGAGAACAGCCCCATAGGTTCAAATATTTCAATGCTTGTTCCTGGTTGGTGGAGCTGCTTGGGAAAGATTAGGAGGTGTGGCCTTGTTGGAGAAGGTGTGTCACTAGGGGCTGGCTTTGAAACTTCAGAAGACTACACCGTTCTTCTCTGCCTCCTGCTTGTAGATGAAGATGTAAGCTCTCAACGACCACTCCAAAACCAAGCCTGCCTGCCTGCCTGCCATGATGGTCATAGACTCTAACTCTCTGAAACTATAAGCCCCAAAATAAACTATATTTTTTAATTTGCCTTGGCTATGGCGTCTTATCACAGCAAAAGAAAATAACGGAGAAAACTCATTCTATAAGTATAGCAAAATTGGGCAAAATTCCAACAAGGGGCCAGTGAGACGGTTTAGCACAAGAACAGCAAGCCTGATGACCAGAGCTTGTTCCTGGGACCAATATGGTGGAAGGAAAGAACTAAGTCCCCAAAATTGTGCTCTGACCTCAACACGGGCTCCAAGGTACATGTACAAACACAATCATCATCATCATCATCATCATCATCACCACCATCATCGTCATCATCAAGGCATGCATATGATACACAGACATACGTGCAAACAAAACACCAATAATGTATGCATAAATAAATAAATAATAGATAAAGTTGATCTTTTGCGAAGAAATTTAACTTTTCAGTATTAATGAAGAACAATTTTTTGTAGAAAAATGTCATCTAAGACACATAGAGGGAATGATTGGATTGAAGTCTCTTATACAAGTCTCCATGACAGAATTCAAACAAGAATGCCCAAGCATTAGGTTAAAAGTTATTGGAGAAGACAGACATATAACAAAGGGCTACCCCACAGATTGCCTGCTCAGTGGATGAAAAGTCCAAGGTCCCAGTGAAGAAGCCCATCCAACTCACTGTCCAGCTTAGGTTTCAGAGTATGAGCTTGCTGTTGACAAACTATGTGACAGGCAGCACCTACTAAGCAGCTTACCTTAGCAAGCCTTAGGCTTACACATGTGACCTGTGGTAATGCATGAGGAATCATTAAGCAACAAGTTAGTGAATCAGGAAGATTCTAGGTAATGTGAGGCGGAGGAGCTGCTGCGGCTCAAAACGGAAAGGGGGTCTGTAAACACCGCGTGAGCTGCCAACAGCACTCACAACGGGAACCTTGCAAGATATTTGTTTCCAAATAGTTCTAGAACGTGTGGCTGAACATGGTGTCAGATGCCTGTATCCAGCAGTCAAGAGATTGAAGCAGGGAGAGCAGAAGTTTGAGTTGAGTTTGGGCTAAATAATGAATGTCAAGGCATTTAAACCACAATCTAAGACTGTCTACAAAAAAACGAAACCAAAAACCAAAAACCATGGTTGTTGCAGATGGGCCTGGTGCTGTTTGTATCCTAATGCTAATCCCGCTCACCTGGGAGGGGCTGTCCGGAACAAGGAATGAGTCCAGTACTCAGGACTTCTGGTAAACCATCCCCTAATGACTAAAGGAGCCAATCACTGGGCGAGTGGAGGAGGGACTTTGGGTTGGATGGAGGGAGAGAGGAAACAGGAGGGAGAGAGGCTCTTTTGGATCAGGGATAGTGTAAGGGAAAGATGTAGCTACTGAATCCCCCAGGGTCGGCCACCGGCGGAATCAGATTTAATAAGGATTACAAGATTAGCATTCTAGTTGTTGCGCCCAGAGATTGAGTTACCATTGTTTCTACACTAAGTGTGTGTGGTGTTTTTCTTCTCAGTGATTCGACTGAGTTCAAGAGAGAAAGGTACGGGAGCAAAGCGTGGGTTTGCCCGATGTGCCTCACAAAGGTCGTGGAAGTTTTGAAGCACAGGGCTGGCGTGGTAGTGACCCTCCAGTGGGAACTTAGTGAGCTGGGTGGAGAGATTTTGGAGCTCTGGTGCCATGTGGCCTGCTGGGCAGGCAGTAGTGTGGGAACTGCTGATCGGTTTTTAAATACTTCCCGCAGCACATGGTTTGAAGATATAGGTTAGTGATAGAAGGCTTGACTGGCATGAGTAAATCCCTGAGTTTAGTCACCAGCAGAAAAGAAGGAAAGAAGGAAGGGAGGGAGGGCGGGCCGGAGATGGAGGGGGCTGGAGGAGGAGTATGCTGATTTGAAAAAAAAAAAGGTCCCCAGAGTCTCCTATGGAATGGAGTATTGCAGGTGTAGCCTTGTTGGAGGAAGTGTGTCACTGGGGTGGGCTTCGAGGTCTCAGAAGCTCAAGTCAGGCCTAGAGGCTCATTGTCTCTTCCTCTTGCCTGAGCATCCAGATGTAGAACTCTCAGCAACTTCTCCAGCACCACGTCTCCCTGCATGTCACTGTGCTTTCCACCATGATAATGGCCTAAACCTCTAAACTGTAAGCTAGCCCTCAATTTTCTTTATAAGAGTTGCCATGGTCATGGTGTCTATTCACAGCAATAAAACCGGAAGAGGGAGGGAACTGGGGAGAAAAGGGATGTATAAAGTATACTGCTGATCCTTTCTATTAGCAACAAGATACACACTGACCATTCAGATTACATAGCTTTATTTATATGAATCGTGTAATGACACTTAAAGTTTAGAGAAACTAGAGTTTCAGGAAATTAAACGTTTACTTAAATTTTATTTAAAACTCTAAATCATTCATTATAGTCACGATGTATCTTAATTTTAACAAATAATTTAAAAGACAGCTTTTTGAAGGGCCTGGAGAGATGGCTTGGTAGTTAAGAGCACTGACAGCTTTTCCAGAGGACCTGGGCTGAATTCCCAGTACTCACATGGTGGCTCATGGCCAGGTATAACTCTAGACTCATGGGATCTAATGCCCTTCTTTAGTGTGCAGACAAACATGCAAACAAAACACATGAATAATTTTTTGAAAAGCCAACTTTTTGAATACATGAAAATAATTTTAATACTCAATATAAAAATGTCTAAAGATATAAAAACCATGGAATGGCTGAATAAATAAAGAGCGGAATCAAAATAAATAAGGATCCTGAAAGAAGTGGACCACAGAAACAAACATTAACCAAAGACATGCGTCTCTCTCGCTCACCCAAACACCACAGGTACAATGCAGACATGTTCACAGCCAAATTCAGTCTCCTGACTTTACAGTTCATCATACAAACACCAAATTTCTTTACTAAAGTAAGAAAATAAAATGTTTTAGATTTACCAGTTTTGTTAAAACATTTTACAACTGAACATATTGCGTATGGGTCTTCATTTTAACGTGTCTTAAACCCTACAAACATTAAAGGTAGGCCTGACTGTAAATTTTCCTAATTAAAAGAAAAACTTAAATGTAGTGTGTGCATGCGCATGCATGCACACATTGTGCTGGGGAATAAGCCTAGGGCCTTGTATATGTCATGCAAGGCTCTACCACATAGCTATATCCTTAGCATGAAGGTAATTTTAAATGACAAGAATCACCAAGTAGTATTTATTTTTTTGAGGGAATTTTTTTGTTTGTTTTTCAAGACAGGGTTTGTCTGTGTATTCTTGGCTGTCCTGAACTTGCTCTATAGACCAGGGTGACCTCAAACTCAAGAGATCTACCTGCCGCTGCCTCCCAAGTTAAAGCATGTGCCACCATGCGTGGCTATTTTCTTGTTTGTTTGTTTTCTTTTTTTAGAAATATTTATTTATTTATTTATTTATTTATTTATTTATTTATTTATTTTATATGAGTACACTGTAGCTGTCTTCAGGCATACCAGAAGAGGGCATCAGATCCAATTATAGACAGTTGTGAGCCACCATGTAATGGTTTCTGGGAATTGAACTCAGGACCTCTGGAAGAGCAACAGTCAGTGCTCTTAACCACTGAGCCATCTCTCCAGCCCTGTTTTCAATTATTAAATTTAATTAATTTAATGTGTATGACTATTTGCCCCAAGTGTATGTCTGTGCACTACATGCATGTAATGCCTGTAGAGGCCAAAAGAGGGTGCTGTATGTCCTGGAACTGGAGTTACAGGCAGTTGTCAAGTGCCATGTAGGTGCCAAGACGCTAACCTGGATCCTCTTGCAGAGCAGGCAGTTTGGTTAACTGTGGAGCAAAATTTCCATACCAATGATTATAGTTTTCTAGGAGAAACAGTAATTCATGACCACCCAGTCGGTCATCATCATCCCTTTTGGCATCTCTGGCCACAAGGAACTGACAGATTGATGAATACTCCCTGCCTCACATCTGAGCATATTAATAATGAATAAACTGCCTTCTGGTTTGGATACCAGTGGGCTCCCAGACAGAAACAAAAGAGTCTCTCAGAGTCATACCAGAGGTACCAGGCCAGCAAGACTTCTGGTCAGATCAAGGGAAACCAGTCCCATGACCCCCGGCCACACACACACACCCCTGGCAGCATAAGTAGCCACTAGAACACCTACAAATTCATAGATTACTTCCAGCAACCGACGCACATGGGGAGGAGACCTTACATTGAATAAACAGCAGGACATGCTTAAGGAAATGACTGCAAACCACAAACCAAGCATTTCTTTTTTTAAACTTCAAAAAAAAAGGGGAAAAGAAGTGGAGATGTAGTTAAATTCCAATTACTTTATTTAAAGGTTAAACCAAAGGCAATCTAGAACCACGAGAAAAAGATGAAAACTGCCCCAAACAAACCTAAGGGCAGTTTAAATAAAAACTTAAAAACCCTCCAGAAGTTTAAGAAGTGTAGGTGAAAGAACGTCAGTGGTTAAATCGGGGAAAAACTTATGCCTGAAAACCGAGTCTCGGGGGCCTAGAGAAAATACTCATCCAAAGTTTCACATAACCTCTTAATAGTCCAAAGATCAAATCACACAAGCTTTGCCACATGTGATGGCACACACCTCTACTGGAAGCACTGGAGAGGCAGAGGCAGGAGGGTCTCCATGCATTCCTGGTCAGACAGGACTAATTACGGAGACCAGTATCCAAAAAAAATAAAATCATACAAACTCCTACTGGAAAAAAAAAGCAGGAGGCAAGCAGAAAAAAGGCAAAGAGAAAAAGGAGACCACCACCAGCAAAAAGGAAGGTGATAAAATAAAAAACAAACAAAAGGAAGGAAGGAAGGAAAAGTCTGTTTAGTTAAGCTTGAGTCCTTTCTTGAGTACTCTATTTTGCTGAGATGGTGTCTTGGTGTCAGCGGCTGCCATGGCCTCTGAACACTTTCATTTCTGATTTTTTTTTTTCACTCAGCAAGTAGATATGATATCTGGGCTTGGTAGCAGACAGTGGTATACTAAAATGTTCCAGGGATCTGATCATCTCCCCCAGCTACACCATCCAGCTGGTGATCTTCATTTTAGAATTCTAACTCCCACACACTTGCTTTCTACAAGTCCATGGTATTCTTTTTATAATCGAATTTCATAGATGAGTAATGGAAGGTAGACGTTAAGAACCTTTCTATTTGGGTTTAGTGGCAGACACCTTTAATCCCAGCACTTGGGAGGCAGAGGCAGGTGGATCTCTGAGTTTGAAACCAGCCACGTCTACAAAGTGAGTTCCAGGACAGCCAGGGCTATACAGAGAAACTCTGTCTCAAAAGAAAAAAATGTTTCTTCAAGTATAAGGTGGTTTTTGCTGCCCTCGGCCAATGTGTGTGTCATATTCAAAAGTCATAAACAGAAGAGAGACATTATACACAGAAAAAATAGAAATACATGTAGACACAGTGGTTATCAATCTATATCCTCTGCTGACATGGAAATATATTTGACTTCACACAATCCACAATTTGTAAGTGAAAAATTCCCTAACTAAAGTTAATGTGATAGATTGGTAAAAGTATAATACTAAACATAAAATGGATTAGCTCCTAACCATAAAAGAAAGGAAATGATCTGCAGTGCTGAGGAAACAAATTGGCAGGGAGGTGACTGCTGTGCAGGCATAAGGATCTGAGTTCAAATCCTAGCACTCACATGAGAAAGCCGAGAGTGCTGGTGTATGGCTGCAACACCAGCACTGGGGACTTGGGGGGAAGGCAGGTTTAGAAACAAGCAGTCCTGGAACTCTGACCGCTAGCTAGACTAGCTGAATTAGTGAGCTTCAGATTCGATGAGAGATCCTTCTCAACAGGTAAGATTTATCGGGCATGCATGAAGTCCTGAGTAAGAACCCAATTCAGTCCTGACACTGGCCTGAGCACTGGCCTGTCAACGCCTCAGACCCATGGAAAGAACAGCCTAACAAAGCCTTCCCTGGTCCACCTGTACACGTTGACACTGTGTGCACAGATGTGATCTGCAGCTGCCTCCTGGTGCTTACAGCCTGAGACTGTTCCCCCACAGAACTCTTCCTCCCGCAACTGAGATCAGCCAAACCTGCTTCCTCCTTTGCCTATATACAATAAAAACCTATATAAAATAAATACCGAGTTTCTGGGCTTCTCCTGGTGCATCTCCATCAGATGCATGGTCCATCCGATCCCAGCTTTTCTGTCTGTCTGTCCTTTCTTCATTCTCTCATCACTTCTGTCAGCTCGGGTCCAAAGCTGTGCAGGTCAGTAAGGAGGCTGATTCAGGAAGATTCAACAGCAACCTTGGACCTCCATAAGCACATACATACATTCATGTACACACTCATAGGCGTACGCCCACGAGCACATACACATACCACATACGTGCACTCACAAAACCACCTGACAGAAAAATGGGTCAAGAATATAAACATGCAAGAAAACCAAGTACTAAAGGGTAGAAGTGTCAATCTATTCACCCTATGCAGTTTGCTCAAAACGCTACCACACTACGCATACATGTTAGCTAACAATAGCTCACCGTTCTAAGGTTTGTCCTTTAGTTATGAGTGCCCACACATGTGTGGGTGCCCACAGGGGCTAGAAAAGGACATCAGAGGCCCTGCAGCTGGAGTCGCTAGGAGGTTGTGAGCCATCTGGAGCCTCTCCAGCCAGCCAATCATTCTCCGTCCATCTGACTTGAGGAACTAAGAGCATCAGCTAACACTGCATCACAGTTCTGACAACAGCAGCACAGGCCTTAATTCATCTTTGCCCAGATAACAGTCATTCTGCAATCTGCCTATACCCAGCTGAGAACAGATCCCTTTCCACGGTGCTCCACTGCGTAGCATGCTCTGGCTGCCTTTGCGGCATGCACCTTTTAGGAACCGTTTGTCTTACTGTGTTCATTTACAGACCGGTCCCCTAGCAGGCCCTAATCTCCATGCCGCAGGCACCTGTTCACTCTAGCGTATGTCTTATACACACGTGTGGCATGTACTTGTTGACTGAGTAAACAAACAGGCAATGAGCAGACGCATCAGTGAATGATCAGGCAATGAGAAGACAACCAGAGAAGCTAAAGGTAAAATGGAACTCATCTCTACTTCTGGGGCAATGTACAGATTTATAATGGCACTTGTGAATCTGTGTGAAGTTACACGTATGTATGACAATCTCCCCTTTAGCCTGGTGGTGAATCACTGCTGCATATGGGCTTAATAATGCCCAAGGTGGAGGGACGATTCAGTCATTAGGAGCACTGGCTGTTCTTCCAAACAACTCAGGATCCATTTCCAGCATCTACAAGACAGCTCACAACTGTTTGTAACTCCATTCCTAGGGAATCCTATGGCATCTTCTGACCTCCATTGGCACTGCATACATTTGGTACATACCAGCATTGTGGAGGCAAAGGCAGGTGGATCTTTGAGTTCAAGACTAGCCTTGGGTGTAGAGAGATGGCTCAGCAGTTAAGAGCACTGACTATTCTTCCAGAGGTCCCAAGTTCAATTTTCAACAACCACAGGGTGGCTCACAACCATCTGTAATGGGATCTGAGGCCCTCTTCTGGTATGTCTGAAGAGAGAATGTACTCACATAATAAAATAAATCATAAAAAAAAAAAAAAAAAAAAGACTAGCCTGGTCTATATAATGAGTTCCAGAACAGCTCTAATATTAATTGATTTATTAAAATAGAAAAAATTAAAAATGCTTTTAAAGGTTTAAAATATTTACTCAGAAAAAAATATATTTTAAATGATGAACCCAAATAGTTTTAAGCAAAATACAGAAAAAAAAAAATGAACTAGAAATCAAGCATGTTAAAAACTCCAGCCACGAATGCTGGCACAGTCATTCAATCCCAGTGATGGCAGCCAAAGGAATCTCTTGTGAGGGAGGCCAACCTGGTCTACAGTGAGTTCCAGGACAGTCAGGGCTACAAAAGGAGATTCTGTCTCAAAATTAAAAAAAAACCCAAACCTGTGTGAAAGGGCACAGTATCAGTCACCCCTCAATGCACCCCCGCCCGGCCTACACAGAACAACAAAGGCAAATTGTCCTCAGTAATAAAGACAAGCAACCTTAGAAGACGTTTAAAATGACAATGGGGGGTAGAGTGCTCTCCTACTGTGCGGTCCTACATTTAGAACCCGGAGCTGCAAAAAATTCCTTTCTTAAAGAGCGCTGACCTCCAATGGAACCTTTAGTACACGAAGTGCAAAGTGAGCCCCTTCCTTCCTCAAGCCATAATGCAATGAGAGAGGAAAGGGTCTTCTAGTGAAAAAGCTGCGATCCACTGCTCCATTTCTCCTCTGGAAACTAAGCAAACGAGACCTAGAGAAAGCATTATCTGGACCAAAACCTAGACAGGTATAGAATCTTAATGCACAGTAGAATTGTCACAATACATCTCCAGAATTCATAAATATACCTAACCTAACTGACCACCATATTAGAACCTGGGGTGCCCACACAGAACTGTGTGACAGTGGCGGAGCGTGAGCTGCGGCCTGGCCGAGTATTTCGAGAGGGCCTGTCACTGCAGATCACTAGCCCAGGAGATCAGAATTCCAAGTAGTTCCCATAGACTATGTTTTACCTTTGCCCCACGTAAAGTCAAAACCTCGTAAGTGGAACCAGCATGTGCAGAGAACAAGCTGAGACAGCCCAGACAGACTTCAGAGAGATGAATGTACCGATGGTAGGCAAGACTGCTATGGTGTACACAGAATCAACAAGTCTAGAAACAGCAAAGTTGAAAATTGCAGGAAGATACTATCAGAAAGCAAATGAAAAAGTAGCGAAAACTTACCAACAGATGAACACTCCTCCAGAGTGATAAAAACTTATAATCAAGGAATGAAACGGTTGTTTTGTTTTGTTTTTGAGACAGGATTTCTCTGTATAGCCTTGGCTGTCCTGGAACTCACTTTGTAGACCAGGCTGGCCTCGAACTCAGAAATCCACCTGCCTCTGCCTCCTAAGTGCTGGGATTAAAGGCATGTGCCACCACTGCCCGGTGAAATGGTTATTTTAATCAAGCTAGTCTGTTAGCAATCGATACTCATCTCAAGATAAAAGGGGAGGTACAAAGAGGAAAGAATTCTTTGGTCACATAAAGCAAGATCTGAGAAATGGAAGCAGAAAATGGCTACAGAAAGGAGGGGCAGAGAGGAAGAGAAAAAGTAAGAGGAAAGGGGACCAGGGATGCAGTCATGGGCCCTAGCACAAGGTAGAAATAAATTACATGACTTTGCATTAACGAGTTGAAGACAGGGGTAGGTACCAACACATATGTATAAAGGCTTATAGGAACAGTAGTGTAGATGGGTCTGTACAAATATATACTTCAACCTGGCTCCATCTGCGGAGAAAACCTGCAGTGACACTTGGCTTAAGCACATCAATGGCCTGCATTCTGTATACTCAAGGAAAGAGAGCTCCACGGAGAAAGTCTCAGGGCTGGAGTAGGCAAAGCACAAGATGAGCCCAGGTGAGCCTAGGAAACCCATTTGGACCCCGAAAGTAAATTCCACTCAAAGAATGATGTCAAACATGTCAAAAGGGAAGCCAGCCAGCTTGAAGGCTCTCACACTGATCAAACCTGGACAATGCAAGGACCAAAGTAGGTAGTGACAGTTCAAGATTATCGTCTGTTCTGAAATAAATGGAACAAGAAAATGTTTATTAGAAGTCTTTTGATGTGTTTAAAGGCTTGCCTGTATGCATGTACATGCACTAAGCACATGCAGAGGCCAAGAGACAGGATCCCTTGCAGCTGGAGGTGTTTGTGAGTTACTACATGCTCAGAACAGAACCTGGGTCCTCTTACCTGGAAAGCCATCTCTGCAGCTCTAGAATGAGTGCTGTTACGGTAGGATGCCAATGGAAAGGAATAAATACACCATTTTCCTCACCACTAATTCAGACAAGTCCTTCCTTCACGATAGCTTCAAAATCTCATTATAAGTTGTTCCTTTTAAAACTAGTTTTTGTATTTGTATAAGTGCAGGCCTCCTGGGGGGTGGGGGTTGGGGGGAAGTGTCAGAGGTCAGCTCCCAGAAGGTTCTTTGCCACAATCTTTTAGGAGGTCTTTATTTTCTAATACAGGGTCTTCTTGTTTCAGCTAGACTGTTGGCCAGCACAAGGGTGTCCACCTCTCAGTTCTGGGATTACAAATATGCATGTACACTGCACACCTGGCCTTTAGGTGGGCGCTTGGAATCTAAGTGTCTCTTTCTTCCTGCACGCAGCCATGTTACCTGCCATGATAATGGAACTGTAAGCAAGTCCCATGAAATGCCTTGCCATGCTCATGGACTTCCTTCACCACAACAGAAACACTAAGACAGACTTCTGTAGAACTTCCACAGCCCCATTACCACATGGACACTTTCTTTGGTACACCACATGGCTATCAATGGCGACAGAGAAGACTGGCATAGAAAACCTCAGAACTCATTTACATGTCACATGTGATACCTTTTTAGTATATACATATACAAATGGGCTCATGAAACAAAATGTACTTTTTATTGTCAGAAAAACTTTGCAAAACAATGTTATGCTCTTTCATCTCTGCAGTCAGTGGCAACCCTCCGGTGCATCTCACTACCAGACTCAAAACAACCACTCTTTACTGCTCTGAAACAACTGCTCTTCAGATCCTTGTCTGAAAGTAACTCAATGTCATTCAAGACCTTAAAAGCCCACTTGACAACGTCACAACAGCTGTGGGACAGAACTTTGGGAGATGGTGGGATTACGCCGCCTGAAGGGTGCAGGACCGCCACAACCCAGGAATAGCAAGCACTTGAGATGTGGCAGAAATAGCCACACATGGTCAGTGACTTCTATGCTCGACACCACGGACACAACATCATATCTCCTATCACACTTCAGAAAGCAGTACCTGATCCCAAGAACAGCCATACAAATCACCTGGCAACACCTTAGACAGTCACAGATGAAGCCGCCAGATTTGGGCCCCTGGTAAGCTCTAAAAGGCACAGATTCGTTAGAAGTCACTGGTAGACTAATTTTCTAATTTTTAGGAATGAGAAACCATACAGAACATTAAACAGCAAAAAGACAAATGGCATTTAAGTACGGTTTTAGAAATGTAGAATGTAAGTAGCCTTTAAAGAATCTGAACCCCAACTCCGTTTTGAGACAGGAGCTATGTATAGTACATATTATGTATTACATAAGTATGTAGTAGAGTTAGCTATGTGCTGGAAATGTCAACCCTCTAGCCTCAGCCTCTTCAGTGCTGGGATCACACACATAGCAAGGATTTTCTGCACAATTTGTTCCCTGAAATTTCCAGCAATGTTACATGTAAGTTGAGAAGATGTATCACTGCACAAGTTCTAAATGCCTTTCTGCCATTTCAGAGTAGCCTACATTTTACTCCCATTACCAGAAGACTCCATTATGTACTTGCCAGAACTAAACTTATTAAAGCCCTACTTTGTCAATTAAAGACACCCCTCCCTCCCCCCAGAAAGCAGGCAAGGTTAGTAGTGCATGCCTTTAATCCCAACACACTGCAATAAAGATGACCTGACTTCCATGACAGCCAGGGCTATGAAATGATACCAGGTCTCAAAAGGAACAAACATGAAGGCCAAGGCAGGCAGGTGTACTAGTGCACAGGTGTAACCCCAACATTTGGGAGGCTGAGGCAGGTTCGAGGCCATTCTGGGCTCTGTAAAACCTAAGCTCAAAAGAAAAAGAAAGAAAACCCACAAACAAAACAGGTAATAAGCAAGTTCTCATCATTTTTTTTTTAAGTTTTAAGATGGTGTTTTTCATTTTTTGTTTTTTACAAGTGGGTTGCTAGGCAGAACCATTGATTTAAATATTTATTGCCATTTGGATCAGGGGCCAGGGAGCCTTAATTTGAGAATACAAGCTACCCAGCTTGGTGATGGTGAACACCTTTAATTCCCATACTCTAGAGGCAGAGGCAGGTGGCCAGCCTGCCTACAGAATGAGTGGTCTACAGAATGAGTTCTAGAACAGCCAAGGATAGAGAGACCCTGTCTCAAAAAATTTTATATATATTTTTTTCTTGTGTATAGCCCTGGCTGTCCTGGAACTTGCTCTGTACACTAGACTAGCCTTGAACTCACAGAGCTCTGCCTGCTTCTACCTCCTGAGTGCTGGGATTAAAGGCATGCACCACCACCACATCAAACTCCCCTTCTCCACAAGTTCTACCAGGCAATGCTGGCGCACTTTTAATCCCAGCACTTAGAGGATTGGTGGCCAGCCTAGTGAGTTCCAGGACAGCCAGGGCTGTATAGAGAAAGCCTGTCATGAGAAACAACACAAAGGACTGTCACATAAACAAAAGCCATGGGGCTGGAGTAATGGATCTGAAGGTATGAGCAGTTACTAGTTTTGTAGAGGATCCAGCTGGTTCCCAGCACTAATATGCTGGCTCACATTGTGCTTATGAACTTCAGTTGCAGGGGATTACATGCCCTCTGCTGACGACCTCAGACACCATACACAATACAAAACATGCATACACATAAAAAAAAAAATACACACCCCAAAACCAAACACACAACTGGCATGACCAGACCAGAGCTTAAGTTTAGTAACAGACCTGGGGGAGGACGAACTGGCATGTGCATGTACTGGCTTTCAGGGACGCTCCCACAGTGGGACTCATTTGTCTTCATTGTTTCTAGGGAGGGTTTGTGTAGCCGTAGTTGTACAGGAACTAGCGCTATGGACCAGGCTGGCCTCATGGTGTAGTAACCAATTTGATGTGTATTCTTCACCTTGTATAGAGGACCAGTGCCAAGTGAAAACACCCTCTCGCCCTAACTTACTGAAGGCAGTCCTGAGAAGCCTGAGACACATGAGCAGACCCAACATTACCCCTCAGCTTCTTTCTTCTGACAATGCTGGCAATCACACACAGAACATAGCACATGCTTGGCAAACTCTCTCAATGGGGCACATTCTCAGCCCTTGTCTTTTTGACAAAGGTTTATGTAACCCAGGTTGGCCTTATGGTCGTTCTGTCTCAGCACTGTGATTATAGATATGTACCCACCATATAGGCCACTTGCTAAATTTAACTTTTTAAATGCAACTCCAGCATTCAAGAACTTCTAACCCTATCAATTTGAACACTTTACCATCTATCTTAGATGGTGATTTAGAGCGTCAATGAAAATATTCCTTTATACATTAACCCTGTACCTTAGTCTCTATGGCTACTTGTGACTAGTTTTGCTGGTTGTTTATATGCCTAGCTTACTAGCTGAATCTAACTGGAAGTAATTTACTACAACCTATGAGGTCTTTCATCTTCAGAAAGTATGTGATTAAGGATTATTGGAAGCAAATTCTAGGATTCAAGTTCGTACTTTGTATCTGACAGAAGCTATAAAATTATTTAAATCTTAATGCTTCATTACATTTAAATGCTTAATGCTTTATAAATTTCATTTATAAAAAGGAAATACCTACATATATTATGCGACATGACTGGAACATTGCCTAACTTATTATGTAAGTGCTGAAGTTAAACTCCTACTATATAGTATATATACTAAATCCTTCTGTCCAGGTTTTTCATTTCTCCATTATAATTATTTATCCATTACAAATTATTTCAATTTTCTATTACAAAAATACATCCTACTGAAAGTTTTTAACCTTAAAACTGTATTTCAGGATTCGTTTTTTCATTTCTAAAGTTGATACTTCTTACAACTGAACTACACTTCAGAATTGAAGGAATATGAGCACTAACCTCTAATGGATACAACTACTAGAATCCCACTTGCTGGTAACAGAATCGCATTGCCAGCCACTTTCATGACTATACATTGTATCAGTCAGCTTCAGGTATCCAACCTAGACCTCATACTCACAAGACAGCTAGGAATGCAGCCCAACACAGACTACATCATGTTGCAATGTCAAAAGATGGAACATTCCACACAGTAGACATTAGGTACAGAATGCTGAGATTATGGACATTGTTATTTCCAAAGCACTGAACAGGGAGTGTGTGCGACATCAAGAGAAGTCAGTTGCACATTCTTGAAGTACATAGTAAGAGTGATGCTATTAATTCCATATTTATTTTATAAGGATCTTTATAAAGTTATCAGTGTGAAAAAGATGAATTAATAACAACCACTTAAAGAGCATTTTTCTCTCAGCCAGCGCTTTCCACTCTGCTGCCCACAGTTCAGCTTGCCCTTTGATATAACAGCCACACCTCATTTCACAGGACCTGAACTATACAATTATGAACGGCAGACAAAATGTCTTCCTGTTTGCTTTAAATGATACAAAGAATAGATCAAGGTTTCAAGTTTACAGAGAACCATACTGCAACAATTGACCGATATAAATAGTTCTTCATACTTGTTTATTGTTTATTCAGATAGTAACACTAATGTCCCTAACGCATGGTGTCCTATACTTTCCTTATGCTAATTTTCTGACCTTTAAGTAAAAACATCTTAAACTCAACAATCAGTTTATAGCCACTGTTCCTATCAAATGGTGATACACCAAAATCCCAATTCTCATGAATTTTAACATATTCAAAGTACATTATTTAACCTAAGACTGAAAAACTGTGCCTTAACTTTATTAAAAAAGATAGCCACATCAGTTTAATTACATATGTGATACTACCTATTCAATTTATTAAAAATTGTAATAAACATAATAAACTAGTGCTCCAAACTGAGGTTGTGCATGGGAAGACACTCTAAGAAGACACAAGAGACTGCCTTGCAATACGAAGTACAGATTCCTTCTAGAGATGGAGAAATAAAAGGACAAATCTAGTTGTCTAAAAGACAATTCACTGTACACATTTTATTTACAGTTTTGTACACTGTCTTAATATGGATGGGACCGCTTTTCTACTTAAGCCATTGTAACCAAAGCAAAATAACCTAAGTAATACAAAGTGTTAAAGTACAGCATAAAGATACAAAAGCAGACATACTACTTCTAGTTAGGAATGTAATTATGGTGTTACATTTTTATAGTCCACAATTATGTTTAGGGATCACACAGACATAGATCACTGATTTGAATGAAATGCATAAATTTGTAGCAAAGCTTTGAAGTTACAAAAAACAAAAAAATTACCAAAGAATGCACAAATTTAATGTTTATTCCACCTTTCTGTCATATTCCTGGATCCTTCACCAATGTTACATGAGGAAAAAAACAAAAGCAAAACAAATGAAAAACTGAAATCAGAATCACTAATGTTATCAAGGAGGGAAGCAAATAAATTAAAATCTAGCAGCCATCAGCAAGAGGACAGCAAGGACAATGCTGTGAAAGGAAACAGAAGGTTGCTAGAAAGCTGTACTCAGACTCTCACACCGGCAAAATCCGCTCCTGCGTGGAGTGGAACAAAACCAGATCTTTTCCTGCTAAGGTAATAGAAACGCAAGTTCTTTTTCAAATACTGTGGAAAGGCAAATGTGTGTGTCATGGTAATTCTAACCGGCTGTTACAGAGCGGGCCAGGAACACATCTGCGCTTCTGGGGTGACGTATACTGTAATTCTTTGATTGGGATAGTGGACACACTAGCAAAAATTGGGGGTGGGAGAGGAGAATGAACACAGAAGGACACGACAAAGGCGAATGAGACTTCTCTTATATCTTAGCAACACTTGGATGGAATCAACTTCAGTGCAGTCCACTCTGCTTTGATGAGGCTTTGGTTCAGCTCCCAATCTCGATTGCGTGACGCAGTCTCCTGTGAGAATACTCAGAAGGTGTCTTCTTAAACAACAAACCTATTTTTAGTGGTGGAGCCGCTTTTTGTAGCTGTGTCTGCGTGGGACTGATAACCAATCACTATCTTCGGAGGAAGTCCTAACCTTTCCTTGTATACCCTCCTATAAGACACAGGAGACAAGAAACATTAATATTTCTTTTAAAAAGGAAAAGTCTTTAAATGTATTTTATAAATCTATCATATATTACATTAAAAAAATGCAATTCAAGATGTGTTCATTTTCTTCCAGTATAACTAGCAAAATTAAAAATTAGTCTTTACTTTCACAACCATACTTTAATCATGTTACAAACACCTGTAATCCACCAGGTTTGTTTTTATTATTACTACTAATAAAAAGGTATGATTATTACTAAGTCAATAAGGAGCAAATCAGGATCAGTTCATGGGCTCACAGTAATTGCTTGGTTAACACAGCAAGATCCTATCTCAAAAAAATAAAATAAAAATTATATTTACATATGAATTCTATTTTGCTTTATGTACCAATTTTCAAATTAGTTGTGACTACTTTAAAAATAAAATGTGATGTGTACTAAATAGAGTTTAAGTATATGACTATCAACTACAATTCAGAGGGTCTAAAGCTCATCTGTAGTATTAGAGAAATCTCTCCTTAAAAGACCAAAAAGGGACTGGGCATTGTGGCACATGCCTTTAATCCCAGCACTTGTGAAGCAGAGGCAGGTACATCTCTGGTTTACATAGTGAGTTCTTAGACAGCCAGAGCTAGATATGCAGAGATTCTGCCTCAAGTGGATGGAGAGATCTCAACTGTTAACAGTTTAATTTTCAGGGAATGAAGCACATCTAAAGGTTGAGAAAAACAACAAAAGCTCTAAGGAATAAAAGCTGTGTGGCTAGACTGTGAGTGAGTGTGAAATAAGGCTGACACACACCCGAGAAGAGAGGAGAGTACTTAACGTTTAATCTTAGAAAGAAATCTGAATGTTTAATTCTCAACAAACAATGCGAACACTCAAAAATGAACAGTAAAACTAAAATAAAGGAAGACCCATTTTCACAGAGCTTCACCCCCCTCCAATCAGTTCTTCCAAAGAGTTACTTTTTTAAGGCAATTAGTATGAGATGACATTGTAACAGTTCTTTTAAAAACTCTTTACTATTAAAAAATGTATTCACAGACATACACTCATTCATCCACACACACACACACACAGCAACAAGAAGTTAACCTGTTGCCGGGCGGTGGTGGTCACGCCTTTAGTCCCAGCACTTGGGAGGCAGAGACAGGCAGATTTCTGAGTTCGAGGCCAGCCTGGTCTACACAGTGAGTTCCAGGACAGCCAGGGCTACACAGAGAAACCCTGTCTCGAAAAACCAACAACAACAAAAAAAAAGTTAACCTGTGCCAACCAGAAGCATTAAAAAAAATATTTCCTTGAAAAACTGAGGTTAAGGGCTAGAGAGATGGCTCAGCGATTAAGAGCACTGACTGCTCTTCCAGTGGTCCTGAGTTCAGTTCCCAGCAACCACATGGTGGCTCACAACCATCTTATCATGAGATCCGATGGGAAAACAGCGACAGTATAAGAAAATAAATATTTTATTTATTTATTTAAATAAAATAAATTTATTTATTTATACATAAAATAAATCTTTATAAGAATAAAAAAAAAACTGAAGTTAAAATGTTTTAGAGATTTCAGAACATCTAATATCTGTCCCAAAAATTCTGTAACAAATTCATTAATTTCTGTTTTTTGAAGAAATATGACATTGCTACAGGTTGATGTTAATACTAAAAGATGAAAAATGACAAGCTAATAATGAATCCTTGTAAGTCCTACTTAGAATCAACTGAATTTTTCTTTTTTCTAGCAGAACTGATGTATGTGTGAATTGTACAACACAAAACTTACAAAACTTACCGAAACAAAATAGAGAAACTTATAAACCATGAGCTCTAAATATGGACAGAAACTAAGACATGCTACTTTCATGGAAATTCATCTGCTCTAGATAGTGCACACACCACTGCTGCAAAGACCAGTTTACAGAAATGAAAAACAGACAAACACCATTCAACATTAATAAGACCCAAACTTGTGAGTGTCCGTGAAAACACTTACAAAGAAAATAACAGTTCATAAACCCAAGTGTCTACAGCGGCACATTTAGTTAATGTAGAGTAGAGAAAGCTGGGAGGGCGAGCACTACGCACCCTATGTGTGTGACTGCATCTCTGTTTTCACACTCAGTAGTCCATATTGCTATCTTATCACCTTTAGCTCTAACATTAACAACAGCTCCACACACATCATCACTGTAGTCATCAAAAGATTCTCCAATAAGGCACAGCAGCTAGAAATAAAACAAAAAAATAACAAATTACATGGAATATATACATCATCAACTTAGAAGAAAGCACAGGACTCTTCTATGTATAGTTATAAAACTCAATCAGATTCTAAATCAAGAACTGACATCTTAAATTGGTCAGGCTGAGGCAGCATTGCCAAGTTTGAAGCCATTCTGATCTAGAGACAAAAAAAGAACGCAAATGAGTAAGATGTGACTCAATTTTGTTCTTGCTGCTGTTGTGCTGTGAATGGAGATAGGAGAAAATGCTGTGGCAAACCAAAACAAGTAAGAGAACAACTTGCAGCAGTGGGCTCTCCCCTTTCACCATGTGGGCTCTGGGAATTAAACTCAGGTAGGCAGACTTGGAAGCAAGCACCCTTATCTGCAGAATCCCAGATACGCTTAACTGATAAACAAAAAACAAAACAAAACAAAAGCCCTATGTATGTTGGCATTCTGCCTGTATGTCTGTCTGAGTGAGTGTCTCAGATCACCAGGAACTGGAATCACAGACAGTTGTGAGCTGCCATATGGGTACTAAGAATTAAACATTTATCATCTCCTTTGTTAAGAACAACCAGTGCTCTTAACCGTTGAGCCATTTCTCCAGAACCAGCTTTTAAAATGTCTACATTTTACTTGTTTACACTGTTTTTTCCCTTGGCTTAAAAAAAAAAATTCAATTGTTTTAACTCTTTCTGCAAATTAGGCACACACAAAAGTAATCTCATTAACATCCATCTATTCAGATGCTTAGTTTGTTGACAGTTATCGAGATGATTGAAGTGTATGTATGCTCCCATTAATTGCCATTTTCTAACAGTTTCAAAGGAGAGTTCAGTGGCATTAAATACACTGAGCAACTGTCACTAAAATGCATCACATTATTTTCAACCTCTAGAGCTGCAATGTCCTTTTTCCTATGGGAGCAGCACCCAACCTGTAGGTCGCATGCACCCCCTTGGGGGTTGAATGATCCTTTCACAGGGGCTGCCTAGGACCATTAGAAAACAGACATTTACAATTCATAACAGTAGCAAAATTTATGTTACAAAGTAGCAACAAAAATAATTTTATGGTTGAGGGTCACCACAACACAAAACAGGAACTGTTTTAAAGGGTTGCAGCATTAGAAAAGTTGAGGACCACTGTCCTATGGAATTCCAAAATAGTATTTATTCATACTCTCCTCCAAAAGCATGAGTAAATCTTTGCTTTAAAATGTTACTGATTCATGTAAATACTTATTCACTTAATAAGTGCTAACTGTAAATCAGTACTGAGTCTAAGTGGTTAAAAAAAAGCATTAACTATGAACTTCGGTCCCAAAATTATCATCTAGAATCTGAACACAGAAAATGTCTATGATTTCATAGTTACTGTAAGCTCATAAAACCAAAGTGCTAAAATATATTTAGTTTTAAATATTAACCAATTTATTTGCTTCACTAATTTCAAATTTGATAATTTTTAATTACAGCAATGATAAAGTGGGTTGTAAAAACTTTACACTAATCACAAAATATAAAATCCTATTATTTTTGATTACTGAAATAAGAGGGGAGAGGCATGATTGTAGAGGTAAAAGTTAATGTCATTCACTTTTTATTTGTTTCCATTTTTTTTGGTTTTGAGACAGGGTTTCTCTGCATATCCCTGGCTGTCTTGGAACCCTCTATAGACCAGGCTGGCCTCAAACTCACAGAGACCCGCCTGCCTCTGTCCCTAAGTGCTGGGATTAAACGCGTGACTTGTAGAATGATAGAAATCGCTCACTGGACTCACGTGTATATGATAGATAAAAATTATGTGCCAACAGCACATGCCTATAATCCCAGCAATCAAATGGTTGGAGTTAGCAGGATCCTGAGCTGCAACAGCAGCCTAGCTAGGTAGTAAAACCTTGTCTTTAAAGAGCCAGGGCTGGTGACTGTTACTCAACAGGAAAGGTCACACCTAACCACACTAATAACCTCCCTTCATATTTGTAAATGTATTTGCATTCTATGGTATTTCGGGTTAGTATAAAGGTGTGAGTTTCCTCGTGGCTTCTCCAGACTGGTACTCTCCTAGCTTGTTCTCACGCACTCCTCTCCTGTATCTGATTCCTGACCTCCTCAGCACTTCCCTCTCTGTCGGGGCCATCTTCTACTCCCTAGTACATGTCTTCGTTGTCCTACAAATACAGATTATGTAACAAACGCACAAATGTATTTAAAACCTAAGTTCCACATATGAGAGAAGACACGCCATCTTCTTCTTCCCAAGTCTGGCTTATTTTCCTTAACACACTTTCCAGCTATATCTAAAAACCAAAATGCTCCAGGAATTTACATGGCATTCTTGCACAAGGACCATACTAATTTCTATTTTGTTCTGGTTTCAGTGTATATGACGCCATGTGAGCACAAGGACTTCTTTAGAACAGGCGCCTTAAGTAAGAGACAGGAAACTACATCCTAAAGCTGTTTGTTAGTTTTAAAGCCTTACTGTCTCTAGCCAAAAGCGATCGAGGTCACTTCGTCTCTGCTGCTTGTTCAATGTAATTAGCCACCGTCCTCCTCGCTTGTTTTTCTCGTCTTCCCACATAGGCTCAATACCATCCTGCAGGGTAAGAACACAGCATTAGACAATACTGCTACTTAGTTTGAGAGACAACATCAGAATCAGCAAGCAACACTGACAACTTTTCTTTCACTCCCTGTACCCCTGCTGTTGGCACAGCCTTCAAACATACACAAGAACTACATGCCAGAGGCATGCAACTGCACAAGTGTCCCACCTCCTCACTGAACTATCAATGCAAGGCTTTATGTCACCTAAAGGTTCTGAAAATTCCCAAGCAGAAACCTATTTGAAGCTACATTAAAAACTATGTAATATGAGCTAATTAATGTCCTATCCTAGCACCTGACAAAAGGTCTGTTTATAAATATCTCATGGGTTTAAAATTAGCTGACGAAGTCAGTCTATTCAAGTATATCCAGGAAGGGCTGCAGAGAATTCGCAAGGCTCGAAGTCAATCCCAGGATGTTCCCATGAGTAACTAAGTCATACACAGAGCACTGTACTCAAGCCTGGTAAAGCCAACTGTCTGACTTTATGGCCAGTTTTTACAAATACCTGAGTGGTCTGGTCCTGTAATAAATATAAACAATCATTGATTAGGCATACCTTAAAAAGTGAGTAGTCACAGCCAGGCATTAAATTACTAGACAACTGGATATGGTTGTATAGACTAGGTAAAAGAAAATAATAATTAAAAACATAATATGTAATGCAGGGCTTGGGTGCTTACATAGACACACACACATTTGGAAAATACGAAAAAACATAAAAGTATGTAGATTTGTTTTTCTTTTTTGACTCTATGTAGTTAATTTCTGAAATGGACAACACAAGTCTAAATAATGATTACATTCAAAGAAATTTATAATGTAAACTAATACAAACAACCATCTCAAATGACTATTCTAACAAAAATATTTGATACATTTGTTAACTCAATGCGTCCATGTGCACTTAAGAAAATTAAAACAAACCATCAGTAAGTACTGCATGGCTCAGTCAATCAACATCATCACCTCTGCAAGTGTTCAAGTGTAAACACAGCAGTGGTTCTCCACTGAAATGGTTCCTATCAGCCAGCAACCGACTGTGGGGAGCTCAGGCACAGGCCAGGATCACAGGCATATACCAACAGGTGGATCTGCACTTCTGAGCTATTTTCCAAATACTTAAACCATGGAATGGTTTTTGAGATATTTGCTAGCCACTTATTAAAGGCAGAAGGCTGTATCATTGATCTCTTGTAGTAAAACTGAATTATACATTGGTGCCCGTATTTGCCCACCTCCAATAGACAGCAGAGTTTACCTTAGTTACACATCTACAAACCTTGAATGACATTACATGAGGCATGTTCTCCTATATTTTAAGGAATATTGCAGACAATTTTAAGAAAGAATGCTACATCTTTCTTATCACATTACACAGTATAACCCACCTTGAATAAGACAGCATAAGGTATCTAATGAACGACTGTTCCCAAACCACAACCTTAAGAATCTCAAGAGTATACTAGACTAAAGCAAAAGGGCGAAAGGATTGTTTCTATAAAATCTTCTAGAAAGGAGTGAGAAATCAAGAAGCGGCCTAATCTGTCCAGAAAGGTAAAGGGTTCTTCTCGATCTCTCAGTTCTGGTTCCCAATGCTTTTGCTCACACTAACTAACTACCACGTGGGACTGTGCTCCATTAGACAGATCCTGAAACCAGGCTTCTATAAACAGGGAAAAGCCAAGAATGCAGTCTAAGTGCACATGTGAGAGGACGTGGGACTTGAACCCTTTCTTTTTCCTTATTAAGAAACCGGAGGCCGGGCGGTGGTGGCGCACGCCTTTAATCCCAGCACTTGGGAGGCAGAGGCAGGCGGATTTCTGAGTTCGAGGCCAGCCTGGTCTACAGAGTGAGTTCCAGGACAGCCCGGGCTACACAGAGAAACCCTGTCTCGAAAAAACCAAAAAAAAAAAAGAAACTGGAGAACTTTGTGTGTGTGTGTAAAGAAGGCCTTGAATTTAAAAAGTCTTGAATTTAAAAATGTTACTTGTTTAAAAAGTAAACACATTGAGAATAGAAGAACCACTTGATCCTTTCAAGAAATCCAATTTAACTAGACAGCTACCTCTATTAATTAGAAGAGCTGAAATATACTTGTTTCATTAAAACAAAAAAACAAAAACCAGAATGTTCTTAGAAAAAAGTGAATTTATTTTTTCTATATGTTGCCTTTTTCAATGATGCAATAAATACCAAATATGTGATACAGGCAAATACTTGTACAGGCATTAGAAACACACTGACTACTGATTGTGCCCTTAAAAAACTATACAGCTATAAATTTAATGACTACAATCTATTCTTCTGTGTGAGTAAAATAGACTCAGAGTTACATGAAAATGTTAGTGACTAAATTCAGTATGTATGAGCCTAATATAAACATACAGAACAGTAACTTTGAGGCAACTCTAAACTCTTCTTCAACTTGTGCCTCTCATATTCTCAAACATTGTCATATTCCCTATCTGTTCTCTAAAAAATCGAGACAAATCAACTTTGGATGAGCTAGGATGTATCTCAATGGTATACCACTTGCCTATCATGTTCAAGGTCCTAAATTTGATCCTCATAAAACAAAAAACTACTGTTTTAAGAGAAACAATTTCAAAACATCTGAGGCAAGGGCAGTGTTTATCTGCTATGCCTTGCCAGGTAAAGGCAGCGGGACATCCCAAGTTCTAGAATGCTAGGACATCCTCAACAACTCAGCTACATCCTGTCTCAAACACACTTCTCGAAAAAAACTTTCAGCTTTTATTCTATTTGTAAGTCTTAAAAAGTTTACAATCCAAGTTAAAGTCTTCCTAAACTAAAAACTAAGCCTAAAAAATATTTTGATTACTCTTTGATAAATTACAGTAAAATTAAAAAACTAAGATCATAGACACTACCATTATCTTGATTGATATTCCTTTAAGTTTATATCTCTGAATGTTAATTTTAGTGAACTTCATCTTTTGAGATACTGAGCAGGGAAATTTGGATATTATACTAAAAACTGTCTGCAGAAATGGGAACATTTAATACGGCTCTCTAGTACTCAGTCATGACATAAATATATGTAGGTGACTGCACAGGAGGAGAACCAAAGCAGAGGGTTCTCACGGGATGAGGAATAGAGACTAATCAAACCTAAAGGCTGACTACAATGAATGTGTTTGTTTGCTGTCTGTAAGGGTGCTGCAGATCAAACACAGGGCTTTGTATGTACTCAACAATGTAAAGCATAATTACCAATTCAAACATCTGTGAAGATATTCACTTTTCATTTTGTGAATGATGTAAGATAAAAAATAATTATACAACTTAAAAGTATATCTTAAAGTTACTTACGCCCAAAAGTCTTCAACAGTATCAAACTTAGAAATCAATCGAAGGTTTGCTTGCCATGTTTTGCTTTTATCATTTTTAAAAAACCAGAGTGCCCACCTGAAAATAAAAGCCAGCATATAAACAGCTGTTTACCCATATTCACAGCTGAGTTATTTACCAAAGAGTAGAAGTGTCCATCAGTAGGAAAATGGTGTAAAATGTAGAACAATACAATACAAAATTAATCAACCTTAAAGAGAAAATCTGACACAGTTTAACAAGGACGAAGAGCTCCTTGACCATGAGACTGTGAACTACCCCACAGATACACAGGGTTCTACTTACATGAGGAACCTAAGGTAGTAGAGTTGGAGAGGTCAAAAGTGGCCCTGAGGATTGGACAGGGTGGTGCTGGCAACTTATTTTAGCTTAAAAGATGAAAATGGTACCAAGGAAATGGCACAGGACAGGCAAAAGCACTCGCAATGGGACCAGGGTAACTTGGAGTCTGCACAACTAGAACCCATGTAAAAGCCAGCTTTGGTTTATCCTATGACCTCATCAAACTTGTGCTGTGGCACATGAACCCTTCACATTGTTTATACACATAAACACATAAATAAATATTTTTATCAAATACATTGGGGATGGGGGGTTTCGTAGCCCTGGCTATCCTGGAACTCTCTTTACAGACCAGGCTGGACTTTAAAGACCATCATCTTCCTCGGTGCTAGGATTAAAGGCACGTACTGCCACACCAGGCGCTAAAATGCGTATCTTTTTAAAGATGAAAATAGGTTTCATTATACAACAATGTACATGTAATTAACATTACTAAGCTGTAAAGATTTTAAGAAAAGCAAGAGGGCTGGACAGTTGACCCAGTGGCTAAAAGCTCTGGCTCCTCTTGCAGAGACTACATAGTGGTTCAGACAACCCTCTGTACCTAGTTCCAGAGGACCTAATGCTCCCTCTGGCCTCCACAGCTAGTGTACACAGACAGTGCACAATCACAGGTACAGGCCAACCACTACCTATACACATAAAAACAAATCTAAAAAAGGTAAGAGACATTGTTAGTTGTATTTTACGACATACATTTGAAACCTTGAATAAAGCCATGTTCCCGGTTCCCACAGCCCTATGCTCTGTCCTATGTTTAAGACTATATCTTTCAGAGGCTTTCCTTCTCCTTTAACAATAATCTTCTACAGGCTGACAACTGAGCATATCTAAAACCAGTCATACCTAACTTTTCTCTGTAAACCTATCTTGTTACGCTGCAGAAAGCTTACCTGTTCTGTAGAGGGTGTTTAATATAGTGCTCTGGGTTAGCAACCTCCTGATTAGACTCTGTTTTTTCCTCTTCCGCAGGTGGGGGATTAGTGGTAGGGGTGGTTTCCTAGTGGAAAATAATATAAAGTAGGATTTTAAGTTTTTAAATATAACCATGACAGCAATACCATAAACAAATTTGATCCAACAAATAAGAACAGTTGATTTCATAAGACAAACCACAGACCAACTTCTAGACAATCAGGCTACTCTGCCTCTTTATGACAAAAAGGTTTCTCAAATTTAAAAGTGATTTTGTAAAATGTACACCACCCTCTTATTTGCACATTTTTAAAATCATCAGAGTATGCATAAAGTTCAGTGATCCGACATTCTTAAGAGATGTTAAAGTATTATATATAAGGGCTGATGATATAGGTCAATAGAAAAGCGTATGTCTAGCATGCATGTAGCAGTGTGTTCTATTCCCAGGTCCATCAAAAATAAAGAAGTCCTCTATGTTACTGAGGTAGAGTAGGGAGAGGTTTAAAGCTATGCTCTGACAAGTTTAACAACTACATGGAAATAGTAAAAAAAAAAAAAAAAATAAAGTCATTTTTCAAGTGATCAAGCCAGCAATACAGAGGTGCTTGGTAATTTGTCAGACTCATTGCTTGAAAGAACAACTGTCTGGAATTCTCAACAGGCAATAATGAAAGAAGGTGGATACTGACTTGATCTTCAGTCTTCTTTTAGGCAAAGCATAATAGTCACCTAAACTATGAAAAAGGAGCCTGCTTGCATGTATGTCTGTGTATCCCCTGAGTGCAATGCTTACTAAAGGCCAGAACAGGCTATTATTTTCAGCCATGTGAAAGCTAGGGATTGAACCAGGGTCCTCTGGAAGAGCAGCAGCCAGAGTTCTTAAATGCTCAGCCATCTCTCAGCTTCTACTTTTTAATATTTTTATTTAATTTATAGAATCTTCAGCTCTAGGCATCAAACCTAAAGCCTTGTTCTGTATGTTTTAAACAACACTTGAATTAGACTCCCAGCCCAACTGTCAGCTTTAAACTGACCCATGACAAGTGATGAATGTGCTAGAAGACAGAAATGATAACTACTCAATTTAAAGCATACTTTTTTAAGCAGCCTGTAATATGTTCAGAAGCTTTATACTCTGCATCCACAAAAATGATTCAGGGGCCAGGTACTACAAACCCAAACCTGATGTTCAAAGTTCTATCCCTGCAACTCACATAAAAGCCAGACATGGTGGCAAACATCTTTGAGTCCAGTATTTCTATGATGAGAAACAAAGAAGAACCACTCAAAAGCTTATGGGCCAGCTAGCTATGAGACTGAGTTAAACATGTATGGGTACATACACCATCACATGCATACACACAATAAACAAACACACTAATAACTAAGACAGACACCATTTTAAAAATAAGTAAAGAGGCTGGTCAGATAGCTTGGCAGGTAAAAGTGTTCACTGCCAAGTCTGTGAACCTAATATCAATCCCTGGGTATCCACATGGTAGAAGGCTCCTACAAGTTCTCTTGACATTCATCCCATTCTCATACACTTAATAAACATAAAAAACATAGAGATAGAGAAATAATGTGGCATCAACTATGTTTGATTTTGCTCACTACATTACCAGTGGTCATGGTACTTAGCCATAAATTAGTAACTGAATAAATGTAAACATTTATATAGAATAACCAAGGCCCTAAAATTTACATGTGGTCAACTCCTTAATAAACAAAATCATTCTTACCATGTTCTCATTAGCCAATTTACATCTTCAAACAGAGCATAACCACTGAACAGCACGTTCTCCCTAACTAGCTTAGAATCACAGTGCTGTGCAGACACACATGGTTTTGAAGAGAGGATAGCAGAGATGGACTTGCTAACAATGCACTAGACAGAATGAATGACAGAAAAGCGAGCCACAAAAAGCCATGTATAGATCGATCTTTTGTCCTATGGTGACTCTGAGGGCGTGTTCATAGTGTGACTCTGAGCAGTTTACAGAGGACACAGTCAAAGAGTCTCAGAGGCCACAGTGTTGGGGAAACTCAACTCCATATAGTCAGAGTCCCTTTCAGCTTTCAGACTAAACCAGAAGAAAGTCATATCCTAAGAATAGAAGTCATGGCATTATGAGTAAGGTCTTAAATACTAAAGCAAATCTTGATAGTATAGAGACTAACAGCCTCCAAATCTAAAACTGTATTCTTCAAAGAGAATACAATCTTGAGCCTCTGTATTAAGCTCACGATCTACCAATTAATCAAATATTACATGGTAAAGAATTTAAATGACTAATACTCAAAAGATTTTTAAGTCTAAAGACAATTCAGATAACAGTTACCAGGCAAAGACTTAACCACAATTAGCACTAAGATACAAATTATCCAATCTAAAGATTTTAGATGTATTTTATATGAGTGTTTTGCCTGCACATATGTATGTGCACTGTATATGTGCTGGAAACCAAACCAAGGTCGTCTGGCAGAGCTGGCAGTGCATCTAACCACAAAAATCATCTTTCCAGCCTTTAATTTAATTTAATTTGTTTTTTGAGACAGGGTAGCTCTGGCTGGACTGGAAGTTGATGTGCCTACTATTGCATCCTGTATGCTGGGATTAAAATTATATGCCACAACATGCAGCTAAATATAAACTTATTTTTAAGACTGTTTCCTACAGAGTAGATGATAGAACTGTATTACATTTATATAATGTTTAAAAATAAACTTCTTTAAATGAGCATGGTAGCTCACAGCTGTAATTGAAAGACTTGGGAGGCTAAACCAAGACTCAACATTTCAAGCCAGCCTATGCTGCTCAGCCATTCTCAGATCAGTCTGTGCAACTCTGTGGAACCCTGTCTCAAAAACAATGTATCCAAGGCTGGAGAGATGATTCAGAGGTAAAGAGCACTGCACTGGCTGTTCTTCCAGAGGGCGTAGATTCAATTCCCAGCACCCACAAAGCAGCTCACAAGTGACTGTAACTCCAGTTCTAGGGGATCCAACACTCTCACATAGACATACATCGAGGCAAAACACCAATGCACATAAAATTTAAAAAGTAAATCATAAAAAAAAAAAAAAAAGTGGTTTTTTTTTTTTTAAAGTAAAGTGAATCACTTGGACAAAAGTAAAGGCTAACTTAATAGATGGCTATTCTCAAACTAATCTAACGTATTTTTAGCCTAACCAACAACCTGCCCTTGAAAGGCCACAGAACACATAATAAGTACATTATACAATGTTAGACCTTAAGAAAGAATAAAACCATAGGATGGTGCTGTGTTTAATCTAGAAGATCATAACCAAAGTCCCTGAAAGTGGGGGTGATTTACAAAACTAGAGTTTGGGTGGTATACTGCAGTAACTATGAAGGCCTCAGATGTCAAGCTAAAGAAGTATACTTCAGTTGTTGGGTAAGCAGTAGAAGCCACTAACTAGCAGGTCAAAGAGATTAAATACCAATGGCAAGTAAGGGAAGAGAAAATGATCATCAGTTCAAATGAAAAGGCTAGCCTGGTTTTAGATCAGTTGAGTTTATATGGGCCAAATACAATGATCAGTATTGTACTTTAGTAGGCTGCTGTACCAATAGCAGAAAGTTGTAAAAGAAAGGAAAAGGCCTTACAAGAGCAGGACAAATCAAACAACTAGCTGCAAAAACTCAGGCCTTTTTAATATTCTGTAAAAACTAGCATATCAACAAGTTAATGTTATCAATGTGTCACAGTTCTATTGTCATTTGGCTGTTTCCTGCAGCTGTTTTCTCTAATAAATGTGATGAAATTTTAAAGTCTCACTTTCATCACATCAATTTTGTGTCAGTTCACAAAATCCTGGTATGCTGGAAACCTGGTATAAGGTCTTAAATATTCAAACTGTCACCAACCTGCAATGCGAACATGCATTTAAGCCATCTCCTCTGGAAATGAGTATTAGCCCTCCAAGACCCTTATTTGTGTGTACTACCTTCATTCCACAAAGAACTGATGCTTTCTCTTTCATTTTAGGGAAGATCACGCAACTCTTACTCTTCATCTGAAGTGTATAAAATTCCTCAGTTCAGCACAAGGCTTTCCTGGCACTAATACAGACTCAAAGCAGTAACTCAAGTGTGACCTGCATACTACACTTACTGCTGGTCTAAATACTTGTGATGGTCTACAGGGAAGTTAAGTATTAAAACATAAAATAAACATTTGGAAACATTTACTGCATTTTACAGTAATTATATACCAACTGAAAGCAATCTCATACATTTTTCATAGTATGTGTGATTTTGTAAAAGCAGTACCTTTTTTTGGAACCAAGGTCTCTTGTAGTCTAAGCTGGCCTCAAAAAGATTAGGTAGCAGAGGTCAGATGAGCCTTTACCATCCAAGTGCCATGATAACAGATCTGCTTGACTAAACCTGACTCTCTCTATATAATATATATCATATATCCATATATATCGTTATATGTGCACATGTGGGTTATGTGCACATGAATGCAGTGCTCACCAAAGCCAGAGGCATTGGATCCCTCCTGGAGTTGGTGTTACAAATGGTATCAATGTGAATGCTGGGAACTGAACTCAGGTACTTTTTTTTGGTTTTTCGAGACAGGGTTTCTCTGTGTAGCTAGTCCTAGCTGTCCTGGAACTCACTCTGTAGACCAGGCTGGACTCGAACTCAGAAATCTGCCTGCCTCTGCCTCCCAAGTGCTGGGATTAAAGGCATGTGCCACCTCTGCCCGGCTGAACTCAGGTACTCTTGAAGAACAGTTTATACCACCAAGCTGCCTTTCCACCCCTTCCTTTACATTTTTTAAATAAACAAAAACTAACTGTATGATTTCGTGGTGTGATGGTTTGTATATGTTTGACCCAGGGAGTGGCACTATTAGGAGGTGTGGCCCTGTTGGAGTAGGTGTGTCACTATGGGTGTGGGCTTTAAGACCCTCATCCTAGCTGCCTAGAAGTGAGTCTCCTCCTAGCAGCCTTCAGATGAAGATGTAGAACTCTCAGCTCCTCCTGCTCCATGCCCGTCTGGACACTCCCATGCTCCGTCTTGATGATAATGGACTGAACCTCTGAACCTGTAAGCCAGCCCCAATTAAATGCAGTCTTTATAAGACTTGCCTTGGTCATGGTGTCTGTTCACAGCAGTAATACCCTAAGTAAGACACATGGCTTTCTATTCTGCAAATATTTGGGGTATTGCTGTATGTCTGGAGCCTGTAGTGAGTATATAATACATCCTGTTCTGCTCCTCCTCTCTGCATCATGTCTGCTTACTACCTCTGGGTAGCCAGCCAGTAGAAGGAATCACTTTATCCCTCCCAGAGCAAAAACCCAACACTGAAGTTACTCTACTGTGGCAGTCCTGCTCCTGTCTTTTCTGTTAATGAAGCTTTAATACTTTTGACCACGTATTCTGTATTTTTTGTCTTGATATATTAATTACTGGGTAGAACTTAATATGGAGCTGAACTATTTATTAATGAGGAATATAATGGATACTGAAGTCAAGCATCAAAGTAAAGATTGAAAGAGACAGAAAAAGAAACAAATTGTGGCTGATGTATTTGCTCACCTCCTATCATCCTGTGGTTGTAAGCAATGCTACAACTAACAACTTCAGTTTTCCAAGCTCTGTCCTTACTATTACAGTTATCCTGATAACATCACATGCAATCTCAGATCTACCAATTTCTGATAGACTAGGAGGAAATATTACAAAGTGTGTATAGGGGAGTCCATGGCCCACATCCAGTTGTAGTCCCTATTTGACAATTCCTTTAATTTTAATTAATAGTGTGAAACTTTTTTAGAATACGGATTTAAGTGACTAAAACTCCCTATAAGCATCAATTTCCTTAATTACAAAATAAAGACAGGTTTTAGTGATAATCCAATGGTCTGGCATGAAGCTATGGACAGCTGACTACAACTAGTCATCAGCAGCTTCAGGTGCTATGAATTTGGAAGAGGCAAGCTCTGGGGTAGTCTGACTAGTCCTTTCAATTTTACCATAAGGAAAAATAAATTTAAACTACAGAAGTTGAATCATTAGCATTCATATCTCAGTAACTTATCACAGGAGTAGAGACCTAACCTGCCTGGAGTATGCGCTCTAAATTACAGTCCTTGACTCAATAGCTTCTGGCTACCCTCAATTCTTCACCAACTCTTCCAGCTCAATCCGGCACACACCAAGTGTGGAAACAAGAAAGAAAAACAATTGAAACTGGTGACCCGCATGATCATCACACTCAAATGACTCTGATGCTAACACTTCCCTTCCCGAAGAAGCTTGAGTAAAAACAAGTTCAATGCCACAGTAGTAACTACTGGACAAAGCATGACTGACAGGCTAGCTCCAATCCGCCAGCACTCTCTCTTCCTTCACTTCAAATGCCATGTTAGAAAGGAAACACTATTACAACAGACAGATGTGCACACCCAAGTAACAAACTCAACATCCCAACAGGCGAATGAGGACAGTTGAACACTAGAGAAACCACACTTTGATTTTAAAAATGAGAATTTCAACTTCATATCTCATGAAAACTCTGAGTTTTCACTTTTTGTTGTTGTTTCTTGTTTGAGATAGGGTCTCACTATGGCGATGTACCTACCTCTTCCTCTGGAATGCTGGAATTACAGGTATGAGTCACCATACCTAGCCTCCTGAAAACTTTACCTAATCATAATTAAGTAGTTACTATCAGGCAATGTGCTATGTCCATGTGTATTATCTCTTTATATTCAACCTTCACAATGCTGAAGAGGTGGTCAGCAATTAAGAGGAGTTAGACCAGCTGGGCGGTGGTGGCACAAACAAAAAAAGAGCAGTTAGACCTTACAAAGGTCTACTATGAATGAATACTAATAGATTTGTCAGCAGTGATGGATTTGAACTGTCATGATCCCTGTCTCCCCCAGGTTGGCTTGGAGGCAGCCTAAGTATATCTATCTTCTGTCCTCAATCTCTCAGCTCATCAGACACATGCCACCTCTACCATGCCACCCAGGTTCAAGCAAAGTCCTGTGTCTAAAGTACACCGGAGGTGAATGTCAGTCTGCTCTGCCCCCTGGGTCTGTATCAAAACTAAAAATAAGTAAATTGAAGTAGAAGATTGGTGGTCTAAGAGTTATGAGCACTACAGTGAAACTGACCAAGGTAGAGGGGGTTTTGGTTTTGCATGGATCACCAAACCCCTCAAAAGAAAAACACCACACAGGAGACTAACTATTATTAACAAAGTTATCTCAGAGAACTTTCTGGAGTCAACACAAAGTCTATGGTTGTAATGTTGGCTACCACCCTCGTGAGACCAACAGTGGAATAATTAAATAGTTGAGAATTACAAAGGAAAAAGGATTACTTGACAACAATAAATAACTGAAATTATAAAAAGCTCAGGAAGCACTAGCACAATGAATGAAAACACTTATGCAAGGGAAAAACGAGCCATTACAGTAACTGAATGAAGACTTATGAACAGCTAACAACAGAAGCTGACCACAGAAGGGCTCCCACTTTCTCTCAAGAAATAACACTGTACAAGTATAATACTGCTTAGTTACCAAGGTCTTAAAAGCCATTTCCGTACACTTATTTATTCACTTACTCTGACATTTTCACCCCACTGCCCTCTCTTATTTCCAGTGAGTAAGCTGTTCTTCCCAATCTCCCTATTTTTTGCCTAATGTTTTGTGATACACTGAGTTTAATTAGAATTGTTTGCATGATCATGGGAGTTGGGGTTATTTGCTAGAACATAGGGGATCTCAGTGGCTATACCACTGAAAAAAATGACTCCCACCTCTGCCAATTCATGTAGCATTTCTTTACAAATAAATAAATAAATAATAAAAATGGAGATGCTGAGCTAATAAAGTGAGACAAGAAACCAAACAGGAAGAGGACAATGGGTCATGCAAAACTGCAACTCACATAGTCAGAAGGAAGGGAACCAGGAACACAGTGCATCAGATAAAAGAAAGAAGCGTGTAATTTAGGTGAAAGTAGCAAATGATGTGATATAATGCCAACATGCCCATTATAATGTGACCTTATCTGAAAAACACCAGGTCAATGGCACAGCACTAGCCTAGCATCTGTAAGGCCCTAGGTTCAGGTAATAGTGGTGTAAAATATAAAAATAAAACTGAAACACACAACTGTTGTGGTCTGCCCAGCCCAGATCTTAATTTATACATCACTTATTTTGACCACATCAATGGAGCCCTTTTCTTTCTGTCCAGCTGGCCTCTACATTTAGACTAAAACAACCTAGCTTTAGTGTAAACTTAAAAAAAAGGCAAGAGTGGTCCATTCTGTAGACTGACTACTCTATTACTGAAGACTCTGCCTGGCCCATAAGTCAGACCAGTCAGATAATATTAGAGTCTATTCAGAAGCTCAAGCCAAACTATAAGCCCAAAATTATATTCAAACTATTCTTTTTTTTTTTTCCTTCAAAACTTCTACCCACATACCTTTAATCCCAGCACTTGGGAGGCAGAGACAGGTGGATTTCTGAGTTCAAGGCCAGCCTGGTCTACAGAGTGAGTTCCAGGACAGCCAGGGTTATACAGAGAAACCCTGTCTCAAAAAAAAAAAACAAAACCATTCTACCCAACAGTAGCAACAGCATCTTCTCCTGATACACCATGTAAGTTTTCAGGGTTTTGGTTTTTTACCCCCGGAGCTAAACTACGCAAGCCTGGTTTTACAGGTCTGTAATTCCAGAAACTGAAAAAATGTCAAATTTAAGGCCTGCCTAGCCTAGAGTGAGTTCAAGGCCAGACTGAGGTATCACATATCCTGTTTTAAAATAAAAATCAGAACTTAGTGGTAGACTACTTGCTTACTCAACAAGTACCCTAGACTCAATTCCATTTTATTAGTCTTAATAAAAGCAGAAAGATATGTAATATGGAGTTTACTATTAAGAAAAAAAAACTAAGGGACTGGGCAATGGTAGCATATATATATATATATATATATATATATAACCACACACACACACACGCTATATATGGTATATATATATATATATATAGCATATATTGTGTGTGTGTGTGTGTGTATATATATATATATATATTTAAAGAATTATTTATTTATTTATGCTATGTGAGTACACTGTAGCTGTCTTCATACACACCAGCAGAGGGCATCAGATCCCATTACAGATGGTTGTGAGCCACCATGTGATTGCTGGGAATCGAACCTCTGGAAGAGCAGTCAGTGCTCTTAATCACTGAGGCATCTCTCCAGTGGTAGCATATACCTTTAATCCCAGCACATAGGAGGCAGAAGCAGGCCAATCTCTGAGTTGAGGCCAACCTGGGCTACAAAGTGACACACAGAGAAACCCTGTCATGAAAGCCCTTCCCCCAAAAGGAAGAGGAATAAAACAGGGAGACAACACTTAAAATAGATCTTATTTCAACAAATAAAACCTCCAGTGACAGGAATGGGTTACATCTTGTTGAGCCATTGGCCAAAGGGATCCCAAAGACAACCAACGCCCACCCCAAATATCACAGGCTGTTGCCAAGGCTCTCCTGGTTGCTCTCCACAACTCCACAGCTCTATTGCTGAACACAACCCTTGCAAGTCACTGACCACAAAGTCCAGCTGGTGCCTAATTAAAAGCCTCACCCCTACTGACTAGCATCAGGGTACAAGAAGGGACTCTGTGTGCTATCAAGAGATCAGTACCTTACTCAACCCTTATCAGAGAAGCTTCTTCTTACAGTAGATGGGAACAGAGACCTACAACTGGACAATTTGCATCCTGAATGGGATGTGTTCATTAAAGCCTTCTTTCATTAAAGGCTCAGGGCCTATGTGGAAGAGGCAGAAAGACTGTAAGAACCAGAGTAGACACTCCAAAAGTGTCTTCAGCAGGATTGACGCCATGTATGAACTCAAGGAGATTGTGGCAGCACAAACTAGGCCTACACAGGCTCAAGCTAGACAGTGTGCCTCCAGCACTGAGATGGAGACGCAGACATTGGCTCCTACCACTAACCAAGAAGCTATCTGCAACTGATACTGGTTGGCAATGGGAAAATCAGTTTTCTCCAAATGAATGTCAAGGATGCATGGATATTCACACACACACATATATATTTATATTCCACACTCCATGGCAGGAATAAGTGGCCAACACAAAACAAACACAGTAGTATTTTAATTAATTGTTTTGTTGAGCTTTAGGCATTTTTTTGTTTTATAGGTCAGCCTTGTTTTGATTTTCATTTTAGTGGGAGTTTTTGAAAGAGGAAAGATATGTAGTGTGGGCAGGGAAGTGAGGAGAATCTGCAAGGAGTCAGAAAAGGAGAAAAACATGATCAAAACATTGTATAAAGATTTGTGCCAGGCAGTGGTGGCGCACACCTTTAGTCCCAGCACTTGGGAGGCAGAGACAAGCAGATTTCTGAGTTCAAGGCCAGCCTGGTCTACAGAGTGAGTTCCAGGACAGCCAGGGCTACACAGAGAAATCCTGTCTCGAAAAACCAAAAATACAAAAAACAAACAAATAAATAAACAAACAAATAAATAAATAAAGTTAATTTCCTTAGTGATAGCTACTTAGATTCCAGGTTTATTACTCCAAATCATATATGTACATATGTATTACATATTTATGTGTAAACATATATACAAATTCCATTAATTTTTGATGTGCATAAATCCTTTACAATACTCGTGTGTGCCCGTGTGTATGTGTGTACCACATGAGTGTCTGGTGCCTGTGAAGGTCAAGTGTTATATCCCCTTGAGCTGTTGTGAGCTGCCATGCTTGGAACCAAACCCAGGTCCTCTGCAAAAAACAGCAAGTGCTTGTCAGCACTGAGCCACCTCTCTTGCCCTCCATCTCCAGGTTAAGCATCACACTTTTTAAAGGAGAGCTGAATGATTTTAGGTAACAACCAACTATAATATAGAGCACTTGGTCAACACCATTTTTAACTTTTCAATTTGTTGTTAAAACATGTACTTTACATAAAACCTCATATATAGGGAAGGTTACTCATCACAGCAATATTAGAAATCATAAATAGTTGGAAAGAGCCTCAGTGTTGATCAATACAAAAATACTTTAAAGCTATATGATGTAATAAATATGTAATGTAATAAATATGATATAATAAAATTTTCACAATAACTATCTACACAAAAATATAATAGGTCAGAAGAGTGTGCATGGCTAACATCTATTAAAGATATTGTACTGGTTTGTAAGCATCCAAACCAGTTCAGAATGGAATGGATTAACTCCAGCTCAATTTGATGTTCCACTTTACATTCCTGTACAAAATCTGGATTTTTAACTGCCCATTTAGTTTAAAAAAAAAAAGAAGAAGAAGAAGAAGAAGAATATTAAGTCAGAGGGCAATATCAATTTCATACAGCACTAAATGATAATCTTCCACACAGTTTTAATCTCAGCACTCAGAGGAAAAGGCAGGTGGATCTCGAGTTCTGGGTCATTGGGGATACAGTGAGACCTTGTCTCGGTAACAGAAATAAGGCCTGGAAGTAGTGGCGCACAGCTTTCATCATTTAGGAAGCAGAGGCAGGTAGATCTCTGCCATCAAGACCAACCTGAGGTCTAGGGCAGCCAGGGCTACGAAGAGAAACCCTATCTTGGAAAAAAAACAAAACCAAAAGAACAAAAATGTGAGTGGGGGTGGGGGGTGGGGGGTGGGGGTGGGGGTGCTTGCTAGAGAGCTACCTTAGTACTTGCTGCTCTTGTAGAGGACCAGATTCCCAGCACCCACACAGTGGCACACAAACATCCTAACTCCGGTTACAGAGTCTAACACCTTCTGACCTCCATAGGCACCCACATATATATGACATACATTCACAAACACATGTACAAAGTACAAGTAAAATAAAAATCAAAGTAATAATGATACAAAAGACAGCACTTAGGCTGTGACAGTCAATGTATTTAATGTTTCACATTAACTCAATCAACATACGTCGGTATAATTGGGTTTTTCCCCCATACTCCTAGGCATTTTACAGCAACTTATACGTTGAAATAATTGGGTTTTTTTTCCTGTAATTGTGTGCATTTTATATAATGCATTTAAAAATATTGAGATGAATTATATCCATAACAAAGCAAAGTAAAAAAAAAAAAATCTAGAGAATATGACCACAAATTTATCAGAATGCTAAAGAAATTTATTTGAATTTTGGACCATGAGCATGGATTAGTAATTTAAGAAAAAGTATAAAAGCAAAATAAAAGCTAAACACTATAACAGAGTTCACAAGCCAGAATGATAAAAAATAAACTATACAAGTTCAAAAAATATACATTCTTGTGTATATCTGTCTATATGTAGTATATGCATTAAATGTATTATGTATATATAGTTCATAACCCTACCATTCAAACTACATGGTAGAGACTTTCAGAGGAATGATTTTATATTAACATATTCATGTTTAATGATGACCTAAGCATCAATTTTATCCTTAATATACAAGTTTTGTAGTTTTGGCTAAATTTTGGTGTAGTTTTTATTTTCCCTTAATAGCATATCAATAAAGCTTGAGAGTTTGCTTTGGTGTAAGTTCTAACTCAATTAGTATCTATATAACCTTCGTAAGATAAAATTTACAAAAATGTAAATTCCTTACCTACAAACTTTGTAACTTGTCTAAAATATAAGGAGAAAAATATGTACTTTTCACCTTTCTATTAAGGAATCAGATATTCTTGCCTTCTGTGACACTTGAAATGAACGGACATTACAGTGGCATGCTACTGTCCCTAAGAATTCATATGGCAATACTAGTACATTGATAAAGCATTAAATCTTCCACTATAAAAACAAAGAAAGAGTAGTATAGCTAATTTCTGCTAAATATGTTGCAATAACAAGCTTAAATAAATGCTAATATGCACTATGGTTGAAATTTTCCCAAATATAACTTTCACCCTAGCGAACCTCTCATTAAAATTGCTTAGTCTACAGCAAGTAAATTCCAGTTTGTGGGGTTTCTTTTTTTTAAGTTCACTGAAATTGGTTCCACTAGTAAAATATCCTAAGAGGCAAACGAGAAGCCAGGAGAAGAGAAGCGGTCATTTGCCATCTTTCAAAATCTACCTACAAAGTTCTAGACCAAGAAGTAAAGCAGGACTACTATACAAGGAGCTCTCTGTCTTTCTCTCTCTGTCTCTCATGTATTTGTGGGTTTAGTTATCAACCAATTCAACAGACTTCAAACAGAAGACGCTGAAGGCTGAAGGTAAAACCCATTCTGAAATTGTACATGACTGTTGCCATCATTTTAACATAGGACATATCTTCCTTCCTGTGCCATCTGTATTGTATTGTATAGTATCCCAAGTATACAACAGGGTATGCAGGTTACGTGCAGTTACTATATGAGGCCTGTGTCCAGATATTTTCTTAAAATTCTATGCTTTGATTCAACATGTTGAATCAAAAAAGTGTTGGCTACACAAGTTTCACTTTAGAGCTGCAGCAAAGTCCCTGTAAGTTTGTTGCTATCAAGCTCCGTTTCTGAAGTTACCCTGCACCCATGGGGGACAGATAGTGCTGGGATACTTAAGGATGGATGGATGGACACACACACACACACACACACACACCAGGAAGTGGCTGCCTTAAAGTCAAGTCATTCTAATCCTGGTTTCCTCATCTGTGAAATAAGAACACTTCCACTTATAGAACTAAATTAAATGAATATAGTACCGGCTGGGATGCATGACACACACACTAAGTTAGCAATTAATAAAGATCTGCCTACATTAAAAAAACCACTACAAAAGTAAACAGTTGTTACAAACAGTAATTAACCCTCTCCCCCTTTAAGTTACTTGCTTCTAACACTAAATCCACATTCCTGGAAATAGTCTGGCTTGTCATGATTACATATAAATTCACTCAACAACTTGACTCAGCTTCCCACCAATTTCCATGGAATATGCATTTTTAAAATTACAATATAGGTGAAGAAGAGACACAAACAGATACAGACACATGGACAACTACTTGCTTCTGACTATAAGACAAAAATGATTATTTTTGAGATGAAAAGCAATCTTTCTTCTCTAGATGTGACTGGACTCTTTAGCAGTGATTTCTATGGTAAGGACAGGAGAGGAGACAGTACCTGAGACTGTGATCACAGGCTTCCCGTTGCTTCCTATTAACCAACTACTTTCCAGTCATGAACTTTCCAGCAGAAAAGATGAGTGCATGCACAAGTGCCTACTTTGCAGAACCGTGATTGAGTATAGACATTAGGTCCACACAAGTGAAAACTATCATCTGTAAATACTACATTTAAAAATCAGGATCTATTTAGGACATTTGATTCCTGTTTTTCAGGACTGAGAAATGTCAATGTTCTCCATCACAGGGAAATTTAAATAAGACTCATTTCCACTTCTCAGCCATCTCCCTGAGAAAGATGGAACAACTCACAATGTCAAAGAAGATCCATCTCAAGTGTGGCAGGCATGAAAAGGACAAAGGCCAGAACAGCTACTGCACATGCCCTGTAAGTCCAGGGCTGTTGGTACTTCTGCCCAACTTTATATCCTTAACCTTCTACAGTGGCTCTCAGCCTTCCTAATACCAGGACCCTTTAATACAGTTCCTCATATTGTTGTGACCCCCAACTATACCATTATTTCGTTGCTACTTTGTACTGTCATTTTGCTGTTATGGATAATGTAAATGTGTTTTCCAATGGTCTTAGGACCTCTATGAAAGGCTGTGTCCCCCCACCCCCCGTTTGAGAACTGCTGTTCTAGAAATTAAGTGTTTCATGAAAGTGTTGTCTGCTCAGGACTTTCTATGTTCAATATGGACTCAGCCAACCGACTCATCTTACATGATTCCAGGTAACTGTGTAAACTGTATATTCAGGTTTAATTTCTCTAAGACAAACAATTATACAGATTCAGAGTATAAAGTGAAGTGAAATTTGAAATAAATACCCAAACGAAATCTGGTTTAGTAATAAAATAAGAAAATGGGTTCCTCACTAAAGAAAAAAAAAATCATCTGCATACCAAATCATCAGCTTCTCATTGATAAACACATTACATTTTATAGCATGAGCTCTTTTCCTATTTTCTTTCAAAGCGTTTTTTTCCCCACGTGTATGGGCAGTTTGCCTGCAAGCACAGATATGTACAACACACGCATGCCTGGCATGGTGGCTTTCCTGGAACTCAAGCTGGAACATGGGTCAGATAGTTGTAAGCTGCACATGGATGCTGGGAATTGAACCCGAGTCCTCTAGAGTTGCTTTTAACTGAAGAGCCACCCCTCTAGCCCTTGTAAAGCTTTTGAAATGTATACTCTCTTTTCCCTGTGTGTGTGCTTGCCTTGGTGTGGACCTGGAGGTCAGAGAACAACTTGGCAGGAGTTTCACCGTGAGGGTTCAGCACGTAGATCCTCAGGCTTGCTAACAAGCATCTTTACTCCTAGGCCATCTCACTGGACCTTTTCTCTTGGATTTTATTTTGCTTTGAGACAAGGTCTTGAAATGTAGGCCAAGCTAAATTCAAAATTCTGTTGCCTCCACTTCTGAGTGCTCGGATTACAGGTGTACACCACCACGGCAGGCTTCTCCTGTGTTTTTAAGTCTTATTTTAAAAGCAGGTTTCTAAGCATAAACAAAGGAACTGAACTAGGTGTGGTGGTGTACACCTGTAAATCCCAACACTGGGAAGGCAGGAAGAACTCCCAACCCCACCTCAAGTTTTTGGATAGCCAGTCTGGTCTAAATAGTAAATTCCAAGCCGCCGATGGCTACACAAAAACCAAAAATGAAAACTATAAGAAATTATTCTCTAATGAAAGTATTCTCTAACAACAAGAAAACAACAGAGCAGAAGAAAAGCAAGCTGTCTAAAGAGAAGCACAACCACTAGAAACATGGTGGAGGACACTGTCTTGCCATCTTTAACTGAGTCTAATTTTGACCTTGCCACAATTCCAAGCTTAACAGGACAGTAGCCTTTGTCCACAAGTTCTGTGAAGCAATACACTTCCCTTAATGTTCCCCTTTGAACTTCTCAATTTATATCTGTAAGCCATTACTTATATAACTAAGCTCAAATACTTAAAACCATGTGGTATCAAATTGAAAATGACTTTATGAAAATTCCATAGACTAAAAATCTGCAAATGCCTATAAAAGGTTGGATATGTAGGGGGAGAAAAACTAACAGCTCATGACTCTCAAAGTCAGTGGTTCTCAACCTTCCTACTGCTGGGACCCTTTATTTCATTTCCTCACGTTGTGGTGGCCCCTTACCATAAAATCATTTTCATTGCTACTTCCTAACTAATTTTGCTATTGTTATGAATCATAATGTAAACATCTGTGTTTTTGACGGTCTTAGGCAGCTCTTGTTAAAGGGTCCTTAGACACTGGGCAGTGGTGGTGCACGCCTTTAATCCCAGCACTTGGGAGGCAGAGGCAGGCGGCTTTCTGAGTTCGAGGCCAGCCTGGTCTACAGAGTGAGTTCCAGGACAGCCAGGACTACACAGAGACCCTGTCTCAAAAAACCAAAAAAAATTAATTTTTACAAGCTTCAACTGTAATTCAATAGTAGAATAAATCATCTACTTTAAAATTACTTAAAACTGAAAAAGTACTAGTGTAGTTTAGTGTAGAATGAACTTATTAAATACACCAGGCCCTGAACTAAAATCAAGCACCCAAACCAAATCTTTTAGTTTGGAGGAAATCCTGGAACTAACTCTGTAGAATAGGCTGGGCTCAAACTCAAAGAAATACTGCTGCCTCTGCCTCTGCCTCCTGAGTGCTAGGATTAAAGAAGTTTAGAGCCACCACCAGCTCCAAAAATAAATCTTTTTTTTTCTTGGTTTTATAAGTAAGGGTGTACTAACAGTAAAAAGAAAATGAGCACCTCAATGTCATTTTGCATACTGTCTCCAACTAGTTTCAATCCAAGTTTCATCCTTCCCACATTGTAGGTTTCTAGGTTTCTCTTCTCCTTAAATTTACAAACAGTATCCACATCAACGGGGTCAGCCCTAGGAAGAGCAGTTCACCTCTGGCCTGGACACTGGCAGATAGGCTCCCTAAGAGCTCACAATGAACAAAGCACAGACCACATTTACATAACTTTGTACCCTAAATATCACTTGGTGCCCACCTGAAACTACCAGCAACTTACTGTCTCAGAACAAAACCCAATGACTACACTGTGGCTTTAGCACAACCCAAGACGTAAATGGAACGGAGATTTCATAGAACACATTGCTGCTTTATTGTTTAGTCTCTTTAGTTTTGCCTCTGTTATTACCTGTAATATTTTCCTTTAACACGGCTAGAGAAAGGTAAAAGATTCAGTCAGAAACAGAAGGCAGAACTTGTCAAGAGTTTAAGTTACATTTAAATGCTTTCCTCCTTGTTCTTACATTGATATTCTAAAGTTAGTTAATTTCACTAACAACTTATGAGGTAATTTTGCAAAATGCCAGGAAAACTCATGTCAATAAAGAACAAGTACATCAGGCCTCCACCCCCACACACAAAGTTGTCTTGAATTCTGCCAAGATAAGACCGTTTTGCAAACTAATCAAAAGTGTTCAGTCTCTGGGTGAGTTTTAAAAATATCTGGCAAAGGTGGTCTACAAAGGTTTCTGGTTGCTAGCCTATGCCATTATGCACCTGAGACTTTTATCACACAGGTGTGACATTCGTTAAAAAACCTGGGATGACCAGTAAGCCAGCTGCTGGTAAACCCAAACCATGACAAAAAACAAAAAAAACAACAAAAAAAAAAAACCAACAAAAAATATCACCACCTTCTGGCTACCGGAGTTACCAACGTGACGCTCTATGTGCATCTTGCTTCAATGAATTTCAAAATAGCACTTTAATTAAGAGGGAAGCAGTGAGGAGGAAACATCAAATGGAAAAGCAAATGTTGAGGAGCTTAAGTGATGGTTCGGAAAAAGCGCCTGAATTTCGATCCTCGGGACTCCAAAAGCGGTCCTATGACCGCACACACAAGACGTGGCTCCCGCCGCTGGCCCCATGCTTAATTTTTTTTTTCTTTTAGTTTAAGAAAAGATAATCTTGAAAGTTCCTATTTCCAAAATTAGTGTTCGTTAGGTATCTCCCTGCCGATCTCGTCGCCTAAGAGCAGAAGAATCTACACGGTCCTCGGAGGCGTGCGCGCTGCGCCCGGGAGGATGAATGAATGGAAGCCCGGCGCGTGTGAAATACAGGTCTACGGCCAGCCGACCCGCGGCCGCGATCTGTAGGCCTCGCTCCTCCCCTTCCCTCCTCCATGACAGCCCAGTCCCGGCGTGGAGGGGCCAGGACAAAGTGATCACCACCTCAGCAGGCCCCCTTCCCCGGCCCCGGGAGGTGCGCGACACGATCCCTGGGCGTGCTCCCCACTCCACGCCACAGCCTCCAGCTTCTCGGCTCCCCACGGGACGCGCTCGCCCTCTCGCCGCGCCCCGCCCGCCCGCCCGGCCGCCGGCCCGCGCGCCCACCGGCTCCCCCAAGCCCACCCTCCTCCACAGCTCGAGAGCGCGGCCGGCACGAGAACCCCGGCGGCGGGTCGCGGGCGACGGCGAGGCGCCGCTGCCCCAGGCTCCCTCCGGCTCTTTCAGGCCGGCTGGCCGCCCACCCGCCCCGCCAACCACGGTGCCCGCTAGGAGCCGCCCGCCCCACGCCCCCCGGGACCCCAGGCCGATCCCCGCGCCGGCGGCCCGAGCCGCCCTCCGCCGGCCACACCGCGGGGCCGCGCGGCGCCCCTCCCCCACCGCCCCGGTGTCCGGGCCCCACACAGCGTGTGCGCTCCACGCTGCCGCCGCCAGCCTCCCGGCGCCGAGGCTGCCCGCAGAAGGTCAGGCCGGGGGGACAGGGGCCGGACGCGTCCGGAGGCGCCGTGCGCGCCGAGAACGCCGTCCTGCCGGAGTCCCTGAGCGGGGGAAGGCAGAGCGCGGGGACCTCGGGGGTGGGGGCCGAAGGCAATACTCACCGGTTCCACAGTCGCCATCTTAGATCGATCTGATCGCACAACCGCTCCTGAAGGGGGGGCGAGAGGAAAAAAATGAGATTCAAACCGGATTGGCCAGCTCCTGCCCACGTGACGGACGTGTCCGTTTGGCCCTGGCGGCGCCTGCGCAAGACTACAGCTGCTTGGGGAACGAGAGGCTTCTGGGAAGTGGAGTCTTTTTTTTTTTCTTAAGGCAAAGAAGTTTTTTTTCTCCCCCCCCCAAAAAAAAAAGTGATCACGTGGTCGCTGGCGAGGGTGCGCGGCTCCCGGCGCCGCGGGCGCTTCCTTGCAGAGTAGGTTTTAGGCCTCTGCGGTGCAGCGGGCAGAGCTCCGGTTGCACTCACTGCGGGGCATTCCTGCTGTGCCCTCTGTCGCCCAGTCCTCCCATCTTTCCTAGAAGGTTGAGAACTGCAGGCTCAGCACACGCAAGAAGGCTTCATTTGCTTAGCTGAGGTCCTAAGACAAGTTGCTTGTGTTTTTATGTAGTTTTCTTTTCGCCTCCCACCATTTTCTCTTGGCGGCGATGGAGAGTCGTTGATGCGGTCTGCGTTCCCCCGTCCCCGGTCCACTAACGCGGGTGGTCCCTTGCTGCCATCGCTGCCCAAGCGGGTGGGCGGGCTTGCCCACGGTACCCACTCACACGCTTGGGGAAGGGGAGTGCACGCGTCGGCTTTTCCTGTTCCCAGTCCTGAGATGAAGGCGTCAGGGGTGAATCTTGCTGGACGTAAAAGTTTGGAAGTTCTGTCCAATCGGTTCCAGTATTCTGCTTGGACGTGAACGGAAATAGCCTACGTCCAGGTGCCAGCCAGGGAAGCCACTCGGGGCTCCGCTGACTCAGCCCTGGACTGAAGGTCAAGAGTCGTTAAACCGGGTCAACTATGACTCTTGACGTTGACTCATACTCCTTAGGCGAGTGACTTAATCGCTCAGTGCCTCAACTTTTTCATTTATGAACCAAAGATGATAATACACTTACCTCACAAGGGTGTGCTGTGGTAAGGACTGTAACCAGCTTTGAAAACGCTTCGGAATCTAGAAGCAAGCGCGTGCCTTCCTAAGGACCAGCTGCCTCCGCTGCTGTTTTAACAATTTTTTTTTTCTTGACCCTGGGTCTCCTGTAGCTGAGGATGGCCTTGAACTTAAGATGTAGGGGAGGGTGGCCTTGAACTGTTGATCCTCCTGCCTCCACCTCCGCCACAGAGTTTACTGGCTCATGCTGGGAGTAGGGGTGGGGAGAGCGCTTTTTTGCTGAGATAGGGATGGAACTCAGGACTTCCTGGGTGCTAGGCAAGCACTCTACCAACTGAGCTATATCCCCACGCCTTAACAACGTTTAAAATTTTCTTTTGTTTACTTTGTTACGTACATCAATGCAGTTTTAAAGTTTCAAAACTTTTTTTTTCCTTTACGAATGTAGCCGCTCTCAACAGAAACGTCATATTCATGAAGTTATGTTCATAACAGCTAACAAACTTGTCCCTACACTGGCACGCTACATTTTCTTCTAGATTACTGGGCCATCTCAAGACAGTGCTCAGTAAAGGTTCTAATGAGGTTCTCTCGTTGCTGTTTCCACGCAGCTTAAGAATGTTACCACCAGGAAAACCAGTGTATGCAGGCTAGCTCTGCGCCTGCCATGATGTTGCTGTTGTCCAGAACTGTGTCATAGCTATTATTGAGTACATAATGGATGCTTGGGTTGACTAACACATAATTGAGGCTGGGTAAGAACTCAAAACCAGTGCCTGCTCGTGTTTTTGTTTACCAGGATGGCAGAAGTGATTTAAATGAAAGCTTCTGTTTAGTCAGCCTGAGTAGATTCTAAAGTAGCCACAGTTCTACAAAGTAAATACATGGATGAATTTCTATGTACAAATTTGTTACACTAACCAAAGTAATTACAATTGACCCCTTCTTTTCTGTTGTCTGTAAAGTGATGTCTGGTTAGTCTCTATGAACAGACAGCGTTAGGGTGCTAGGTTGTAGCTCAGTCCATAGAGTGCTCATCCAGCCTGAAGTCCTGTTTTAGATCTCCCAACACCACATAAAACCAGCATGCTGGAGGATCGGGAGTTTAAATTCAATGACATGACAAGTTCCAGGCCAGCCAAAAAAAACCCAGAAGAATCTCTATCCAAAGAAAGGAAAAAAACAGCATAAATATCTTGTTTTGAGCTATAAGGTTACAGCAAAAACCAATCCATTGGTAAGAAAATATCCTGACAGGCCTGAAAGCCACCAATATAAAATTTTTGTTTTAAATAACATTCGTTTGTATTTTTTTTCAACTTTCCTCCTTATTGTCAGTGAAGACTCATATTTTGGGCTAGGGGTGTAACTCAGGGATAGAATGTTTGCCTAGATTTTTAAGATTCTGGATGCAATTCCCAGTATCCCTGTGTCCCTGCAAAAAGATTATGCTTTTACAGTACATATAGTATGCCCCATTGTTTATATTTTAGTTGATCTCTATATCTATATATGATTTTTGAAGTTTTTAACATTTCAGATGTGTTTGCCTAGTGTCAACACTTAAGATTTCATCTTGTCAAGTATATGAAGGCTAGATTTTATGTGTTATGTCTGTGTGTATGTAATCACTTTCATTTTACTTATTTATTCATTAACTTGTAGAGCCAGAGCCTTTCTATGTTGTCCAAGGTGGTCTTGAAATCATACACTCAAAGGATCCTCCCACCCAGTCTTCCAGAGAAGTCGGAACTGCAGGCAGCTGTGCCCAGCCATCACCTTACTACCATTCATCCATGCATGTGCACATGGTGGCACACACCTTTAGTCCAGCACTCAGGAGGCAAAGGCAGGCAGATCTCTGTGAGTTCGAGGTCAGCCCGGTCTACAAATCAAGTCCAAGACAACCAAGGCGCTGTTACACAGAGAAACCTGATCTCAAAAAGCAAAAAAAAAAAAAAAAAAAAATTAGAGAAGAAGAAAGTTTATTTTAAAAATCAGGCTAGAGAAACCTGATCTCAAATGCCAAAAGAAAAAGAAAACAAAAGTTTAATTTACAGGCGAATGAATGAGAGATGCTGTAATGCTGGCCTGTATGATGGGGTTGTCTAGGTCACACACAACAACTTTGGCCCAGCATAATGTCACTGTAACTATTCCTTATGACCTGATTGAATGTTAATAAGCTTTAGTAAATAATAAGGATAGTTTCTCAATATAATCCATTCCTCAGACTGGTATGTTACCATTCTTTATAGTTTTAACTCATGTTAAGACTTCAAATAATTTGACAGAACACACCGGTTGTTTCTATCATATACTTTATCTTTGGAGTTTTACTTCCCTGATTGAGATTACTGAAGTGATTGTTTTGCTAGACTCTTCAAGTATGGTTGGAAATAATCATACCTGCTATGGTCTATATAAAAATATTTCTGCTTGCTGTCTAGGGTTTTTGTTGTTTTTACTTAAGCTTCAAAACTTTAGACAGCCATAGCTCCTGATAAGTACTAAGCAGACTTTGAGATACAAGATAGGAAGTTGTATAACCAAATAAATGACCTCAATATTGTAAGCTGAATAGTGTCTAGGAATAATCTAAACCAACTTCTAGTTACTTCTCTTTGCTCACTCTCCCTCGAGATGTGACTGCCTGTACTATAATTTATCTTCTACTTTTATTATGGTAGTTTTCCTTTAGGAAAGATTCAAGATAGTATCTTCTACATAAAAAATAGTCTTAGAAATTACTTCTACAGCTAAGAACGTCTAGGTGGTATCAGTTCTTGTACTACAAACCTGCTGCTTACTATCTTGGCCAGATGTTTTAGTCAGTTTATGCTTTGGTTTTCTCATGAGTTAGAGAAGGAAATAATATTGTTTTATTTGGTTACAGTAAAGAATACTGACTGTTTCATGTAGCGTGTTTAGAATAGATTTTCTTTTTTTTAAGTTTTATTTATTTTATGTATGTTAGTACACTATCACTGTCTTCAGACACACCAGAAGTCATTGGTTCCTATTAAAGATGGTTGTGAGCCACCATGTGGTTGCTGGGACTTGAACTCAGAACCTCTGGAAGAGCAGAGCAGTCAGCGCTCCTAATCACTGAACCATCTCTCCAGCCCTAGAATAGATTTTCAAACACAACATTCAACTACTGATCATTAGATAAAATATTACATTGGTATAAGCTTTTTTCATTTAATTTTCTTTGTCATATGCTGTTGTTCCTGCTTCACTTGCCCACCCATAATATCGTGTCGGGATCAGGACTGGTGACCTGACAGGAAGAGTAAGGCAGGGAGAGTGAGGTGGGGGTCATCTGGGGTTAATCAGACCTTCTGTAAATGAGGCACCAGAGACAGGCTGCAATGAGACAGCTCATTTAATTGGAGGCGGGGGCGGGGCGGCAGACAAAGGCTTTTTAAACCTTTAGGGATGAGTAGGGGCTATCAGGGCAGGTGCACACCATTGGTCAGGGCCAGCGTGCTGGCTAAGGATGCCTCATTTGCATAAGGAAGCATTCCAGGTGCTTAGTGGACATGACCTTATATGGAGAGGGGTAGTTGAACCTGGCTGCCACTATGTGACCTCCTCTGGTGTGGCAAAGGTGTAGGGCAAGGGAGGGAGTGGTCTTACTCCTATCACTCTTGACACAGGACTTCTAGGTTTGGACACAACTCCTGTTCTGGGTTGGCTCCTCAGGTTCCACAGCTCTCCAGTCTCACAATATGTTAAGCAAGTGTTCTAGCACTGAGCTATCCACAGCCCTCTTTTTACTCTTTATTCTAAGAAGGGTCTCACTCAGTTGCCCAGACTGGCTCTGAACTCATTCTGTAGCCCAGGCTAGCCTTAAAGTTGTACTACTCTATATCAGCCTCTCCCATGTAAGTGGCATTACAGACCTTTGCCACCAGGTCAGACTCACTGTGTAATCCAGGCTGGCCCAGAACTGCCTAGTCCTCCTTCATCCATTTCTTGAATACCGAAGACTGTGTGCCAGCACACCTGGCAACATAAATTTCTTATTTATTCTTTTACCAAAAAGTAGTATGTTGATCAGCTAATGTGGATCTGTCTCCTATACCATACCAAGTATTTTTCATATGCATTATTTCATTTGACTTTTAAAACTGTGTGAATGAAACATTGTCTTTCCATTTGTTGGTGGTGTTTAAATATGTGCCGAGTACTACTATTGACCCATTGAAGCCCACACAGGCAGTGATGCAATCTAACCATTTTCCTCAACTTCCGGATTCATACTTGCACATCATAGTTGCTGTCTTCTGACTAGGTCTTCCAGATGGTGCCAATTATTCTTTGAAATGTTTAAAATTCGTTTTTGATGTATCTGTATATGATAGGCTGGGTGGGGGCGTCCGGTGGCAGGAAGTGAATAGAGATCAGAGAACACCGTGGAATCAACCCCAAAGTCCTCAGGCTCCCTAAGCAAGCACCTTCACCTGCTCTGTCATCTCCTTGGCTCTCTTCAAAGTGCTTAGAATTACAAGTTCATTTACAGGCCTGACAAGAAAGCCTCCAAGAGGTACTAAGTAATAGGAGCTGTGTAATCAGCTAAAGCTACTTAAAGACACATGAAGTATGGGCAAGGGCACTTCCTGGATTTTAAAATCTGGTTGCTAGACTAAGTCACAGAAGCATAAATAATTCAGTACCCTTATAAGAAGTGTGACTGAGCTGGGCAGTGGTGGCACACACCTTTAATCCCAGCACTTGGGAGGTAGAGGCAGGTGGATTTCTGAGTTCGAGGCTAGCCTGGTCTACAGAGTGAGTTCCAGGACAGCCAGGGCTACACAGAAAAACCCTGTCTCGAAAAACCAAAAAAAAAAAAAAAAAAAGTATGACTGAGAACAAAGAAGATGCAGCTAACAAGCACTGCAGGCATCCTGATGCTGATGGAGGCATCCTGATGCTGATGGAGGCATCCTCATGGTGATGGAGGCATCCTCATGGTGATGTGAGGCATCCAGATGATGAGTGACACAGTCACGTAATTGCTTCCCTCATTTCATTCAAGCCTCTGTCCTATGTCATCAGAGAGATGCCAGCCTTGCTCACCCCTGTAAACGAGCTTCCCCATTACTCTGTTACACCCCTGCTTTATGTTGCACTTACTTTAAGCTTGACATCATACCAAACATTCTTTAATTGTTGATCACCTCTGCTCCAAAGACACTAGCTCTTTAATGATCTGTGGGCATAGTGTAATATTTAGAGGAACCCAAAAGTCATTTTTCTTAAAAAGTTTAGCCTTGGGGCTAATTAAGTAACTATCAGATGCCAAGAATCGTTTGCTGACAGAAGCCTGGTATGGCTGTTCCCTGAGAGGTTTTACCAGCACCTGACCAATACAGATGCAGATACAGCCAACCACCCCAATGGAAGAGTTAGGGGAAGGACTGAAGGAACTGAAGGGGATTGCAACCCCATAGGAAGAACAATATCAACTAACTGGACCACCCAGAGCTCCCAGAGACTAAACCACCAACCAGCATAGGGGGATGCTAGAGCAGTGAGATGGGAGTCGGTGAGTGGGTAGGTAGGTGGAGGAGAACCTTCATAGAGACAAAGGGGTGGGCAGATGGAATGGGGGTTGTGGAAGGGTAACCAGAAAGGGGGATATCATTTGAAATGTAAACAAATAAATTAATAATTAATAAAAAATATCAGAAAAATCCTACGATGTATGTTAGCTGTTATGTTAATGCGTTTGTGTGACTTGAGTAACTCACTCAAAACAGCAGTCTGAGGTGGGCATATCTGGTTTTCAGTTGAGGGAGAGCTATGAGATATAGATGAGATGAGCTATAGGGCAATAGATAACCAGTCTATGAGATTGACTAGAGTATAACTGTACTGCATAATGATGACCACACTCCAAAATAATAAGAAAAGAAATAATCTCTGGGTAACGGGGAAAAAAAAATCATGTAAGTACTATATTAGCCCGACAATAAGGTTAAATAAATGTAATTTATACAATTGAAACCTGGAAGGAATAAAAGTGCATGGGATAAAATGAGTAACCTTTGGAAAGAAATCAAGATTGTAAACACTTGTCAAGGGACAAAATACAGCAGTTGGATTTCAGGGTCTTAATTGAGTCCTTTTCCAATGCTAGCGTCAGATAACAGTTCGCTATACAAACCAGGAGTGCTCTCATGAACCAAGCAGAGGAGGTTGGATTCGTAGACATGGGCTGCCACAAACGGAAACAAAGCAGAAGCAGATTGGTCATTCAGAGTTATTTTCCACGTGAGAGAGGAAGTGGTAATAGGAATTGACAAGCATCAGTCCATTTCAGTGGAAGGATTAAAGTAGAAAGACCTCACTATTGTACAACCTCAGTCTGGCCATTCGGGGACTGGGCTCTCATCTCTCTGGTCCTGATTTCTCCAGCGGTTTAAGCAGATTAGTTTCATTACAGTGACGTGGAATCGTCACTGAGGTCCAGTGGAGGGACTTGGTCCAAAACAATGGCCTTCTTTAATTTTCATTTCATGTACCCAAAATTTAATCAGAGGTCTGGGTGAGGGAGACACAAGTCTTCATTGCTCCGCACACCTGCCTTCACAACGCAGCACTCAAACTGGACGTGTGTTCTTTAGGAGCAGCTGCCTGACATCCATACGAAGTATAGACTGACAATACTTGGTCTGTGTCCAACTGTTCCAGAGACAAGTTCTCCTGGTGTGGAAACAGAAATCCAGTCCTTGGAGATATTGTCTTAGGACCCAACTAATTCACCTTATCATTTCCGGCTCATTTAGTAGCCATGATCATAAACCTATATTCCCACATTTATTTGAATGTAGGGCTCATCAGGAAAATCAAATATACAACAGTAGTTTTTTTTTTTTTTTTTTTTTTTTTTTTGTCACTTTCTAAAAGGGTACTTGGCTTCTGGGATTATCTGCTTGTAATTGTCTTCTGTGGGAGAGGCTGAAGAAAGGCTTCCCATTGGACTGTGTATCCTCTGTATCCCGAGACTGGTGTGACTCCCTGAGGAAACACCATCCTATGGAAATTGTCTGGGTGGTTATCATCCTTTACCAGGACTTGCTATATGCTAAACTGTCTACTCTGGGTTTTTCAGTAGACACCCACAAGTTAGTTGGCAAACAGGCAGTACATGCAGTGCTTTGAGTGAATCACTAAATAAATGAATAAATCAGTAAGAGCTTTTGTCGAGTCTGCCTTGACCAGCAATTAAGACACGACACGGTTGGATCCTTCTCAGTCAGCTTTATTGCAGGAACGACTCTTGACTTATGGACAGGACAGGGACGGGGACCCCCAACATCAGAAATGCGCTGCTTATATATCTTCCCAAAGCGGGCTGGGTGACATGTTCTCTCAGGATAGGTTAAGCTGCCAATACCTCATTAGCATAAACCCGCTTGGGAGGGGCACGAGGCCAACGAATGCACAAAGGACTTGTTTACCAGTTTAGCTGAGCTGGCCACTCTGGAAGCCAGCTGCCTACATTGTCAGGTGCTAGTCATATGACTTCGCAACTGTCCCAGGTGCTATCTTAAACACGGCTGCCTACAAGCTTTCTACTTTCTGCTTCAGTGTGTGTGTGTGTGTGTGTGTGCACATGTGTGTGTGCTCACATCCCTGTGTGTACATGTGGGGGACAGAAAACAACTTTTGTTTTTTGTCATTTTTGTTTAAAAATACCATGTCAAATGGTTTTATTTCATAGGAAGTGTTATTATTTTAAAAAGGAAGCCAAGGGTTGGACAGATGGTTCAGCACTTAAGAACATTTGCTGTTCTAGTGGAAGATCTAGATACAGTTTCCTATACCTACGTGGTGGTTTACAACCATTTGGGGGATGGATGCCCTCTTCTGGCCACTGAAGGTACTAGGCATACTATGTGGCATACTTACATACATGTAAATAAAGCACTCATATGAATAAAAAACTTTTTTTTTTCCTTTTGGTTTCTCAAGACAGGGTTTCTCTGTGTAGCCTCAGCTGTCCTGGAACTTGCTCTGTAGTCTAAGCTGGCCTCTAACTCACAGAGATGCACCTGCCTCTGCCTCCCGAATGCTAGGATTAAAGGTGTGCCATGCCACCACTGCCTGGCAAAAAACCTTTTTAAAAGAATTCAATGTTGAAGTTATCCAGAAAAAAAGTAACACATGTATAATAATTATAACAAACTACTAAAATTTGTTCAGTGACTCCTGTTGAATTGTATTAATGTTTGCTTCACAAGTGTCCATGTTTCATTTCTACTGTGATGATGAAATGCCCTAACAAAAGCAACTTGAAGGAAGAATCGATTTACTTGGCTTATGATTCTTGATTCTTGGTACTAGTCATGTGCTGAATTTAAGGAAAGAACTTGAAGCAACTAGTCATGTCCACAGTCAAAAGCAGGAAGAGAAGGAGGTGTGCGTGCTCAGCCCCTCTCTATCATTATACAGTCCAAATTCCCTGCTTAGGGAATGGTGCTGCCCACAGTGGGCTGCGGTGTCCCATTTTAACTTTAGTAATTGAGGCAATCCCCCACAGACATGCCCAGAGACCGACCAGATATAGAAAATCCCTCATCAAGACTCTTCCCAGGTGATTCTAAAATACGTCAACCTGACAAATGAAACTATCCATCACAATGAGTGCCTATATCCTTAATTTCAGGGTTGGAGAGTCACTACCTTTTATTATGTATTCATAACATCTCTTTAAAAACTAAGATAATGCTCAAAACCTAATGATATAGCCCTGTGTGTTTCAAAGACATAATGGTTAGAGCTTTTCAGAAGTAGTGCAGCTGGGCACGATGATGTACACCTATAATCCCAAGTTAGGAGTCAGAAGGATCAGAAATTCAAGGCCAGCTTACATACAACATAGCAAGGTTGTAGTTTTTGAGGGTATCTCAAAAAATAAACAAAAAAGAAATTAATGTTGAGATAGTTTCTTAGAATTTTTTTGGAGTAAAACCAAAATTAAATAATATTAATAATAATTTGACTTGGAGTTTACCAAGAGAATGCAAGCAGAATTGTTGAAAGACGTATCTTAAGCTATAAAAATACAGCTATCAGCCAGGCAGTGGTGGTGCATCCCTTTATCCCAGCACTTGGGAGGCAGAGGCAGGCGGATTTCTGAGTTTGAGGCCAGCAGGTCTACAGAGTGAGTTCCAGGACAGCCAGGGCTACACAGAGAAACCCTGTCTCAAACAAACAAACAAACAAACAAACAAACAAACACGGCTATCATACAAGAAGGAGGGGTTATGTGTTACTCTTTTTCATTGAAAATAGAAAAATTTAAAGCCAATGTTATTTACTTCTGATCCAAATGACAAGATCTTCTGGTTGTGACTCTGTTCCCTGCACACTGTGTATTAGCCTTGTTTCCTTGGTTGGGTCTAACCCGCCTGATTGTGCATGAGTAACCCCTGAATAAGCCCCACTCTGGGTTTACAGCTTTTGAGGGTCAAATGGGAAAAATGAAGCTCTGAACAGTTATGGAAACTGAACGACATACTGCACATTTTTTTTGTCGATGGCCAGCAACGTGGCTGAGCAGATAAAAGCACATGTTGTGCAAGCTGGGTTGGATCCTTGGACCCACAGAAAGCCAGATGTGGTAGGTCACATCTGCAGTTCCAGCATTCCTTTGGAGAGATGGGAGCCAAAGATAAGAGAATGGCCCAAAGCTGTCCGGCCAGCTAGCCTGGCATACACAAAGTCACAGAAAGAAAGGTACTCCTCTACAAGGTTCGAGAGAGAACTGACATCCAAAAGTGGTTTTCTGTCCCCCACATGTACACACTGGGATGTGAGCACACACACATGTGCACATACACACACTGAAGTAGAAGAAGCTAGAAAGCCCTTAGTTACTGATTTATTTGCTTATTTAGTGATTCGCTCAAAGCACTGCCTGCACTGCCTGTTTGCCAAGCATGGCTTCACTTGCTACCTGGAACACAATGACCTAGGAGAACTAGTTGAAACAATGGATGGTTGCCCCTAACAACCTACAGCGGGCCGGGAAGCCTCTGTAAATTCTCTCTTGCCTCCCCCAACCCCAATCTTATAGTTTTAGAGTATCATGTAGGAATACAAACTCAACCCAGGGTGGAAGCCTTTCAGGAGCTGTCCTGGCTCCTGACACAGCTCCACTGGTGACATCTTCTCTCTTCCATTAGTGTTGAAAATGCTTATTGCAGAAAGATTCTTGCAACAGCATAAAATAATAAATATATATCTTGTTACCATGACTAAGCAAAGCAATGTGTCAAAGATGAAAGGAATTTGACAGTCTCCCTTAACTGATGATTTGTTCTTCAGAGGCACAGCATAAGCAGAAGACAAATTACTCAGAGTCTCTTAGTGGGAATAACTAAAAAAAAAGACAGTAGTGTAAGTAGAGACAGAGAACTCGAATGGCTACACAACTTCCCCTCTTCCCTGGGTTTCTTCCTCTCACTGGAAACTGACTTTCTCCAAACTGGAAGAAACCATGACCGCCAAGGATTCTGAACCTCGCTTACATCTTGACAACTTGCCACCACATTTCTGCTGATTCACATTACAGTAAATCCTTAGAGCTATCCAGAGAAAGAAATAGCTCAGGGTGCTCACACCTGGACCAATCAATGACGGGTGTCAGGAATGAGTGTGAGACCTGCCAAACTTTTGTCCCAGTCAATTCCCCGCTGAAAGTGAGACCCAACATTTTGCACTAACTGAAAGCCTTCTCTCTGAGTCAGAGAGTTGGAGAGGGAGGAGTCGGTTACAGGAAGCGGAGGAGTGACACATTGCCAGCAAAGTAGTGTCTGCTACAAAAGATGACTCCAGACAAATGCTTCACATCATGCAGAGAGGAGTAACTGGCCAGAATGACCAAATAAGACACTGTAAAATGAATGATCTTGAACAACAACGGAGTGAAACAGAAGGCTGTTTTCCAGGGGTAACGGGAGAACCCAGGAAAGATACTCATCAACATATCAGCAACAATAATGTCTGAGAAACGAGCAGGCCACGGAAAGATGTTGACATTTTGTGCTTTTATAGGTGTTTGAAACTTTTGGAAATATGTGGATATATGCATTTGTAGTGTATCAAAACAAGTCAACAGCAAGGCCCAAATTTCTTTCAAAGTTTTGTAAGCAGCAGTAACGGGAACATGGTGTCCTGAGAACAAAACAGATGTCATGTGTAATGAACAGCACACCAGAATCTACAGAATGTAATGTCATACATTCTAAGTCTTTGAAATTGAAGTGTGTGGGGGGTGGGGAGGGCAGGGTTCTACTCTTTAAAGAAGAGAACGTACAAATAACAGCCAAGTGGATAGGATAGGTAAAGTGGTTCTATGTGATCTGTCTGAGAGAAAAACATACAATGAGAGCAATTCCAGTCAATAAAACTTTTGACGAGGAAACAGTAAAAATATTTCTTTTCTTTAATGATTTATTCATTTTTTTATTTTATGTGCATGGGTGTTTTGCCTGCATGTATGTTTGTGTGAAGGTTTTGGATCTGGAGTTACAGACAGTTGTGAGCCTCCGTGTGGGTCCTGGGAATTGAGCCAAGGTCCTCCGGAAGGGCAGCTAGGGCTCTTTAACCACTGAGTCCTCATTTCTCCAGCCTGTAATAATATTACTATGGCCCTGCTCTTGAATAGACCTATAACAAATAATTTAAATCATTGCCACGGAAATGTTGAGGGCGAAGATGTAGCATTTACAAAGCTAGAGAACAAGGCTTGTTGCGAAGAGACGGGCGCATAAGGAACTGTGTTGCCTGGTTACTAGGAAATGACCTTTGTTTTACAAGCTTGTAGCCAGTCTGTCAGTTGCTACTCCAACCTGAGACAAAATTTCACTTCAGAGTGGCTCCATCCTTCCTTTTTCCTAAGAATCACTAAAGTGATTGCTTTTCATTAAGTGAGCAGGCGCCCCTTGTTCCTTAATTATGTGTCTGGCAAAGACTGCTCCTCCTGGTTTCTCCCGCATGCAAATGTTATAGAAAGCACGGAGACCCCTGGGTGAAAAGGAACCAAGACCTTGACCCTTCCTTTCTGGTAATTCCAATTTATTAGATCTATCTGATTGGATTGGCCTAAAGGATGTGATGGTGCAGAAGAGAGCAGTAAATCCACAGGAATTCACCGCTAAGAAACAGCCGGAGAGGCGTGGCAAGGCTGAGTGATTTAGCACTCGGGGGACCAAAAGCTGTTCACCACTTCACATCTTACTTGCTTTCAGGATTTGTTCCCCGATATAAGTCAGAATGTTACAGCTTTAGGGCCCCATATCTCTCAGGATGGCAAGACTGATCTGGCGCAGTGGCAGACAACAGTCTGGGGTGCTACTGAACGCCTCTACTTCCCCAGTTCTCTCGGAACAGTGAATATCCTGGAATTAAAACAGCATCTCAGGCTGGAGAGATGGCTCAGTGGTTAAGAGCACGAACTGCTCTGCCAGAGGCCCTGAGTTCAATTCCCAGCAACCACATGGTGGCTCAGAACCACCACTAATGAGATTCGATGCACTCTTCTAGTGTGTGTCTGAAGATAGCTGCAGTGTGTACTCATATACATATAAATAAATCTTTTTAAAAAAAGCAGCACCTCTTGTACTGGTAAGTCTGTAGGCTTTCAATAATTTATGGGAAATTTTCTTAAAAGCCTTCTCCCCAGTAATAAGTAGGAATTACCAAAATTCAATTAAAAATAACTGCAATTCTTTTAAGATTTATTTTTAGATTTGTTTATTCTATATATGTGAGCACACTGTTGCTGTCTTCAGACACACCAGAAGAGGGCATCAGAACCCATTACGGATGGTTGTGAGCCACCCTGTGGTTGCTGGGAATTGAACTCAGGACCTCTGGAAGAGCAGTCAGTGTTCTTAACCACTGAGCCATCTCTCCAGTCCCCAATAACTGCAATTTTTGGCAGACACAATTGAATTGTGACTTTTTTTTAAACCTAAGATCCAAACCACATTTTATTTCTAAAAAATTCTTGTCATTCCAATAGTGAAGGAATTATTGTCAAAGAGCAAGAAAGAAAATTTAAATATGAGAGAGAGAGAGAGAGCGAGAGAGAGAGCGAGAGCGAGAGCGAGAGCGAGCGAGAGAGGAGAGAGAGAGAGAGAGAGAGAGAGAAGGAGAGAGAGGGAGAGAGATCAAAGGACATTCGTCCATTTGGGTGGCAGGTGTGGAGCTCAGATTACCTGAGTGTTGGTGGCAAATGCCTGTATAGACAGACTGGGTCGTCTCACCAGTGTTCTTACTCTTTTTAATTGCTTTTTTGTTGTGTGTATACACATTTGCATTTTCACACATGCAAGTATATGGAGGGCACATGAGCTCATGTGTTCATATGTGCAAAAGCCAGAGGTATGCTTTCTTCTTTTCTTGGGCATCATCTGCCTTGTTTTTTGAGACAAGATCTTTTACTCGTCTGGAGCTCGGTGACCAGGGTAGCATGGCTGGCCAGCAAGTCCCAAGGGTCTGTCTGGCTTTGTTTTCCTAGCCCCCACGACACTGTCCATGGTGAGCATGAGGTCTGTCATGGAGTCTGAGCCTGAGCTGCATCCCCCCTCCCCTCCCGCTCCCTGTCCCCTCCCCCTCCTCACCCTTACCCCCATCATTTCCCTTTTTTTTTTTTTTTTTTTTCCTGTAACACCATCTTCTGTCCTAGAATTCACTCTGTAGACCAGGCTGGCTTTGAACTAAAAGATCTGCCGGCCTCTGCCTCCCAAGTGCTGGGATTAAAGGTATATGCCACCACATGGCAGTGTCTAGGCAGGAATGATGCTGGAGGAGCTGCGAGTTCTACATCTTGTTCAGAAGGCAAACAGGGGAAGACTGGCTCCCATGTGGCTAGGAGGAGGGTCTCAAAGCGCACCCCACAGTGACACACTTCCTCCAACAAGACCACACCTACTCAAATCAGGCCACACCTCCTGATAGTGCCACTCTCTGGACCAAGCATATTCAAACCACTGTACCTTCCCTACCCTGATGGACTGTATACATGTAAATCTGCTATTTTCAACCTTCCTAGAGTTCCTCATGTTGTGCTGACTGCCCCCCCATGACAAGAATATTTTCCTTGTTACTTTATAACTGTCATTTTGCTACTATTATACATCGTAATAGAAATTGTAGTAGAAGAAATTATTTAAGCCTCCAAATTTGCTGCTGTAAGATCTCCTACCCGATGGAGACCAGTAATGGAAGACACAACTCAATAATTATGAGTATAAATTGCAAACCTAGATTGGGCAGATTTACCACTACACTACTCTAATCCCCGGCTATGAGATCCCTTATAACTTTCGGTTATCCCAGGCCGTGTCCTTGTCCTCCGAGCTCCGGCTCCTCTGTCATCAGCTTTCTTCTATCTCCGGCTTCCTTCTGCCTGCTTTCTCCTGCTCTACTTCTTTTCTTCTTCCTCTGCTTCTGCCTCCTTTTATATCGAATTCCTCTCACTCTCTCCTCCCCTAAGCCTTTTTCTCCGCCTCCCCTTCTACTGCCCAATCTCTGGCTCTAGCCTTATTTTATAGATTTTAATTGGACAGAAGGTTTACAAGACATCACCTGTGTACAGATTCAATCCTCCTCTGCAGCCCCTCCCAGAAGGGTGGAACTAGGATCAAAATACAAGGTTGGGGCTATCCACAACATTGATTAAATCCTCCTCTGCAGCCCCTCCCAGGAGAGTGGAACTAGGATCAAAATACAAGGCTGAGGCTATCCACTGGGAACTAGGATCAAAATACAAGGCTGAGGCTATCCACAACAAGAAATATCTGATATGGAATCCCCAAAGGGGTCACAATCCACAGCTGCAGCTGAGAACTTCCAATGTAACTGGTGAGACAAAGTAAACCATTCCTACCCTAAGTGGGTTTTGCTGGGTAGTTTACTACAGCAATGAGAAAAGAAACAGAGTCACCTCTCTCCTCCCTCTCAGACACAGAGGCTGTAAGACTCCCCCACTTTCTGCAAAGCTTGTTTGCTAAGCTTTGCTCATGTCTGTAAATAATCCCCTTATTGCCATCTCCCTAATTATTCAGGTTACCATTCCACCTGGTTCTTGTTACCCTGGTACTGTAGTGGTGACTGTAAGCATCAGGTAATATAGCTTTACAGTGTAATAAGCATGAAATCACAATGTATTTTTTTCATATTCATAGGTTCCATCCTGTCTCTTGGTCCCTGATCCAAAATTGCATGTTAAGCCGATATTATGTTCATCTCTAGCATCTAGCATGTAGCAGTGACAACTAACATGTAGCAGTGGCATCTAGCATGTAGTAAAAGATACTCTAGTGAGAAAATCTACCTTGGATTCTGCCGGAAATAGGCAGTTTGAATTTTAGTCTATGGTCAACGGAGAGCAATCACTAAGCCTATGAAGAGAGTCATAATTAGGCTTGTGATATAAGAACACACTTCAGCAGTGTGGAGGCAGGACTGAACGCAGGACGGCCAATTAGGCTGCTGTGGCTATAATTTAGATGAACAAAGCGATGAAGGTCCCAAAGTGCAATTAGAGAAGAAATAAAGAGGACAGGGCAGGTATCATAGGCTGTTACTGCTGCAATAGAAAGAAGCTGAGTCAGAACAGCCCGGGAGCTGCTTCAGGGGTGCAGGGACTCCAGAAGGAACAGTGCTGGCCCCAGACCTCCCTTCTCTTGCTTTCCAGGGATCTCATCAACCTCCTCCAAGGGCTATGAAGGAAAGGCTGGAGAGGTGACTCCAGGTTAGGAGCACAAACTGTCCTTCTAAAGGACCAGAGTTGGGTTCCCACTGCCTACACCAGGAGGCTCACAGAAATTCCAGCTGCAGGGGATCTGATGCCCTGCTCTGGAGTCCACAGGCACCCGAACTCAAGAGCATGCGCATGAGCATGCACACACACACACACACACACACACACACACCACACACACCATTTAAAAATAATAAAAACAGGGACCAAAGAGATGGCTCAGAAGTTAAGATCTCTTGCTGCTCTTACAAAGGACCTGGGTTTGGTTCCCAGCACGTACATGGAGGCTCATTACCGTCTGTAATTCTAGTTCCAGGGTATCTGATGCCCTCATCTGACCTGCAGCATCAGGCAAGTGCACATATTGAGCACGCATTCAAAGAGGCCAAACACTCTTCAAAAAACTGTTGCTCGACATAAGAACATAATAGGTAACCACTGGGGTATGGTAAATATGACTTATTGTTGTTTTATACACACTTTTATATTTAGATACATTTCTACATTAAAAATAATATTTTTAACTTTTAAAATATTTCTCAAATATAGACTAAACTGAGAAAAAGTAGGCAAAAGCATTAGAGTTTGTGAATCCAATCTCTAAGGAAGATTGAGATGATTTCTAAATTTCATGCCAAAGCCTACAGAATTGTCAAATGGACCAGCGTCTCATCGCTCTGTCTCTTCCAGTCTCTTCCAGAGGCAATTATGCTAAAAGCCCACGGTGGCCAAGCCTTAGCCCCGTGGATTCAGAGGCTTAGCTGAGTCCAAGCTCTACTGTATACCTGCTACAAGGATTAACTCATTTAATCCTAACAGGCTCACTTTACAGATAAGGAAACTGAGCCACACAGAGACATTAAAAAGTCCAAGGGCATACAGCTAACAGGTAACAGAATAACCAGACATTCTGGTTTTAGAAGTTGGTTTTGTGCAGCATATGTTGCAATATGCTGCAGTGGCCATTATGAGAAAGAAAGCATCTGTCCTTGATATCATGGAACATGAAGAGACGGTGGCAAGTCAAGAATTCACCAGCAATATTGGAGGGCAGGGTACAAAACTCAGACTTGTACAGAATTGCCCACAGATGCATCAAAACCGAGTTTGGTGGCCCGAACAGAGAGAGAATTGGTTCCTTCAAATTGTTCTTTGACCACTACATAACACTGTAGCACTTACCAACAACCTGCAGAATAAACAAATCAAAGTTTTTTTAAAAATAAAACATACAATTTATGGCACAAAAAACAATTCCCTAAGACATACACACACAGACACACAAATACACACACATACACAGACACACACACACAGCAGTTATTGCAAATTGCTGTAGGTGCATGCAACAAGTTTCTAACATAAGTGTAGTCATAGTCATAGAAAAATGGGCAAAAAATGAAATACTCAAAAGTAAACAGAACAGCCTTATGTTGGCAAGATGACTCCATGGGAAAGGTGCTTGCTGCTAATCCTCAGGGCCTGAGTTTGATCCCTGGAACCCACCTGACAGAAGGAAAGAACCAACTCTGGCAAGCTGCCTGACGACCTACTTTTGGACGCTGTGGCACCACAATGCACACATACAAAAAATAGATAAATGAGTGTAATTTTAAAAAACTAGACCAAGACATGGAGAGAAAGGGAAAATAAGACCCCCAGGGAGGGGAGAAATTACACAGTCTTAAACACTGTGAAGGACTGAACCTCATCCATCAAAAATACAAAGGCTAAAATGACATTGTTTCATGAAATTAGTGCAGTATGAAGAGGCTACCAACTAACGGTGTTTGCCTGAGCATGGAGCCATAGGGAGTGTACTGATAGTACAGTATCTGCCCAGGGTGTTTTACAGTCTCTGAAAATTATATGCACACAGACACTTTTATCTAACAAGTCTTCTTATGGAATCTATTCAACAGACCTACGTGTAAGATGACATATGTATATTAAACCATTCTACCCATTAAAAATGTTTCCTTTCTTTCTTTATCTCTCTCTCTTCCTTTCTTCTTCCTTCATTCCTTCCTTCCTTTCTTTCCTTCTTTTGTTTTTGTTGTTTGTTTGGTTGTTTTTGTGTTTTTGAGACAGAGTTTCTCTCTGTAGCCCTGGCTGTCCTCGAACTTGCTCTGTAGACTAGGGTGGTCTTGAATTTGGAGATCCCCCTGCCTCCGGCCCACCATGTGCTGGAATTAAAAGCATGAGCCACCACTGCCCAGCTTAAAAATGTTTTCTTAAGCACATTGAAGACTCCAAAGTACTGGTCATAAATTATTCTTCATCTACAAAACAGAATTATTTGTAGTCAATACAAAAGTGAGATGGCTTCAGCTGGCAAGATGGCCCAGCGTGCAAAGGCCATCCCTATCAAACCTGACCTGACCTGACCTGACCCGACCCTCGGGACCCACATGGTGCAAGGAGAGAACCGACTCTCATGAGCTGCTATCTGACCTGTACATACTAAATAAGCACATAATAAATAAAGATGTAAAATAAATAAAGATTTTTAAAGAAGACAGCTCACAGTATTTGGTGTTATTTCTTATAAATATTATGCAAAAAGCAATACAACCTAAAATGTAAACAGTATATTTGAGTACATGTATATATTGGATACACACACACACACACACACACACACACACACACACACAGAAAGGGGGGGCAGTTAGTGCACATTGCTGTAGGTGAATGCAAGATCCTCAGTTGGTCTTCCACCTTACATGCTGCATCCCCCACCCCACCCCCGCACCATTCCATACTCTTCATCCTGAAGCTGGTATACACTGGCCAGAACAGTTATTTAGTTACGTCCATAGACAACTGCTAGTCGGAAAAGGATGTTCGTGCTTCAGCTCTTCCCTTGGAATAAGGGATCTTTCCCAGTGGCCCTCTAGTGGACATCCCCTTAAGGCTACTTGGAACTGTTCAGTCTTAAATTCACCACAATAGAAGGACGATTACCCAATGTATTACCAGACTAGTAAGTTTCAACCTGGGGTGGGTTTTGCTTTTGTTTGATTTTTAGTCCTCTCTAGAGAGTAATCAACAGTAGGTGGAGATTCCACCAGCTGTTAGAACTTAGGGAAAGCGTGTGCCTGGCATCGGCTGAATGAAACAGAGATTCTATTAAACACCCTACTATGTACAGCTCAGTCCCTACATCCAAATGCCAATAACTTGCTGAGCAGCCCCTGCTGGGTCGTCATCCACTGTGATTAGGATGACTTTGACTGGCGTAAGGTCAGTTCTCTGTGCCCACCGTGTCACTGATGCTTCCCTTTCTACCTTCCTAACCCTGAACCTGTGTCTCTCTCTGTCCGAGGCTAGGGTAAGGATACTGTGAGAAGACCTCGTGGTGAGAATAAGAGGGGAGCAGATCCTCAAAAGATAGCAATTGCTGTAATGAGGAGAAAGCTGAATTTATGAGTGCAGGACTGAGAGGAGAAAATAAAAAGAAACACTGAATGTTTCTGATTTACATGGTGTGAAGGAGACCCAGTGCTTGGAAAGAATCCAAGTGAAGCCATATTGTGTTTTTAAAACATAGCTCCTCTCTAAAATGTAGTAGTAGGGGCTGGAGAGATGGTTCAGTGGTTAAGAGCACTGACTGCTTTTCTAAAGGTCATGAGTTCAATTCCTAGCAACCACATGGTGGCTTACAACCATCTGACTCCCTCTTCTGGTGTGTCTGAAGACAACTACAGTGTACTCACATAAAATAAATAATTTTTTTTTTAAAATGTAGTAGTAGATTTCTGCTGCTCGTCGACATTGATCCGAGATGCTTTTCATTACTCCAGTGGTAATGGCTAATGTAGGCTCATAGCTGTTCAAAGTGCGGAGAATGTTAGCATCATACTCCCACCTCATCATGGTTCAGGGAGCACCATGGGAGAGGGCTGAGAAGAACTAAGAGCCAGATGATGAGGACACATGCTGTGGAATGCGGTCCTCTGGACAGGACATGTCTGTCCATGCTGTCCTCTGGACAGGACATGGCTGTCCATATTGTCTTCTGGACAGGACATGGCTGTAACACACGACCTCCCAGCAGCTGTGGCTACCTGCCCAAGACCCACCCAAGAGCAAGCCAGTTACAAATTCCAGCATGCTCTTCCAGAGGTCTTGAGTTCAATTCCCAGCAACTATATGGTGTCTCGAAACAAGCTGTAATGGGATTTGATCCCTCCCTTGGTGTGCATGAAGACAGAAGACATATATATATTTAAAAAAAAGAATCTTTTTAAAAATGTTCTTTTAACTTGGTAGTTGATAGCTCTTGAGAGAGGGAGAGTCACCTTTTGAGGTGTGGGGGCGGTGTGTAGTGTCTTATCTCCCTCTCCTTTGATAAGTTATTTCTCCACCAGTAAAATGAGCCAATTCAAATCAAATTAGATTATATTAAACACAGATTTATTGGGAAGCTGCTCTTGAGTGCATTCACTGGCCCCCAAGGATTGAGTCAGGGAAGTCACCATGGGAAGGGAGAAGAGAGAGAGAAAAGAAGAGAGGGGGAAGAGAAAGAGAGAAAGAGCATGTGCGGGTGGGGGTGGGGGAGATAGGGTGCAAAATGTCTGGATTATATAGAAAAGAGCCTCTGGCGAAAGAGGGTTGGGGATGAGTATGCCAGGTAGGCACTGAGGAATGCTGGGAGAACCAGGAGGCCAGCTGTGCTCTGGTACGTAAAATATGCACCTCAGCTGCTTGTCTCCAGGGTCTGAAACCAAACACTCTTGTCTGATCTTTGAATTTCCAATGAGACCTTGTTTCAAAAAACCTAAAAACAATTTTAAAACGATACATTGTTCTCTTTATTTTGGTCAGTTATGGATTTCTGTGGGAGGCTCCCTCTGCTGTAAAAACAAGCTTCTGAGCCAAGTGTTCGTAATCCACTCCTTTAATCAAAGCATTCAGGAGGCAGAGGCAGTCGGATTTCTGTGAGTTCGAGGCCAGCCCGGTCTAGGGAGTGAGTTCAAGGACAGCCAAAGCTACACTGAGAAACCCTATCTTGAAAAACCAAAACCAAAAACCAAACCAACCAAACAAACCATTAATATGTGGATGTAAGGCTGGGTATTTAGAATGTTATTATGATATTTAGAATGTTATATAGAGATATGATTTTACCAGTGGTTTCTTGTTCATAATTCCCTCCTCAAGGCAGGTCATAAAAATTAGAAGTTCTGTTTCTGAAGCAGGTCATGGAAATCTCTTACCTTGTTCTAGACATGATGGTGCTCACCTAACTAATCCCAGCATTTGGGGGTTGGGGGCTGGGGAAGGCAGGTAGATCTCTATGAGTTAAAGGTTAGCCTGATCTACATAGTAAGTTTCAAGACAGCCCAGGCTATATAAGAAGACAAAACAAACAAACAAACAAACCGTAATTTTCCATTTTGCATTAGAGCTGGCCAAAAGAAATTGTATGACATGCTTTTTAAATTTTCTTTTTAAACTTATTTATTTAAAGTTATGAATATGAATGTTTCGCCTACATGTATGTATGAACACTACATGCAATCTGTGCCCATGGAATTCAGAAGAGGGAGTAAATGATGGTTGTGAGCCACCATGTGGAGGCTGCGAACCAAACAAGGGTCTTCTGTAAGAACAAGGGATTTCTTTTTGTCTTTTGGTTGGTTGGTTGGTTGGTTGGTTGGTTGGTTGGTTGGTTTTTGAGACAGGGTTTCTCTGTGTAACATTCCTGGCTGTTCTGGAACTCACTTTGTAGACCTGACTGGCCTCAAACTCACAGAGGTCTACCAGCCTCATCCCCCTAAGAGCCAAGAGTAAAGGCGTGCACCACCACGCTCTGCTGCAACAAGTACTCTTAACCTTGAGCTGCCTCTCCATCCCTCAAAGTTCATACGTTTTCTGAGCCAAAAACATGGAACAACTATAATAGGTGACATTTTACAAGAATATTTGTGTGGGAAAGCTCTCGAGACTGTAGAGATGTCTTTGATGCCGGAACAATTATCTGCGTTTATGAACAGATACTGACCGAAGTCCTCATGAGAGGTGGATTGCAGCTTGTGCATATCTGTGTATCACCCTTAGGGTAACAATCAGGCCCAAAGGATATGCTGTGAGGTGTCTTAAGTGTGTGCTTTCAAGATCCATTTAAGTGGAATCAATCACTCAGTAATTAATAATGATGATGGTGGTGGTGGGGTGTGAAGAAGGAATAAGAAGACAGGTGATGTGTCTCCTCATAGTATTTGGTTTAGGTTTTCTTTAGGAGTTTGCAATTTTGTGCCAGGCCCGTCAGTACCATGTTTTGCCGCAAGGATGTCCCCCAGATCTTGGAACTCTCTCATTCTAAGCTCACATCTGGGGGTACCTTTTCTCTTCAGTATGAATGACATTTTTACACTTAAGATTTTTCAAACTGTATTCAAGGGTGGCAAGATGGCTTATCAGGTAAAGGCACTTGGTGCCAAGCCTGACAACCTGAGTTCAGTCCCCAGAACTTGAATGGTGGAAGCAGAGAACTGACTCCCCCAGTTGACCTTTGACCTCTACAGGAGTGTTTTCGAGGAAGTGTAGTTCTAAATAAATTAATTAAGTTAGTCATAGATAATTTTGAAAGTCTAAAAATCCTTTAAACTTTTTTTTTTTTTTAACTATGAGATTATTCATACAAAAGTAAAAGCATGTCAGACTAGGTGTAGTGACGCACACCTTTGATCCCAGCACTCAGGAAGCAGAGACTGTCTGAGTTCCAGGCCAGCCTGGAGGCTCTGTCTCATATAAAATAGTGAGACCCTGCCTAAAATAAAATAAAATAAAATAAAATAAAATAAAATAAAATAAAATGCATGGTAATAATCATTTGTGCTTTATTATTAGGCAATTTGCTAGAGTCTTTGAATGAAAAATTCCGCCTAATATCCTCACCATAGCCCTATGAGGTAACAGTATACGTCACATTTTCAGATAGGGAAACTGAGGCACAGAAAGGCAAGCGCTGTGTAGGTCTACACTGCCGACATGTGTGAAGATGTGACGTGAACACAGATAATCCGAGTCTGTAGGTGTTTGGGGTAAGTGTGTTGGGGGAGGGGGCACGGCACACACGGATCAGCCTGGAGTAAGAGTGAAGTGGAAATGTGTCCAAGCCTGGAAAATCTCATCTTGAGACCGGAAGGAAGAAGGGGAAGGATCGCTCCCTCCCTGTTCTAGGTCTGCATGCGTGTAGCCCTAGGGCACTCTACCTCCTCCTCCACCACCTGATGGACAAATTACAGGCATAAGGACCTGGAATTCCTCTTTGTGAAAACAAAGCGTTCCCAGCACCTCAGCCACAACTAATAATGTACACGGTCCCTGAAAACCCCTACGTACTCCCCAAGGTTTACATAGCCCTTATTCACCTCGAACAAAGAAGAGCTGTTTCACTGAATACCGTCTAGAAGAGCGGTTTCACTCCGTTCCCCATAAACACCCCCTCTACTCCCCCATCCCCCACACACCCCTCCCCCTCCTGCCTGTGGCACAGTCATTAGGCCAGACCCTTCAGGTCCAGCCAAGCAGATGTGCCTGCATACCTCAAGGGCAGAAGCCAAGCTGGGCCTGAAGGAGAGTCTAGCCACTTCGTCACACTACCTTGAAAACACTAATCAAAATCTGTAGGGTCTACATTCTGTTCACACGAGCTGGTCACTTATTTGCTCCTTTGGGCCATTCATACTATTAAAAGTATTCTTCTGCTCTTATAGGGGATCTGGGTTCAGTTCCCAGCATCCACATGGTAGCTCATCACCCTCTGTTATTCCAGTTCCATAGGACCAGACACCCTCTTCTGCCCTGTGCGGACACCAGGCATGCTTGTGGGGAATATACATGCAGATAAAAACACTTATATCACACATATGATAACATAAATATTTTAGAAAGTGATCTGGAACATTTTTAAAATCTTATAGACATTTTAGAAAGCAAACTGTGACATCATACATCAGCTAGATATGTGGGTTTATCCCTGATTCTTGATTGCAAGTCACTCCTCAAGGCAGAATAAATTAGAATTTTTTTCCTCAAAGCAGACCATATAAGCTGTAATCTTCTCTCCTGCAATGAAGTTTCCCAAGGGGGAGAAATGGAATTTCTTTCTCTAGCCTCTCCTCCTCCTCCTCCTCCTCCTCCTCCTCCTCCTCCTCCTCCTCCTCCTCCTCCCCTGTCTCCAGCACCAAGGTGTCACTGTGCAGCTCTGGTTGGCCTGAAACTCACTACAGAACACAGGATAAACTAAAACTTGAGTGGATACTCCTTGCCTCTGGCATCTGAATGATGGGATTGCAGGCATCTGCCCCATGCCAGGGTAAACATATTTTATAATATTTTCTTAGGTGTTAGAGACAGATGGTCTCATGTAGCCCAGGATGTCCCAAAACTCCTTATGTAGCCAGGGATGGCTTTGAGCTCTTGATCCTCTATCCTCTCCTTCCTGACTGAAGGAATGCACTACCATGATTGGCCCTAGGACTGTTTTGATAGTAGATGTTAAAAGCTTCATTTGAAAGCTGGGCAGCAGAGGGCTGGAGAGATGGCCTGGTGGTTAAGACTGTTCTTCCAGGGGTCCTGAGTTTAATTCTTAGCAACCACATGGTGGCTCACAACCATCTGTAATGGGATCCGACACCCTCTTCTGGTGTGTCTGGAGATAGCTATAGTGTACTCATATAAATAAATAAATAAATCTGTTGGGAAAAAAAAAGAAAGAAAGCTGGGCAGTGGTGGCACACACCTTTAATCCCAGCACTTGGGAGGCAAAGTCAGGTGTATCTCTGAGTTTGAGGCCAGCTTGGTCTACAGAGCAAGATTCAGGATCCAGGACTACAAGGAGAAACTCTGATATTTCAGAAGCAGGAAAGAAGGCATATAGGAGAATCTGAGCAGGAACACCATGCTAGGCCACTCAGTCTTGTCAGCATTAGCTTTTCGGGGTTCAGGAAATCGCCACACAAACCATAAGTACACTAATCTCCGTTAAGCAAGAATAATGTATTGAATGCACACCATAATACTAGAAGTCCAGGACCACAAGATGGGAAAACCTAATTGTGGCACTAGCTGGTCCTCAGGGCAGGCATTTTATATGAGAAACCAGGTTCAAAAGTTTAAAGGGCAAGGACTGGAGCAGTTGGCTTACTAGGCAGAGTACCAGCTAAGCTGGTACTTATCAGCTGATTGGTCCTGAGTAGGGTAAGGGGTTGGTGGATGAGTGGTGAACAGGGAATTACAGAACATTGAGATAACAGAGCGTGAGTATTATGACCATAACTTTTTTGGTTTATTAGTAGCAATCTTCAGTGTCAGCCACAAAAAACACAGTGAGCTCCTATGCAGGTGCAGGAAGGGCTGCCTGGTGGTCAGCTCTGACTCAAGATATTTTAGACATAACAGTTCATATTGACCTTTGATTTGATGGTCATATGAAAAGCTTTGTGGAATTTCTTAAGATTAGCAAACCTCATACAGAACATTCAGAACATACACAACAGAACAGGGAATGTGGCCAGCGTGTCCTTGAGCCAAGTCACTTCTCTGTGTCAATGACTGGCAGGCATGTTACAGCAAGAATATGAAATAGCTTGCAGGCATGGAACAAAATGGCTACAGCTATTCTGGGGGAGGGGTCAGATCAGAAGAGCTCATACCTCTGTGTTTGGTCATCTTCTACACAGTTGTTTGAGCTTCAGTCAGTCAGGACTGAGACTTTGCAGACTGCTAATACACAGAGCGAAGTGCCAGGGTGATGAGCCCAGAGAGCTTGCGGAGGGAGCTTTTTGACTCTCCTGCAACCACCGGGCCCTATGAAATTCTTCTATTCCATTTGTAATCATCTTGTATAATAAACCTATAGATGTTAAGTGTTTTCCTCAGTTCTGTGAGACACTTGAGGAAACAATTTGATGTTCAAGGAACCCCACTTTACGATCTGACAGAAGCACAAGTAACAAAACCCAGGGCTGTGATTGGCCTTGGAAGTTGTGGGGTGGGCACACCTTGAGGACTGGTTTCTTTCACTGTACGATCTGCCACTTTCCTAATACAGTGTCAAAACTGAATCAGATGAGAGGATACCCAGCTGGCATTTGCTGCTGCAGAATCTATTCTTGGTTTGGTATGTGAGGGTCCCTCTGTTTTAGTCAAGGTTTTCTAGAAGAACAGAACTGATAGAATGAATATATGTATATTTGATCACACTGTGAACCCCCAAGATCATATACTGGAGAAACCTGTGTCTAGCTGTGTTATGGCTCAGCGCTAGCACACTTTTTTTTGTTAGGGTCCAAGAATCGCTGAAGAATGGCACCCAGACTCAGATAGTATGCAAAAGCAAAGAGCATTTATTCAGCTGAATTTCCTGCATGCAGGAGTCTCCCCATTTGGGAATGGAGACTACTGGTGGACTTGTATGCCCAGCTTTTATTGTAAGCTAGGGAGACAATAAAATTCCTGAGAGGATATGTTTTTGCCTTGATTTTACTTTGATTGGTTAGCTCTATCTCCAGGTTCTAATTCTTCAATTGGTTAGGCTCTGGAGATTTGCCAGAGGGTTGCTTACTCATTTTAGCTACCTATTCTTACTTCAGGCCAAATGACAAGGTGTTCTTGGATTGGCTGCCTGAGGCTGTGGTTGGCTGACCACAGGTTCCTGGATCTAGGTTCTCATTTCTGGGAAACAGAAACTTAGGCCTAATCTCCCAAACTGCCAGTTTGCAGCCTGTCATGGAGTCAGCCTGGCTCTGACTAACTCAGTGCTCTCACTTTAATTTAAGAGTGTTGCAAGACATTTTATCACACTGTGAGATTGTATACTGGAAAAACCCACTTCTAGTTGTGGCGTGACTCGGTCCTAGCACACATCTTTCATCTGAAAATTTTCTGTTTATTGTAGACAAGATGGAATAAAGTCAATCATAGGTCAAGAGTCGGAGCAATCAAGCAGTTGACAGGGAGTGAACGTAGGAAAAAAAAAACACAGAGAGTGAGAGGAAGTCGGAGGATGGATAGAGAGATGAACTGGAAGTAGAAAGGAGGGGTATTCGGTTGGAAGGGTTTTGGGGACAGTGTGGAAAAGAACTGGCTCCTTCCTTCTGGGAGGATGGTTGAGGAGGAATGTCAGCTGGGTGACTTCTCTGCCTCTCTGAGCTAGCAGGCTTTCACCACAGTGTCTGGCCCCAAATCTATTTTTGGTAAAAGTGAACATTTGGGACTTTGTTTTAAAAACATATATGTATTTCTCTCTAGCTCAGTGCATGAGGCCAGATCCTCAGCTGGTTTTCAGTACACCAGAATCTCACAGAAGTAAGATCTAATGCCAGTGAAGGAATGGATTTTAGAGAGACTGAGAAGAAGCAGGAAAAAGGAGAAAGCCTCCTTCTTCCATGGTTTTTATATAAGAGGCCAGAAGAAGATATGGCTCACAGTAAAGGTGGATTTCCCAACCTCAAAAAATCTGGACTAAAGGTGTATTTTCCCACTGCAGAGATCTAGATTAGAAGTAGGTTTTCCCACTTCAGATTATTTAATTAAGAAAACAAATCCCTCACATGTGTGCCCAGCCACTTGGTTTTATTAATTTTATATAGCCATTATACCTTCCTAATATAGTCAGAGGTGGTCTTTGTAATTGAGAATATAGATGAAGAAACTGAGATTAAGTCTGGTTTTGTTTTCCTACATACAAATAAAAAGTGCTTTACTGTGGAGGAATTTTAATTCAGCAATGTGGCTGCTCTGGTGAGTTATCATATTCAAAAACTGTCTAGGTCTGTGATCTGCTGGAATGATACCCACACCTTTAATCCCTCTGGCTGGAAAATGTCCTCAGTACACACCTTTAATCCCCAAACAATGTCATGACATCAGAGAAAGTTTTTGACAGAATGAGTCAGGAGAGAGGGAAGGCAGTTTTACTGGGAGAGTTTTACAGAGACAGGTTGCAGGTAAACATAGAACAAGCCAGAAGAAGCCAGAAGATGAGAACAAATGGTCAGAGTTAGAGGTCAAGCAGAGCAATTCAGTGGGAAGCTGAGAGAAGCCAGACTGAGTCAGTCAGCTTGGAGAGGAGTTTGAGCCAGAACAGCTGAGTTGAACCAGCCAGCCAAAGTTCAGAAAGACCTAGGAGGGGTAAGCTTAGCAAATGATGTTACTTTTGCAGTTTACAGACAAGAAGTATTTAGATAGTACACAATAAAACAATGTAATCAGTTGGGTTATCTATTTGTTTTAATCATACTTAAGGTTAACTTTCACTTAGTTTGTAATGAATTGTTCTTGAGTCCTCAGTGAGTACTTTTGGTAATTTTGTCCAAACTTCCCCACCACTCTATTTAATTTTGTTTAGTTTGGATAAGATATTCTAGGAAAATCTAGTGTAGTCAGTTTCCACAGGTTTTCATGATTGGCAGGTTAGTCTTTCTTTTCTTTTTGCTTTCCTTTTCTTCCTTCCTTCCTTCTTTTCTTCCTTCCTTCCTTCCTTCCTTCCTTCCTTCCTTCCTTCCGTTCCATTAGCTACTGACAGCTTTCCAAGTTATCCTAACATTTCAGATAGCAGTGATTTCATTATGAGGTATCCACCAGAGCAGACTACTTGAATATGGGCTAAGCCCATAGAAGATCTTTATTAGTCAGCCAGCAACTTCACTGGGTGTTCAGGACCCCCGTGCAGTCCTGGGCGTTTTTAAGGGTTAGCTTTTAAGCCAAAAAACCCACATCCTGTGTTGACACATCAGTTAGCAAGAACAGTTAGCTATAAGCAGAACTTAAGAAGACAAAAGGCAGGATTAGTACATTCAGGGACTTTCCAGGAACTGTGGACTTTGATGGATTATGCCTTTGTTCTTGTTTGGGCAGGTGTTGCTGCCTCCGTGCTGAATTCCAGGGCCTGGCATCAGTCACACTAAGGTCTGGAGCTTTTTAAGGTTGGGGACTCTGTAACAATTTATTATTTGTGACAGAATTTGTGCAAATTTGCTGGAAACTGACAAGACTACAATAATTTCACATACTGGATTGAGTAGGTACTCTACCATGGAGACTGGAAGAAAGTGTTGAAATCCTGGTACTGGAGCTATAGACAGTTGTCTGTGTGATGTTGTCACATGCATGATGGGAATTTAACTCAGGTCCTCTGAAAGAGCAGCCAGAGCGCTTAACTTCTGAACCTTGACTCCAGCCATCATCTGCGTGATATTTTTTTAATCTGTATTATCACTTGCTAATTGGATATTCTTGCTTTGTTTTAGTGGTGGAGACATATATTTTTGCAGCATTTCCATTATTTTTTGTTCTTACTAATCTGTTCAGTGCAGAATTTCTTGAAGATCTATCTGCCATATATAACCAGAAAGACCAAAAGGCCTGATGGCATCTAAAGACAACAGGAAATGTCAATCTGAAGTTAGCTGAATTTCAGTCATGAAAAGGAGTGTCTGGCAAATGGACAGGGCAGCCATCAGTAACAGTATATACGAGGACATGTGCCTCTCGGATGAATGATCTCTGGGAATCATTAGTTGCATTGGGAAAGCTCCTTCATAGGAGGAAAACAGACCCCCCAGGTAACTTGGTGGCTATCATTCCGTTCATTCTGATTTTTAAATTTGCAGAGAGGATGTCTGAGACCTAGGACGGGGTGAGCTGTGTTATAAACTGAAAACACTTTTTCACTCTAAGTGCTTAGATTTATCCTATCAGAAGTGATTCCCAGGGCTGGAGAGATGGCTCAGTGGTTAAGAGCACTGACTGCTCTTCCAGAGATCCTGAGTTCAATTCCCAGCAACTATCTGTAATGGGATCAGGTGCCCTCATCTGGTGTGTCTGAAGACAGTTACAGTGTCTATAAAATAAATAAATAAATCTTTTTTTTTTTTTTTTTAAAGAAAGTAACAGTAATTTAAAGAAATGAAGAAGAAGAGGAAGATGTGGGAAAAAACTGGGAGGCAGCGCAGCAGCAGGCCCCAGGCCCACGCAACAGCAGCCTGGGACCTGCCAGGTGGAGGCCTCCAGGCAGCCTGTCTCTCCTACTGGAGAAAGGTCTCAGGTTCCAGGGGCTGGAGGCTTCAGCGACGGCAGGCCCAGCAGGCCCCAATGATACGAGGAAGTCCTTGGTTCCAAAAGGCTTTATTGTCATGGCGGATGGTGGATGGATCTGGATGTTCGCCCCCCCCCCCCCCCCCCCCCCCCGCAACTCAGGGCAGGCCTGAGTTAAATAGGGAGGGAGAAGTAGGAAGGAAGGGTCTGGGGAGGAATGCTTAATTGGCTCTGCCCTCTGACCTTCATTAGTATGTAAATTTCTAGGGCCTGAGGCCTGTAGTCACACCCTCTACCTGTGCACTTTGGGAGGGGTTGTAATGGCCTACGTGACTGAACAATGTAGGTCCATGGAAATTAGACTGCTTTTCAGGACCCTGAGCTCTGGGGCGTGGCCGAACTCCTGCCATTTCTCCCTTGGAGTCCCGGGGTTCCAGGCCCATGCCCAGCCAAGAACCAGGATACCCTTATGCAGTTCCACAGGAAGAGGAAGAGGAAGAGGAAGAGGAAGAAGAAGAAGTGATCTCCCTCCTTCAGTATCTTTGGAGCGGTATGGCAGTGAAGGAAATTTGTGGAAGATAGAGGTAGAGACAAGACATCTGTAGTAGTTTGGTGCCTACGATGCCCATGGAGCGGTCCCAGGCTTCCCAGGATCTCAGTGGAACCCAGCAGAAATTCCAACGGAGCAGGAAGACAAAGCGCCAATAGGTGCCTGGTGGGTTAGGAAGTCAGTGTTTGCAAGCTACCACTCAGTGTTTGCCCGAGAGACTGAGATTGCAAAAGGGAACCACATCGTGGAGGTGATGTCATGAACTCAGCGGCTACTGAGTTCTCTCACTTTCTGTGACCTTATTTTATATCCACCAGGCAGAGGAAGCTGGGCAAATAGATACATAAGATAATCTTGAGATCAGAGGTCGTCTTTGGAATCTAGGAAGTCTTATGGAGCCACCTGGGAGTGACTTAAATACCTGTCATCATTAGATATATGTTGGAAATGTGATCTTTCTTTGTGTTTACAGCTTTCAGGGTTGCATGTGTTCTTGTGGAAGACTTGTCCACAGTTTGGGAAGTCTACCAATTTGGGCTCTGATGATTGTCTCAGAGACGTCATTGGGCTTTAGCAATCTATGGATTTCATTCCAAAAGGATCCCCCTGCCCTGTGTGTGTGTGTGTGTGAGTGTGTGTGTGTGTTTGCACATTCGTGTGGATGTGCATGCTAAAGTCACTGTGATCAGTGTTTTCCTTAACTGCTCTCCACTTTTATCTTTGGAGACAGTGTCGCTCAATGAACCTGGATCTCATAGACTGGGCTAGATTGCCTAGCCAGGAAGCACCAGGAATCCTCCTTCCTCTGTCTGCTCAGTGCAGGGGTTCTAAGTGTGTGCTGCTTCATCTACCTTTTAATGTGGAAGACTGCATTTTTACTTTATTATTTATTATTATTATTATTATTATTTGTTCTTTGGACAGGGTTTCTCTGTGTAGTCCTGGCTATCCTAGAACTCACTCTCTAGACCAGGCTGGCCTTGAACACACAGAGATGTGCCTGCCTCTATCTCCCAAGTTCTGGGAGTAAAGGTGTGCACCACCAGTACCTGGAATCAGATTCAATTTCTATGCTCAGAATCTAGAACTTGAATATTTACCACTAATTTATCTGTCTTAAAACTTGAGAAGATGACCAGTAACCCATGGGACTTTTTTGCTACCCATCTCAATTTAATTACCCAAGTTCAGGGTCAAGAGGGACCCTGAAGAGGTCTCAGTCACACTCTAAGAATAAGGTATCTGGCAGATAGAGGGTGGACAGTAGCGAGTGCACACTGAAGTAAAAACATCTTTTGTATGTCTGTATCTGAGCCCCAAGGGTCCCATCCTCTGCATCAATACATAGAAAAGAACCAAGCTCACTGTCTTAGTCAGGGTTTTTACTCCTATGCAAAACATCATAACCAAGAAGCTTCAAGACCAAGTTGGGGAGGAAAGGGTTTATTCAGCTTAAACTTCCATATTGCTGTTCATCATCAAAGGAAGTTAGGGCTGGAACTCAAGCAGGTCAGGAAGCAGGAGCTGACGCAGAGGCCATGGAGGGATGTTACTTACTGGCTTGCTTCCCCTGACTCCCTCAGCTTGCTTTCTTATAGAACTCAGGACTACCAGGCTAAGGATGGCACCACCCACGATGGGCTCTCCCCCCTTGATCACTAATTGAGAAAATGCCTTACAGCTGGATCTCATGAAGGCATTTCCTCAAGGGAGGTTCCTTTTTCTGTGAGAATTCCAGCTTGTGTCAAGTTGACACACAGAGCCAGCCAGTACACTCACTTAGGAGTTCCAAATGGATCACAGTCGCTGCCATGGCAGGCTCTCTCAAACCACAACCCATATAGACATGATAGGAGGACCTCAGTCCCCCAGAACAAAGAAGGTAAATATCTGTGTGAGAGCCTGACTCTTCCCCGACTGGAGCCAAAAAAGATCATTCCAGTCATCGCCAGTGCTAGCCACTGCGCTCTCTTGCTGCTGTGAGTCCCCAGTGCTATCCCATACTGTTCTGGCAACTCAGCTACTCTCTATAGCTGCTGTTCCTGCTGCCGTGCAGTGAACTGGCTTCTGTCCATTGTCTTTCTTAGCTCTGGCCATTCACAGTTTCTGACTACTCTTGACTTTCATTGTCCTGTAGCTTCTGATCATTGCCTTTTCTCTGGCTTTGTCCTTTCTACTTGACAAGCTCTACTCAGCGAACTGCTGCCTTTCTTTGTGTGTTACCTACTCAGCTTTCTGAGAGAGAATAGTGATGTGGTCATTTCACTATGGCTGCCTCTGTTAGACGGAGTTATTATCCCAAACCATACCCTTTTCCTAAAAACTAAGGTGTGACTTTCAGGCTTTTCTGATCCCATCTCACAAGGGGGTGTGTTTGTAGTTGACGCTACAACTGTGTGATGATGATAATGAAGAAGAAGAAGGAGGAGGGAGGAGGAGGAGGAGGAGGAGGAGGAGGAGGAGGAGGAGGAAGAGAAGGAGGAGGAAAAGGAGAAGGAGGAAGAGGAGGAAGAAAACAGCTTTTACAGTGTGGTAATTGTTGGCCAGAATTGTTTCAAGTATTTAATATTTAGTCTCTTCAAACTTTGAAATAATATTTCCATTTCATAGAGGAGGAGGGCAAGATGATTAGCATGGAGCAATGTTCCTGGGATCATGTACCCAGTAGCACAACCCTAGGGTTTTAGCCCATCAATCTAGCTTTTAACTTCTGCATTTCTGATGAAAGTGGACTTCCGAAAACCTCTGTTGGATCTTCTGTGTGTGGCAGAGGATGGTGGTAGGAGAGCACCAGAGACTCCAGCTCTACCTTGGCCGTGTCCAGTTGTAACTGGGAAGTATTTACCCAGCTAAGGACCCTAGAGGAGGCCAGGAGATTTTACTCCCCTGCAAGGAGTGTGGGGTGGGTTAGATAGGCCTGTCTGATACCTATTCCTGCTGCTGACAGTGGGCAAATGAGTATTTATTGAGCACGTATTTTATGTTAGATTAAGTGCATGGCACTTTACATTATTTTTACTGAATTTTCTCCACACCAGGTGGTATTATTTTTTTTTAGTCTGTCTTCCCTTCCTTCCTTCCTTCTTCCTTCCTTCCTTCTTCCTTCCTTCCTTCCTTTCTTATTCTGATACTGAGAACAAAATCTCAGACCTCCCATATTGGAGGCAGGCACCCTGCTGCTGAGCTACATCCCAGCTGGTCTCAGTTTTGTTTGTTGTTCTTTAAAGAGAGAAATTGAACCCAGACAGACTCATCACTAGGTTCTCTTAGGATCTAGTAGGAAGAATATTGGTACTAGCCCGTGGGATCAGGCTGGTGTGCTCCACCTGCAAGCTAAGGGTGTGGTTTGCTCATGCTCTGTTCTTCCGCAGAGACCTTGTAGCCCATCTGGATAAGCTTGCAATTCTGTGGAATTCAAAGTGCCTGCTACTGAAATGACCACCTAACGACCTGCCCAGAAGGACTGGCCAAGCAGACTTTTACTAGTCTTTGAGTAGGAAGAAATACACTCTTAAAATTTTACTATTATTTTTTGAGACAGAGTCTATTTTGTAGCCCTGGAACTCTCATGTAGACCAAAATGGCCTCCAACTCACAGAGATGCACGTGTCTCTGCCTTCCAAGTGCTGGGCTTAAAAGTGCATGCTTCCATGTCCAGCACAAAATGTAACGTATTAAGACTTGAAGACAGTTACAGTAGTTAGTATAAACTGTGGAGCAAGTGGACTATGCCATCAGATAGAAGAACTGCTAAGTCTGAGTGAACCTAAACGCTGTGAAACTCAGAATTGAGTTCGGTAGGTGTGGGGCCAGCTTCCTGCCAAACTCTACCTGCTGTGGGACAGGTGACCATGACACACCACTGAGAGGGCCATAACAATCAGTCATGGGGAAAACACCTGTAAACAGAACATCACTAGCATCTCAAACTGAGCAAATGGGAAGCATCTACCCCGGATCCCACCCTACTCCTCAATGTTTATCAAGTCCCCATCCACATGGAATAAAGCGCACAGGTTATTTCACTGAGAGTATCTGTTTTACTGAGCTGTACCACTCTAGGGAAGAGTTTTCTCTCCCGAAGCTTTCATTACTGGACCTTAGACTTGCCTGACAGGCCTAACTCATGCCTCTGCAGTTCCTGCTGCACTTGCTAGCCACCCGCTGCCCCTGTCACTGGCACTGGCACTGTCACAGTAGCAAGCGAGACTAGGGACCCAGGCTACCTGCCCTGCATGAGTTATACTCGTTTTATGAGTAATATAATAGTTTGTTGACAAATAGAGAAGTTGTAATTATGTAGGTGGTTATCTACCAGCCCAAAGAAAGGCCTCAGAAGAAATTAAACTCACAAACACCATAATTGTGGATTCCTAGCCTCTCTGAGTATGAGAAATAAGATTGTGTCGGTTAAATACCCAAGTCAGTCGTGTTTCAATATGGCATTGTTTTATGTTTTAAGTATGGCTTTATTCTGGACAGTCTATGCTTGCCTTCCAGGAACCCATTTACAGTAGACACTGCTGGTTAGTCTCTGAGAGCCTTACGGGACCAGAGGCCCACCAAACCCCGGGTTCCGCAGAGGACGACAATAAACCAATAAATATACAATGAAAACACTCATTTTATGAGTGACATAATAGTTTGTTGACAAATCAAGAAGTTGTAATTATGTAACTGTTACAGACACTGAAACACCTTCAACAACTTTGACAAAAACTCTGGGAAGGAAACGGTGTAAACGCTCATGGGTCTGCACTAAAGATTAATATATTGCAATAACAATGGGCTCTTCGGTTCATGTGTGTAGCTATATAAATAAGTATGTGATATGCTGGAAAAGGTACTAGAGGATCGTTCTTTAGAGCTCCCATTATTTTGTCTGACTAATAAGGACTGTCCACTGGAGATACTGTGAACAGCTTCCATATTTCCTGGTCCTAATTCTGTTGGATCTAGATAGTGTACCTTCCAGTGTTACAGGCCAAATAGTGTAGCAACCAAAATTCATGCATTGAGACCTTAATCTCTAGCCTTTAAAGAAGCAAGGGAAGGTAAGATGGGGTCCTAGAAGCAGGTCTTCATCTCATATGCTTTTTTTTTAAGGTTCTAAATTTTATTACTGGACAGACACCCTAATTTAGACACGAGCAAGTCTCCTGGTTAAAAATGTTGAAATCCATCTGGTAGGACTGATGGATAACCACAGTTCAGTATAAACCATCAGTCTTGCCACTGTGTGAATCCTTACAGACACAGCTTCGTTCTCCTCCAGTGTCTTCTCTTAGAGTTGTACCTGATTTTGTTACCAGTTTTCATCTGGATCCACTGAGGAATAGGAAGATTCTGCTTTTGTTTCTTGGCCAGGAATCGCTTGATTCAGAAAGTCTTGTGAGAAGACATGGCGAGAAGCCGAATCAGGCATAGTGCACATGATGGCAGAAGAAAGAAGAAGAGCGCCTGGTGCTCTTACAAAGAGATTCAAACAGAGACAGCGCAGACTTAGGAATGACTCTGGAAGGACCCAGCAAGAAGGTGGTCATCTACCAGGTCAAAGAAAGGCCTCCAAAGAAGTCAAATCTGCCAGCACCATAATTGTGGATTTCTAGCCTCTTCAACTAAGAAATAAGCTTATGTCAGTTAAACACAAAGTCAGTAGTGTTTCAATATGGCATTGTTTTATGTTTTAAGTATGACTTTATTCTGAGCAGTCTATGCTTGCCTTCCAGGACTCCATTTACAGTAGACACTGCTGCTTGATTTTCTGAGTTCAGTTAAGTGAGCTCTGCCCCCTACCCCAGTCCTCTGTTCCAGTCTTTGCCTGTTGCTGACAATGGTCTCAGGAAGGGCTTTGCTAATAACCCACAGATTCATCAAACGCTTTCTTCTTGATCTTTCTAAATATTTTCATCCTATCATACTGTCAGAAGCATGTCACTCACCTGATCAGCGACATCTGTTTTTATTTCTTGTCAGGTAGGTTGGCAGCCTTGGAAGGCTCTTTCATTCATATTGGACTTTTCAGAGTTTTGCAGAAGCGTTTTATCTTATCCTATTTAGTTTATAGAAATACAGGATCAAGTGCTTATAAATAATGCCAATGGTTTAAGTGAAAAATGATGCCAGGACTTAGAATCCAATCCTGTTCACTGTTATAAGAGACATCAGAAGACAGGGATTCAACAATAATGAACACAGAGTCACTGGGGAATCCTGAGAGATGCATTGCAGATATTCTTGTTACAAAGACTATTACTGAAAAAGAACTAAATGTAGCTAGAGTTTTGAAGAGAAATACGATTTTAAATCATAAGATAGGAAAGGAGGCTTGAGTTGTATTATTCATTGTGATGTTGATGAGGCTGGGCTAAAACAAAGCTATGTGGATGGCTTGGGCATCCAGCCTTGCCTGTCGCCAGCTTGTGAATTACCAAGAGCATTTGATTGGCTAGCTTAGTGAGCAAGGCCGTTCTCACAGGGGCAGCTGTGCTCACATGGATGACAGTTCTGTTCTCACAAAGGCGTCCTGACCTTGGTAGCATGCTTGACCTCTTCTTTGAGCCCTCTTTGCCAGTTCCCCATGGATTTCAACTCTTGGGTTGCTTTTCGACATGCCCAGAATAAAGCTGAAATACAATCCTGCCATAAATCAATGCCTGTGAATGCCTACTATAAAATTCCTAATTTATATGCTCCGTGGTGTGTGTTCTTTTGAGAGACACAAAGCTATGCAAATACTAACCAGAAGGCAGTGACCAAAGAGAGCCACTTTGCTAAGACAGGGACCAACAGAACACAGCAAGCTCAATGCTACCACACAGTATAGGACTGCACAGACAGAAGTGTCTGTGGGAAGCTGGTAAATGTATTCGCCCAATAGATGCTTGTCCTTTCTATTCAAACCCGTTCAGTATTGTGTAGTTATCTATTCTGTCTCCTTGGAAAACATGACAGATTCTTTTTTTTTTTTTAGTTTTTTCGAGACAGGGTTTCTCTAGGCTGGCCTCAAACTCAGAAATCCACCTGCCTCCGCCTCCCAAGTGCTGGGATTAAAGGCGTGCGCCACCACTGCTCGGCACATGACAGATTCTTAATGCAATTTGCAGCCAAATTGGAAGCATGAAAAGGTGTAGTGCTTCCTCTCTATTTTTGCTGAGTGGTTGCTATGAATCTAGGCAGACTGTAGAAGTCTATTTCCTCACAGGTAAGTACCATGATTATGGGTAATCAAGGGCCACCTCCTAGCAGTGCCTTCTACCCTAACCCTACAGATGATGTGTATCTTTCACATTTAAAAGGAGGAAGTTTGAAGTTTGCATTGAAGTTATGAAGTTCATATATAATGTAAAATATGCTACAATTTTGCTTAATTTCAGTGACTCGGAGTTTCCCATCTTTAATGCAAGCACTCAAGACGGAAAACCAGAGAGGCACTGATTCTTTACCTCAGCTACAAACCCACTTGAAAAATTACTTTTAGTTCAACCCGTCTGTAATCAGTCTTCATTCAAAAGTTTCAGATTTCAACTATTATAAAAAATTTGCATCGTGCCATTTTTTGAACATGAATTATGTTGTGATATGCTGTAGACTGTGTCATGGAGATGAAGTAAGTCTTCTGGGCCTCTTGCTAATGCCACAGGGGCCAGACGGTGCTACCTGCCATTTTAATTGGCTTTGTGGCATTGAGGGAAACCAGGTGTGAACCCCATATTTCCAATGAAACTTTACCGTGCTTGACTGATGTTTACCTTCAGTACTGCATTTCAGATGACAGAGTTATATTCAACATACAATTTGAGGCAATCCATTTTAAGGTGGAATTGCAGAATGAAGCTGGTCTTTTTTTTTTTTTTCTTTTAAGAAAAAGTTCCTGCTTGTTGCAGGAACTTTGTTGGCTTGTGCGGTGCTTTGAATATGCTTGGCCTGTGGGAAGTAGTACTATAAGGAGGTGTGGCTTTGTTAAAGTAGGTGTGGCCTTGTGGGAGGAAGTACATAACAGTACGGGTGGGCTTTGAAGCTCTGCCAATGTGGAAGAGTCTGTCTCTTTCTGGTTACCTTTGGGTTAAGATGTAGAACTCTCGGGTCCTTCTATATCATGTCTGCCTGCACCTTGCCATGTTTCCTGCCATGATGATAATAGACTGAACCTCTAAACCTGTAAGCCAGCCCCAATTAAATGTTGTCCTTCATAAAAGTTGCCTTGGTCATGGTGTCTTTTCACAGAAATGGAAACCCTAAACTGAGACAGCTGTAAGTCCAGAACTGTTTAGACTTGTGCAAAAAAAAAAAAAAATTGTACAATGTAAATTTTTTATAATAGTTGAAATCTGAAACTTATGAATTAAAAAGAAGTAAGAAATTTTGGATAAATAATTTGGATCTTATATTGGTAATTGTAGTTGTGGTAGTTTAAATATGCTTGGCCCAGGGCGTGGCACCATTTGGAGGTGTGGCCTTGTTGGAGTAGCTGTTATCACTGTGGGTGTGAGCTTCAAGCTCCTCCTAGTCTTCTCCTGTTTGCCTTCAGAACAAGGTATAGAAATCATAGCTCCTCCAGTGTTATGCCTTCCTAGACTGCCATGCTCCCACCTTGATGATAATGGACAGAACCTCTGAACCTGTAAGCCAGCCCCAATTAAATGTTGTCCTTCAGAAGACTTGCCTTGGTCATGGTGTCTGTTCACAGCAGTGAAACCCTAACTAAGACAGTAGTATATTACCTAAGTTAAACCTTATCTTTTCTTTTGTAGTTTCCTTCTTCATTGTAAGGCAGCACATACAGTCAAGAATGGGTTACATCTTTTTGAGTTGATGGTCAAAGGTATCCCATAGAAGCCCTCAAACATTACAGACCATTGCCAATGCTACTTCTACAGCCCGGCAGTAAGACCCTATTGCTGAAGACATAGGTATGTTAGCCAATGTGGAGAAGTTGAGCTGCTGCCAAACAGCTCACCCTACCAAAGTGCTGGAGGAGTACATGCTGCCAGAGGAGAAAAGCACTCAGTCTCACCCGGCTGTGAGTCCTGCAAGCTACAGTATAACCTGCCTGCAATAGTGGCACAGATGTGATGGGAGCAGTGAACTACGTTTTGATTGGATTGAAGGCCTGCTCCATGAGATAGAACTCATAGCTAACACTGTTAATGAGGACAAGAACTGTGGATAGGCCGGGCAGTGGTGGCGCACGCCTTTAATCCCAGCACTTGGGAGGCAGAGGCAGGCGGATTTCTGAGCTCGAGGCCAGCCTGGTCTACAGAGTGAGTTCCAGGACAGCCAGGGCTACACAGAGAAACCCTGTCTCGAAAAACCAAAAAAAAAAAAAAAAAAAAAAAAGAACCGTGGATAGGTCGTAGGCCCCTAGGGGAAAGCTACTAAAACGAATACTGCTAAATGAACATACCAATAAAATCATTCTCAATGGCATATTGCTATATCAGTAGATCAGTGCATCAATGAACCCTCACCAGAGAAGTTTCTCCTTGAAGCAGATGGTAATTAACACAGTGTCTCAGTCAGTGTTCTACTGCTGTGAAGGGACACCATGACCAAGGCATTCTGGCAACTAAATTGCAACCAAGGAAAGCACTTAATTGGGGCTGGCTTACAGTTTCAGAGGGTTAGTCTATTATCATCATGATAGGGTGCATGGTAATATGGAAGCAGGCAGGCATGGACCTGGGGAGGTAGCTGAGAGCTTTACATCCTGATCCTCAGGCAGGACATAGAGAGATGGAGATAGAGATAGAAAAGAGACCAAGAGATAGAGAGATAGAGAGGCAAGCACTGGGTTTGGTATAGGCTTTTGAAACCTCAAAACCTCCTCTAGTGATACACGTCCAACAAAGACACACCTACTCCAACAAAGCCATATCTCCTAATCCTTCCAAACAGTTCACCAATTGGTAATCAAACATGAAAATATATGAGCCTATGGGAGATAATCTCATTCAAACCACTAGAGACCCCACAAATGGAGAAGGTGCAGAAAGCAAGATAATTTGGAGCATTCAGTCCTGAATAGCATGTCTGTACCACACTCCTCGCCTCAAGGCTCAGGGACCTATGTAACAGAGGAGGCAGAGAGACTGTGAAGAACCAGAGGTGATGCAGACTCCAAGAAAATCTTGTTGTTCAGACACAAGAAGACTAATTCACAAATGAACTTACAAATTGTGACTCTGACATCTTGCATAGAACCTGTACAAGTTCAAACCAGACAAATCTTGGCACAGAGAAGAAGTGTGCACAAAGTCCCACGCCTATCTAGAAGCTATTGGTAGTTGAAAGCTGCTGGGAAATAGAAAATCAGCTTTCTTCAGTGGAGTGACACTAAGTATATTAACCACACTCCAAGGTAGGCTCCATACTCAAGAAGAACTAGTTGACCAACATAAAATTGACTTTATGAGTTTGTGTGTGTTTGTGTGTGTGGGGGTGTAGTGTATAGAGAGAGGTTTGTACCAGGTTGACAAAAACCAACCAGCAAAATTGACCACTGTCAACTTGACACACAAATATATCCCATTTAAATCCATGACAGTTTCTTTCTTGTTCATTCCCATAGTCTCAATATTAATATTAACATCAAGGGGTGCTGGAGAGATGGCTCAGAAGTTAAGAGTACTTGCTGCTCTTGCAGAGGACCAAGATTCAATTCCCAGCACCCACATGGTAGTTCACAACCATTTGTAACTCTGGTTCTAGGGGATCCAATCCCCTCTTCTGACCCTCTGTAAACCCAAAACACCCACACATAATAAAATATTAATACCACAATATAAAACATAAATCACTTTAAAAGTTCCCCAGTCTTTAAAAGTTTAAAAGTTTAGTCTGGGTTTACTTACTGCCTGCCCTGTGCTTGTATCTTCGTTCTTGGGATTAAAGTTACCTCACTGTCACGCCTCAGGCTGAATTTGACAAAACCCCAGAGGAGGTGAAGTGCCTCAAAATGAAACCAGCTGACGAAGAGATGGGTTCACTTACAGCCATTTCAACCATACCATGAATGACATCAACACAGATTTGCCAGAGTTATGTAATCTCAGTGGCAAGGTGGAGGAAGATGGGTGGCGTCGGTGGAAAGGGACTTCCAAGCACAGTGCCACGAAAACCTATGTGAGCAAAGTAGAAGAGTTAAAGACAAAGTTGAGAATACAAAGACCGGATTTGATACTTTTTCCTACCCATGATTCCGCTGTTAGTTCACTGGCTACAGATGTTTATCTTTATAATAATTCTTTTCTGAATAAATCAGATTCAACCAAAGGGGAAAAGAATTCTCCAGAAAAGTGTGACTTCTCTTTTTCTTCTCTCTCTTGTGGAAATATACTTTCACTAAGACACTTCATTTTCTAATATTTTGGGCTTCTCTCTCTCTCTCTCTCTCTCAAGCCCCACCCCCCACCCTCAATGTGGCTCCTTGCTGGTCTGACTGCCAGTATAAATATCTCAGCCATTTCCTTCTCTCCTATCTCTTACGGGCAGCTGCAGAAGTTTACATCTTGATTGACCTGAGGCTTTCTCTTTTAAACTCTAATAAAATTGCCCTTGAGCTTCTATTTGAATCTATTATTAAATTCTTTTATTAATGAGACTGAGAACTTCGAGAGCACCCAGCTTTCACCTGTATCAGGTAACCCTGGAGCCGGAGTTACAGGCAATGCTGAGTCACCTAATGTGGGTGTCGGGAACTGTCCTCTGCAAGACTAGTAAACCTTGTAGCTTTGAAGTCATCTCCTCAGCCCCCCTGCCCCCTTTTTAAAAGTAAATGTTACCTAAAATTGTTGCTAATTGTAATAACAGCACTGTGTACTAGGTTTAGAAGTAGCACAGAGTAGACACTGGTAGATATTGATTAACTGGAACCCAGAAGGTCAGCAAACATTTAATGGGCTAACTAGTATTGGGGCTGGATCTTAAATAGAATCAGGTGTGGTGTCTCAAAATTTGAAGTACTGCCTGGCGGTGGTGGCGCACGCCTTTAATCCCAGCACTTGGGAGGCAGAGGCAGGCGGATTTCTGAGTTCGAGGCCAGCCTGGTCTACCGAGCGAGTTCCAGGACAGCCCGGACTACACAGAGAAACCCTGTCTCGAAAAAAACCAAAAAAAATAAAAAATAAAAAAAAAATTGAAGTACTAACATTTGGGAAGCTGGGGTAGGGCTGGCATAATTCAAGGCCAGCCTGGGCTAGAGTTAGTACATATCAAAAAAAAAAAAAATCTATCCATTAACCATGTCATAAAAGGACCAAAAGGGGCAGCTGCCTACAGAGATCATTACAGGGTAGCTTTTCTGAGTCCTAACTCAGAAGAGTGTAACTTTTCGTGTTACATTTCCTTTTATTTATTTATTTACTTATTTATTATATATGGCTACACTGTAGTTGTTTCCAGACACACCAGAAGAGGGCACTGGAACCCATTACAGATGGTTGTGAGCCACCATGTGGGCCTGGGAATTGAACCCAGGATCTCTGGAAGAGCAGTCAGTGCTCTTAACCACTGAGCCATCTCTTCAGCCTGTGTGTTACATTTCTTTATGCCTCTCTCACCCCAGTACTGACCAAAAGCTAAGCATGCTTTTCCGGGGACTCCAAGGTTTGTCACTATTTCTCCTATGCCCTTTATCCTTTTGCCATGTACACAGAAGCCTCAGTTGCCAATGGCGTGGCTGGCCCCCCTTTCTCCATTTCCCTTCTAGTGGCTGCCATCATTTACAGCTTTCCTGCCTTGTTTTCCTCTAAACTCTAATAAAGCTGTTCTCACGTTTCCTTTTGAGTCAACTTCTAAATTCTTTCATTAATAAGACTGAGATTAAGAAAAGTAATCTAAATATTTTCTATCAAAAGTGATCTACAGGAACTTAGCCTTTGGAAGGCTATTTTGGAACCTTCACCACCTTGTAAGATGATGTTTCCATAAAGGTCTTGCTGCATCCCTGAGACTTGGTGGCTTGGAGTGGCTCTTCATCTCCTTCTCTCTGATTTTTTTTAAAAAATTAGGCAACTTCCAAAGCATATGTGATCAGACTCCACCCAGTGGGAAAAAGACAGTCCTCTGTGTGTCAGGATAGAAACCTACCACATCTCCTGCTACAGGCTTGCTGCCTGAATGAAGCAACACGATGCTTTGCAAAAGTAAATGCGGCCTTGCCAATGATGATGATGATGACAGAGGAGGAGGCGGCGACAAAGGCATTTCAGGTCAGGGGAACAGAATGATAAGAAACTATAAGAATGAAATTGCGTGTATTCAGCTGACAAGCAGGCAATTTGTTAATGCAGGAGGGCCAAGACCCAATGTAAGGAACCATGACAGGGGCTCACAAATTGAGCCAGAGCCATACATAAACATGCTTTGAACATTGCGGGTGATGATCTTCAATAGCTTTCTTTCTGTCTTTTGAAATATGTGAATTCTGAGGATAGGTCAGTTACACTATATAGACTCTCCATTTGGGTTTGTTTGTTATTTCCTTCTGATTAGGTTCGGTTATGCAGATATACCGATGTCATGGTTCATATAAGAAAATGTGCAAAATTGATTCGTATTTTCCTGTACATTTCACTTAGACAATGTGTTTCTCCATTGTAAAGTTACTGTCTTTCCTTTTAAATGTTTTGTAGGGAATTATATAATGAACTATGTAAAGATATGATGAACTTTAAAAGCTGTTTGATCAAGAGATAGAGACACACAAAGTTCTAGGGTGTTTACTGATACCTTTATAGTACATAACAATAAAAAAATAGCCCACATTTCTATTATTAGTGTATTTGGTTTAGTAAATTATTCATACAATAGAATACATGCAGTCACTAAAGTATGAGACAAAAGTGTATTAGTAACAATAACTCTACAATACAATAAAGAAAGCAAGTAAATACATTGCATTATGTGGCCCAGTTAAAAGTGTATTTTAGCCGGCGTGGTGGCGCATGCCTTTAATCCCAGCACTTGGGAGGCAGAGACAGGCGGATTTCTGAGTTCGAGGCCAGCTGGTCTACCGAGCGAGTTCCAGACAGCCCGGACTACACAGAAAACCCTGTCTCGAAAAAACCAAAAAAAAAAAAAAAAAAAAAAAAAAAAAAGTGTATTTATAAATTTATTTATTAGTATGGTATGTATGTGCATTTGCACATGGGATGTGGTGGTTTCAATAGATTTGGCCACCATAGATCCATGTGTTTGAATGCTTGGCCCATAGGGAGTGGCACTATTAGGAGGTGTGGCCTTGTTGGACGAAGTACATCACTGTGTAGGCGGGCTTTGAGGTCTCCTAGGCTCAAACTTCACCCAGTGTGGAACAGTTTCTTCTTGGCTGCTTTCCAATCAAGATACAGAAATCTCTGTTCCTCCAGCATCATATCTGCCTGCATGCTGCCATGCTTTTGGACATGATGATAATGGACTAAACCTCTGAAACTGTAAGCCAGCCCCAATGAAGTGTTTTCTCTTATAAAAGTTGCCTTGGTCATGGTGTCTCTTCACAGCTATAACACTGACCAAGACAGGATGTATGTTGGGAATCAGAGGACAACTCCGTGCAGTCATTCCTCCCCTCCCACCTTTATATACGTTCTGGGACTTCAACTCAGGTGGTCACATTTGAGGGGCAAGCACTTTTACCACTGAGCCATCTTGCAAGTCTTCTCAATCTATTTTATACATACTAGGATTTGATGAGCCTTTCCCAGTTGTGACCCTTTTTGCCTGTGACCCTATTTACCCAACCTTAAGTAGAGAGGTGTGTACAATGGTATACAAAGCAGACATTCACTGATAGTAAATTCCAAAGGCATTTGTTTTGATTCTTAGGGACCAGTGAGATACCAAGCCAGCCTGTGTGTATTCCACTATTGGAACTCACATGGTAAAGAGAGAAACTACTTTCCAACTTGTCCTCTGACCTCCAAATGCCCCGCCACAGTGTGGGTCAATACAACATACACACACTAATGTAATAAAGAAAACATTTTTTTGGTGTAGAATAATTTTTAAAAAATAAATATTTAAAATACATTTTAACTCATGTGTATGTATCTGTGTGAGTATATGTGTATGTACAGATGACCTTGGGAGGCAGAAGAGGGAGTAAGATCCCCAGGGGCTAGAGTCACAATGGTTGTGAGCTACCGGACCCCGGTGCTGAGAACTGAATTGAGTCCTCTGCAAGAGCAGTAAGCTCTCTTAAGTGCTGAGCCGTCTCTCCAGCCCCTAGAATAATTTAACATAATACTTTTTAGTAAAGATAAAAGCAAATTTGCTCTATTGGGACATGCGTGCTTGTTCATTCTACATAAAGGTATCTTGAGCTGGGTGTGGTGGCTCTTCCCTTTAATCATAGCACTCAGGAGGCTGAGGTGGATCTCTGAGTTGGAGGCCAACCTGGTCTATAGAACAAGTTCCAGGACAGCCAGGACCAGGACCACACAGAGAAACCCTGTTTAGAAAAACCAAAGAACAACAACAATAACGGGGGTCGGGGTGGGGGTAGAGACAGAGAGACAGAGAGAGAGAGATCTTGGTTGAATATAGGTCATAAAGTAATCTTTAGTTTTTCATAGTTGATTAATATCTTGATTTATAATCATCAGTGCTGAGAACAACTGCTTCTCCTGGTACAAAATAGTGAAAGTCTATTTTGGTCTGTTTTCAAAATTGTTGGAAATTCTGTCCAATCCAAACCAAAGTCCACAAAATAATTTTTAAAAATGAAATTCAAGTCAGCAACTCAAAACAGCAATGCATGGAAACAAACATTCAATTCTCTATGCAGAGTTCTAGCCACCATAGGATTGCTGTTATTGAGGTTAACTCAATCTGAAGACACCCTGATTGGATACACGATGAATGACAGAAGGAGAATATCAGCCTTCTTTGTCTTCTGTAAAGAAACCATGATGCTTAAAGCAAATGCGGTAAAAACACTGCACGTCACAACACACGATGGTCTCCAGCAGCAGTGTTCAGGCAGTGCTTGTTGCTGCCTCTGTGACAGCAACCGCAATGCAGAGTGTACGTGCAGTGAGTTCGGAATCAGGCTGCAGATAAGTCCGGATACACAAACTGAGTGTTGCCAAAATCTCCGAAGCAGTTTGCGTATAATTTTGAAATAACTTTTGGTCGTTAGGCTTCCAAACCCCGCTTACTATTGCCAAATATTTTGTGACTCCACATTTAGAGGTCTCTCTTGAGCCACAATTTAGGAAGCTGGGATTTGTACAGTTAAATGTCTTATACAAACATATACATATATGCAGTCACTAACTTTCTTAAATGTGTATTTTTATTATAAGTTTTACAGTGGTTATACAACAAAAGTTATTAAAGAAAATATGAGCTTTTCTGGTCTATTGAGGTGGGAAAGATAAAAAAAAAAAAAAATTCACATTCCTCTAGCAGCAAACACAAGATTAGAAAACGGCAGTTCTGTTGTCTACTGATTACGTGTATTTGAAAGATTTATGCTACTGGTTTGTATCTGATAAACGCTAAAAGCTCTTGAACTCTCGCATTTCTTTTCTCTTTTGGTTTGATTTTTGAGACAGGGTTTTCTCTTGGTAGTTCCTGGCTATCCAGGAACTTGCTCTGTAGACCAGGCTGGCCTCCAACTCAGAGAGATCTGTCTGCCACTGCCTCCGAAGTGCTAGGTTTAAAGGCCTGCGCCACTACTGACCGGTTAGCCCCCCTCAATTCTTAGAATTGAGGTAGAATTCTCTCAAACTATAAAATCATACAACATTAAAAAAAAAAAATCGTCGGTATTGAACTATCTGGCAGTTACTAGCACTATATATTTCAATGGCAGGGTGTGGAAAGACATTGAGGAAGCGCGGATTTCAGTCCCATCTCGTCCCATTGATAATTTTTTAAGAATGAGCTTTTTTTTTTTTTTTTGAGGCTCAGGTTTGAGGCGAGCACTGACAGAGAGAAGCGGAACTCAGAAGCTCCAGGTGAAGCAAGCAGAGAAACCCACGTTTCCCAATCATCTGCGAGTGAAGGAAACACGGAAGGCTCAAGAATTTCACGGTCCGTGTCCCGACGTCACTCCCGAGGCGCCTAGAGGACAGAAGTAGGGTGTCTGGAACCCACGGGCCCCACGTGGCGTCGCCACCACTGCAAGGCTTGGGGCGGGGCAGGCAGAGGCGGCGCGCGACTGCGGGGCGGGCGCCACCACGCGTGCGCAGAGAGGGCGGGGCTGTCCGAGGTCCTCTGGACTGGAGGGAGGGGCGGGGCAGCAGGTGAGGCGCGCTTAGGGGCGGGGCGCTAGCCGCGCGTGCGCGGAGGGGGCGGGGCGCGCTGCGTAGGGGTGGGCCCTACTCCTCCCGATCCGGCGCCTAGGCCTTAGGATCTGAGCTCCTCCCCGGCTGGGTCTCTCTCCCCTCCCTTTGGCGGTTCCTCCCTCCTCCGGCAGCCAGGCAGCATGGCGGCGGTGGAGACACGGGTGTGCGAGACAGACGGCTGCAGCAGCGAGGCCAAGCTCCAGTGTCCCACCTGCATCAAGCTGGGCATCCAGGGCTCGTACTTCTGCTCGCAGGTAGCCGCCCACCCCGCGCCCCTCCGGTCGTCCTCCTCTGGGCCTTGTCGCCTCCCGCTCGGGCCTCGGAGCGGCCCGGGCCTCGGGAGCCGGCCGCCGGCGCTCGCGGGGGCGGAAGCAGACCTGCGGCGGGTTCGGGCCACGCATCCGCGGCCCCGAGGGTGGCCAGGTGTGTGCGCAGGTAGCGACGCGCGGGAACCGGTAGCCCGTGACTTCCGCCTGAGCCGGGGTCGGGTCTGGACGCCGTGGGCCGCGCTCCCGGGGCTCTCTCCGGTGCCAGTGCAATCCTGGACAGAGACGGAAGCGACCTGCCGGGGCCTCGGGGTAGCCGCCGTCTCCCGTAGAGGAGAGCTAGTTTCAGCCTCACTTCTTTTGTGTTTTACTACGGTGCTTTGACATTTAAGCAACTTTGAGTGTAGGCGTGGAGAGGGGTCTGTGTAATTCATTCTTTTCCGTTGGCATCTCAAGATTATTAATTTGAGAACTGGTAAGGTAAAGAGATGAGTCACTTCTTCTGTTACTGAAGTTTCTACGGAGTAGAAAGGACAGTTCCCTCAAGGGTTTTGCTTTAAGGCTCCGATGTAGAAGTTTTTGTGCAACTGAGCAAACCCAGCACTGAGTGGGGCCCTGACAGAAGTGTGTGTTTATTGAACAGTGTTTATGTTCTGTTGTGTTTCGAGACTCATAATAATGGCAAGGCAAGCAGTAGATAGTTGTTATTATTAGGCTCTTAGTTACAATTGGTTGAGGACAAGTGTGTAAATACGTTGATAGTGAACTGACAGGTTACTGGGAGAGGGGAGTTAATCAATAGTCCAAAGGCCTTGGCATGCTAATTCTTCTGAGATCTTGAGTAAGTGAAATTACTTAATTTCCCGAGTTCCTGTGTTACTCTATATAGACAGAATGAGGATACTTCTGTATTTTACAAGATTATGCTGACAATTAAGAAAGACCCTATGGCCCTATCATTTAAGACGTTTTGTATTTAAAGGATTCAGTACAATTTAATGCTGATATCTAGATAAAGTTAAATAAGAATAATTATGCCATCAGTGATAATGACATATGCATTTAATCCCAGCACTTGGGAAGCAGGCAGGTAGAACCCTGAGTTCTAGGCCAGCCTAGTGTACAAGCAAGTTCTAGGACAGCCAGGGCTCCTCAGAGATCTCTAGGGAGGTTGTGGGGAGGGGGGGAATAGTTATATGAAAATCTCAAAACAACTATTTTCTAATATAAAAGAGAGGAAAAGATAAATATAAGACTTATTATTGAAAGCCTTAGCAATTGTAGCAAACCATTGCAAGAGACTTTCAATATTGTGTGTCTTGCTTTTAGAGAGTATATGATCCTTGACCTTGCTGCTGTCATTTTCCAAGTGTTGGGAGAGAGAAGTGGTGCTTGATCTGAAAATAGCCTTGGAGCTATCAACCCGGTGCAGGGCCTCCTGTGGCTTTAACATTTCCAGTTTCACTTACTGAGTTCTGTGTGGAACCTGGATTTAAAACAAAAATTTGCTATTAAAACTGTGTGCCATCTGAATAGATCAGTGTATATGGTTCACACAGTGTTTAAAATTGGGAGGTGCTGGGTGTGGTGGCATATGCCTTTAGTCCCAGTGCTTCTGAGGTAGAAGCGGATAGAACTCTACTAGGCCAACCTGGTTTACATAGTGAGGTTTATTTTTGTTGTTGTTGGTTTTTGTTTTGTATTTTGGTTTTTCCAGACAGGGTTTCTCTGTGTAGCCCTGGCTGACCTGGAACTCACTCTGTTAGACCAGGCTGGCCTCAAACTCAGAAATCCGCTTGCCTCTGCCTCCCAAGTGCTGGGATTAAAGGCATGTGCCACTACTGCCCAGCTTAGTGAGTTTTAAGGCCAGCCCTTGCTACATAATGAGACTCTTCATCTCAAAAAAAGAAAGAAAACAAACAGACAAAAAATGGCTGGGCTATAAAGATGGCTCAGTGGTTAAGAGCACTTGCTGCTCTTCCAAAAGACCTAATTTCAGTTTCCAGCACCACATGGTTGCTCACAATCTTGTCTGACACCAGGCATGTGGTACACAGGCAAACTTGGAGGCAAAGTACCCATACACATAATATAGAGATGAAATCTTAAAAACAACTGGGCAGCATGCATGGATTAATGTGTACTGACATTAGCTCCCAAATTGATTTATCCAGTACCAAGAGGTCAGCTCAGAAATCACACACACATAAAGATCGTTATATGGACAAGAAAGTCATATTTATATGTTTAGAAACACACACACACACACACACACACACACACGTAATTACAAAGTAATAGAGGCCATGGATTTAAGAGGAAGAGGGTTTATTGGGAAGGGTTGGATGAAGGAAAGAAAGGGGGAACGACATAGTTATAAATTAAGAAATACATAAATGCTTAAAAGGTTTGTGCATTGAGCATAGGTGGCATTCTGTTGTAAAGAATAGAACATCCAAGATGTATTTAGTATGGTAGAATGAGTGGACTCTGTGCTGGAGTCTGTATGTACATTACTAGTATTACTGTTACCCATGTAACTAAATATACCCAGAGTAGCTCATGATATCTTTCTCCATTCCTATTACCACCTCCCAGGGCTAGTTTGTAAAGTTTGTCACTGAGTCAGTTGTAGTAGTTCATTTCTCCACTGTAATTCCTTACTTTATAGACAAACCACTCAAACCAGAACCAGATCTTAGTATCCAAGTCACTTTTCACACCGTTGGGTCATGCTTATTTCAGTAATGAAGTTCTTATTGCAGTTAGAGCAGCTCTTCTTACACTAAGCAGATGACTTTCTGTAGTCATGGGCTGTGTGCGTATTCTTTACTTACCCAAATGTTACTTGTTCTCTGGAGTCACAGCTGTTCTGTCAGCCCCAGGAGAGGCTTGATGAACTCACTGTAACTTTCCTTAAGCACAGTTTGCATGGTGCTGAGCCCAAGGCTTTCCCTCACCATTGGCCGTGTTCTTTTCAGGTTTTTTCTCTTCCTCTCACTCTTTGGTTCCCTAATACTGGCCAGCTCGTCTTTGGAACCAAACCAAACCCAAACTATAAAGACACCTTTTTATAGCACAGTAGCACTTGTATACCATGTTAATGAGCTGCAGTTACCTTCTGTGTTGAGTCTTTGATCAGGTGAGTTACTCTTCTCATGGCCCAGTGCTCCATCCCTGTTACTGTACTTTGCAGGCAGCGAGTGGTCAACACATTTGAATGAATAACTGTGAAAAAGGAGAAACAGAAGCTCCTCTGCTGTGTGCCGACGTGCATGTGACTTGTGGTTTTCATTATCTTGTGAACACAGGAGCACTAAGAGCTCTATCATGCGGTTTTGATAGGTGGGATGAATAGGTAAGGCACTGGCCGGAAGAGTAAACTATATAAGTAATTTTAATAAAAAAATATTTTTATTTGAGTTGCTTCGTTTTAAGAAATTTTCTTCCTTTAATGGAATAAGACTCTTATTTGAAGGTTGTGATGTTTGTCTTAGTAAATTAGTAGCAGTTTATATACCTTTTTTTCTTCACTTGTAAGGGTTTTGTTCTTTGAGATGGGAGCTGAGGTTTATTTATTATTGTGTTTTCTGAAGTTCCTTGTGTCACCATGTGCTTAATTCATTAAGTGAAAGATGAAAGGAGTGGGCCTGATACTGGAAGTGGGAATCTACCCTTGCATTATTGTTTCAAAGGATGGATGATATGCTAGACAAAGGTGTCTGTTGATTAATTGTGACTGAACTTAAAATGTCTATTTTTCCCCTCCCTCCCCTCCCCTCCCCTCCTCCTCCCCTCCCCTCCCCTCCCCTCCCCTCCCCTCCCCTCCCCTCCCACCCCCTCTTCTTTTTATGTTCTTTGGTTTTTTTGAACCAGGGTTTCATTGTATAGCCTTGGCTGTCCTGGAAGGCTGCAACTCAGCCCCCAAGTGCTGGGATTAAAGACATGCTTCATCATGCCCAGCTAAAATTTGAGTTTCTTGACTGCTGTTATTTAGCCAGGTTCTATTCTGTTCATTGTCTTGCCCTAAGCCAGGTAATTAGTTGAGAAGGAGATAATTAATATGCTACTGTTGGTGGCCATCAGAACTTAGAAAGTCAGTGACTGTAGCTAAGTGGAAGGAGAGGGCATTTGCAGTGAGACGTGGGTTTCAAAGTCTTTGAGCCTCTGTCCTTATGGGTGATGGTACATGCCATCCTTAGAGTTGGGAAGAACATGGAACTAGCCTAGTATTTGGCAAATGATTTCAAGAGGCTTATCACCTCATTTATTTTTTGTTTATCATGTGTGAGAGTGTTGGGTCTGCATGTATGTGTACCGTGTGGGCGTATGGTATTCTTGGAGGTCAGAAGTGGTCATCAGATCCCCTGGAACTGAATGTAGTTAAGGGTGGTTGTGAGTCCCCATGTGGGTGCTGGGAACTGTACTAGGGTCCTGCAACATCAATTGCTCTGACTCCAGCCTCATATATTGAAAGCAGACCTAAAGAAGTAAAAATATTTGAGAGTAAGTATTGTTGGTTAGGATATTTGGGGAAAATTTTTTTTTTAAATATAATTTTTTTGGTTTTATTTATTTACATTTCAAATGTTATCCCTCTTCCCGGTTTCCCCTCCACAATCCCCCATCCCACCCCTCCCTTTTTTTTTTTTTTTGAGATAAATTCTCATTATGTAGTTCAAGCTGGGTCTTCCCTAAGGACTCCTAACTTAGTTCTTTATGGTGGAATTCCAGGCATATGCCCAACTTACATTTTGGATAACGTTTTACAGCTAGTTCTTTCAAAATAGCGATGACAGAATATTAACTCGTTAGTCCATAGATTACCAGTCCATACTAGATGTGCATGTCAGTGAGCTGGGCAGCAGCCTCCACTTCTTTCCCTGGGCAGTGATGCAGCTCTGTCGTGTGGCTCGTGTGTGGCTCGCGTGTAGCAGGTGCTGCCTGTTTGTTCCTCATCCACAGTGTCATGTGCCATGTTACAAAAGTGGATAGCAGAAGAAGGAATTGACCAGCCAGAGATGAAAATAAGACGAAGAAATGATAAATGGGATGTTTTGATATAAAAATAAGCCAAATGTGGAGCTGTAAAAGACATACTTTGGGGAAGCTAGATAAATGGTGCAGTATTAAGAACATTTGCAGCTCCACAGAGGACTTCTTCAGTTTCCAGCTCTCACATGGGGTGACTTACATATGACTTAACATTTTAGCTCCTGAGCGTCTCATGTCCTTTGTGGGTATGTTTGTATATGCACTTCCCCAACCCTACAAAAGTAAGACTTAAACAAAATGTTGGTGATGTGGGATTGTTGCCATTGCAGGCTTTCTAAAGAGCCTAGATATGCAACCAGAGGAAATGGGGAGTGTGTGTGTCTGTGTGTGTGTGTGTGTGTGTGTCTCTGTGTGTGTGTGTGTGTGTGTGTGTGCCTTTTGACATAAATGTTGGAAGTGGTACCAACTCATGCTGTAAGTAAAGCTCTGGACTTGAGGTTAGCATTCGGCAGTAAATATAAGATGGTTCCTTACCATTTTACTATACATGAAACAAATAGTAAGATAAACATTTCATAACTAATTCCATACTTTAAGTTAGGAATAAATACATAGTGCTGTGAAAAGGGAGGGCTAAGGGGAAGTGAGCTTATGTTAAGGATGCGTCTATTCTAGCAACAATAGATACCAAAAAGGCTTCAGACTAGGGAACCCCGGTACAGACTTGAGCACGTGACAAAGTCGGTTTCCAGATATGTACCCAGAGTTGAGACTATCCTTTTTAAAGCTTCCTGACAGAAGAAGCATAGAGGAGGAATGGTTGTTTGACTTAACAGTTTAAGAAGGGGTATTATCCACTATAGTGACATAGTGAGAGCTGGTGGGCCAAGCATGAGGTGGTCTGGTCACATTGTATCTGCAGTCTGGAAGTGGGGCCAGGCATCAGATCTCTTCCCACAGAGCTCCTTTCTAAAAGTTCTACCACCTTCCCAACTAGTAAGTGTTCAAACGCGGTGCAGGGGTGGGGTAGGAATACTCGTATCGGGTATTGAAGGCGCTATATACTCCATGCAAATGCTCTACCACTGAGCTATAACCCTAGCCTTAGATTACTTCCTGAATTGATACTATGAGTTGATGTCATTTATTAAGCCTTCTCTAAATGTTTATGTTGCAAACCTCTGTTTAAGTTTGTGTATTTATTTTTATATTTTTGAGGTAGTCTCTCAGTGGGTAGTCCTGGCTTATGTAGAACCCACCTGCATGCCCCTGCCTCCAGAGGTGTGGGATTAAAGACCTGTACCACAGACTGACCAATAACTGTTTCTTCTGTCCTTAAACATGTTTCTGATTAAGGAAGGCCTGAAACTGATTTCCTTGTTTGCTCTTTTAGGAATGCTTTAAAGGAAGCTGGGCGACTCACAAGTTACTACATAAGAAAGCAAGTAAGTAACACTGTTCTCCTTATGCCCTTTGCCTTGTGTGGTGCTTTGTCTTAGTGTCAGGACTGCTTTTAGTTCAGAAAGTATGTGTGGGAATGTTCTGAAAGCATACTCCTAACGCCTGGGATTAATTATTTTTTGGTAATTTGTAATAAAATATGTCTGAATTATATCTTGTTTCATGGGTTTAATATGAAAACATGAGATCTTTGCTGGGCTAATACCTGATAGTGCCCTAATCTTTTGGCACCCTCTTGTCTTTGCTAGAAATGTTTGCTTATTGTAGACTGAGGATGCAGTACTATTTGATTTTACTTGGCCAGATCTCTGTTGCCCTGTAGCTGATAATGGTCTCACATTCTTTTTTTTTTTTTTTTTTTTTTTTTTTTTTTGGTTTTTCTAGACAGGGTTTCTCTGGGTAGCCCAGGCTGTCCTGGAACTCACTCTGTAGACCAGGCTGGCCTCGAACTCAGAAATCCGCCTGCCTCTGCCTCCCAAGTGCTGGGATTAAAGGCGTGCGCCACCACCGCCCGGCATGGTCTCACATTCTTGACCTCCCTGTTTCTACTTCCCAAGTGCTAGATTATAGGCATGTGTCACCATGCCCTGTTCATTTTTGGGGTATCTTATGTGACCCCACAAAATGAAACTATTGTTTCTTAGCTATTGTCAGCCACACTGATGTGATGTTTATTCAGGATAGCGTTACTGTATCAGCTCCTTATCCTGTAGATCAATAGTGTGGCTGACCTGAGGCAACCTGCAGTGGTTCCCTGGATACTGACAAGGACTTGGCTATGTGTAAGTAGTACCATCTGATGGTTGTAGGCTTGCCAGGTAGTGGGAGGTAGCTGGTGTAAACTTTCTGTCTTAATGATTCTGGTGCCTTGTACTCGTCTGCCTGTTTTTTAGGCATTAGCTGCTCCAATAAAGTTTGTTAGATTGCTTTACCAAGGTATCTGAGGTTAGCCAAACCAACTTTGAAGGAAAAGGAAATAAAAATACTAAAAAGAGATATTTTTCATGGTGGTATGAAGCAGTATCTGTGCTCAGTGAAAGTTCTGGGTTGTCCACAGGAGGAAATTCAGTCTGTGAGTGGGATGTACTAGGCAAAAGTTCACTGAAGTATAAAGGAAGAGAGAAACTGCTTTTGGTTTGTCCCTTGATGGATGTGTACGGCTTGGACGTCGTGGATGTTGGGCCTTAGGTTGGATGAAGTCTGATGCTCCTTGGCCTGTATCTTATCTGGACCTATGGCGATGTGGGTTTTGAAAAGTAGTGCAGTATCCTTTGCTTTCACAGCTGTTTACAGAGTTTTGCTTCCAGCCTCAGCTAATCTCAGGAGTGTCAGAAATCTAGTGCTTGTCTAGCATTTGGGACTCAGATGAAATGGATCCTGAAATGAAAGCTTACTTAAATTTTCAGATGTAAATTTCTAGTGAGCTCTGTGTAGAGAGATTAGAAAAGAGCTTGCTGTGTTCAGCTCTTGTTTGTCTTGATGGCTTTGTGTTGTTTGTTTGCAGTCTGCTTTCAAATCTCCTTTAAACATAGTGCTTGTAGAAGGTCAGGAATGCTGATCCGCAGGGAGCGTTGGGTGTGCAAGGCTTCCATGCCTTCCTTCTCCATCCCTCTTCCTCCCTGGGAGTGTGCCTAAGCAAAAACCCTTGACTCTGTTTTGAGACAGAAACTAAGGTGTTTTTTTAGTTTTGTTTTTTAATTGCATTTATCATTACATGCAACATATGTAGAAGGAAGTCAAGACTTTTTAGGGGATATGGTTTTCTCCTTTCTACCATGTGGGGTATTGGAGATCAAACTCCCAAGTATGATTTGAACATAGTGACCCTCCTACCTTAGTCTCCTAACTGCTTGGATTACAGATTTGTGCCTGGGTCTTGATTGTTCTAATGGAGATTTAAAGAGATACATTCCCAGAAGTTCCTGTTTCAGACAAACCACTTCATGCTAATTTTACCTAAAGCAAGCATCAATTGTCATTTTGAAGAATTTTCAATAGTACTTGAGTCTAGTGACAGTGAATGGAATCTATTTTTGTCTTGAGTTCATAAATAGTTTTGTATTGATTGAAAACCTTCACTTCAAAGCCAATGAATGGTTAAATTGGAAATTGTTCTTTAAGTTTGCTTTGGAGTGATTTAAGGTCACTGATGTTAAATAATAAGAGAATAGAATTCAGCTGTTAAGTCTGACTTCAGATGGGAAGATTTGCTCCTATTTGATATCTTAAAATTAACTTTTTATGAATGGCTATTGTAGAGAGCACATAGTCACCACTGAAAGCTGTTGTGTGTGAGACTGTACAGTGTGCGTCTAGGTGGTGCTTCTTCCCTGACACTGAGATCGGAGAGGTTAGATTGGATGCTTGCTGGATTTTTGTTCCACTAAATGAGAATTAAAATAAGCTGCTGTTCAGTAGCCGCTGTCTGAAGCGTCCTGGTCTCGCCTTCTGTTCACGTCTGTCCATCTCTTTCTTTCAGAAGATGAAAAAGCAAAGCGAGAAGTATGTTCCTGGACGGTAGAAGGTGATATTAACACCGACCCATGGGCAGGCTATCGGTACACTGGTAAACTCAGACCACATTATCCACTGGTCAGTATGTAAAGTCATTAGAATGTAACATTGTGGTTAAAGCAATTTTCAGTTTTCTGAGATTGATGCTTGTCATTTTTATTCCAGTAGTGAATCATGAACAGGGTTGTCTTCAGAAAGAAACGTACCTTCTAGCTCTCAGGAGCTGGTAGGGACAATTGGCAGTTGTGGAAGAAATGGAAAGTTTTTAGATGTAAAGACTAAAACTTTATTAATAGAAGAATGGTGTATGTTACTGCTTTTCTACAGGTTTTTAATATGACCCATTGTAACCTAATTACAATGGCTTAGGTACCTCTCCTATCCCTTCCTGAGGACTCGAAAGGTTTTTTTTTTTGTTGTTGTTTGAGAATTTCATGCATAAGTACAATGTGTTTTGATCAGACTCACCTCTAACTCCTCTGTTGTTTCTCTACTACATTTCCCCTCCCAACTTCATGGACTTGATAAAAAACGACCGAGTCCACTTAGTGTGCCAGTGTGCATGTTGGTAGGCCATCTACCAGAGCATAGGCCTCATTCCTCTCAGTCACCAGCTGCCTGGAGCTGCTCTGCCAGGGCTGGCACGTCATGAGCCCCTCCTCCAGCCACACTGCAATTTTGGCTGGTTTGATCTTGCGCAAGTTGTATGCATGCAGTCACAATTGTCAGTTCTTACGTGCAACAGGCCTCTCCTGTACAGGAAATGCTGTCTTGCTGCAGATGTCTACAACCTCTGACTTGTTGGGGAAAGCTTTAACTCAATGATAAATAGATTCTTTACTCCCAAAGCATCCTTGCCGCTTTTGAACTGGGTACATGGAGTGAGCCTGCTCATTCCTCTAGCTGGAAGGGTTACTTTCCCTGCATCACACTTTCCAGAACTGTGAAAGCTAACCAGTAGATGAAGCTTCCGCTTCAGGACAAGATTGGTTTCTTCATAGGACTCAAGAGCAATTTGTTGTTTTGAGACAAGGTCTCTCCACATTGCCCTGGCAGTTCTAGAACTCAATATGTGTAGACCAGGCTGGCCTCAAACTCACCTGCCACTGCCTCCCAAGTGCTGGGATTATAGGCATGTGCGAGATTTCACTTGTAAATTTGCTATCTTTACATATTTGGTTGGTACCTTTAAAAAAACCAAATATGTCTTTAATAGAAAATTTGGAAAACTACCAGATACATAAGAAAGTTTCTGACTTCTCCCTCTAGGATGGTTTACTTTACTCTGAGACACCACTTTATTACTGTTGGCAGCTTGCCAGTTTGGAGCAACAGGGTTCCTGCTGGTGCTTTTTAATTTGTTTTTTTAAGATTTACTACATCTATTACTTAAATTACCATGTGTTTATATCTCTGTGCGAGTGTGAGCGCATGAGTTCATGGATCAGGAGAGACCAGAGGTGTTAGGTGTCTCTGGAGTTGGAGATTCAGGTGGTTGTAAGCCAGCTCATCATGAGAATGCTGGGAGTTGGTCCTCTGGAAGAGCTGACTCTTAAACACTGAGCCATCTCTCCAGCCTTGTATCTAATCTTAAAGCATGAAAGGCCTTAGCCATTCTCCTTCTTTCTCATACATGTATGTGTTACTGAGGCTAGACTCATCCTCAGTGAGCACGACACGAATGCTATGACACTAACATGTCAGCCCGAACTAACTTGAACTTCTCCGTTCTCTTCCCAGTTCTATTTTCCTTATTCGTTAATGGGTGTTGAACTTATGTCACTATTGTTTTTAGATGCCAACACGACCAGTGCCCAGTTATATTCAAAGGCCGGACTATGCGGACCATCCCTTAGGTAAGTCCTGCTCGGCTCACGTCTATGGTTTGCAGTCTGTGGGCTTGACTATCACTGCCAGGAATGCTCTTCTTGTCCACAGTTGTCAGTGCTGGACAGAGAATGCAAACATAGTTGCTCTTTTTAAAGCCACATTAGCATATTTAAGGTAAAATTTTTTTTTTTCCTCATTAGGAATATACCCAGTTCTGAAAACAGTGTTTATGTGGCTATTAAAGACTACATTCAAAAAAAATACTGTATTTTGTGTTAAATGAGCTGCCAGATGGGAGGGAACGGTTTTGATTTTCTTTTTGCTCTTATCTAAATGAAGGCAAAAGTAGGTTATGAAGGCCTGAGTGAATACCGCACTGCCATCTGGGGCTGTAGCAGTAGAAGAGAGACTAGTAACGCTGGTGTAAGGGTAGCTGTGCTGAGCGTGGTGGGGAGGTTCCTTAATCGTGACTGATGTTTATTTTTGCTTAACTATGTGTCAGGCACTGTGCTAAGTTCTTTGCACGTGTTACTCCATTTAATACTTTCAACATTTCTGAGGTAGGTTCTGTTGTCTTCTCTATTTTATAGATGATATTAGTGAGACATGCAGAGAAGATGAGTAATTTGCCACCCAGGTCAGTGGACTCAGTCTCTGACCTTTGGACTTGTACAGTATTTAGGTTGGACTAGGGGCTAACTGGGCTTTGCATGTCAAAAATGAGAAATGGTTTCGTACTTGCAGTTTTACATGATTTGTTTATTTTAAAATGTAAAACATTTACAAATGTTTGGTCTTGACATGACCTTACTACCTAGCCCAGGCTGGCCTTATTACCTAGCCCAGGCTGGCCTTATTACCTAGCCCAGGCTGCCCTCACTTGAGACATGATCTTACTCCCTAGCCCAGGCTGGCCTCACTCCACTCGCACAGTCCTTGTGTCTCAGCCTCCTGAGTGTGGGATTACAGATCTGTCACGTGTGCAGCTAGTGTGCCTGAACAAAAGTTCAGTTAGCTGGGTTGCTCTTTAAGACTCATGGAGCCATAGTATTGGTTTTCTATATGTAATCTCAAAATTTACTTAAATTCATTGTAGATAAATATAAGGAAAAGGCAGTAGGAATGATAGAATACTGTGGACATTATTTTCTTTTGAGTATATTTAACATATGTATATATTTATATATCTTTAATAGAAGAGTGTTATGCACTGAAAAGAAGCCCTGCTCCCTAGAGGTAGCTGCTTTAAGAACATGCCTTAGATATGTGAATACACACCAGACCCGGCGCTGGTTTGTATAGATACAGAATGAACACACCACATATACCTTTTACATTTTAGTTTTCTTTTAATGTTAATCTATTATCTTGGATGTATTCCATATGAGCTCATGTAAGTTCTTTGGTTCTGTAATTTTAATTTCATTGTGTGAGTGTATCATAATTATCAACTAGGCCCCTACTAAGGAGTGGTTAGATTAGATTATTTGCAGGGTTTTGGTTCTTTGAATTTTATTGTAGTTTCTATTTTTGTATTTTCATCTTTGCTCAATGTAAGAAAGAGTATTTTTTTTTTTAAAGGTTAATTGCCTAAAGTAATGGTTTGGATTAAAGGATATATACATTCTTATTTTGAGATACTAGAAATTTCAGCGCATTTTGCCAGTTATTACTGTCAGTAAAACATGAGCACAGTTCTCTGAAAGAACATATACTAAAATTGGAATGTTCTGTCAGGACCAGCGGACCCTGTGCAAGGGTGACACACTTCAACAGGTGGCCCAGTGAGAAAAACAAACAGCAAAATTGGCTTCTCTCCCTTTGGCATCAAATTGTTTGCTGTCAAGTTTGTCTGGTCTTTATAAACCTGAAAGTTGAAACATTGTATATATTTTTTGTAGCTTGTATCTTTAAATTATAAGGTTTAGCATCTTTTCATGTATTAAAAGTTATACTTTCTATCCTTTTGAATGTTCATATTTGTATCTTCTTTTTCCATTAGACTACTAGATATCCCCCCCAAATTTCTAAAATGTTCCTTATACATTAACAATGATCTATATATGATAAAAATGTCTTCTCCTCAGCTGATCACTAGTGTTTTGTCATTATATAATGACATACTTTTAGCGTTTGTGTATGTAGTAAGATAAATGTGTCTTGAATTATTATATTTGATTCTTACACATCTTTGGTTGATGTTTGATTAATCTGTTTGACTAATCATGTGCCACGGCCAAACTTGGCTATTAGAAATGTTTTTGTATGTGCAAGCCTTGTTGCCGTCATCTTTGCCTTTTTTCAGAATTTTCAGAAATATTTCATATTTCTTTTACTGTATTAAGTTTATAATAAGCTTGTCTTGATTTCTAAAAATAATCTTGTTGGCATTGTTAATTAATACAGATTAATTTTGGAAGAATCGATATCTTGATAATATTTAAGTGTTTTATTCAAGTATAGGGTATGTTTTCTATTTTATTAACCTTGTGTTTATTACAGTGGCGTTTTCAGAGTTCCTTCTTGAAGCTCCTTTATTTTTATATTTGTTCTGGGTACGTTAGTGTCTAAACACTAAACTACTAATAGTTTTTAGCTTGCTTGTATTCTGGTAAAGTTACTGATATTGACATCTTAACTGCTAACTTGATAAATGCTTGTTTTCATCCATATACCAGGTGCTTCTTTTCTTCTTGGCCTATGTAATATCTGAAATTGATAAAGCTTTTCTCTTTTCCTTTAAGTTTTATGTTTTCTCTCTTCCTAGTATTGCCAGGATAGCCTTGTGCCAGATAACAGTCATCTGTGGTGCTCACTCTGGATGTGACATTTTCATTTTAAAATGGTAGCTGCCCCTGTTACGGGGTTATCATTCTGGATAGTCACTTATTTTCTGATATTGAATTAATGACCGTGTCTTTTGTGAATCGGGGGCTGCAGAGAGCTAGCTGAGTGCTCACCGCCACTGTCAATCTTTGAGCTGACCCAGCACTGTCTGCCTCTGTGCTCCAGCACACACGTATGGCACACACATAAAAAGGCTGCAGAAAGATTGGTTTGGGCATTTTTTATTTTAGAGGATGTAAACAGGATTGATTTACACGTATCCCCCTCAAGATTTTGAAATAATTGCTGTGTTGACTGTTTCTTTTAAGTCTATATAAAACTTGAATTAGACTGATTTCATTAATGAAGATTATTTGGGCAGTATTTCTCAAACTTTTAATTATAACCTGAGTGAGAAATGGTTTATGACATGATCTTTGTGCATAAGAACAGTAATCAGCTATTTTGCAGCAATATTTACTTGGGGCTGTATAATACAGAATCTGATAATTTCTATTCCTTTTTCACTTTTCAAATGTTAGTTATAGCCTACTAAAAGTTGTAAGCTAGGTTGGAGAGATGGTTCAGTGGTTAAGTATTCTCTAAGAGAGCACTGCTGCTCTTCCAGAGGACCCAGGTTCAATTCCTAGCACCCTCCTGATAGCTCACAGGCTCCTCTAAGTTCCAGGGGACCAGACGTCCTCTTCTGGTCTGCAGGGCCATAAGGTATGCATGTAGAATATCTATGCATATGAAACTAAAAGAAAAAAAAAAAGCAAAAAAGCCTGGAAGTAGTTTGACTGGCATTGACTTAGGGTCTGGTGTTACAGCAACACTATAGCTGATTAGTTGGTGGTATGTAGATGCATCGTGAAAACAGGCATGCAAACAGCGCTGTGTCCTGTGCTGTCCTTGCTGAATGCATCGGTTAGTGAGTGCAGCAGTGTACTGTCTGCTGTAGAGTAAGTACTCCAACTAGTCAGTGATTCCTAGAGGAATCACCTTCAGGGAATAATGTGCTGCTGAATTGTCCTCTTCTGTGTGATGTGGTTTTACTCACTCATTTTCCATTCCAGGAATGTCTGAATCTGAACAGGCTCTTAAAGGTACTTCTCAGATTAAACTACTCTCATCTGAAGATATCGAAGGGATGCGACTTGTGTGTAGGGTAAGAGTTACTTTTTCCTCACGGGTAGCACAGGGTTAAGATGAGCACAGACAGGGAGTCTGTGATTTATGTTGTAAACTCTTACAACCCATCCCTTCTCACTTACTTTCTAAATAGCTTTTTATATTTAAATAATCTACTTTAAAATAAAACTAATAGCAAGTCATCTGTAGTCATTTTCTTTGATTAACTTCGTACTGTTGGTATAAACATTCACTGAACTGAAAACATTGAAAGATGACTTTGCTCTTGAGCTTGCATCATCATCATACACCACCACACATCATATTTTATTTGCTTATATTTTGAAGGCTCTCTCTGTAGCCCTGGCTGTCTTGGAACTCACTATGTAGACCAGGCTAGCCTTGAACTCAGAGATCTACCTGCCTCTGCCTTCCGAGTGCTGGGATCAAAGTCATGCGCCACCACACCCAGCTTTTTTGTTTTTCTTTTTGCAGCATTATTTATTTATTTATTTTTGTTTTTTGTTTTTTTGAGACAGGGTTTCTCTGTAGTAGCCCTGGCTGTCCTGGAATTCACTCTGTAGACCAGGCTGGCCTCGAACTCAGAAATCCGCTTGTCTCTGCCTCCCAAGTGCTGGGATTAAAGGCGTGCGCTACCACTGCCCGGCGCAGCATTATTTTAAAGAGTGAAATTTTTTATGATACTTGTCATTCTGTATTTACAAATGTTGTAGTACAGGGCCGAGTCCAAGGCTCCCACAGGGTTAGACTAGAGTCTTGTGAGATACTGTGTTGGGTGGTGTATGGAGGGATAGCTGGGCTAGCTAGCTGGAATCACGTGCATATATTTTTCTAAAGAAGAAAAGCTTTAGATGTTCACTTAGGGCTTTTGTGCAGTGTTTGAAAGTTATTTAATGCTAATTATTTGGAGAATTTTGTATTTTTTTCACTTGCTATATTTTTATGAGGAAATCACTGTGTTTCCCTTTATGTGCCTCCATTTTAGAAATGTCAGATTAGACCTTTGTCAGCTGATTGTTTATCTGACTTAAGATATACATCTTCATAAGTTTACTTATTAGTGCTTATCTCAACTTTTACGTAATTTGTTTTACATTTATTTATTTCTAACATTTAATATTACATATGAAATGATATCAGGTGGTTTCATTTGACTGGACAGTACAAAGTATAGGTTCTATTTGATTTCATCTGAATGCACTTAGTTTTCCTTTTCAGCTTGCCAGAGAAGTCTTGGACGTTGCTGCTGGGATGATTAAAGCAGGCGTGACTACGGAGGAAATCGACCACGCTGTACACCTAGTAAGGACTTTACTGTCTTAGTTCAGAAGCTTCGGATTACTAGATTTTTAAAACTTCATTTTATAATGCCCAAAATAACTTTTAAACTAATTTAAAAGCTTACTTTTGTGTTGTTTTAAATATGGATAGCATTCTATAGCTTTTATACTGGTAAGTACATTCTGATAACTGCAATCGGAAATTTTTGGGAAAAAAGTAACTTTTAAGTTTTTCTGGACGTGTTTGCATTCTTTATTCCTTGCTACTGTTAGCTAATAGGGAGTACTGAGTGTAATAGTCAGTGATCTCAGTGATGGTCTGAAGTATAGCGGAGGGTCTGTGGCTTCTGTACAAACGCTACACTGGACAAAGGACTGGAGTGTCTACAGATTTTGATAGCCAGCCAGGAGTTGAGGTATCCCGTCCTCCACAGAGGACTTAGGTAAGATGATGTCTGAGATCTGAGAAGGTGCTTAAGATACCTTATTCTGGCCAAGCAGTGGTGGTGCATGCCTTTAATCCCAGCACTTGGGAGGCAGAGGCAGCCGGATTTCTGAGTTTCGAGGCCAGCCTGGTCTACAGAGTGAGTTCCAGGACAGCCAGGGTTATACAGAGAAACTCTGTCTCGAAAAAAACAAAACAAAAAAGATACCTTATTCTGAATCCTCAGCCTTTTAATTCAGCTTTTATAGAATTGATTAACTGGTGTTTCCAAAAAACTGTATTACTATGCTAGGCATTCTGAAATGCAGAATAAGCTGCAGAAAATAGACTAGAAATCAGTATTCCTTTCTTACACACAGAAAAAGGGCAATAAACAGATGAGATAGAGGATCCAGTCTCAGTCAGTGTTCTCTTGCTGTGAAGAGATGGCGTGACCACAGCAGCTCTTACAGGGAAAGCATTGCAGCTGGCCTTGCCTACAGTTGCAGAGGTTTAGTCCATTACCATTATGGTAAGGGTAGGAGAGAGGGAGGGAGAAAAGAGAAGAGAGAGAGAGAGAGAGAGAGAGACAGACAGACAGACGACGACAGAGACGGTACTACAGGAGGGAAGGGAGAGAGAGCCCACCCCCAGTGACACACCTCCTCCAACAAGGCCACAGCTCCTCATCCTCCAGAGTTCCAACTCTCTGGTGATTAAGCATTCAAATATATGAGCCCAGGAGGTTTATTCAAACCAACATAGATATCTTTTAAAAAAAGTCTTCACTAACAAGGCAATAAATAGATAAGATAAATATGTATATATGACATGGATATATCTTTTTGTTTTAAAATAAAGATTGCTTATTAGAGTCTTTAAGATGTAGACTAGTGCATCCATCCTATGTCTAAGTTCATAGGAAAGTGTCAAGTAGTTTAAACATATGGACACTGAGTTCGAAAGATGTCTGTCCATCCATTATGTATGAAGTAGGTAAGAATGAAGCTGACATTTCCATGTTATCTCTATGATGATGGCGTTGTAAATGGGGACAACTTTTCTGAAAGAATTTGACCCTATGTCTTGAACTTCTAAAAGTATTTTAAAAGTTAAAAATGTTGCTGAAGGGTTTTTTTTTTGATAGTTTGGAATTTATTACATTTATTTATTGTTTTGTTTCTGTGGGTGGGAGTTATATGTAGGGGTGGGTCAGAAAATCTCAAGAAAGTTAGTTCTGCCCTATCAGTGGGTCCTGAGGATGGAAGTCAGCCTGTCAGACTGCTAGCAAGTGCCTCTACCTCCCAAATCAGTCGTTACACTGGCCTGAGGTGGATTTTGATTTGGGGTGTTGTATATAATAATATACCATGAGAGGTATTTTGAGCACTTCATGTGTGGGTCAGGTACCTTCACATTTAGTCATTTGATGTTGCCAGCATCCTCTGGAAGTAGGTGCTACCGTCACCTCCATTTTATAATTATCCAAGGTCATGTGACTTACAGAGGACGGAATCTGTGATACGATAACTTCAGAAGTACACCCACATCAGGGAAGCACCGGAGGGCTGCAGTTGTTTGCGGTGACAGGATTTTCTACCTGAGGAACTTCAGGTAGACTTAAGGTAGAACTTTAAGTAGACTAACTACTTAAAGATTTCTAGAAGTAGTGGAATTGCTAGTAGAATTATGGACTATTCCATAGTTAGTATTTTGTGCAGCTGTTGGAAAGTTACTAGACTGAAGACCACATGTAGCAGGACACAGAGCTACAGCGCACTGATGGCTGCTGTGGGGAGAGTCAGACAGAGCTGCTTTCTAAGTCCATGGAATGAGTGTAGAGATAGCAAGTGCTGCGAGGATGCTTTACCACTTCTTAATTACGTACATACTCATTTTCTCTTTGGATGTAGTGGCCTTAATATAAGAGGCTGTGTTTGCAAGTGTCTGTTAATATGTGTTATTTTTTATGAAAATATGTTTCATAAGCAGTAGTTAAGTCATAGAATTTTCATATGACATTTGTGTATATTTGTATTATGTCAATTTGATTCTCTTTTTACACGAAGACCAGTAACACTGGTTTGCATACAGTGTATTTAATTGGCATACAGCCTATAGACATTGAACAAGATAGTATGTGCCAGCTAGGCATGGTGTCATCGTATGCCTACAGTCCTAGTTTCTTGACCTATAAGATCTAAAGAAAGCCTGGGAGGCAGCAATATAGGGGATGGTGTGTGTGTATGCCATGTGCACTCGTGTGTGCTTGTACAATCATGCACATGCACATGCACGTGCACAAGTACACACGTACATGTACCTATACACCTATCAATATTCTCAAGTAAAATACAGTATCCGTTCTTTATAGTAGCTTCTGTCCCAAATTCTTTAGATTTTATGATCTGATTCATTGCTTATGTAATTTTTCCTTTTATACATTCCAAATTCTTTTCTCTGTATTTTCATTTACTATAGGCATGCATTGCAAGAAATTGCTATCCTTCTCCCCTGAATTACTATAACTTCCCAAAGTCTTGTTGTACCTCAGTGAATGAAGTCATCTGCCATGGGATCCCAGACAGGCGGCCTTTGCAGGAAGGTGATATTGTTAATGGTAAGAAATGGGTGTGACACGTGTCATTGTGGGGGGAAACCCCACCAAATTTCAGGAGTCTGTTAAGTGGTTTCTGTTGTCTTGACTTGAATTTTCTCTATTTAAAACTCAAGTGTGCTCAAAATTAAAGGAGCTCTTATTTTCCTTTCCTCTCCCTTCCCTTTTCCTTTCCCTTTCCCTTTTTTTTCTCCTCCTTCCTCCCTCCCCCTCCCTCCTTCCCTCCTTCTTCCTCCCTCCCCTCTTCTCCCTCCCTCCTTCTCTTTCTTATTCATTGTATTTATTTACTTTTAAAATTATTTACTTATTCTGCCTGTCTGTCTGTCTGCATGCCTGCCTGCCTGCCTACTTGTCTGTCTGTATGACAGTCAACTGAGACAGGGTCTGTCTGTCCTGGAACTGACTTTGTAGGTTGGCCTCCTTTTAATATGAGCCTATTCCAGACTTTTTTCTTTTACTAACATTTACTAGTGATTATAAAGAGATCAAGATAAGTTTTTAGGAGAGATTTTGGGGAGACCCTTAGTTGTAATTTATAAGAGACTTAAGTAAAGGGAAAAACTCCTGCAGAAGTGCCTATTTAAAATGGAGTGGCTTTGGCCTCCTGGACCCTGCTGGTTTAGAAACACTGGCTGTGTAGAGGAGCCACAGTACCATTTCCCTTTGAGTGTATCAGTGAAGGACTTCCCTAGAGAAAAGTAACCAGCCGTCCTATACTCAACTGGCTTGGCCAGAGATGTGCTCTGGTGCAGTAGTGACACATAGGCTATGGGAGTAACCCCCACTTTGACTTAGAAATTCCTGCATGATACTGTTACTGGGTCAAAAAGCCATGGCTGCCCAAGTCAGAGGCCACGGGAGAACCTGATACTAACATTGTGCGAAATGGACAGTAACAAATGGTACTGTAGGTTCTTTACCTTTTTTTTTTTTTTTTTTTTTTTTTAGTTTTTTCGAGACAGGGTTTCTCTGTGTAGTCCTGGCTGTCCTGGAACTCACTCTGTAGACCAGGCTGGCCTCGAACTCAGAAATCCGCCTGCCTCTGCCTCTGCCTCTGCCTCCCAAGTGCTGGGATTAAAGGTGTGTGCCACCACTGCCCGGCGGTTCTTCTCTTTACAGAACAGATTAGTACAGCTCTCAACACTCATCAGAGAAGCTTCTTTTTGTAGTAGATGGTGATTAATACAGAGACTCATAAGTAGCCAACACGCAGAGAAATACATGAAACTGGAGTGCTTAGCTTTAAACAGGCTAGCTATATCACACCCTCTTCCCTCACCTCACCCCTGCCCAGGCACAGAGATCATTTTAGAAGAGGGGGCAGAAAGCTCCTAAGAGTCAGAGGTTGTAGACATCTGCAGTGAAACAGCTGTGACTGGATGTGACAGGGACATATAGCACCTGTGACCATACAAACCTTTACAAGATCAAGTCAGCCGAAATTCCAGCAAGGGGGTGGGGGAGGGCGCAGGAAGTTCCGCCCTTCGCTGAGCAGCAGCTTAGGCTTCTCAGGGAGAAAGAGTCAGGAATGAGAGGCTCCTCACACCCCAGGAGATGGTCCTTCGTCCTGCATATACACAGCATGGACTCTGTGTAAAACTACGATTGAATGAAAAGAGATGAGCGGATTTACAACACGTTATTCAGTATGACGTTCTCAAACTATGCAAAATTAATAATGGTAGGCTTCCCTAGTGTAGTTGCGTGTGTATAATGTCTATATGTATATAATTCAACTTACATGTTGAAACGCTTATAGTGTAAAGCTTGCACGCATATGACTGTATTCTTGTATGTGCTCACCTGGGCACACTTAATGTGCATACTAGAGTTTAACTCGGGTGTTTTCCTCCCACTCTCCACAAAATTTTTTGAGGACGCTCTGACTTGACCTGGAGCTCACCATGTTAAACAGATTGCTGGCCTGTGCACCCCAGGATCCTCCCTGGGCTCTGCTCCCCCAGGGCTGGGGTCCCAGGCATGTGCTCCACACCTGGTTTTATTTGCGTGTATGCTGGGGCAGGAACTCAGGTCCTCACCTTTCTCAGAAAGCATGTTCTCCATGGAGCCTCTACATGGCATTTTTACTATTAATGAATCTAGTGTTTTTAGGATTCAAAGAAGCAAAAATCCAAATGTTAGAGACCGCACAGATTGCATAGATTAACTATAATACTGTCTTTATTATAGTTGTTATTCACTTATTTAGGGTTCTTGTTTATAAACATTTCATAAGTTTTGAGTTCAGCCTTGATTTTCATACATATTAACTTTCTTACTTTCTCTCTCTTCTCTTTCTCTCTCTCTCTTTATTTGTAACAGGGTCTCACTATATAGCTTTCACTGGCCTTGAACTCAGAGAGCTCTTCCTGACTCTGCCTCCCCAGCATGGGATTGAAGGCATGTACCACCACACCTGGTCAGGCCTCATTCTTTATGTGTTATGTGTATACAGCATATAGCATGTTGCAGGAATGAATTGTCTACTCTGCAGTGTTACATGTTGCCTGGAATATGTAATGTAAGGATACTTATTTAGTGTGTTCTCTAGATAGATACGTAGTTTATTGTGGTGACACAATGGTATATTTATTTTAAGCCTGGGATGAAGAGGGATATATACTTACAGATGGATGAAAGACAAATAGGCTTTTTAAAATCAATTAGAACCAGGTAAACTGCTCTTTGTCCCAGGTAGAGGAAGAGTGAGCTGAAGATAAGTGGAAATGTTTTCTGTTTCTTTTCAGATCTCAGTGAAATCACCAGTTCAGTGTCACTACAGGGTTATTTCTCTGAACAGCTGTCTTGTGTGTAATGTTCTTCTGCCACAAAGGATGTCCTGACTAGCATAGAAGCCCCCATCTGCCCTTGCTGCATGGCCGTATTCCTGTTCTCTGCAGTTCGTTCAGCTGAATCTCCCCAGGGTTCTCTCTTAGGCAGCCACACCCACTGAATCGAGAATGCAGATGGCACTGGTTTTCATTTGGTTGCATGAAGATGTTCTGCTTGATTTTAAAATGTTAGTGAACATGGGCTTTATATCTGCCTTTCCTCTCCCAGTGGACATCACCCTTTATCGAAATGGTTACCATGGGGATCTAAATGAGACCTTTTTCGTTGGCGATGTGGATGAAGGAGCACGGAAACTTGTTCAGACGACGTATGAATGCCTGATGCAAGCCATCGATGCAGGTCAGCTCCAGACGGCTCCCACAGGCGCTGTGCGCAGTGAGCCCCCCACGCCCACCAGTGCCCCACGCCCACCAGTGATCAGTACCTACCCTTCAACTTTGATTTGGCTTCAGATTCTTTTCACTTTCATTGCTCTCACAGGAAAAAGAGGATAGGGATGGAGCCTTCCTTTATGTTTGCCTCTCCTGTTGCTTTTCAGAGTTCTTTACTGCAGTATCCTTAGTGCTTTTTGGGTCTTTTTCCTCTTTTTACTCTTTTTAAGCCGTATATAGGTAGTGTATGTGCTTAGTTAGGTTAGAATCGGAATGTTCAATATCTCTCTTTTCTTTCTTCTTTATTTTTATTTCATGTGCATTGGTGTTTTATATGTGTGAGGGTGTCAGACTCTCTAGAACTGGAGCCACAGTTGGGAGTTGCATGCCACGTGGATGCTGGGACTCAAACCTGGGTCTTCTGGAAGAGCAGCCAAGGTCTTCTCTCTCTGAGCCTTCTTTCCAGCTCCTGTTTGATATCTCTGAATTTCCTATTGTTTCAACCAATACCTTCCAAATTCGTCTATTTACCTGCATACATAGTTGTACCTCCTTTAGAACACATTTTAAAATTAGATCTATGTGTATGTGTACATGGGCAAGTGCACGCCTGTGGGCATCAGAGGACAGTGGGAGAGCTCCTTCCTGTCACTTGGGCTCTGGGGGTGGAAGTCAGGTCATGGGGCTCAGCAGCAGGAGCTCCTGTGCAGTGGAGAGTCTCTGCAGGGCCTCCTGCACCACGCAGGGTGGGGCACTTCGCCACCGTCCTGCCCCACTGGCTTCGACTCAGCATTGCTGCCAGTTTTCTTATCGAATTCTCTTGGTTTCTAGGTATTAGGATTGTATAATGTTATTCTGGACACTGGTGGTTTCCTGCTGTTACAGTAATGCATATAAGTGCATTTCTCTAGGGTCTTTCGAAGGCTTTGTTTGTATAAATGACTTGTCCCGTCTTTCTTGTTGTTGTTTTTTTGGGGATGGCAGAACAGGAAAGGCTTGTGGTTGAGACTAAATAAAGGATAATTTGAAGTAGTTTTCCAGAAAGTTCCACACCTTTGAAATTTTATATTTGTTGCGTTATCCTTCTCACCACACACTATTTCCAGCAAAACTCTGACCTGTCTTCAGAGTATTGAAAAGAGGAGAGTTCTTTGAAAAAGGCATGGTTAAGTCTAATGACACTGATTGTTTTCCCTGTACTGTTTGAGATACAAGAAATGATGAAGCTTTTATGAGTCACATAAAGGCTACATGGGTTGAGATGAAAATGATAAGTATTAGTGTGGGGACGTTCCCTTCCCCCAAGTCTAGTCACTGTTGATTACTTAAAAACTTCAGAATTTTAGGTGATATTATAAGAACTTTAATGTTTTTGTTTGTGAAAGCTTCAGTTTTCTATTGTTTTTAAGGTTTTTTTAACCAAATAATTTGTTCAGAAATGTTGACTAAAATATCCCTGGAGCTGGTTCCTTAGACATTGAATTATATTATTAATTATATGGGGAAGATTTGCATCCTTTAGGGGAAGTTTAACTGAAATCTCTGGATGAGGTAGCTTAGTAAGCTGAAGAAGAGAGTGGAGGGCATAGAAGAAGGAAGTTCTCTCTGCCTGGTTGCTCTCACCTAGCTAGTAAGCATTCCTTCACTGGTGTTAGAGCCTGCTTCTTTAGGATTCTAGCATATACATCCAGTCATTCTTGGACCTTTTGTTGGTGCACAGTCATAATTGGAGTAGCTGAACCATGGCCTGTTAACTGTTCTAATAAGTCCCCATCTGTGTGTGTGTGTGTTCTGTTCCTCTAGAGGACCCTGGCTATAAGCCCTTAGTGAAAAAGGATTTAAAAAATGTGTTTTTTCATTCAATTGTTTAGTATTTGTTCTTAGAGAAAACTAAAGGTGCTTGCTTTTCTTGACCCCTTGGTGTTCCTTGGTGTTCTTTTTTTGTGTGTCCCTGATTTTGAATCAGCTTTGTCATTTACTGGCCATCTGGATTTCCCTGGGCTTTCATTGTAGATTGAGGCATGAAGGAATAGTGTTCACCAAGATCCTGCCACAGGGAAACCAGCTGTTCTGTTAAGTCTGCCCTTCCTCACAGGTCTTTGCTCTTCCCTTCAGTGAAGCCTGGTGTTCGATACAGAGAACTGGGAAACATCATTCAGAAACACGCCCAAGCAAATGGATTCTCAGTTGTTCGAAGCTATTGTGGGCATGGGATCCACAAACTTTTCCATACAGCCCCCAATGTACCACACTATGCCAGTGAGTACTGTCCAAATACTTGGTTATTTCTATTTATGAACAAATACTCTAGTCAGTGTCTTCTGCTTGGTATTCATTGAAGTGATGTATAAGTGATGAGTATACCCTTTTTTTCCCAATGGTTCCTGTTCAAGTCAAGTTGAAGTCTTTCTCACATGAGAGTCTAAAGTAGGTGATCTTTAACTCATCTTCTCATGTCATCCTGGATTGTCTCCTAGTCAACAGGTAGTAGTAGTATGTCAGGAGAGTAGGTGTTTTAGTCAGCCATCTTGGGATTGGCATAAATCACCTGTATTTGTTTCTATTTGCAGGACTTAATTCTATCCGGCTGCAGGGGAAATAAATAGGAAGTGTAATCTAGTTGAGTACTTTTGGAGAAATGTAAATTGACTCTGGCAGTCAGTACACAGTCTTCCTATAAGTTCTGATTTCTTAAGTGAAATCAGGTTTTTTGTTTGTTTTGTTTTTTTTTTTTTTTTTTGGTTTGCTGGGAGTTGTTTGTGTATTTATTGGTTTAATAAAGGAGAATAAGGTACTTATTTCAAGTTGAAAGTGGTGTAGAAGAAAACCACAGGAAGTCTAAGACGTTGTGTTCCAGTCTTTTGCAGGAATGTGTCTGTCATCAGTGTTGTATGTGTGTATGCAGTTACACACATTCTTCCTCTGTGTCTCAGAACTTGTGTGAAAACATGAGTTTTCTCATTGCATAGTAGTAGGGAATGCTACATTCAGGGATTCTGAACAGCTGATACCTGGGAAGCACTTAGAATCCTGCCTGACATTCGAGGCCTGACGTTTGGAATGACGGTGATGGTGACACACATCTGATCATCATATCTCTAAACCATCATTTCTCAGCATTGTTTATTATTTCAGTGTTGAGTTGAACCGAGGACTGTGCCTGCTAGTCAAGCAGTACCTCAGCTCCATCCTCAGTCTCTTTCAGCCCTACTTGTAAATGCATACTATATGCTCACATAGACATGTCACTGCTCAGAATTATGCAGTCTAATAAACAAATGCCAGGGCTGACCTTTGGTCCCTGGGTTCTCTCTGACTCTGGAGTCAGTCTTTTCTCCTGTGTTTAATGCTTCCTACAGTAAGGACTGAAGCATCGGTGCTGAGTCCTGGGGATAGACTGAAGCATGTGGTGGAAGAGATGAGAAAGCACTGCAGTGGACAGAGTTCTGGAGACTGAGCTGAGACCCAAGCTAAGCTTGGCTGCAGGTTGCTCTGAGGGCCAGGACCAGGCAGTATGAGGAAGAAAAGGTACTCAGTACTCAGAGAGGAAGCTTTAGAGGTGCTCTTACCTAGATATGACACCACAGTTGAAACTTTGAACACACAGCAACTGTGACTGTTCACATGGGGTCTGAGGAAGCTAGGGAAAGAGAAACAAAGGCAGACAGGGACTAATTGGGAAGTAGAAAAGGGCTGGCATGGGAGGGGGCTGAGAGAGTCTAGTGGGCTGATTATGATCACAGTGTATCCTATAGAGGAGTGGTACTGTCGTAAAGTAAAATAGGAAAAATGTACACAGACACAAATGAATGCCACAAAGCTGGTAGTTTGGGAAGACTGAATTGGCAAAGGTGTCTAGGTTGTCTTGTAGTGGAAATATTCAGTATAACTGGTCTCATGGGCGGTATGCTGTGGCCAGCCATGTCCTAGGTGCATGACTATGAAGGCTGGAGTGTTGCTGTGGTACAGCATGCAGGGTAGCAGGCAGCACTCACTTGCTGACCAGAACTAGCAACCATGTATGTTAAACCTTGAAGGAACCTGAGTGCCCATTCCATTCTCAAGACTGAAGTGCTGCTCTCATCCCGAGCGCCATGTGTAAGAGACTGCAGAGAGGGAGGGAAGTGGTCCTTTCAATTGCAGAGGCAACAAACTGGTTTAAGTATGAGTAGCAAGGCTGAAGATAGCGACAGTCGTGGAAGCGGGTGAGTCACTAGTGGTGATGTAACAGAGACACCTGTTTAACATTAACACACTTATTTAAATATACAAAAGAAAACAGGCCTGGACACATGGTTTAATGGCTGTTCTTCCAGAGGGCCTAAGTTGGATTCCCAGCGCCCACATGGCAGTTTATTACTGTAACTCCAGGTCCAGGGGATTTGACCCCTTCTCCTGACCTCTGCAAATACTGGGCACATTCATGCTACACAGACATACATGTAGGCAAAATACTCATATACATAAGATAAAAATGAAAATTATAAGGAAAAAATTGAAAAGGAGACTGAAGCAGGAAGCAGTGTTATTTCTCACATGTGGTGTGTTTCCAGGCCACCATGGTAGAAATGGTGGTGACTGCGCCCTGCATTTACATGGGCACTGGAGCTGCTGTGGAGGGGGAGAAGGTACAAGCTTTAATTTTTTGTTTTTTAAAGACAGGCTCTTTCTGTATAGCCCTGACTTGTCCTGGAACTCACTACGAGACCAGGCTGGCCTTCAGCTTGCAGAGAGCCTTCTGCCTTGGCCTCCCAAGTCTGGGGTTAAAGATGTGTGCCACTATTCCCTGGCTCAAGTTTTTACAATTTACTTGGTAATCTGAGGCAACCCCTCAGATAACTTGTGTTTGTTGAGTGAGTTAACAAAACTGAAACTTTGTTTCAATATTCTATGATGTGAATAGTAGAAGTTAGAGCCTTTTAAACAAACAATGGGAGTGGTAGAAGCCGGACTGAAGGGTGGAGTTTCTACATTAGATATAACCTAGAGCAGGCATTCTGAGGTGCAGAGTGCTTTAACACTGTAGCAACTGTTACAGTAATCAGTGGGGTTTAATCCTGGCTCCTTTGGATCTATTATACTTCATGTATGCTAATATTTAACGTTATGTAAGTGGGATTCATAATGCCCACTGTTTTAGTTTTGAATTTTACAGTGTTTTTTACATTGAAAGTCCATCTCTGTTGCTGTGGTAGCACAGCTGGAGGTCTCTTCATGCCTTTTCTTTTCTGTGAACATCACATAGGAGTTCTTAACATTTTGTCTTTGATAGACCAACTTCTTGAAAATCAGAAGTTGCAGGCCATTTTGAGAGAAAGTTCATATTATTATTAGAAAATATAATTTTATGAATTATAAAATTTATCAATTATAAAATAAATTGTAAAAACCAATTTGTATAGTTCTTAATTGATGTATGCATCCAAGGGTCCATATGAGTTTAAAAATAGGATTTGGAGTTTTCAGTGAGTGTACTGTTGAACGCACAAGGCAGTGAGGAGCAGTGTGGCTGGCTGTCTACCAGGAAAGGGCTGGACTGGAGGTGTGGGCGAGCTTCCCTCACACCTACACAGTAGCCTTTGCCCACGGAGCTGCAGTAGGTTCGGGTACTGTTTGTATAGTTCCTGCTGCTGCAAAACCTCCAGCAGGAAGAGGCTTGTGTTTGCCCCCTGGTGGCCAGCCTGGGCAAATGTTCATGCAGCTGATAACTTCATCATTTGTTTTTTTATATTTTAAAAATTTAAATTGAAGCCAGTGGTCCATATATGTCAGGGTCTTCCAAAAAGTCTGTTCTTAGTTTTAAATTCCGGCCTTTGGAAATATAGCAGGACTGGACATGTCTCATGGTATCCTGAAACATCTTTGTGAATTGGGACAAAGGCCAAAGTAGATTTATAGTGTGAAAGGCAATTTGTTTTCAGATAGAAAGAAATATCTCCTCATCATTTAAACACATTGCCTGCTCTGCAGAGTTCTATTTCCATTTTGATAAAAGATTGCTTACAAACCTTTGTTTTTGTAATATGTGCTCTATCATACAAACATACTCCCCTTTCCCAAAGAGCTGAGAGGTTTCCAGTATTGTGATGCATGTCACTCAGACTTCCATAAGTGGATGGGTGATTGGTTGTGGGATTCTGTTCGACAACCAGTAACACCTCCAACGTGCCTCCCACCCCAGTGTTGGGATTAAGGTGTGCTCTACCACACCCAGCAGTGCTTGCCTTTTCTAATCTGCATTAGCATAAGGTATTGTGCATTATGTTAATGATGGTGATTATATCTGAAGCCTGTGGACATCCCTATCTTTTTTTGTAGAGAGCATAGGCCGAGAGTAAACTGACTGCAAGCGGTGGTTATGAGTGATAGCCTTTGTGCCAAATGACAGACTGGGAGAACTGGGAGAGTGATGGAGGGAGCTACCGGACATGCCAGTCCTGTGTGACTGAACAGTGAGCTGTTTGGTTCAATGCTTGTTGGGTTTGGTGTCTTTTGAGACATTTTCTTTTAATTTCAGAAAATAAAGCAGTTGGCGTGATGAAATCGGGTCATGTGTTTACAATTGAGCCAATGATCTGTGAAGGTGAGTATATTTGTTTCTACTACTCTATTTGTATTTTAGGGTTTTATTGCTCTGAAGATACCCCATGGCCACAGCAGCTCTTATAAGGAAAACATCTGTTTGGGGCTGGCTTATAGTTCCAGAATGCTAGTCCATATTGTCATGGCAGGGAAGATGGCAGGCATAGTGCTGGAGCAGGAGCTGAGAGTCCCGCATCCATATTGGCAGGCAGCAAGAAGAGAGAGACACTGGGCCTAGTTTGAGCATTTGAAACCTCAAAGCCCACCCCTAGTGACACACTTCCTCCAACAAGGCCACACCTACTTCATATCTTCTACTAGTGCCATTCCCTGGGGACCAATCACTCAAACACAAGAGTCAATAGGGGCCATTCATATTCAAACCACCACAATTTATAACATTTATTTTTTCCTTTAAATGTTTATGTATCCAATTTTTGCAAGTGCACACATTGGATGTAGAGGCTGGAGCATGTGTGGAGGTTGGTTCTCTTCCATGTGTGGCCTAGCACTCTAATTTACATTGTCAGACACGGGGTTAAGCTCCCTTATCTGTTGACTCACCAAACCTTGTCACATCTGTTGAACTTTTATTTATTTCTGGTTACTTATCAGATCAGGAACTGGTTCTTTTTCTTTCCTTTTTCTTTACTCTCCCTATTGCACTCAATTGGTACTGTGTAGAGAATTGAACATCCTAAGGGTTTCTAACAAGATGATACTTTGTACGTGGTGATTGATAAAGATCTTATCAAATGATGAGTTGTGAGAATAAGGCCCTACATCAAGCCTCTGTAGAAGTTCTTGCTTGATGTAGGAGGGTGAAGAGGAGACACACAGTTATACAAGTTAATTCCATTTTTGGGGAAGTTCTTAGGAGAGGAAATAGATCCTGGAAGAGTGTAACTTGCCTAGGTCACACAATGACTTATGTGGCAAAATTTGCCAGACTGGTGAGCCATCTGGCCTTATAGTCAACACTCCAGTCTTGTAGTTTTGTTTTGTGGGAGGAGTTTCCATGTGTTGGCTGAAAGGAAGTCTGATACCTTTATTTTGGAAATGCCTCTTGATTTGATATTGAGAAATAGAAAAATTGTCAAATTGATCACATGAGGAAATTCAGACATTGTTACTTCATTAGTGCTACAGATGGAATGGAGTTGGGAAAGTTTTGACTAAAACCAAGTAAGTGTTAGAGGGATCTTGATAGCGCATTGGACTGCTTCTCTGGGTGTGTACTTACCTAGTATCTGTTTAGGACTGTGTGTGACAGAACTAAGCAGCTATTTTTGCTTGTTCAGGTGGATGGCAGGATGAGACCTGGCCAGATGGCTGGACTGCTGTGACGAGGGATGGGAAGCGGTCCGCTCAGTTTGAGCACACCCTGCTGGTCACGGACACTGGCTGTGAAATTCTCACCCGGAGACTTGATAGCTCTCGGCCTCATTTCATGTCCCAGTTTTAATTTTCTCAAGATACCTAACATCCGAACACCATCTCGTACTGTGCATTTTATTGAAAGTACGGAAATGAAGTTTTTTTTAATCAGTCGTTTTGTTTTGACTGTGGGTAAGAATGGACTTCACATTTGGTGTGTCCTCAAGAACTTTTTGGGTCTGAAAGCTGAGAAGAATAAAGGAGACGTTACTTCCGTCCTTCCGTCCCTGGCCTCACCCCTCAGTTCTCTGTACTGTGTTTTCTTCCTAGCCCCTTGAGCACTTTGACCTAGATCTGCTTCTCATTGCTTTATCACTGCCACAGAGCAGCCACCAAGGGCCAGCTGCTTTCCAAGAGAAAGTTGAAGATGAGAAATCTTGAAACTTTAGCAACATGTTGCTCCAGATTTTTTATTATATATTGATATAAATGGAAATCTATATGCATACATTTTAAATTCCATATAGTGATTACTGAACACTATATGACCTTCGGTCTGGGTGGCTTCTGCTTTGACAGGATATCTGCTCTCATAAACAGACCCATGACTCGTTAGTGAGTATCCTAGTTAGGACCTGGTCTCTCACCCCCATGCTGATTATTTATCTTGTATGTCTGCAGGGAAGACTCTGCTGCAGTGTGGAATGTGTGTCAGTGAGTGAGTGGAAGATTCATGCGAGAGGTTACCAGACAGTAAGGTCTGGTATATGGTAAAAATAGCTGTGCTGCAGGGAGCGGCCAGGAACTGTGGGCTAGTTTTCTAGCGCACTGTTACTTCAGACCTCTGTTTGGTCAGATGTGAGGGAAGAAGCCCCTTTCTCCAGAACCTTCTGCTGTAAGGGTACACCCCCGGAGCACTCAGAAGAATGGAAGTTGTCCTGTGGCAGATGAAGGGGGAAGAGTTCCCAATGTCCCCAGGTATGAGTGTAGTTATGGGTGGCTGTGGGTTCACCATTTAGTAAACTTAGCAGAGTGAGAAAGGAACTTATTGCAGTACTGTAAACACTCAGTATGCATGCTGCTATCCTGTATTGCAAATGCATCTCACCTCTGTATCGTATCATCAGAAATGACCCTGGTGCCTGGAATCTGCTCCTCGGTGGTGGTTCAAGCATGAGTGGATGCAGTGGAGACACACCAGATGATAAAGTTGTCATGAGAGTACCCTTGATTACTAGGTGTCTCATGACTTTTTAGTATAATTTGATACCACTGACACATACTTTAAGACATCTTTCCCAGAGTGCCTCAGACCTTATTGCTTTAAGAGAATGATGATAATGTTTTCATGACTTTATTTTAATGATTTAGTAAAGTGATTGAATCTGGTGTAGACTTCTGGGTGTGTGTGCGTTTAAAGTTTTTATCAAACTGTAATATTTGTGAATGGAATGCCTTGTAATATGAATGTTAATATAATATGTAAAGGGAGATTAAACGTTTGGATGATTATCCCACTTCCTCTAGTTGCATTTGTTGGGATTTTAGAGGGATTCAATGGGGGTTAGGTTAATTTCATAATCTAACCTCATTGCCATTGGAGCACCTTTTCAGGTACAGTGTTGTACCAGGGTTGCATGCCGGTTAGTCCAGCAAAGTGCAGGCACCATTTGAAGTGTGGCTGTATCAGGAGAGCCTTTAAGACTAAGAGTGTGGTATATTTAGGGGAACATTTTATATTTTGCAGTAGAATTAGTAATGGAGGTGGGCTAGCTGTTCAGTTTATATCATTGGAAAATAAAGCTTCAGGAACAAACTCTTGGTGTAGCTTTGTGAAGAGATGGTTAGACTACTGGTGGGACTGTTGTTCTTGGTTTTATAAACTGTGGGCTCCAGTCTAATCTTGAATCAATACTGGATTAAAAGAATTAGATTTAGGTTACAAAACATCTACTTTCATTCTTGTACAATCACAGTAAGTGAATGTATTAACTTACTCTTAATTCCTTTTTGTCAGGGCTGGGATTGAACTGGTGGCCTTAGAGATGGTAGGCAAGTGCTCTACTCTGCTGCAACATATCCAGATTAACATGTAAGCTAATCTTTCTTTTTCCTCCTGTCTCTTGCACTTCTGTAGTTATAATTTGAAAGAAGAACACGTCTGCCCTTTTTTATTAGTGCTTTTCTTGTTGCCATGACAACACTCAACAAAAGCAACAAAAGGGAAGTTGTATGTGGGCTTACAGTCAAAAAGGGACACCGTGCATCTTGGAAGAATGGCCTGTGGTAGAGCATCCACCGGCTTGCTGGTTACCTTGTGTCCCAGGAAGTGGGAAGGTGATGCTGGTGAAGCTTGCCTGGCTCTTCCTTTCCTCTTTATATATTCAGTCCAGGACCTCAGTTCATAGGATGGTGCCATGTACATTCAGCATGGGTCTCCTCCTTCACCTCACTCCAGACACTCCCTAAGTGTGTCTCCTAGGCGACTCCAAGTCCAGTCAAGTTGACAATGAAAATAAACCATCCCATTCCTTCCTTTTATAGTTTTTGCTCATAAGTAGTTTAGAACCCTTACACCAACATATATATTACTCATCTCCCACAGGTTCTAAATCATAGACAAGAAGGCTAGGGATTTCCTATTGTCCGTTAGTGTTTCCTAAATCACTTGCGACACACTTGGGCTGCAGAGATAGCTTAGTAGCTACAATGCTTGCTTGATGCACAATCCTGAGTACCAGCGTTGTGATCCCAGCACCCATGTGGAAGCCACACGTCCCACACAAGTCTGTAATCCCAGCAGTGAGGGAGGTGCTGGGGCTTGCAGGCTGCCAGTATAGCTAGAAAATGGCTCCAGGCTCAGGGAGGTGCTGCCTTGAAGGAACACGTCGCAGAGTGGTGGAGGACACCTACACTTCTCTGGTCTCGGGGTGCACACACACACTTAAACACACACACACACACACTTAAACAGAATAAAATGTTATTCTTGGTGGGGTTTTGCCACCCTTGCTTCACATGTCTATGTGCATACCTTTCTGTGACCTAGTCCTGGGGTTGGGCCTGGTCTTTGCACACAGGAAAAGGGCATTGTACTTCACCTGTTGCTACTTCAACCTATATTTCTTCTTTTTTTTTGGTTTTCAAGACAGGGTTTCTCTAGGTAGCCCTGGCTGTCCTGTAACTTACTCTGTAGAACCAGGCTGGTCTCGAACTCAGAAATCCCCCTGCCTCTGCCTCAACCTATATTTCTTTAAGGATATTCGTGCCAGGGGTATAACTAGTTGATAGAGTGACTAGCACATGGAGCTTTGCAATTTATTCCCAGTAGTTACCCATATATAGACTGAGTTATACAGACTCAGTTTCCTTCCCTGACTGCCTTGTAGCAGTATTTGTCCATGTTCTAGAATAACTCCCTGTCCTTAGTGTTTTATGAAATTAACAAGTGAAAAATTGCGTCAGTTGCATATAAAAGTCTTAATTCTCATGAGGAAACACTGAGAAATGTTTTGATGTAAGACTTCACAGATGTCATGTCGCATTCATTACATCCCATTTGAGTTATCACAGAAGTCCAATATTTTTAATCATTGGTGTCAATCCCTCCTTATTTTTCCCCCTTGTAACTTTATTAGACAAATAGATTGGGAGGAGCTACTTGGAGACAATATGGATCTCACATTCATGCAATGATTGTAGCATTCATTGATGTCCTTGCATTTGCCTACAAGATGGCTTTCCCAGCTCTAGCATTCTATTTACCCTCAACCCCAATTGTCACTATTAGGTCATACATTTGTTGTTTTGTTTTTAGAGACAGTTTCACTGTGTAGCCCTGGCTGTCCTGGAACTCAGTCTATAGACCAGTCTCAAAGTCCCAGAGATACTCCTGTCTCTGCCTCCCAAATGCTGGGATTAACCACCTACCACTCCCTACCCATTCGACTTTGCTTTTAAACCTCATTGAGTCCATTTTTGTTGCCCAACTCCTCAGAGTGGAGGCCTGCCCTGGGATATGACCCCAGGTGTTCTGCCATTAAATCTGACTTCACTTCTGTTAACAGTTCCCAGAGGCAATAGCTTCCTGCCCAGTGATGGGATTCCTGTCTTCATGCTGAGTCTTTGTCTGGCCTGAGCATATGGAGGTCTTACACAAGTTGTCACAAATTGCTGTGAGCCTGTATGTGCCGCTTCTAGGTTTTGTCTGGAAAAGTTTCCTTGAATCATCTACCACCCTTGGCTGTTAAGTCTTTCTACTTCACCTTCCACAAAGATCTCTGAGCCTTGGAGGAGGGGTATGATATACAATCTCAATTAGAGTTGACCATTTGAGGGTGTCAGTTGCTACCTGCTACAAGAAGCTTGTGTGAAGAGGGTTGAGAAATCCCTGTGTCCAGCTTTTTAAAACATTGCAGACTTTTTTTGAGTAATGAGGTTCTTAGCCCTGTCACTGTTCTTTCCCTTCTCCATCTGACTTCCTGGGATAAGCCAAGGGTAGTTTTCAAGAAATCTGTACCACAGTGTTTGAGAGACACATGTGACCATACACCAGGGATCTGATTAGAGCTGTGTGGCTAAGGGGACAAATTAGACCTTAGTGCGCTGATGTTGCAGCTTAGCAACAGTTTATGTGACAATAGACTGTGAAGCCAATTTACATTATTAGGAGCTGGGTAGGTCACCAGCAGTTAATTCAGGCCCCAACTGTTTAAACTTACGTCAGTGTTTTTGAGAGCTGAGAAAACAAAGGACAAGCCATGCTTCTGAGCACTATTCTGTGGTGATCACAGCGTGGCCTCATATCCTGGGCTGTTGGGAGTAGATGAAACATATGTAAGTGGGAGGTAATCCAGTGCTGCATTCTGCATGCCCCTCACTTGCAAGGAGCATGTGCATATTTACTCACACGTGGAACTGTCAGTGCTCACTTGATTCAGAGTTCACTGCACTGTTTTATTCTCAAAATGGCTGCCCCTCCTGGCCACGTGGTGGTTGTCAAGATGGTACCATGTATTTACTATCAAAATAACTGTCTAAATAAACTTAACAGAAGTTTACTGAATACTTGGTAGCATACATTTCTAAAAGGTATTTGCTGAGAAAGAATATTCTGACTTTGGCTTGTTAAGTAAACTCATGTGGATGAATTCAAACTCAGCCTTCATTTTGGATTAGCACTGTTTCTAGACAGAGTTGGTCATCAGTGTACTGGGCAGCCTAAAAGGAGATGACAAGTTACAAACAAATGCAGAAAGTATTTTTATTATGTCAAAGTGTTGCACTGATAAGCAGCATTACGTGGAGAGTTCAGAAAACCACCAAAACTATTTGCCTTATTCATGGTTACAGCCACGCTTATGCACATTCCTTCTAGTTGGTTCTGAAGTCTCAGAGGCGGTTAGCTTGTAAATCCTGTCTGTTTCTATCCAATCACAGGAAAGAGTGCAGGATGGACAGTGTTCTCTTCAGAATTTACATCTTTAGAACAGTTCGAATGCTGTGAGACAGAAGCAACAATAAAATTTGAAAGATGAACTAAAAAAAGTTAATTTATTTATTCTATCTGTGTGTAAATGCACGCCCTGAGTGCGTATGTGTGTGCACCCTGGATTGCCTGTGGAGGTCAATTGGCTTCTGCTATGTGCACCTAGGATCAACCTCAGGTCATCAGGCTCAGCAGCAGGCACCTCCCTCTGATCTACCTCACGGGTCCTGAAGGGTGAACTTTTAAGACCAGGACAGATTCTGGAACACACAGGTGAATTGAAAACTCACCTTTTTCCCGAGTGCATCAGATCAAAGGCTTCGTTAATTTGGTCGAAGGGCAGATTGCCAGTCACAAATTCGTCAACCTTTATCTTTTTGGACATATACTCAGACACCAGCTTTGGAACACTCTCTACACTCTTCCATCCTAAAAGAATCACACTTTATGCAACAAGTTTTTCCAGGATGCTTAGTCATATTCCCTTCCTGGGTGGTAAGAGGCAGTTATAAATGAAGTGGAATTCAAGGGGTAGGAGGCATCCTAAAACTGGTGTGAAGTGAAGAAAGAATCAGACATATCTTAGTTGTGAAGAAGTAAGCATTTTAGAGTTACTGTTCTTTCCTATAGTAGGGTTGCTAAATGCTAGGCCTGATGGATCAGGCCTGAAAAGGCAGCTACTCTGGAGGCCAGGCAGAAAGGATTGTCTCAGAAACAAACAAATAAATGCAGTATTCAGCTGGAGAGCACTTGTCCAGCGAGTATGTGCCACTCCACCTTCAAAGGTCCTTTCAAACCCAGCTCCTGAGCACGGCCCCATGTCTCCCCAGTACCAGCAGTCAACGCTGGCTGATTCTGAAAGCCTCTTCAAGTCTCCCAGGAAACAGTAATTCACGATACAATAACAACGGCCTTTAAGTTATGCCAATGGAAACGGCAGAGAGAAATCTACACATCCACTGAGTTACCTCCAAAGGCAGTGCCTTTCCATGTGCGCCCTGTCACCAGCTGGAATGGCCGAGTGGAGATCTCTTCTCCTGAGGCAGCTACACCAACCACCACACTGACACCCCAGCCTTTGTGGGCTGCCTCAAGGGCTGATCTCTGCATGCATAGAGATAAGAAGCAATCACACTTCACGACCTGCACTGAGAATTCCCTCTTCCCCAGAAACCCTGTGTGAGGGGTGACACACAGTCTTTTTAAGAAATGGTAACAGATTCCCAAACTTTTAGTAGTTTTAATTTTATTGAGTAATTACATTTAACAAGTATGTTTGAAAATTAACCTATTAACAGAAATCTAAAGCTTTTATTTTGCTTTCTATTTTAATTTTATAGCCTATATCCATAATACAAATGAATGAATCTAGACTACTCTCTTGTGAGTTATAAAAATCAGCTACAAATAGACTTAAATGTCAGACCTGAGACTTCCAAACTACTAGAAGAAAGTATAAGGGAAATAAGGACATTGAATGGGGAGACTTTTTTGGGTAAGATCTTCAACAATGTAGGAAGCAAAACCAGAAATAAACAGATGGGGGCACAGCAAACAAAAGACCTGCAGAGCGGAGGGAAACAGAGTGGGGGGCGGGGGGGCAGAGCACAGGCATCTGATGATGGACTGATCCCCAGATTTTACAAGAAACTCCTAAACACCCAACAACAAAAAGCCAAACAGCCTGGGTAAGGGATAGAAAAACATTTCTCACAGAAAACAGAACAGCAGCAAACATCGAACCAATGAAAAAAACTGTTCAAACATCACTAAATGTCCAAACCACAACGTATCAACTCATTCCAGTACGAATGACAGCTATCAGAAAGGTTGCAAAGGAACTTTCTAGAATTCTTCATGAAAGGAAACGTAGTAGGAGCTGTCTGAGCTGTCCACCCTCTGGCCTCAGCACACTCATTAGCTATGGAAAATGATTAGGAAAACCATTGACTGATGGGGCAAACCCAATGCTATCTAGCAAGAATTACGAAAGGCCAGTAGAGAATCTAAATGAGGGAGCAAGTTCAAACAGACTTCTCAAGCTTCCGAGATCCCAACAGAAGGGATAACATGACAAGGGAGGGAACAGGCAAGTACGGATGTCGCAGCTGGGATTTGGGGCACAACATGGATGATGGTTTCTGGAAGAAGAGGAAAGATAGAAAGGAGGAGGAAACTGTTAGGGTCATGGCAAACAGCAATCCAGACAGACTGGAATGCATATGGAAGAGAGATGGCTCAAGAGGAAAATCTACAAGTCCTTCGTGACAATGAAATACTGCTGGATGGTAAAATTGTTTGCTGAAGAGACCAAGCACCAGGACTGGAGCGAAGGGATGCTGTTAGGTTAGAAGGGCTGTGCTGATTATCCTTTTTTACTTGATGAGAAGACCTTATGGGCACCACACACAGCTTCCAGAAGCGAACACCCACCCTTCACAAGCAAGTTACACTCATTACCTCGCATCCGAGCCACACTGTCAGGCTGTCGGATGGCAGAGTTCAGCTAAATGAAGACATGCCAATACACCACGAAACATGCGATACCATGTGCCATGCCTCCTCAAGTTTAAGCTAAACTTCCTAAGAATAACTTCTCTCCCCATAAACCCTCCTTGCCAGAAATTCTCCTTTCTGAGGAGAAGAGAGCAATGAAGTGGATCAGGTAGGCACACATGCATATACATAATAAATCTAAAAGTTTTTTTTTTTTTTTAATTAAAGATTCCAGTACAAGAAGCTGTCAGAAGGGACTGTAGGACACTCAGTAATGTTGGCTACACACTGAATCCTTTGCTCAGGTGACCGTGTCAGGATGTATGTGCATATCCAGTTCCACAGTTCATGCTCTCCACACTAAACTGTTCATTTCAGTAAGCATGCACTCAAAGGCAAACATTCTTTAAATCCATCTTCCCCTGATCCCCTCTTCTGTAATCTCCCATTTACATAGTTCCAAGGAGTTCAAGGAGCTATTTCCATCCCTGCTTTCTTTACAAGTAATTCCTATCAAAGTTTTTCTTTCAGAACAAAACCTTTCATCGTGAGGAAACCGCACTTCAGAAACATATCCTAAGTCCAAAAAGAACATAGGCACACATACTCACCATGACCTTCACGTTGCCAATACACTCAAAGGAGTAGTCCACTCCCCCATCTGTCATCTCAATGAGGACTTCCTGGATGGGTTTACTGAAGTCTTGGGGGCTAATACATTCAGAGGCTCCAAATTCTTTGGCCTTTGTGAATTTGTCTTTATTGAGGTCAATACCAATAATCCTGGACGCTCCAGCCACTTTACAGCCCATGATGACCGCCAATCCAACTCCTCCCAGGCCGAAGACGGCACAGGTAGAACCAGGTTCCACCTATCATCAAAGACAGTCTGTCAGCTGACTGCTAACAGTCACAGCCTCACACCGGCCACAGTGTACTAGCAATGTCTTACTGAACTCAATGAGGGCAGAAGCCAGAGCCAGGGCCAGTCTCTTACCTTGGCAGTGTTCACAGCAGCCCCGTAGCCAGTTGAAATGCCACAGCCAAGAAGGCAGACTTTATCCAAAGGGGCCGAAGGATCGATTTTAGCAACAGAGATGTCGGCCACAACCGTGTACTCGGAAAATGTGCTAGTTCCCATGAAATGAAAAACAGACTTGCCTTTGCAGGTAAATCTGCTCGTCCCATCGGGCATTAATCCTTTCCCCTGAGTGACTCTAAAGAAGAAAAGGAAAAGGGAAGGGTAGACTCATTTCCTTAATTCTGTAGAAAAAAAAAAATCAGTTTTAAAAATTATGACTATCAAATCCTCAGAAAGTATACTGAGACTTGTAAAAGCAGTGGTTCTCCAGCATCCTAACGCTGCGACCTTCCAGCACTCCCTCATGTTGTGCTGACCCCAACCACACGATTGTTTTCATTGCCTCTCCACTGTCTGACACAGGGTCTCTGCTTCTGTGTTAGTCAGGCTGGGTGGGCTGAGCTTCTGCATGGTTGTACTAGCAATGTCTTCTCTTCCCATTTCCCTAGGGGTGTGATGGGATCACACACTGGTGCCTCTGCTGTGGGCTGAGGTGGTTTCTGGGGAATCTGAATTTTCCCATCTGAGCCATCTTCTCAGAACGTTCATCTGTTCTAATAAACACAATTTCCAAGTGTATACTCAGATGAATACTCTAAAATATATACATGAATAACTATACAAACGAGGAGAAGACAGTTCTTCCACACATTGTGTAGGAGTATAAACTCTTCCATTCACAATGGAGAGCTGTATGTGTACATCTCACACCTTAGCCAATCAAATCACAGGAAACCACAAAGAGAAAGTAGCACCCCCCAACCCAACATTCACCTAAGAATGCAGCACTGATTTTAACAGCCCTATCGTGGTGTGACTTAGCAGCCACCAATAGGCAAGTGAACAAACACTGGTGTGTGGAGTGGAATATGACACAGCTACACAAAGTAGACTTGCACATAGGAACTCAGATGCTGCTCATGAACTGACAGCTCACGGCTCCTGATCCAACTACAAAGGTCTACAGGGATGCTACCAGGACAATGGTGACTTCTGCAGGAGTCGGGTATTGATTTGGAAGAGACATGAGGAGCACAAGGGTGCTGTTAGGGGTCTCTAACTATACCTGGAAGAAGATCTATCCAGCAGGTAGGTAGACATGCTAACATGCACTGGGCTGCACATTTACAGTTTGTGTACCATGATTACTGTAGTGTGTATGTTCTACCGCAATAAAAAAAGGCAACAAGCAAGATCTAACTGGCCTCAAAGCCTGCCACACCTTATGACAACTACCCTTTCTGTGTCGGGGGTTTGTTATTTCCTATGGGTGTCACACTAACCTTATGTGGTAACTTTTATTACTCTGATTTAATGGGCAATAAAATAGTTCATAAAAAGGACTTCATTTCACTTTTAAAAAACTTGTCTTTCCTTGCAAATGTAGCTGACTGTTACAGAAAGAGAATGTATTCAGAAAAATCTGACTCCCTCTTCTGCCCCCTCTTCTCTGGCTCTTTGAACAAGATCCTCCATAGTCTGGGCTGGCTGCAGATCTGGGATCTTCCTGCCTTCATGTCCTGAGTGTTGAGATTACAGGAATGGGCACCATGCCTGGTAACAAGGGTTGTTTTATATCTTGATGGCTGGTAATATGAGGAAACTTTGAGTTTTCTGAGGCTTGATTTTCTTGTCCGTGAAAAGACAGAGCTTAGTAACACTGACAGCGAAGCCTCTTTTAAGACAGATTTAAGTAACTCTTGGAAAATGTGCTGTATAAATCACTACAGAATTACTTGCCATGATCTTATTTTTTTTGAATGTATATGGGTGTTTTGATGTATGTATGTATGTATATGCACCATGTATGCACCTGGTGTCCTGAAAGATGGTGTCAGCTCCCCTGGAACTGGAGTTATAGATGGTTGAGAGTTACCATGTGGGTGTTAGGAATCAAACCCGGATCCTATGGGAGAGCAGCTTGCCCAAGTGCTATTACACACTGAGCCATCTCTCTAGCACCATGAGATAGGTCTCTTATTATCAGAATAAAGGCTGAAAGATGGCACCGGCATTTAAAAGCACTTACTGTGCAAGCATGGAGACCTGAATTCAAAAGCAGAACGTAAGTAACTTGCCAGGCCCGACTCTATAAGCTTTAACCCTAGTGCTGAAGGGAAGGAAGAATGGAGCCAGGCTGACCAGCACAGCTGACAGGGAGCTTCGGTTTAAGTAAGAGATTCAGTCTCAAAGGTATGGGCTGCTGAGGTTGTGTAACCATTTTCTCTGAGATTGAAAGATTTCATTCTGCAGGAAGGTACACAACTCAAAAAGCACCAGGAAATCCCTGAAACTGGTAAGATTCATTAGGCCCCTCCCTGCTACAGTAAGCAATGAAAGCTGAGCGTCCCCCTCAGACAAGAGAGCCAAGCTGCAAAGAAGCCTCTCAGCCCAGAGCAGCTGCCAGGAAGAAGCAGAAATCAGCTGAGGTGCCTGGAGAAGGCTTAGATTAGAGTCACCTGGGAAGGACACTAACTTGTTGAGCTGCCTCCAACTGTAAGGAACCTTGGAGTTGGCCTGGCCTTGCTGCCTTGAGAGGTATGTGTAACGGGTTCTTTAGGTCAGAGTCCATGGCTCCTGAGGCACAATGTGCCTTCCAGTTCCCAGGAGACCTATGCACTCCTCAGGCAGTGAAGCATTCACGCCGCTTTGTGTTTCTCTTTCTCTGTACGTTCCCTCAGTAGTCAAGGAAGCATGGAAGCCTGACAGGACAACTGGTCTTAGATATTAATCTTGTGTACCCAATGTAGCCTGCAAACTTCATTGTACCCTGGCCACTACAACCGTATCGATCCTGGCCACTGCTATTATATTCTGTTTCTGAAAAAGGCATCAAGAGCCTGCTTGCTTTCAATGAGATTGCCCAAGCTTCAGTTGTGCTGTGGGCCTTCCGACTGGCCTGATTTAATGTCTCAAAGCTGTATCAGGCGACATTGGCTCCGTAAGTAAGTGATGCTGGTGCAGCTGTCTTTGAGTAGCTCTGCTCCTCTCTCTCAGTAACACTCCACCCATACTCCTGTACATAACCCAATACATCTCAACTGCTTCGCCACGTTGGACTGTAGTGGTATCTGTACTTCGGTCTGTTGTGGGCTTAATATCTGGGATGAATAGACATGTGCTGAGTCTCCTCAGGAAGAGTTTTACCACACAACACAGGGGGTCGGGGGATGAGCCTCGCTGATGAACTGTTGTGGTCTCTGCATAGACACTTAGCACACATATGCATGTTAGATTTTTGTTTTTAGAGCTATATATATATATTAAAAAAATATAAAAAGACACTGACCTTATTTTCTGGCAAAGGTTTGTTTTAGGATTCAGACAAAACTTGCATTCTCCACACTGTGGGACATACAGCGGGATGACAGTATCACCTGGGGATCGAACGTGAAGTTATCATCCTGAACGGAGCAGCTGGGTTTAAGACAGTGGTTCTCAACCTGGGGGTCGTGACCCCTTTGTGGGTCAAATGACCCTTTTGCATAGCAATTATTTACATTACAAAAATTAGTTACGAAGTAGCGATGAAATAATTTCTGGTTGGGATCACGATAACATCAGAACTGTTTTAAAGGGTCACAGCATTAGGAAGGTTGAGACCGCAGTTCTAAGTGAATGTGACACAACTCTGGAAAGAAACCACCTCAAGGCTTAGAAACATTACCTACGGAGCATGGCTCAGACACTGACCAGCCGAGCACAAAAAGGTACGTTCCAAAGTTTCTGATCTAAACAACACTCAACATAATGGAGAATGATGGAGTGTTTCAGAACCACCGACTCACTCACGGATCTCTAAAAAGGCTTGCTAAGCTGCCAAAATTGGTTTGGGTAATAATATTTAAAACAGTTTAAAATGGAAAGCAGCCTGCAAAATCAGAGTTAAAATCAAACCAAATACTCACTCTTCCAGGATGAGGAATGAGCTCCTCAACAGTTGTATAGCTGTAAATAAGTAGTTGTAGTGTCCCTACAGAAACGAGGCCGAACCGGCACACAGTGGCTCACGTGTTCCCTTACCTGCCTTCAGCTTAGTGACCCCCTCACCAACACTTTCCACAATTCCAGCACCTTCGTGTCCCAAGATCACTGGGAAACAGCCCTCGGATCAGCTCCGCTCAGGGTGTAGGCATCAGTGTGGCAAACGGCAGTGGCAATGATCTACCAGGACGTCAAGAGAAAAAGCACTAAGTGTGCGCACGCAGCTAGAGGTACAAGTCGGGTCCAAGACGCTGCTTCATACTATACTGCAGATGTGTAGCTACGTTTCTTTTATAGATTTACTTCTCCAAAACTAGCATGTATACAACCCATGACATCTTTAGACTTAGTGGACTTCCTGGTCGTGATGAGAACGGCAGGGTTTCTCTGTGTAACCCTGGCTGTCCTGGAACTCACTCTGTAGACCGGCTGGCCTCGAACTCAGAAATCCGCCTGCCTCTGCCTCCCAAGTGCTGGGATTAAAGGCGTGCGCCACCACCGCCCAGAGATCTTTTCCTTTTTGTTGTGTGTGAATGAGTAGTGGTAAAGCTGGTGGCTTCCCCAGCGCTGTGCCTTCAGTTAAAGAGGATCGCAATAGCTGGCATCTCACTGCTGCCTTCCTAACTTGGGGATGTGATGCCTACAAAGACACTATTTCTGGGAGATGTCTGTCTGTCTGTCCTCTGTCAAAACTGAGAGCTTTTAGTGGAATTGAGTCCTTTTGCTGACCTACACAATTTCTATTCAGATAAGCCTTTCATTTCACTCTTGGGCTACTAAAAATCCTATCTTGGGACTAGAAAGCTGGCTCAGTGACTGGGATGCTCACGGCTCTTGAGGATGACCCAGTTTATGGTTCTCAGCACCCACATCGGGCAGCTCACCACTCCTGCAACTCTCTGGTCTCCGCAGGCTCCCATATGCATGTGGCATATATAATCTCAATCAGGCACGTAAACAATACATTAAGGAGAAAAGCAACTAAAGGCAAACCTTGTTTGCATTTCTGCTTTTCTGCTTCTGCTCTATGTATCCATTCTTGCTATAAGCCAGCTGTTTCTCAGGGATAAAGCTGGAGGCGTGCCCACACCCCTCATCATAGGAATCTAGGACAAACTGTCTTCTCAACATGAGCGTAAGTACATAAAGGATTATAAGATTTCAGATTCTTCGATCTTGGCTGAAAAGGACCTTGAAAAGCCTTGGGTTTTGTGCTTCTCAATTGGATACATGTAAACCTTGGGACACAGCCTACTGTGCATAGTGTCGTGATGAAGTAAGAGAACTGTGACTCTTTCCTTCAAGGAAACATTTTCCCAGGATGTTAGGGAATAAACACATGCAATGGTTATGACTTTAGAGCATTAACTTGGTGTCATAAACAAGCAGGGAGCAGAGGGTTAAAAACATAGTTTTACAAACGTCAAGGCATCAAAGGTCTCTCCGGAATGCTGCCTTCTGCCTCTCTATAAATTCTTAATCATAGTAGAGGGTGAGGAGCTGGGGACAAATGGATCCACAGAACCCTGGCCTTGTCCTCACAGGCGGGCAATGTAAAGCGTTGAAGGTCAGGGAACTTCATTTGTTTACTGCTCTAATCAATCAAGAACCGCTTTCCAGTTTTTCCAAAGCAAAACTGAAGACCGTGTCTATTCTTTGATTCCAATACAACACCACTCTTTGTGAGTTATAGGATTAGCGGAAAGGGGAGGGTCATATAAAGCCACCTTAAACCCAAACTATGAACATTCTATTGTGGCAATCCACTAATCCATAGGTTTGGCTTCTTACCCCCCCATGAGCAAATAAAAAGAGATGGAGAGGACAGCTTTGAGGGAGGGCAGGTTGGGGGAGGACTGTGATTTTGCTGCCGGAAGGCTTCCAATGCCTTCTTGACACCGCCCTTTGGGTTTCTCTCCCACAATGCCTTTGGGACATTACCTTAATTCGAACTTCATGAGCCTTTGGAGGGGCCACTTCTATCTCCTCTATGGAGAGAGGTTTTCCGGCTCCCAGGCGACTGCAGCCTTACACTTGATCACCTGAAGTGGGGGAAAACAGAGTAAAGTTTATTCTCCTAAATTAGTAATTACTCCATGGGCAACTCAATAATGATGAAGGCAAAGTTGTGTACCAGGCTATGGAGAGCCTCAGCGCATAAACTCCTGTTTGTGCAAGCACGAGTTCAGCTCCCAGCATAACACCTAGAGGTAGGGCCCTGTCTGTAACTTCACACTCAGATGGTAGAGATGGGATCTTCAAGCAAGCTGCCTGGATCAACTAACGGGACCAGAGAGCGGTGGGCTCAAGTAAAAGACCCTGATTCAATATATGGTGGAGCAAATGAAGAGTACCCCTGATATCAGCTCAGATCTTTACATACCACCTGTGAGCATGCATAAACACACACACACACACACACACACACACACAAACACAAAGCTACAAACTCAAGACACTCTTAAAGCTAAATAAATGAAAATAAAGCGAACAATATATTCACAGAAAAGCTTATAACCTCTAAGGTGAAATGGAGAACTGTTTTATGGTTTCATATAAATAATATAGTGAACAATATATAATTAAAGGGCCAGATATAGTGAAGCAAAACTTTAGTCCCAGCACTCAGTGACAGAGGCTAGTGCATTCTGTGAGCTCGAGGCCAGCTAGATCTACATTTCAAGTTCCAGGACAGACAGGTCAACATGGAGAGATTCCTATCTCAAACCTTCCACCCCAAACCACCATCAACCACATCAGGTTTGGCAAGTAAAATATATATATTGAAATTATATATATGTATATATAAAATCAAGGGGCTGAAGAGATGGCTCAGTGGTTAAGAGCACCTCCTGCTCTTGCAGAGGACTCCAGGTTCAGTCCTATGCATCTACACTCTCACAGCTACTTGTAATTCTAGTTCCAGAGAACCTGTGCCTTCTTCTGGCTTCCACAGGCTCCGGCATGCATATGGTGCATTAAACACACACAGGCACACACACATACACATTTTAAAGCATGAGGAGGGTGGTAGGTGGGGAAGAGGAGGAAGAGGGGGAGGAGGAGGAAAGAAAGAAAAGATGAATATGAAATACACATCCCAAACTGGGGTGTAGCTCAACGGTTGAGCACAGGCCTTGAATGCACAAGGCCCTGGATTTGATTCCTAGCACAACAAAGGGCAAACCAAGCAAAGAGCAACAAAATCCCACCCGGGTTCTGTCACTAGGTTTGGCAAGTAATTCAAGGAATCACAAGCTTATTATTATGTGTCCTAATAATCTTTTCCTTGGGATAGCTTATATCTCTATCTATCATCACTTTAGTGCAATACTTCACAGTGGAAAGGAACCTAAGAAATATCCAAATGGGGGTAAAAATACCATAACCATCCCTTATAGCTGTGCTAACTAATGCATTAGCTATTTGCCACAAGTGGCTCTAGAAAAAGGCAAATGTGAACTGAAATCGGGTATAATGTAAAATTTTGAAAGCTTAGAAGAGTTTTAAAATCTCTATTTAAAAATGCTGATAACGTGGAAATAATATTGTGAGTTTTAGGTTGGGTAAACATACCATTTAATTTTATGTGGTTCCTGGAAAGTTTACAGTTCCATATGCAATTTATATCGTGCATCTAAAGCAATGAGCTACCGCAGTGATTACACTCAGTAATTACACTCAGACCTTCCTAACCACGGAACCAAGCCTAATGAGAAATGCTGGGGCCGGGCGGCGGTGGCGCACGCCTTAATCCCAGCACTTGGGAGGCAGAGGCAGGCGGATTTCTGAGTTCGAGGCCAGCCTGGTCTACAGAGTGAGATCCAGGACAGCCGGCTACACAAGAAACCCTGTCTTGAAAAACCAAAAAAAAAAAAAAAAAAAAAAGAGAAATGCTGGGTTTTGATCAGTTCACTTGATGCTTACGAAATGTGTTGACAGAATAAAAAGGTTGCAAGTCACTCACTGGGTTTACTGGAGATGGACTTGAAAGTCAATACGTGATTTGAAGAAACAGGTACACGGTGCTGCACACAGAAAGCGAAGGCCGAAGGAAGAGCCTAACTTGCTTGGTAGTTTGAGCACGGCCCGCGCTCCAGCTCTGATCCTGCAAGCGCGACCCGGGCAAGCTACTCCATCCCGCGTGACGGGCGCGGGCCTCTTCCCACCCGGCGGAGCAGAGCAGAAAGCAAAGCTGCTCTCCAATCACGGGGCCTAAACAAAGCCTCCTTGCCCTCGCGGCGGCTGCGCTCGCCTTCCCGGCGGACAACAGCGGGCCACTCGGGCGCTCCCCTCCTCTGCTCCGGTCCACCGCACGCCTCCATACCTGGTTCGCCATGTTCGCAAGTTCGGGATCGAGGCTAAGGTTCACAAGTGTAGCGGAACGCAGTTACGGGACCTGTGTGCGTGAGGGGAGGGGCTGAACGCGGGAGGCGGGGCTTCGATGCAGGCGGGGCGTACGTCGGGGCGGGAGGAGGTGTCTGTGCGTAGGGCGGGACTCGGTTGGGAGGCGGGCCTAATACCGGAAGGGCGGGGTCTGCGTTTTGGCTCCTGCGCTCAGTTGCTTAGTGGCTGTAGGGTTTAGTCTGGGGTGCTGAGGCTCTTTATTCCTTGCTGATTTGACGGAGTCTCTGCAAAGCATCTCTGTGGTATTTCCTTGTCTAATTTTAGTGCAGTCTTTGTAAGTTAGACGTGAGAGAAGTATAGCGGGTGGTAACCGGAAAGGACGTGTAGAACAAGCCACGCTTCCCGCGTGTTCCTGTTGGCGGTCCGCTCCCCCTTTTCCCGCGCGTGCACGCGCTAGCGAGTTAATGCAGCCCCTTGTGGTTTGCACGTCTGGGTCCAGGATGAGTTAACTCTGCTGCCCTCAAGGGCTTTGAAAGAACACTAGAAGGAGAGGGGCTCATCCTAGAAACAGCCCGAGCTCGGATTCCCGCAGCTTACGACGGGATCCTAGGATTTCAGGGGCCATAGGACATGGAGAGAAGCTTGCCATAAGGGAACGACAGAGCAGAATGGACGCCTTTGAAGAGTAGACCAACTGTAGAGACCCAGAGTGCTGCATTTGCTGATGTAATCCCAAATGCTGCTTGTTTTGAAATGTCCCTACTAAAACACCGCATTTTCTCTCTTTTTCAAGGCTTATTTCCTGAGGGACACACCTTAAGGGATGACATTCTCCACGCTACTGTTCAAAGTCCTTCCCTCACTCACACTAACTCACACCCTGGCTTTTAACTTACATAATAATTATAGGACGACCACCAGAGTCTGTCTCCAATCAGGGTGGCTTTCCTAAACCCCAGGCTTGAAGTACCAAGCCGGTGTGTATTAGGCATCTTATCGTGGCTAAAATTCAACTTATTTAGAACTAATCTTGTATTTTCTCCTTAAAAGGGACCTTTCTCCATACCTCTGTGTTGATAGGGTCCATCTACTTGGCCCAGTCAGAAACTTGAGAGTCACAGCTTCTCCGGCTCCCTTAGTCCCTGCATTCGTTGTCATCAAGCCTTTTATCTCTTGCATCTTGTAACTCTCTTCTCACTGGTGCTAGTCTAGTTCAGGCTCTCATTTTATACGTTCCAGAACGCCTCTTACCTGATTTCGTTGATGCCAGATGCTGGAATCTCTAACACACTTCTAAATTAACTCCCCCTCTTCGAAGACTTTCTAAAACATACATTGATTAATGCATTTCCTCCTTCCTCTCAGATTTGTTTAGAGTCAGATGGGTTAGCAATCCAATATCGTTACTCTAAACACTTAAGGGCAAAGATAGGGATAAAATTCGAGTTCTGTCGAGATTGCCTCCTTCCCCTTGTAGGTTCATCATTTCAACTTTGTATTTTTGTTTGAACCTCTCTCTTTAAACCAACACACAACAAAAATTCAGTAGGACTTCTGATTTCTGCTTTGACAAGAGAACACCTCTTAGTCGTTGGTTTACTGCTGTGAAAAGACACCATGGCTAAGACAACTCTTAAAAAAAGAAGGGGCTTGCTTACAGTATCAGACATAGACCATTATCATCATGGCAGAAGGGGCTTGCTTACAGTATCAGACATAGACCATTATCATCATGGCAGAGAGCATAGTGGTAACCATGTACTTACTGTATTGGAGAAACAGCTGAAAACTACATCCACAAAGAGGGAGGGTTGGGAGAGGGAAGGGATAGGGAAGGGAAGGGAGAGGGAGGAAAGTGTTTCTGGGGCTGGGCTGGGCTTTTGAAACCTCAAAGCCTATTCCCTGTGATATACTTCTCTAATAAGATTACTTCTCCTAATCCTTTCAAATGTTTCCAGTCTGTGGTGCTTAAACATTCAAATATACAAACTATTTTTATTCAAACCACAACATATGGATATTGTAAGTTATACTCCAGTAAGGTGTTGAACAAGTTGAGGAATTCACAATTCTTACAGAAGTGGAGTCACACATTGAGAACTGCTGCCCCAAATTAGAGACAAGAATACAGAGAATCATAATTCATTAGACTAGAAACTCGTCACTGCAAGAAGTAATACTAGGGCCAGAAATGAAGTCTGATTGTCATGTTGCTGGAGGTTCTTTGTAGTTTAGTCTGATATTTGTAAACTATGGAGGGTGCAGGCATGTGGAGTGGAGGGAAGTTTCTCATACTTTGAGAATTTTATTATCAGGATTTTTCAGGAAAGGAAGGAGAAAATTTTTCTTACTGTTTCTTTTAGAGCGGTGCTTGTCAACTTGTGGGTCATGACCCTTCTAGGGGTTGAATGACCCTTTCATAGGGATCGAATATCAGGTATCTTGCATATGAGATATTTACATTACGATTGATAACAGCCAAATTATAGTTATGAAGTAGCAGTGAGATAATTTTATGGTTGGGGTCACCACAATATGAGGAGATGTACTAAATGGTTGTGGCATTAGGAGCTTGAGACCACTGCTCTAGAAATGTAAACATTTCTGTTCTTAAGGAAGCTTGCCCTCAAAAATGTTTTTTTTCAGGGCTTAACTCAGCATGGGTTTTCCCTGTGCTCATCCAGTGGAGGAGAAGGGAGATGGGTCAGCATCAGTCCTCTCTAGTTCTAACAGCCTATACCTTTTAAGGGGCTGAGAATTTAAAAAAAAAAAAAAATACACCTGTGTAGGAGGAGCTAAGGTGGGAGGAGTAAGGAAAGGAAGAGAAGGAAGAGGAGGAGCTAGGAGAGAGAGAGGAGAGAAGAGGGGAACATGGAGGCGGATGTTCATGTGTCTGTAGCAGTCAAAGGTAGTTGGTATATCTAGGTTGGGTATTGGGTTACACTTCTGATTGTATGGGCATCTTGTTACTGATCATTACCAAATCTATAAGCTTTTGGATAATTTAAGCATTAGAGTCTTAGATTAGATTAGATTGGCAGAGCCATCTCCCATGCTGACGTCTCGTGGGTGGCAGGGCTGGTGTTTCTGGCGGGCCGTTTCTAGCTGCGGCATGCACGTGGCCTCTGGCCAAGAAACATGGCAGCTGAGCTAGGCAGAGCCACCACAGCTTAGTCAGCATGACCAGTGGCCGATTTTAACTAATTACTGCAACACACCCAGCAATAACTAAAGTTTATAAGCTCACCTAAAGACTCAGATAAAATAAAGAGTTAAAAATTGTAGAATGTTTTCCCTTTTTACACAGTAATTTATATCTGTCTATTAATTAAAAAAATTGCAAGGTACACAGAAAGGCAGCTCACACTTTGAATGAACATGGCAAGCATCAAAACCAGACCCAGAGATGGCAGGCATGCTGGAATGATCAGACCATGGGTTTTAGTTTTTCTTTTGTTGAAGAAACAGAACCAAAGAAAAAGCATGAGAAGCACATATATGCAGAGACCCAAATGTTTATACACATAGGAATCCCATAAAAATAACCAGAAGCCAGAATATATACCCAAAGGATCCGTAAGTTAAAAAAAAAATGAATCTGGCAAGACATGAGACAGAGAACCCTGTTGGCCATCTACTGCTGGGCATGATGGCGCCTGTACTTAATAGTGCTTTATGTCCCCAGTGTAACTTTGTTGGGCTGAACTAATTTTTCATTTGTGAGTAGTTAGCAATTAGAGATAGCTTCTGGGTTAGGGGTGGGAGCTTGTGTCCACTTGCCTTCTTAGGGCTGGGACCCTCAATCTGTGTCAGTTCCTATGTGCTTCAGTCCTGACTTTAGAGGGCCTCATTTCTTTTATGTTGTCCATCTAATCTGGCTCTTACAATCTTTCTACTGCCTCTTCCATGGGCTTCCCTGAGCTCCGAGGGAGGGTTTTGACGGAGACATCCATTTGGAAGTGTTCCAGTCTCTTAATCTCTGTACATTGTCCAGCTGTAGGTCTGTGTTTGTTCTCATCTACTGCAGGGAGAAGCTTCTTTGATGATGGCTGAGCAAGGCACTCATTTTTGAATGTAGCACAGTGTTGTTATCAGTTACTGTGTGACTATGTTTTTTCAGCAAAGAAGTCGTATTTAGTTTTCCCCTAGGTACCTGGGCTATCTGGTGTTAGGTTCTTGGCTACCTGAGCCGTGTTACGGAGGTCAACCAAAAGCTTAGGTTGTCTCGTGGTTCCCGTGGATCCCTTTGCTAACAACTCAACTATGATGTAGCTCACTTCTGGTACTTCATTTGATGATGGGAGATGTCCAGTTGGGTGTCTGTTTCCTCTGTTATTTGGTGATTTTATTTAGCTCATCTTTGTATATGTATATATTCTAGGAAGCTTCTACTGCAGTGGGTTTCCATACAACCACTCAAATGGGCTTAGTTTTAGATATTCCTCCCTGTATTTCCTCCCTTACCAATGTTTCCTCCCACTCCCCACATGATTCTCCCATCTATGTATCCCCTTACCCCCATCCATCCATAACTATTTTATCTTCCCTTCCCTGGGAGAGCCATCCCTCCCCCATAGTCTCTTACTTTATACCTAACTTCTGTGGTTACATGGATTACAGTTTGCTTATTGAAGACTTAACACCTGCCAGGCTGGAGGTGCACACCTTTAATTCCAGCACTGGGGAGGCAGAGGCAGGTGGATCTCTGAGTTCGAGGCCAACCTGGTCTACAGAGAAAGTTCCAAGGCAGTTGTTCATCTGGGGCACAGCCAGTAGAGGTAAGCTGCACACTGTCCCCTGACCTCCATTGTCTGGCACCTGGCTTTTTATGCCTTCCCAAGGAGGAATGTGGGGCCCCAGGAACATCAGGTTAGACTCCTCCTCCCATCCCCTACCTGCCAGGTCCACCTGAGGCACAGCCAGCATTTTAGACTTAACAGTTCATATTGACCTTTAACTCGTGAGCCCTATGTAAAGTTTTGTGGAACATAACAGGATATGTAATCAACATGACCTTGCTCTGAGTCAAGTTATTTTTCTGTGTCAATGACTGGCAGGCATGTTAGTACAGCAACAATATGAAATAGCTGGCATGGAACAAAATGGCTACAGTATGTGGGGTTTGGGGGAGAGCAGACCTTAACACAACATACCAAAACTTACAGGACACAGTGAGAGCAGTGTTAAGAGGAAAGCTCATAGCATTAAGTGCCTTCATAAAGAAATTAGAGAGTTCTCATATTAGCAATTTAAAAGCACACTTGAAAGCTCTAGAACAAAAAGAAGCAAACACACCTATGAGGAATAGATGGCAGAAAATAATCAAACTCAGGGCTGAAATCAATAAATTAGAAACAGAGAACAGTACAAAGAATCAAACAAATCTAAGAGCTGGTTCTTTGAGAAAATCAACAAGATAGACAAGCCCTTAACCAACTAACTAAAGCCAGAGAGACAGTACTCAAGTCAACAAAATCAGAAATGAAAAGGGAGACATAACAACAGACAGAGGGAATCACTAGGTCTTAGTTCAAAAGTTTGTACTTCACAAAATTGGGAAATCTATATGAAATAGATGATTTTTTGACAGATACCACTTACCAAAGTTAAACCAAGATCAGGTAAACTATTTAAATAGTCCTATAACTCCTAAGGAAGTAGAATCAGAAAAAAAAAAAAAAAAAAAAAAAAAAAAAAGCCCAGGGCCAGATGGTTTTAAGCACAGAATTCTACCAGACTTTCAAAGAATAGCTAACACTAATAGTCCTCAAACTACTCCATAAAAGTAGAAACAGAAGGAACATAGTGAAACTCATTCTATGAGGCCATAGTCACTCTGATACTTGAACCACACAAAGGCTCAATAAGGAAAGACAATTTCAGACCTTTTCCCTTATAAACACTGATGCAAAAATTTTCAATAAAATACTGGCAAACCGAATCCAAGAACACATCCATGACATCATCCACCATGATCAAGTAGGCTTCATCCTAGGGATGCAGGGATGGTTTGATATATGAGAAATCCATCAATGTAATCCACCATGCAACCAAACTTAACAGAAAAAAAAAAAAAAAACCACATGGTCATCTCATTAGATACTGAAAAAGCCTTTGACAAAATGTAACACCCCATTCATGTTAAAAGTTTTGGAGAGATGAGGGATACAAGGTGCATACCTAAACACAATAGAGACAATATACAGCAAGCTGATAGCCAATATTAAATTAAATGGAGAGAAACTCAAAACAATTGTACTAAAATCAGTGACAAGACAAGGCTTCCCACTCCTTCAAACAATATAGTACTTGAAGTTCTAGCTATCCAATATACTATCCAATATAGTACCTGAAGTTCTAGCCAAAGCAACAAGACAACTAAAGGAGATCAAGGGAATACAAATTAGAAAGGAAGAAGTCAAAGTATTGCTATTTGCAGTTGATATGATAGTTTATATAAGTGACCCCAAAAACTCTAACAAAGAACTCCTACAGTTGATAAACATCTTCATCAAAGTGGCTGGATGCAAAATCAACTAAAAAAAATCAGTAGCCCTTCTTACACAAATGATACATGGGCTGAGAAAGAAATTAGGGAAACAACATCCTTTGCAATAGCCACAAACAATATAAAATCTCTTTTTGTATCTCTAACTAAGCAAGTGAAAGATATGATGACAAGAACTTCAGGTCTCTGAAGAAAGAAATTGAGAAAGATATCATAAGATGGCCATCTTACCGAAAGCAATATACAGACACAATGCAATTCTCATCAAAATTCCAACACAATTCTTTACAGACCTTGAAAAACCAATTCTCAATTAGGGTCACTTATGTATACTATCTATCATCTGCAAATAGTGATACTTTGACTTCTTCCTTTCTAATTTGTATTCCCTTGATCTCAATTCATATGGAGAAATAAAAATCCCAGGATGGCTAAAACAGTCATGTAGAATAAAAGAACTTCTGGAGATATCACCCTCCCTGATTTCAAGTGTACTACAGAGCAATAGTAATAAAAACCACATGGTATTGGCATAAAACAGGTTGATCAATGGAATAGAAGATCCAGAAATAAACCAACACACCTACAGACACTTGAATTTTGACAGAGAAGCTAAAACCACACAATGGAAGATTTTCTTTATCTATTCTTCAGCTGAGGGACATCTAGGTTGTTTCAAGTTTCTAGCTATTGTGAATAGAACAGCAGTAAACATTGTTGGACAAGTATCTCTGTAGTAGCATGAAGGGTCCTTTGGGTATTAGCCTAAGAATGATATAGCTGGATCTTGAGGTAGATCTATTTTCAGTCTCCTGAGGAACTGCCATACTTATTTCCAAAATAGCTGTACAAATTTAGACTCCCACCAGTAATGGTTGAGTGTTCTTTTACTCCTAATTCTCAGCACATGAACTGTCATTTGTTTTGTTGATCTCGGCCATTTTGATGAGTGTAATGTCAGAAGCCAGGACCCTCGCCCCTTATCCTTACCTCCTACCTTTCCCCACCTGCACAATGTCCCCTGCAGCTTCTTCCTGCCCGGCAATCACAAGACTCTGTTTGGCAGCTGCAAGCTGTTCTCAGGCAGTGTACCATGTCTTCTGAGAAAAGCAGGTAGACCACAAAATGGGTTGGCAGCTACAGATGGATTCAAGGCAGTGTACCGTGTCTTCTGAGACAGGCAGGTAGACCACAAAATGTTCCAGGGCACAAGCCGAGAAGAATTCTGTATTTCCCACCACCTGGTCCCTCTTACCCCCTCCCCTTGTAAAACGTATTATAAAAAGGTGCTTTGCGCTCAAATACACGACTCTTGTCAAGCAATTGCTTCCTTGAGTCCTTTCTCTCTCTCTCGCCCATTTTTTCAGGATTGTGGTTCTCCTCGTCCCGACGAATTACTAAGGACCCGCTGGACGGGTCAGTGTAAGATCAAATTTCGGAGTAGTTTTGATTTGTATTTCCTTGATGACGAAGTTCAGTGGTTCTCAATCTGTGGGTTGTGAACCCTTTGGGGGTCGCGCATATCAAATATTCTGTATATCAGATATTTACATTACAATTCATGATAGTAGCAATATTATAGTTATAAAGTAGCACTGAAAATAGTTGTATGGTTCTGGGTCACCACAACATGAAGAACTGTATTAAAGGGTTGCAGCATGAGAACCAATGATTAAGGATGTTGATTTCCTTAAGGGTTTCTTGGGCATTTGAGTTTTGTTTTCTCTAGTTGGAATTCTCTGTTAAGATCTGTGCCCATTTTAATTGTGTTATTTGGGGATTTTTTTTTGTTTTGTGATATCTAGTTACTTGAGTTCTTTATATATTTTGCACATTAGTCCTGTATTGGATATTGAGTTGGTAAAAACCATTCCCCATTCTGTAGGCTGCTGCTTTGTCCTAATGACGGTGTCCTTTGCCTTACATAAGCTTTTCAGTTTCATGTGATCCCATATATTAGTTGTTGATCTTAGTACCTACATTAATCGTATTCTGTTCAGAAATTCTTTTTCTGTACTAATGAATTCAAGCCCACCCCACTCTTTCTTTTCTATCAGGTTCAGTGTATCTGATTTTATGTTGAACTTTTTGATTTGGAGTTGAGTTTTGTGCAGGGTAATAAGTATGGATCAATGTGGATTCTTCTACATGCAGCCATCCAGTTACCCAGAACCATTTGTTGAAGATGCTATCTTTTTTTCAGTGTCTGTTTCTGATTTCTTTATAAAAAGTCAGACACGTGAATTTATGTCTGGTTCTTCAATTTGATTCCGTTGACCAAAGAGTCTGTTTTTTTTGCCATTACCATGCTGGTTTTATTACTATAGCTTTATAGTGCACATTGAAATCAGAAATGGTAATACCTTTAGCCATTCTTTTATTGTCCAGGATTGTTTTGCTGTCCTTGTTTTTTTTGTGTTTCCATATGAATCTGTGGATTATCCTTTTAAGGTCTGTGAAAAATTATATTGGAATTTTGGTGGGGATAGCATTGAATCTGTAGATTGCTTTTGATTGACAGAAATAGACAGAGGGATAGCTGCATGACTTTTATTGGTTACTATTGAGAGTCTTCTCTTTATCCCAGATGGAGCATTAAGAGACAAAGTGTCAATTTGGTGAACCAATGTGTTTATTGCAGTTGGTTATAGGAGTCTGTTACAGGTACATAGGCTGGGGTTGGCAACTCAGACCTTTAATTGTAGCACTCAGGAAACAGAGGCTGGTGGGTCTCTGTGAGTTCCAGACCAGTGTGGACTACATTTTGAAACAGGGTTTCAAAAGGAAAGAGAATCAAATCAAAATCAAACCAAAAACATCAACCATCAAAACCAAAACCAATGGGGTTGGGGATTTAGCTCAGTGGTAGAGGGCTTGCCTAGCAAGCACAAGACCCTGGGTTTGGTCCTCAGCTCTAAAAAAAAAAAAAAAAACTAAAACCAACAAAAACTGTTTAGCCTGTAGATGCACCATCCTATAAAGCAGTTGGAAGGATAGTTATGTGCCCTGTAACAAGACTCATGCACTGAGTAAAGTCTGCCTTGTACAATTCACAGGGGATTGAGTGGCTGGAGGGCCTCTCTCTGTAAGGTGCTCAGGTTAGGAACATGGCCCTATCTTCAGGGGCCTTGTAGCAGAAAGTGTTTGAGAATCACATTATATAATACATAGGAAGACACCCTTTATAATGATAGCTTTGATGTCAATAGAAATTCCTATTCTTTCTGAGTTCTTTTTCTCAGTGAAAAAAGCATCTAGGAAATGGAAATTTGAAAGGGACAGCAGAGGGTGCTGTGGTAGCATTTTGAAACCAAAGGTGCCAAAGGCACATAGTGATTTCAGACAAATATGTCGTAGTATTGTGATTAAACTGCCTTCTAAACTTAAGTGTTTACACACTACTACTGGAATGGATGCATATTGTCACTAATATTAGACCCACAAAACCAGCCTTTAGAAATAAAACATATGCCTTGTTATGTGGAGGAATACATATTTTGATAGCAGATTTAATATCCCAAAGAAGGTCAATGGTATATGTGCATTAAAATTTTCATCTTTGGACCAGACACTCTAGAAAAGTAGTTGGTGTTGCATCTACCCTTTCAAAAAGCAGCATTCATCAGTGAATGGGAACACATAGGAAAAGGAGCCAGCTGTCAGAATGTAGACATTCTTGTATTTTACTCATGGAAAACTGCATTACTTGTATGCAATTTTTAAAAATAGTATCTCAATCTTTAGTTAAGCATGGTATTGATTAGGGAGAAGATGAATATAAAAAACATTTTTGAAAAATTCCACTGAAAACAGGAAATCTGCTTCCAGATAATGTCTTCTATATATTAATTACAGGGAGCTGCATCCATGGAATCTTTATGACATGGTCTCCTATACAAGACCTGGACAATGATAACACCCATCGAGATTCCAGTGTGAACAGGGAACTCTCACAAGGCACACCCCTAGATGAAGACCTACAGGCAATTAATGGCTATTAAGAGAGGAAGATCAGTCTTCTCCAGGAAGGAGTCACACCATAGGTTATCCAATCCCGATAGGTTAGGCAGCTACTCATATAGAACATGAATAATATCAAATGGACTCAGAAGTTTCTATCTGTATATACATCTGTGTACATATATGTATGTAACAGAGGAAGAAGAGAGGTCATGAATTTGAGAGTTAGGGAAAGGGATGTGAGAGGGGCTGGAGAGGGAGACAGTGGGATAGAAACCATGTAAGTACAATACTCATGTATAAAATTCCCCAAAACAAAAATCCCACCAAACCCTAAATAGCAACAAGCGAAAAGAGGGAATATGTAATTTATTGTTAATTTGTATTGATACAGAGTGCAAATACATGCATAAACTCATAGCTTTCTTTGGCTCATTCTGTGAAGTAATAAGTCATCCAGACAGGCTCGGATCCAATCAGATAACTTTCCAAGTTGCTCCTGGCATCTTCAAAAGGTCAGGATTGTCCGGATGCTGATAAAAGAAATACAGCAATAAATACTATTTATCTCAACACTTTATCCAAAGTCCACAGGTTGTTTTCCTTTTTTACTTTAGAGTTGGATCTAGTCTTTCTTTAGAGACACCCTTTAAAAATTAACATGTGCTATTCATATGCAATAATGAGGTTCATTGTGGCATTTTAAGGCATGTATACAATGCTCTTTGATTGTATTCACCCCATTCCCTCTTCTTGCTCCACTCCTTCCTTTAGTAGAAGCCCATGCTATTAAGAATCTATTTTGTCATCTTTCTCCATCCGTGGCATTAATAATATCTGTGACAGTGTTAATAGACTGGATAAAAAGTCTATTAATAAAGTAAAAAGGAAAGTAGGAATTTTCGTTTTCTGTGACATTTATTCTCTGTTTCCAACTCTTATCACGTTGACTGTCGTTTAGTCTCCTCTGCTTTATTTACCCTTCCTTTTCTTGTCATGTCTTTTAAGTTCTTTGTACCATTTCTCTTCTAAATACTATTATTTTTGATGTTCACTTTCTGCTTCTATTAATAAAGGCTGTAAATATTAACTAAAATAACTAATCCCAGTCTTATATAATCCCTAGCCTCTAGGAAGCCCTCATTTTGAGGACCGATATAAATTAATACCTAGAAACCAATCCTGAGATGCACAGCACAGCTAAAACTGTTGAGTAAATGACTTGATTCAACAGGAGCCCCAGGACAAGGCAAGACAGTGAGGGTTGCAGTGCTTGTGTGTACCTGATCCCTGCCATTCTTCTCATATCTCAGCAGTTGCACAGGGCTCTGACCATGGATGCTCTTTGTCAAACCACAGAAGACAATTCTAGACGTGGGCACACTGGACCAGTAACCTACCATTATACTACAGAAATCTTTCCTTCTACGGAATAACTGGCTTGAGTTAACAATTGTTTGTGAGACGGAATTCATCGATCAGGTTATGCCACTACTATATACTGCATAGTATGTAACACTGTATATTGCAAAAATGGAAGCTCTTCTTTTTCCCAGATGGCTATTGTTAATCTGTTAAGCATGTCTAGTGATTTTGATATAGTCAAGAGACACCTGGTTGGTTCTTAGAGTAAATAAAAACCATAAAGGTTGGGATTGGAAAGATGGCTCACTGGTTAGGAGCATTTGATGCTCTTGCAGAGGACCCAGGTTTAGTCCCCATCATCCACATCAGATGGCTCATAAGTGCATGTGGTTCTACGTCCAGGGGCCTGACATCCTATCATGGCTTCCTCAGGCACCTACCTGCTCATGGTGTACATAAACACACACAGATAACACATAGAATAAAAAGTCATAAACAAAAAATCAAAAAGGATTTCTAGTACACTGAGTTATCAACTTTGCAGTTTACCTTTTTCCTTGGTTCATCAGGTCAATTGCATCATTGATTTTGTCAAAAGGTAGGGCATGGGTCACCAGTAAGTCCAGATTGAATTTCTTATTCTTGTAGTCAGTAACCAGGTTTGGGACAGAGTCTACACTTTTCCAACCTGTAATTTGGCCATAGTGTCATATAAAGAAAGGCATGCCATTTTACATACAGAAGTAGTTTAATTTTTCTCTTTTAAAGACATTTTTATGGCATTTATTCCTGTGCATAATGTACTTTGCTAATATCTACTATCCATGAAGAGTCTCTCTTGTCACCTGTCCTGACTCCTGCTGGTCCCCCTTTAGTTTAATGTCTTTGCTTTGTTTACTTAAATCTAGGTAATCGTGATTGTTGAGGTGAAATTATTAGGTCAGATTTGGGTTGCTTTATATACACCAAGCTTTACTCTATCCTTAGTTTTATGAATTTATTATATTTAAATGTTTTCCTTTGCAGGTAATGGTGGTACATTCCTTTAATCCTAGCATTTGGGAGGCAGAGGCAGGAAGATCTCTAGGTCTGAGGCCAGCCTGGTCTACAGAGTGAGTTCCAAGACAGCCAGGGCTACACAGAGAAACTGTCTTCAAAAAAATTTTTTTTTCTTCATAAGGAAAATTCATGGGTATTATCCATGCTATCTAAGAAATTCTCTTAATTAGACCAAAGTTTCCCTTTTGTTACTCTCAGTTGATTGGCTCATTTCAATACCACTTGAATTTTTTTTTCCTTTTCTTTTGAGATGGTTCTTGTTATGCAGCTCAGGTCGGCCTTGAATTTACTCTATGAAGACTTGTCTCAAACTTAGGACCCATCTGCTTCATCCTCTTGAGAGGGAGGATTACAGGCTTGTACCACTAAGCTCAGCTACTTAAATTGAATTTCAATTTGTAAATTATAGCCATATTTCCATATAAACTTCATTAACTTTTCAAATACTGGATTAGTTTTTGTATACTCAATGTTTATACAAATTACTTTTGTTTCAAAATTTAATAATTTTATAATTTCATATTATAGCGAAGAAAATTAAAAACGATGGAGAAAGAAACTGACCGCCAAAGAATGATCCATTCACAGAACGGCCCAATATAAGGTCTATAGTGGGTATATCCATTTCATCAACCTTTGCTCCGACCACAGTGCATGACCCCCAGCCTCTTACAGTGCAGTCCACAGCTGCTTTCTGAAATGTCAAACAAAAGACGTGAACTCTAGCATGACTATATACAGTGCTCCAGGGACTGTACCATGTTGCCAGTGATAAATAGGCTCAAGTTCAGTACATTATCACAACATTCAGTGACCTGTGAGGCTCTAGGGTTCTGTTTCGTGTAAAACATACAAAATCATTCTTAGTACATCGAAAAGATATTGAAAGGAAATGGGACACATCTTACTCTGTACAAACACCATCGTTTGGATGAAACTTCAGTGTGTAGCATGGATACTGAGAAACACGACCATAGAATTAAGAAGAATCTGTACTAGTTTGGCAATCTGTCACAAACATTTACTAAAATATGAGAAATTCCAGGGACTTGTGATGAAAATATTGCAAAGTATGAAGAGAGAGCCAGTAAGTGATTCTGTAGAGTCTGAGAAATGAGGCACATACTGAATACTTAGATTTCAGAGGAGGATAAAGATGGAGAAATGCTATTTAAAACTGGGAAAGCCTAGAAAATAACACTTTGTTTCCTTACACATTTTAGCCAACAGTTAGGATGCATCCTGCCTGCTATGACTGCACTTGCTGAGATTGTGAGGCGTGGATTTGAGCTTTAATTGCTGAGTCACCATGTGGAAGAATAGCCCAAGAGAATTGCCTAGACATAATTGACTGAGACAGAGAACTGCTGTGTTAGCCTACTGTAAGTCTGGGGCTGATGGAAAAATGCTAAGAATTGAAAATGTAAGTTTCGGTGTGGAAGGCCATTCCGTGTAGAAACCATAAGGCAAACATAAACATTTTGACGGATATAGAGGACAGGTATAGACCTGGTTGGCTCCACACTGCTGAGCACGGAGGAAGATGTAGTTCTCTTCCTGGAAGGGGACACTCTAGAAAATTAGAATGTTCTTTGAAGTTTTTATTTTAATGTGTGTTTATTTCCTATTTTGAGAATTCCTAATGCTTGAAAATCAACTCAACGCTGGAGATGGTGGTAAATACCCATAATCCCTGCCCTTGGGAGTCTGAGGCAGGAGGACTGCAAGTTTCAGGACAGCTACATGTAAGACTCTAAAACCAAAACCAAACCAAATCAAAACCATCAAATCACCAAACAAGATAAAACAAAACAACCCCCCCCACAATGAAACCAAACTAAACCAAAACAACAACAACACCCCCAAACCCAGAAATGACAATAGAACCACACCTCCCTCTAAACTACAAAACTTGAAAAGTAAAAAAGAGAAATTAACCCTTATATAGCCCTGGCTGTCCTGGACCCCACTATTTAGATCAGGTTGCTCTTGAATTTACAAAGTCCTGCCTGTTTCTGTTGCCCAAGTGCTGGGATTGACAGCATATGATACCATCTTCAGTCTTATTTTCTGTCTATTTTGTATGACACAGAACATTTCTATCTTTACATACTACACAGAGAGACCCACGGAGAGGACAAGAGTCTGGGTGTCACTTTTCACTTTAAAGTAGCTGCTTACAGGAATTCTTTAAATACTATCTTTCTTAAGGAGAAAGATGGAGGAAGACTCTTGGACTTCAACCATAGGCCTCCGAATGCATGTGTACCCACATACATGCAAACATGCATACATACATGTAAGCATATTACATACACATGAGAAAATACAAACAACCATGACCAGGTTTTAAAGGTCTTTCCTGCTGCTATATTTGCATTTCTGATCTTCCCTCTAGTTCAGCAATTAAGCTTTGTGACAGTAAGGTGGTCTGAATGGGGATTGTATGCAAATACAGGGTTTTATTCAGTAGAGATGACTCTTCATAAGAATTAGCTTTGGCTGCGTGTATTGGTACATATTTTAATCCCAATACTTGAGAAGCAGAGGGAGGCATATCTTTGTGAGTTCAAGGCCAATCTAGTTTACATAGTGAGTTCCATGAAACTGGGCCTACACAGTGAGACCTTGTCTCAAACAAAGAATGTTTTTGTTTGAATTGGCAAGACATTAGAAACTTGCTAACGCTATATATCTTTTGAGCTCTTCTGTTAGGTTCTTTAGGCTGCATCAGAAAATTAGAGGTAATTTAGATCAAATCTATACCCATAATTAGAAGTTGCTTTATAATCCCCAAACATGGGTTTGTTTTTTTTTTAGGTATGGGGTTTTTGGTTGAAGACTAAGTATTTCATCTTTCAAGACAGATAAATTTATCTTGTTTCATCTGAATTCTAGTGTAATTCTGGTTCATAATTTAAAATACCCGTAAGTCCGCTAGTAATAGAATGTGTTAAAATTTAACCAGTTAAAATTAACATGCTCTATTAATTGACTTATATTACTGTTTTTTATTTGAAAAAAAGAAAAAAGAACAACAACAACAAGCAACAGTGAAATTCCCCCCAAAGTGTGGCACAGAGCTCTGGCTCAGGTACTGATACTCTACAAAATAACAAAATAACAGCAAACAATCAAACTTTCAAGAAGTCTGTGCTGAATAGTTTTATGTTATCCTTTTTTAAAAATGATTTTTAAAAGATTTATTTATTTAATGTATGTGAGTACACTGCAGCTGTCTTCAGACACACCAGAAGAGGCATCTGTAATGGTTGTGAGCCACCATGTGGTTGAATTGAACTTAGGACCTTTGGAAGAGCATTCAGTGCTCTTAACCATTGAGCCATCTCCCCAGCATGTTTTATGTTATCTTGACACAAGCTAAAATCATCTGAGAGCTGGGAACTTCAATTAAGAAAATGCCTTCATAAGATCAGCTGAAGGCAAAACTTATAGGGCATTTTCTTACAATTGATTGATGAGGGGAGGGCCCAACCCATTGTGGATAGTGCCATCCTTGGGTTGATAGTCTTGGGTTCTGTAAGAAAGAAGGCTAAGCAAGCCATAGGGAACAATCCAGTAAGCAACTCCCCTCCATGGCCTCAGCATTCTGGAGCTCCTGCCTCCAGGTTCTTATTTTGTTTGAGTTCCTGTCCTGGCTTCCTTCAAGGATGGACTACAATGTGGAAGTGTAAGCCAAACAAATTCCTCCCTATTGTGTTTGGTCATTGTGTTCATCACAGCAATAGAAACTAATTAAGGCAAATTGCATCTAATGCCAGTCATCATAAACACACCACACACACACACACACACACACACACACACCACAAACACCATAGCAGGTAAGCTGCTTTTCACTGTAAAAATGAGCTGTGGGAAGTGAAGAACAGAAGTAGGGCACTGCAGGGTGCATGATGGGAGTGCTCAGAACACAGAGGGCAGCACAGGGTAAGAATCCCTGAATGCTGCTGTCCCCAGCTGTTACCAACTTTTCCCACCCGCTAGATGCTGTCAGGTGGTTTGTGTGTGGCCTGTGCTTGCTTTCTTCCTGGACTTCATTCTCCTCCGGAGAATGCCCTAGTCAGGTAAGACCCGGGGAAGGAAACCAGGAAGTCTTTCTTTTTAAATAGCTTTTACTCTGTTTAGCCATCTCTAAGAGAAGGTTTAGTAACCAGGCTGCATGACAGTGTCACTCAAAAAGGACAACGTCACAGCTGCCTCTTGCTCACAGTGAAACAGGAAGAATCAAGGCAGACGACTAAGACCATTTCATCCACAAACAAACAAACAAACAAACAAACAAACAATAAAATTAGCATCTTGAGCAAATACAAACTAAGTCTTGTTCACCAAAGTAAAAAACTGGTCAGCACAAGTGGAGACTACAGAGACGACGTGTCTGCAACATGTGGCTCATTGCCTTTTGTTTCTTTTTGATTTGATACAGTGGGGAAGTTCCCTGGCTAAGTGACAATAAAGGAATCCCGAAGTTATCTGTTAGTAATAGTTTGAACCATCATGAAAAAAAATCGGAAACTATTATTTTCTGCATAAGAAGATATCTCAGAAGAGCGAAGACTGCAAGTAAGTGGTATGGCTGCCATCTTGGAGACCTGAATGCGAAGAGCATGCGCATGGGGAAAGCACTGACTCAGACTTGGTCTGACTGTGCCTTTGAGGAAGTCTTGCGGGTCTTCTGCGTGCTGATAACTGGCGGGATCTTTAGAGAGACCTCTCTAGTGAACCACACGTTATCCTACCATCAGTCTGTTCAGATGGGGTGATGCAGATGGGAGAGTCACCCAAATTGACCTTGTGCTGTGTGGAGTTTTTCAGCTTTCAGAATGTAAGCTAAATAAGCCTTTTCTCCTAATAAGCGCCCCAAACACAGGTAGTTCATGACACTAACATAAAACAAACCAATAGAAACCACATCAGTGAGCGTTGATGGAAAGTTAGCATGGCAGAGGGGGTGGGTGGTGGCCTACAGCTGACAGTTCTTTTCTGTCTGCCTTTGAAAATATTAGTATTAAGAGCAGCATCTACTGCTATAAACATGGCCCGTTTCCCCTTATTATTTGGTGATTAAAGAACATATTAGAAGCAAGAATCAAAGACTGGGGATGGGGAGAGAAGTCCACATACCAAGGTCTGAGCTGTTCCTACACAGTCGAGGGAGAAATCCACACCTCCATTGGTCATTTCGGTGATGACGTCCTGGACAGGTTTGTCTAGGTCTCTGGGATTAAGGCAGTCAGTGGCTCCCAGGGCCTTGGCTTTTGGAAACTTCTCACTGTTGATGTCAATAGCTATGATTCTGGAAGCACCTGCTATTTTACATCCAATTACAGCAGAAAGACCTACACACCCAGGCCAAAGACAGCACAAGTGGAACCAGGAGTGACCTGCAGGCAGGAAAAGTACAGAGTGACTTAAAGTTGCTGATCTTAGCTTTTTCTTTCATGAGGGAGGGTTAGACGAGGACCCAGACATGTAAGTAAATAAATAATGCTGGTTATAAAACTCTGATGTATCCAGTGGTGACAACCTGCCAGTGTGAAGACATCTTTCCAACCGAAATTTGTAATTACACAAGGACCATTCACGATTCACATATCAATTCAGAGGAGCCAGCCCAAGGGGAAGAAATTCTCTTATTTCACCTCTCCTTCAGTGATGGTAGAAAACAATTTAAAAGTCTACACAATCTCAAGGAGTTGTTTTTCCCCATTGAAATTGGGTCAGAGGTATGTATATTTCTGAATCTATATTTCTCTCTTTCTTTCTGTCTCTCTTTCTCTGTCAGTATCTCTGTCTCCATTTCTCCCTCTCTCTGTCTCTGTCTCTGTCTCTCTCTCTCTGTCTCTCTCTGTCTCTCTCTCTCTCTTTCTTTCTCTCTCTGTCTCTCTTTTCAAGACAGGGTTTCTCTGTATAGTCGCACTGTCCTGAAACTTGATCAGTAGACCAGATAGATAGATAGATAGATAGATGGATAGGGATAGACTGATAGACTGACACATATCTAATGTGTTGAGTAAAGTCAGCAGGGAGAGCTGGTACTTCTTCCTTGGAAAGTTTCAGGAATGTCTAGGAGATCGATCTTTTATTTTTACCATCTTGTCTATTTGACTGCAACCTAGTTAGCCTTAAAAGAGTGTTCAAATTCTAATAGGATCCCAGGATCAAATTCTAATAGGATCCCAGGAATACATCTTGCAAGAATATACCCTCTTAAAACCACAAAGGGATGGGAAATTGGTAAATTATTATTGATTGAGGGAGAATGATCTACAGAATCAGGGAGAGAGCGGGATAACTAAATGGAAATAGGTGGGGTTCTCCATTTGCTGTTGTCCCCAGATGAGCATTCATATTCAGAAGTCATGTTTAAATGGGCTTTATATAAATCAGGGACAAATATATTAAGCTGTAGCTTATTAAGTCAGTGTTTATGTACACAATCTAACTTAATATGCTCATACCTATTAATATTATTATTTAGAGACATCTAATAATGCACATAATCACAGAGGCTATGCTAGAGATATAGTTCAATGGTATAGCACTTTCCTAGCAGGTGCGAGTCCTGGGGTTTAATCCACAGAACATATGAAAAGAATATCACAGGGCTCATAAATGATCTCAGTAATTATAGTGACAATAAGCAACACAGCCAGTGTGAAGACAATCCTAACTCCTTTACACAGGACTGTCTCCAAGTAACCTGTGTTTGCAGACAGCCTAGCATTTAACAGTGTACCTTGGCATTGTTGATCGCAGCCCCGTAGCCTGATGAGAACCCACATCCAATTAGACATACTCTCTCCAAGTTTGCTTCATCATCAACTCTGGCAAGATTGGCTTCTGAAACCACAGTGTACTGAGAGAACGAACTGACTCCCATGAAATGGTAAATTGATCTTCCTTTGCAGGTAAACCTGCTGGTTCTGTCTTCCATGAGCTCTTGATCAATAGTGGGGTATTTAAAGTTTCTGGAGAAAGAGAAGCACACAATGAAGAAGATATATCAGATGTCATATATTTGTCATGAAAGTTTTATAGAATCTACTGGAAAGGTTGGGAAAATAACTTGATATTGTTGCATCCATACATAGTATTTCTGAGTTATGTTAGTGTCAATACCAACACACCTCTGTTGAGTGCTTTCTGTATGTCAGAAGCCCTGTAAAGGGCTATGTTACTAATTCATTTTTTTTTCTGATAGAAGGCTCAAATAAAACTAAAAATTGAACAGTACAATGACCCTCCATATGCTTACCTTCCAGCTTCCTTAACTGTCAAGTTCTGGTCAGTCAAGTTTCACCTGCCACCGACTTCTCCCATATCATATTATTTCATCTGTACTGAAATATCTCTGTACGTGTTTCTCAAGGATTCCTTTAAGTTGGCACAGTGCATTTATCAAGACTGGAGTCCTCAGTCCCATGGTTTTCCTCCTCATGCGTGCTGCTGATCATTCTACTGAGAGCTGGGTTAATGCACCTCTCTCTGTCTACTGAGAGCTGGGTTAATGTGCTTCTCTGTTTCAGCACTGCCTCTTAAATCTGAAAGTTTTAATGAAATGTCTGATTCAGATTTCACATGTTTTCACCTGGAGGTCACTGTATCTGAATATTTCTTTTTTTATGCTATTAGAATTCATGGTCATTGTCTAAACCTATCATTTCATTAAAGGTTTGCAAAAGAATATAGTTTTAATTCAACCCTGAAAACTGACATAAGTATCTTCTTATAGATGGAGAAACAGAGGCATAGATAAGAGTAATACGGTCTTAACTTTTTTTTTTTTTATAAAAGATTTGCTTATTATGTATGTATGTGTGTTTATATACACCACCTGCGTAGGTGCTCACAGAGGCCAGAAGAGGGTACTAGATCTCTCAGACCTGGAGTTACAGGTGGTCATGCAAGCCTACATAGGTGCTGATAACTGAATCCAAGTCCTCTGTGAGAGCAGTGACCACTTTTAACTGCTGAGCCCATCAGCCCAGGTTTTAACTTACTAAATAACAAGCTTCAATCAGCATTCGGGACAAACATATCTTTCCATGGTTTCAATAAAGTCAGTCTGAGGTGATTAAGATCCGTCCTGTTGAGCCCCAGTGTCTGTGTTAAAAATCTGTTTTCAGGATCTGAAGTTGTATGGCCCTGGAGTGAATTAATGTGCCTTTCCATATTCTTTCTCACTCCCCTAGAAGTAGATGTGATTTCAACTTGGAATTTATCACTCCAGCAATGTGTTTCTACTTTGTTACATACATACATAACGGTAAACTCTGGTACTGTCTTTTTGTGCCATACTATATACTATGCCCTCTAGCATCTTGTTCTTCACATGTGTGATTAGGCTACTGTATATATTTTAAGTCCAGCTATTTTTAAAATCTTTTTTTTTTTTTTTTTTTTTTTTTTTTTGGTTTTTCAAGACAGGGTTTCTCTGTGTAGTCCTGGCTATCCTGGAACTCACTCTGTAGACCAGGCTGGCCTCGAACTCAGAAATCCGCCTGCCTCTGCCTCCCAAGTGCTGGGATTAAAGGCGTGCGCCACCACCACCAGCCCAGCTATTTTTATTGTATGGTAGTCCATTGTGTTACTGTAGCATAGTGGATCAACCTGTTTTTTCACTGAAGGACACTCCTGTGGGTTTTAATTGCTCTTACAAGCCATGTGTGTTTGGAACAGTGTCTTACAGGCACATGGAAGTAGCATTAGTAAGTGGAAGGGTCCCATGTTTTCCCTCCATTTATGTTTGCCCAGTGTGTTCACGCCATGCATGTCTACTGATCCTCTTATTCCCCGTGAAGGAAGCTTACCGGAGTTTCCCACAGAGGTTTGTGAGAGGACTCAGACAGAGCTTGCACTTTTTGCACTGTGGCGCAAAGAATGGGATCACTTTGTCACCTACAAAGAAAGGCCACATGTTAGGTAGTACCTAGGATGTAGTTATAGTTTCTAGAAGCACAGCTAGGTTATGAATCAGTGGTAGAGAACTTGCCTATTTTATGCGAAGTCTCAGGCTTGCTTCCTAGCCCTCAAAAATTTTCTCTCAGATAAACCAGTGGAAAACAGTTTTTTTTTTTTTCATAGTATATACATTTTATATTCAACAAGACTATATAAGTAGCAAAAATATTTTGTTTCAGTAAGATAGAAGATTGTGAATTTTTCTTCTTTAATCTCTTCTTTAATCTCTAGGCAGCCAGGTAGCCTGAACTGGTATTAACAGGTACAGGGTTCTAGCTGGGAATCTGCTTACTTAAGTCTCTGCATGTGACTGTTCTTTACTGTCTTTTGAAACACTCTGGTTGGAACTGAGAACATCACTGTAGGACTGAGGAGGTGGGGACATGCTAGGCTAGGACACTCACTGCCCATGTTGTAGCTTTCAGATTCACCTTTAAATCCTACATACTCTAGCTCCTCGTCCAATTCCACAATGGCTTTGGTTCTTTGATGACAAAAGTGATGATGAGTCACACGTGATCAGCAGTTCATGTGTGGCAGCACCATTAGCTAATGTTATTATTTGACTTCTCACATCTGCCATTTTAGAAAAGAGAAATCCAAGTCCAATCACAAAAACCTCTGTAAGTGGCTCCTGTCATACAGCCAGTAAATGGCAGTCAGGACTAAAGGTTTATACTGGCCATACCTTCAAGGCTGCAAGGTTTTGAGGGAGCAGCCTGGTTTTGTGCTCATACTTGGAATGAAAAATACTAATATACCTCCAAGTTTAAATGCAGGGCTGATATGGCTCATCAGACGGGACAAGGCCTACACATCAGTATACACTGTATATGTTATAAAATATAATGGGCCTTTGGCTTGCTTCAGGGTATCAGGTTTTATCTTATGAACTTCCAAAATGACACTTAAGCTAACACTGACATGTGTGGTGCTTTCCCCTTAAGCCTCCTGCAAGCCTTCACTCTTTACATAACCATAAAATAAATTTCCATTTCACACGGAGGAAGTATTTGCGAGCCACAGAAGCTTCAGTGTACATTAGCCATAGAGCTTTGCTTTATAGGACAATATCTCTGTTTATGTAAATAAAGTGGTCGTATTTCTAGGCTTTATTAGGCTGTTCTGTTTGCAAATATTCTACTTCCTTGTTACACCCTAACAGATTGATGCCCCTTTGGGAAAGATGAACTATGTAAACAAAGCCAAAAAGCACAGCCATAGCACAAAAAGCAAAGACAGTTGTCAGGAGCGGTCACGGAAAAGGCTAGGACTGTCTATTTCATTGAAATCAGAAGGTGAAATACCTGGTTTGAGGTTGGTCACTCCTGGCCCAACGCTTTCTACGATTCCTGCACACTCATGGCCAAGGACTACTGGGAAGAGAGCTTTCTTCTTAGGATTGGTGGCGTTGATGTCAGTAGGACACACGCACGTGGCTATTACCTACAAAGCAAGACAGACCTGAGTTGTGATTCTACAGTGTGTTCTTAGGTCCAGTGTTATCTTGAATCATTATAGCAATCCTAGAATTTAGTAAAAGAATTACATTTCCAGGGGAAAAGAGGACATACAAAATGCACTAGGCTATATTCTTTTCTTAATTTTCCAACTTTCATTGTTTCTAGAAAAAGAAATCACAGGGTTGGTGATATCTTCTCTAGGAGACAAAAATCAAAGGTAAAAGAGACAAGAGACTAGACACCAGGCAGCGGTGAGGACATAGGTCTACACGGCTCGTTCTGCCACGTGGAGACTGCGTGAACTGTAGTAGAGGAAACAGACCTTCTGTAGTTAACAGAAACTAACCCACTCTTCAGCTGGTCCCAGTGTGACTCTTCAGATTTGTCGGTGAGGCTTCTTCCTGCATCCTCACACACAAACCTGTGATGGGTTGGTCCAAAGGAAGCATGGATAACTGTGGGCTTGCTGTTAATGCTTCTGCTCTACTCTTCCTACTGACCCATCCCTAATCCCTCCTCTTGGCACCCATGGCCTATGTGGCCTGCCTGGGAAGGCTCTCCCAGTTCTTAACCTCCTTTGCTGTGGGCTACATTTCTCTTCTTTTTAAATAACATTCCCTCATAATTAGTATTTGGAGCATAAAAAGAAAACCTAACTAATTCTAATGCAAAACAAGGTACTTTGCTAATACTTAGGCTTGGTGTCAAGATGAAGATAGTTGAGTTAGATTTCAAACCCACTGTAAAAAAAAAAAAAAAAAGAATGATATTGCCTCTTTTAAAATTTGGATCTAAAAATATAGCTGCCCATAGTGGAAAGTCAACACTCAGGGCCGTGTCTATACTGCCCAGCTAAACTCCCCACTCACCTGAATTCGAACTTCGTGAGCCTTAGGAGGAGACACTTCAATTTCTTCAATGCAAAGGGGGCTGCCAGTTTCCCAGGCAACAGCTGCCTTGCATTTAATAACCTGAAGGAGAGAGGTGGAGACTGATGGTGAGGGAAGGAGGAGGAGAGAGAGAGAGAGAGAGAGAGAGAGAGAGAGAGAGAGAGAACAAGTTTTTTTGTTTTTTTTTTTTTTTTTGCAAAAATGGACAATGCCATAATTACATGAAAAAAAGGAGTTTGTAACTAGTTGCATATACACTTACATTATTTTCAGGAGAAGAGATTTTACATTAATGTCTATGTTATAACCATTGTAATTTTTATATTTTGAAGAAACAAATACATAAAATTTCACCCTAATACTATTCCTATACATTTATCTCCATAACAAACGAGATATAATTATAAGGTTTAAGGTTTTGGTAGGTGGCCAAAGGCATTTGTAAACAGCTCAGAATTACCTGAGCTGAGGTCATCGTGTGTGTTTTTGATTTGCTACTTAGAGTGTGGTCTTTGCTCCAGCAGGTAATCCTGTCACTCTGGAGTTGTTAGAGAAGAAAGCCTCATCCTAAATCCACTAACATGATCAGCTAAGGTCTCCAGATGGTAAAAAATCTGGGAAGTGAGGCTTACACAATCAGTTTATTAGTAGAGTGTAAGTTAAATAAAAACATGTTCTCTTTGTAAGAATTGAGTAAAAGTGCATTAAAAAAAATTGAACCTAAGATTTTATAACTAATTCTTACATTATGTTTTCAGTGTAAAATTACATTTTTAATTTCAAACATAAGTAAAATTGAAAGAAAGTTGAAAGAAAGTCTATAACCCCTTGTCCTGACCACTACATAACTATTGTTGTAAATTCTCTATTGTTCTTGGGCAGTATTTAATTATGGTTTAAATTAATATTTTTTATATCACAAATGTCATGTATATTCGTTACAAGAGATTTTGAAATGGAAGAAAAAAACCCCACCTGTACGTTTATCACTTTCTCCTTACATTGAAAAGCCTTGGCGTGTCCTTACAAGGAGTCATATACACAGCATTTCAGAGTCTACATCCCATCGGTTCACGAGCCTTAACTACATGCTTACATGCTCTGCATGGATGGTTGTTAGAGCACGGGTAACTCATTTTCTCCCCCATTCCCTTTAAATCCTGTGGGAGTGCCCTGGACACTTTGGCAAATCAGAGTTGTTCTTCCCTAGAGCAGAGTTCTAGCTTAGGGACTGCTCCTATCCCTTAGTTGACTTCAGTCGCTGTGCCTCTAGTGTAACCCACAAGGAAGCATCATCAGCAAATGTGCAAAGACACAGCAGAAGCAGCAGGCAAATGCTGACAGAGGTTATTCACTTACTTTTCCCTGGGTGCCCATTTTCCTTGGGAAGCTTGCTTTGGAAGTGTCTTGCTGTCTCTGGCCTTTCACCTCTACCCAAAATGCTCTGTGTCCTGTGCTGGGACGCTGGATAAATAAATAGCACTCCTGCTGGCTGGTTCTCCAATCACAGCCTTGCTTGACCTGACATTTGTACTGTCATAGTTCATCTATAAACCCATCACTGCCAGCTGCCATCAAGATATTTTCTTTAATTAACTTAAAAAAACCTTTTATTACAATAGATCGAATAGACAAAGTCCACTAATTGTGTAAGGCTAAGATACAAATAACTACTAAGCAAAGGTCATCTTCTGTTTTACACCCTGATAACAATTTCCTTGCACATTTGTGGTTTTACTATTTATTTGTGCTTTCCTATCGAATAGTTTAATTTTACTTATTAATAAGTTTGTGTGAATAGACTCAAAGTGTATACCCTTCCAGGTTTTCCCTGTGTTTCCCCCTTAGTTCTGTTTGTTGATTGTTCACAGTGCCTGTATGTATGTATGTATGTATGTATGTATGTATGTGATGTGTGTGTGTGTGTGTGTGTGTGTATGTATGTATGTATGTATGTATTTAATGTATTTAATGTGTATGGGTATTTTGACTGCATGTGTGTACCACATGTGTGCTTGGTGCCCACAGAAACCAGAAGAGGTTGCTGGAGCCCCTAGAATTGGAGTTACAGACAGCTGGGAATTGTCATGTAGGTTCTAGGAACCCAGGCCCTCTAGAAAAGCGGCCAGTACTCTTAATTGCTGAGCCATCTTTCCAGTCATCCACAGTGGTTTAGTTGTAGTTTATTTTCTTACTGTTGAACACTCTACTGTATGAGGCCACCATAATTAGTACATCCCCCTTTCTATCTGGTGTTTCTCTTTCTAATCATGGTGAGTTATCAGCTACATAAAAATCATGTATCCATCATCCTCAGTGGTGTGGAGAGAAGTTCGATGTCTCCCAAGTTCCTTGTGCTGTATCCTGCTTTAAAGTTCGGCCCCACAGCTGACTGTTTCTCTCTGTGGTCTGGCTGTCATCTTCTGACTTTATCCTGGTTGACAGCTCCTTTGGCTACTATGGGAGTTCCAGGATGTGCAACTGTGGTGGTCAGAGCAACTCATGCTTACAGAAAGACTGGACCTCTGCCTGACTGGATGCAGAAACTCATGCTTAGAGTCAGCAGACGTGAATTTGATTCTGTGGAGGTTTGGAAGGATGTGCAATTCTTTATGGTCTTGCTTTCCTTGATTATCACTAAGGATAAGCACTTTGGAGTCTGGAGTCAGGTCACACAGCTTATAAATTAATTAATTAATTAATTGTAAAGATCATCATTATGTGACTTTTATTTCTTATAGTACTCTTAATTTTTTTTGCTTTACATATTTAAAGTTGTTTGCCTTATTTAGTGTGTGTGTGTGTGTGTGTGGTGTGTGTGTGTGTGTGTATGTGTGTCAGGAGAAGCCGAAGGGCTCAGTTCTCTTCCTTAACGATGTAGGCTCTGGGACTTGACTTCAAGTGGTCGAGCTTCGAGGCAAGTGCCTTTACTTGCTCGTCCATCTCACTGACCCTGGTTTACATATTTTACATTTTGATTATGTGAAATGTCTGTATTCTGTGTTTAAAAAGTTTAACATATTTTTGCCATCTTTGTCAATATGTTCTCTTTAGGTATGCCAGTTTTTCATCTTCTCATAGTAGTGTTCACTAGCTCTTCTTGACTTCAGTAGTTTAGTATTGAATAAAGCTATTGTACTCAACTTTTCAAAGTATGATACATGCTCTCTCTTCTACATGCTTTCTGTTGTTTTGTTCTTGTTTTTTGTTTTTTGTTTTTGAGAAGGGGTCTCTCTATGTAACCCTGGATGTCCTAGATCTTATTATGTAGACCAGGCTGGCTTTGAACTTACAGAGATCTACCTGCCTCTGCCTCTTGAGTGCTGGTTTGTTTGATTTTTACACCATGTCTGGCCTCTTTAACTGTCTTACTACCCACCCTTAATAATTCGTTGGTTTCCATCTTTATTTTTTTACTGAAACATTTTTTAAAAGTTAGTAGTCTTCTTGTAAAACAAATCAAACCTTCCAAACACCTATTCTTTTATAAAATTTCTCTGTAGCAGTGAGGTTTTCTACCATTTATCATCTCCATGTACTTTATACTACAGTCCTTCTTTCTTCCCTCCTCTTTTCTTCCTCCCTCCCTCCTTTCTTCCTCCATCCTCTTTCCTTCCTCCCTCCCTCCCTCCTTCCTTTCTTCTTCCTCTTTCCTCCCTCCCTCCCCTCCCTCCCTCCCTCCCTCCCTCCATTCTTCCTTCCTTCCTTCTCTTCTCCTCTCCTCCCTCCCCCCCTCCCCCTCCCCCCTCCTTCCTTCCTTCCTTCCTTCTCTTTCATTTCTCCCTCCCTCCCTCCTTCCTTTCTTTTTTCCTTTCTTTTTCCTTCCTTCTTCCTTGCTCCATCCCTTTACCTGCTTCCTGTTTTCTATCTCTCTTTCCTCCCTTCCCTTTCCCCCTTCCTTTCTTCTTCCTTTCCGTCCTTCCTAGCTTTCTTGGTGCTTTAGATTGGACTTGCCTTGAAAAGAGTATCTCTGTTTTTTTCCCCTCAGGGTTCTACAGCTCCCTTGGCCGTACTCTCTATAGCAGTGAGAAGCTCTGGGTAACCCCTTTAATTTCCTTCGTCCTACTGTTACTAATCTGCAGGTAGGTTTCTCACTATTTCTTGTTTGCACTGTTGTAGTAATTTTGATACTGAGTCTCCTGTTGGCACAGCTCCATCTGCAGTCCATGTTTTAAAACACTAGATTCATATCCCTAATAGTTTCTTTTAAAAAACATTTTCACATTTTTTTTTTCTTGGTATTATTGATTGTGTTTTGCTCTCTCCCTTTTTTTTCCTGCCCTCCTGACCCTCTTGCTTCTGTGCTGATGTGATTGGAGCTGTCCCACAGCTGTCTTGCCTACTGAACTCTGAGATACCCTTCAGGCATACAGGCCTTGTTTCTTCACTCCTTCTTGCCCTGCTCTTTAGGGGCCCAATACCCACATGAGCCCAACCGATGTCATGTTCATGTTCTGTTATTTGTACCTGTTCATACAATCCCATCCACTACAAGAAGAAACTTCTCTGATGATCTGTGGGTACAACAATACATCATTGGGATGGAAATGGCATTTTATTTACATGTTATGTCTTTCCTTGAGAATTTCAGAGTCCTGGAAGACACCAGATACTCTAAAATGCTGGCCAAGTTGTGTGTGTGCCGTGGGATCACAGTAATCCCCATCACATATTGGCATTAATGCATCTTCCCCTGTGCTTTCAGTCATGCTACCTTTCCATCCTCATCTTTGCTTTTGTTTTTAATGTAACCTTGTAGCTCTGGATGTCCTGGAACTCACTATGTAGACCAGACTGTCCTTGAACTCACAGAGTTCCACCTGTCTTTCCTCCTGAGTAGGATTACAGGTCAATAGCTTCTTTGAAAGTAAATGTAAACCGAAGATCCCAGAACAAAGTTATAGGTAGGTTGAAGGGTCTGCAAATGATGAGGACCAGGATTTGATCCCTAGAGACCATGTTCTAGGCCCCTGCTGGGCATGGTGGCATTTGCTTGTGACACAAGCACTGGAGAGTGAGAGACAGAAGGTTCCCTGGTGTTCACTGGCCAGCTACCCTAGTCTACAATGGGAGACGCTGTTTCAAAGTCAAGAAGGTGAAGAGTGTTCTAGAAGATTTCACTTGAGGTTGACCTGTGTCCTCCAGTTTCACACACATGTGCAGCCACATGGCCTCTCCCACCAGACACACACCCCACACATGCATTAAAATAATGACATCGTTGTTCTTAACAAAGTGGGATGAATGTGAACATAGCAGCGGTACCAGAACTCAGAGAAGAGCACAGGGAAGCTGCAGATCAGGCCTGAGTGAGCTGTGATGGGGAAAGGCCAGTGAGAAATTCTGTGAAGAGCTGTCACCTGGGAAAATCAAACCCTTTCCTGCTTTTAAACACTATTGACACATGAATTATGTGGTGTGTCTAGGTTCTGCTATTTTTCAGTGTTATTTCATTTTTAAAAAATCAATAGATTTTTAAATGGGCCAAGAAAATGTGAAGAAATGGAAAACATTTCAAAGAACTAAGAGGCAAGATCTTCAGAGCATTTTTCCACGGCTGTCCTCCAGGCTCTTAGCCTATTTTCTGAAGGCACACATATATACCTGACTCCCTTATACCTGACCCAGTCATTCCCTGTAGCAATATTGCCAGCACCCTTGGGACCCAAGCTCAGAAGTGTCACTCACTGGATCTACCTGTTCCTTAAGACCATTCATCTAAGTTCAACTGGTTTGCAGTTCTGGTGACTTCCCCAAAGACCCAGCCTAAATAAGTCACTAGAATTTCAGGATAAGGTTAAGAGTGTAATACAAAATTCTATCTATCTATCTATCTATCTATCTATTATCTATCTATCTATCTATCTATCTATCTTCTACCTACTTAGTATCTGTCACTGTACAGTTTGTGGAATGGCAGCTTTATGGTTCAGGGGTTCTATGACCATGTTTTCTATGTTGGATTTTTTGGGTAACACTTCTCTCAGTTTGGAGGCCCATTGACTGATTTGTCATTTGTCATAATACATAGTATGTATGCACTTGTAATCCAAGGGTAATCATTAACTCTTAGAGCATGTATGATACAAAACTACATGGAAGAAAAGGGAGGTCAGTTTACCACACAAATTGCATAAAGCCACTACGTGGCTTCCATAAGTCTATAAGTCATTCTAGAATGTCGAAATCCAGAATGTTAAAAATGGAGCTATTGACTATTCAGTGCCAGGTCCGATTCCCAGAAAACAAACCTTGAAAATAGGGACTTTGAAGTACCCATTCTGGCAGGGACTCAGATGAGTTTCTAGCTGGGACCTTTGTTCCTGTAGTCTCAGTCTCAGGGAAAAGAGAAGCCATGTCTCTCTCATACGTTAATTTTATAATGAGATTGGTGGCCATTTTAAGTTGTTTGTTGTTTCTGCACTGATGTAAAATTGTTGCTTACTTTTGTTTAGTGGGTCTTACCTATGTCTATGAGGCATCTCATGTGCAAAATACAGCTGTGTAGGTAACATGTTTGCTTAGTGGAGCAGGGATAGATTTGAAGTTTGTTTGATTTCAAAGTTTATATTTATTGTCAAGCTACTGTTTTGGCAGTTTTAGGCATTTGATAAAATTTGGACTCTGTAATTTTCCTGTCTTTTATTACTAGTGATTAGAATTATGAACTCTGGGACATTGTTAGTTCACCCTTAATCTTTAAGTTAATAATTGCCTGGTGATATTAGTACAAATGGTTCTGTTTAGAACTCTGGAATAAAAGATAAGATTTTTCTTCTGATGAGTATATACGGTTTAATATTGACATATCAAGCAAGTATAATTTTCTTAGTCATTCAGGTTTCAGATGGCATAACACCTCTTCAGATTTGTCCAACCGAATCCAGGCCCTTGGTGCTACAAGCCTCCTGTACCTTTCCTTCATAAACTTTTGACTTTCACTCTTGAATTTGACATGGACATGCTCAGTGGCACCCCAATTTTATCCAGTGATACCTTTTGGCAGAATGTAGTATGCAGAATTTAAATGGAACCACAAGAATTCTCTAACACTGACAAACAACACAAACTATTTGCTTATTGCAGGCCACAGCAAGAAACATGAGCAGATACATCTGAGCTGCCTGGAAGCAGGGTCAACCTCAAGAGCTGTTCTTCCAGGAGAAAAGGTCACAGTCTTGAAGTCCACAGAAAGAGATACGCAATTGATAAATATCACATACATATTGTTAATGTTGATGGAATATAAAACGAGCAGCTATAGTGTGGGACTGCATAAGGGTATCCTGGTTCTTGGCTGGGCATGGGCCTAGAACCCCGAGACTCCAAGGGAGAAACGGCAGGAGTTCGGCTACGTCCCCAGAACTCAGAGTCCTAACAAGCAGTCCAATCTCCATGGACCTACATTGTTCAGTCACGTAGGCCATTACAGCCCCTCCCAAAGTGCACTGATAGAGGGTGTAACTACAGGCCTCAGGCCTAGAGATTTACATACTAATGAAGGTCAGAGGGCGGAGCCAATTAAGCATTCCTCCCCTCCCCAGACCCTTCCTACTTCTCCCTCCCTATTTAACTCAGGTCTGCCCTGAGTTTGGGGGGGTACTTCCAGATCCATCTACCATCCGCCATGACAATAAACCCTTTTGGAACCAAGGACTTCCTCATATCATTGGGGCCTGCCGGGCCCGCCGCCTCCGAAGCCTCCAGCCCATGGAACCTGGGACCTTCCTCCGGTATGTGACACAGGCTGCCTGGAAGCCTCCAGGCAGCCTCCACCTCGCGGGTCCCGGGCCGCTGCCGCATAGGCCTGGGGCCCACAGCCTCGTGGGTCCGGGACTCCACTGCGGCCTGCCAGTTTTGTCCCACATAATGGCGCCCAGTCGATCCCTAGCCGAATCCGGACAAAAGGATCCCCAATTCCCCCTCTTTTCTCTCGGCTGTGGGTAGGCCGGCGTGCCCCCACATGCCCCCAAGTCTCAGCCCTTCCGAGGCCTCTCAGCAGCCGGTCTGAGAGCCCAGGGCCTGAGACCAGTCGATCCCTAGCGGAATCTGGGCAAAGGGATCCATAATTCCCCCTCTTTTCTCTCGGCTGTGGGTAGGCCGGCGTGCGCCCACATGCCCCCAAGTCTCAGTCCTTCCGAGGCCTCTCAGTGGTTTGAGAGCCCAGGGCTTGAGACCAGTCCCCTAGCCGAATCCGGGCAAAGGGATTCCGAATTCCCCCTATTTTCTCTCGGCTGTGGGTAGGCTGGTTGTGCGCCCACATGCCCCGGTCTCAGTCCTTCCGAGGCCTCTCAGTGGTTTGAGAGCCCAGGGCTTGAGAACAGTCGGTCCCTACTAGCCGAATCCGGGCAAAGGGACCCCCAATCGAAGAGCTCTGCACCCCCGTGGAACCAAACTGAGTTTGTTCCCTGCCCAAGTACGAGCCCAGCCATGTCTACTTGGTGCGGTGTGAGACAAACACAGCCAAACCTTCTGCGGCCTCCTTTTCCCTGGTGTTGCATGAAATGGACTCAGCCAGAATCCTGTGCACTCCTGCCATGCTGAACTACCATCCCAGCCTACTGCGTCATGGCAGACACATGGACCCACAACGCAACAGAGACTCATGCCCGCGAGTGCCCATTCTCGGGCCTACATCATTCCCTACAGGTGGTAGAGGATGTGGGCAAAGCCAGCTCCAAGAGTACCCCCCGCTGGTGCCTGCCAAGAACCTCTCCACGGAACCGTGAGTAACTCCAGCCTAGTTCACAAGACTAGGCAGGTCTCTCACTATCCCCCCTCCTCTCTCTCTCCCTCTCTCCCCTCCACGTGTTCTCCAGCTCAAGGGCAAGATGGCGGCGACTTCCTAGCCTCCACTCTGCCCATCCCCCAGATCCACAGAGAAGGCTCTTTCACAGCTAACTGCTGTCTTTAAGGCCACAGTGCCTGCTGCGATCTTCGTTCTAAGACTCTTTTCCTTGAGCGAGAGACTCCTTGAGGCTGAGACTGTCCTGTTCCTCTTAAAAAGCTCTGACTTCAGTCTTTAACACACTGCCTGCTAGCATAGGTTTCTCTCTTCCCACGTGTTCTCCAACTCAACAAGATGGCGGCGACACTCTAATCTCTGCTCTCTGCCCCTCCCTCAGGGGTCAGCCTTTCATGCTCTGCCTGCTAGCTTCTCATGAACACTGGCTCTGAACTCTAGTCCCCAGTGATTTTTCCCTCAGGGGGTCAGTCTTTCACAGGCTGCCTGCTAGCCTAACATAGACTTCCCCCACTCCTCCGTCATTTGCAGCCAGTTCTGGCTGCCTGAAGCAACAGGGCTGGCACCCTGGTTGCTCCCCTTCCCCTTCACCTCCTAGGTCATTTGCGGCCAGCTACAGCCCAGCTGGTTTGCCTGAAGTCCCTTTGCCCCTGTGTTCCTTTCAGTTTCTTTCTAGCGGCTAAAACTCCAGGCTGAGCCTGGAGAAACTGCACCAACTCCCAGCTTCTCCCAAGAGCTGCCAGCTACACGCCAGCTTCCATGTGTCTCTCTCCCATAACTCAGTCTCTCACACAGAACTTCACTCTTACTGACTCTTCTATCAAGCCTCTAAGTTTTTCTTCAAGGTTGGCCTTTTACTTCTAAGAAAAACAAATGGGGAATACCCTGGCCTCTCTGCTAGAGCACCCAGCCGCCACATGGCAGAGCAGGCCCCTCCCCCCACTGCTTCTAAACCCGCCATTAATGCCTTTTCTTCCCAATAGGAAGACCTAAAACAACAGTGTTTGTGCTTTTCAACCCAAAATTTTTTCGCTTTTTCTTACTCACAAGTGCCTTCTAAGACAAATTTCCTCAAACACCTTTGCCTTTCCAGGATCTTAACGACAGACCTTGATGTGCTTGTTCCCAAGTGACTTAATGCTTAATACTCAGCCTTTGCAGAAACCCCCATGCCGGGGTGCTGCTTTCCTGTTTTGATCATCCTATAGGTGCTCCCACAAGTCCAGTGGAGATGCCATCTTCTGGAACCTGCCTGAGATGCCAAGCTGCCTTCTCCTCAGCCATCTCGTCAGACTGCAGATTCCAGAGACACGCTGAGATCCAGACAGAAAGCCACCTCCTGGAACCTGCCTAGGAGGCCAAGCTTCTTCTTCCAGCTACACTGCTTAACAGAAGACTCAAAGCTAAATCTTACAGAGACAGATCCAGACCTTCAGCACAGATGAACTCTTTTTCCAAAGTCAAATAGTAAAGTTACATGTAGTGAGAAAACTTAATGTCTATCTAGATTAGTCAGATGTTATTACCTCAACTGTATCACCTATATTCAATGATTCAGTTGATCCTTGCCTTCCCAACCCACCCTCAACTCCCCTTCCTTCCAACCCCCACCCTCAATCCCTTACCTGTGACTTAATTGGCTAATCTCTTGCCTTAATAGTGCTTTCTTTTAACTTCCTCATGCAAAATTTTACCCAGATGAACAGTGACCCCCCTTTTTTAAAAAAGTAAAGGGAGGAGATGTGGGACTGCATAAGGATCCTGGTTCTTGGCTGGGCATGGGCCTAGAACCCCGAGACTCAAGGGAGAAACGGCAGATTCGGCTATCTCCCAAACTCAGAGTCCTAACAAGCAGTCCAATCCCATGGACCTACATTGTTCAGTCACGTAGGCCATTACAGCCTCCTCCAAAGTGCACTGGTAGAGGGTGATAACTACAGGCCTCGGCCCTAGAGATTTACATACTAATGAAGGTCAGGGCCGGAGCCATTAAGCATTCCTCCCTCTCCCGAGACCCTTCCTACTCTCCCTCCCTATTTAACTAGGTTGCCCTGAGTTTGGGGGGATACTCCAGATCCATCTACCATCCGCCATGACAATAAACCCTTTGGAACCAAGGACTTCCTCATATCATTGGGGCCTGCCGGGCCCCGCCCCTCGAAGCCTCCAGCCCATGGAACCTGGGACCTTCCTCCGGTATGTGACACAGGCTGCCTGGAAGCCTCCAGGCAGCCTCCACCTCGCGGGTCCCGGGCCGCTGCCGCATAGGCCTGGGGCCCACAGCCTCGTGGGTCCGGGACTCCACTGCGGCCTGCCAGTTTTGTCCCACACTATAGGTCGAACACATTTGTATCCTTCTAATGTGAAGAAACAAAGCACAGCCACTGGAGCACACAAGAAGCCTGGCTGAGGAGGCAAACCTGTGTTCAAGGCCTTCCACGCACACAGTGCTTAACTGGTATCTAAAGTTCACTCCAGCATGTAAGATCTGTCTTTCAGTACAAAATAAGTCCACTTTGAAGTTCTTGGTTTTAAAATGTTTATTGCATTTTGTGATGAACACTCTCTGCGTGCATGCATTTATTATGTTATTCTTAGGAGACTGACAGCTTTATGAAGGTGAGGACCATGTCTGCTCTGTTAAAATCACACACACGATTCCTGCCTAGCAACAGGGCCTGGCCTGCTGTCCTTATACAAGCTGTCTCCTGAATGTCGAACGAGTGAGCTCAACATTTTCATAATGAACCATGTTCGGTGAGAGACCGAGTTTGGCCTCTGAAGCAAGAATGTCGCTACTGTTTGGAAAGTCTCTTCCTTACTGTTAAAGACACTACACAGTTTGGATGTGGAGCTTAGAGGAGTCGTGCCGGAACTGGGCTTGACGTTCCTCCTTGCTGGCTTACTTTCAGTGTTGGAAGTGCTGTCCATGCCTCTGGGGGAGAAAGGTCACAAATAGTCCTACTCACTGTAGACCCTGAGTGTTACACTACTGCCCATGCGTGCGTAGTGACAGAAGTAGCCAGCTGTTTTCTGCTTGGATTTGAGGCTTACTCCAAAGGAGGGATTTCATTAGTGGTGTGTAAAGTAACCCTGTAGGAAGACGGTGGTTTTGGCAATTGTATTTCCTGCTGGGGAAGCTCCTGCTGCTTTGTTAAGTTGACATGTCACACCTGTCAGATGCCTTCTAAATAACTGCCTTTATGACTAGAGATTTCTCGTCACCAGAGAGCTCTGAAGTCCACAGTACTGACTGCTTTCCACCCTTTATTGCTTGTGTGAGTTCGTTTTCCATTACTATAAGAAATAGATGATAATTTTTTAAAACGAGGAAAGATTAGTGGACATGGTAGTACATGTGAGTAATCCAAATTCTCAGGAGGCTGAGACAGGAGGATTGGGCATTTGAGGGTCGCTTGTGGTACATGGCGATACCCTAGGTGCGGGGAGGGCTGGGGGAAAGGCTCATTTTGGAAGTTGGTTGGCTCATTCCTTTTGACCCTATGATGATTGTACATAGCGGAAGAAATCTTTTATGGTAACAACTTAAAGAACAAAAGGAAGAGCCAGGCTGTCAGGGGCAGCCCTGCTTACACACTGAAGGCCTAAAATCAGACATAGGCCTAAAAGACATACATGCCTGCTAACACAAAGTCTTCGGTCTCTGTAGGAAAACACTGAAACAGATGGCTGTAAGCTATTGTAAACAAGCAACTTTGGTGGAAAATTGCCAGCCTAAATAGTCATAGACCTTGTAAATAGGTAGTCTTGGTGGATAGTACCAACTTAGATAAGGACAAGTGAATCATAGTCAGAGTCACAGTGACATGTCCCCTGAACCTTCACCCAGTTGATAATCTGTTCTAGAAGATATCTGTACTCCCCCTGAACACCTACACTCCTGCATCATCCCCTTCCCCACATCCTGCCTTTTTGTATATATAACCCCTGTGTGAGAAAAGTAAAAAATTATAGTTTGATCAGCCTATAAACAAGCCATGATTCTTTGCATTTGCCTGTCCCCCATCTTCTCTTTCAGATGATCTCCCCAGACCCTGTTTAATGCCCTGCTGGCCAGGACACCAGGCATTCTCCCATCAGTTCAAGGCCATGCTCTTACTGACCTGAGACCTCTCACTGTGTCTCAGCTCTTGAATGTTTCCTACCTCTCTATAGTGTCATGGGCTGGGGATCAAGGCTCTAACACATGTCCTTTTGGGAGACACTTTCCTAGTCAGTCACACGGTCTACTTAGATGACTAGATCCATCTTGCTTCTGATGGTGAAGTATTGCTTCCTGGCCACTGTTATTTCAGACTCCTATCATCCCAGGAGCCTAGGGAATTTCCCAACTTGGATCTGGCTTATTCCAGATACAAATCTGAGTTTCTCATTGAGGCCAGTGCCCTCACCCCTGTCTTTGTGGCCCTAAATAATGACATATTTCTTACTGCCTCAGTGAAAGAGCTGTGTTCCTTGAAGTCACCCAGGGAATTTAGTCATATGCCAGACTTCAATTCGTCTTACAGACTTACACTGCCTGCTGTTCAGAGCCCCTTGACTTCTTCCTTCGTCCTGTCAAGGCAGCTCTGTGATTGCTTGTGGGCTAGTGTTTTTATCTCAGACTGTAAGGCACTGGCTTAGTAGGATGCCAATGATGTTAGATCTTCTGGCATTAAGTTCCCAGTTTCAGATGGGTGTTCAACCTCTCCCTTACGTTCTGCTCTCCTGGCCTCGTGTGCTCTTCACCAATCTCATTTGCTTTTCTAGGCCTCAGAGTTATCTATAAGCCAAGTCTGTATTTTCTTTTGCAAATCATTTTCCTAGTCAAGGAAAGAATTGACCTTTGGCCTTATTTAGTGGCCTAGAAACCATGAAGGAGTGTAGGGGCATTCCCCAAAGAGAGTAAGCATGTCTTATGAAGTCGTTTACCTTAGAAAGGCTCCCCATGGTCTCTAGTCCAGGGGAGACTAGAACCCCATAATAAGGGGAGAGAAACATTGTATCTTTTATTGGCATATTTTGTTTGCACGAAATAATGTTTTTCATTGTGACATTCTCATGCATGTACGCAAGTCCTTTAACTATACTCCCCTCCTCTCACCGCCATCTGCCTCCTGAGGATAACTCCCGCCCTAAAGAGTCTCCTTTCATGTCCTTTAAATGAGTTACTTTTGTTGTTTTAAATCCTACCTCTGTATATCTCTCTGGGTGTGTGCATGTGAAGTTACAGAAGCCAGTGGTAGTTGATCCCCTGAAGCTGGAATTTTAGGCGTTGTTAGCCACCTTTTGTGGGTACTGGGATCTGAACTTGGATCTCTGAAAGAGCTGAGCCATCTCTCCAGCCCTATCTTGCTTGAAAAATATTTTTTTAAAACAATCATCAGCATTATGAGAGAAAACTTGACACTTGTCTTTCTGTTCCAGGGTGACTTTCCTTAGTATGATGATTTATAGTTTATCCATTTTTATTCAAACGACACAGTTTCACTTTTATGGTTGACAGAAACTTTACTGGGTATATGTACATACTTCATCCATCCATTAATAGATATATAGGTTGAGTCTGTAGCTTGGCTGTGAATAGTGCACATGGTGATTTGAGTAATAATGGCCTCCAGAGCCTCATATATTTAATGCTTAGTTACCAGTTGGTGGAAACTGTTTAAGAAGGACTAGGAGGTATGGCCTTGTTGGAGGAGGTATGCCATTGTAGGTTTTGAAATTTCAAATGCCCATGCCAGCCATGCAGCCCTTGCCTGCTGCCTGTAGATTAGGATCTAAAGCTGATGCTCCTGCACCATGTCTGTCTGCTTCCTGCCATGTTGATTATGGACTAACCTAAAACTATCAGCAAGCCCCCAATGAAGTGACTTCTTTTATAGAAGTTGCCTTAATCATGGTGTGTTTTCACACCAGTAGAACAGTAACTGGGACAAGTGCAGCAATAAACAAGGGCCTTAGGGATCCCCGAAGCTAGAAAGGTGCCGGAAGATCTAGCGTTAAAGTTCCCAAGATAGTCTCATTTTAGTGTTCAAATCCACCTCATCTTCATCAGGGTTCTGACTTTAGTCTTAGAGATTTATTGGAATTACGGATTAAAACGCTTCAATTTGGATAATCTCTTGGACAAACCCTAGACTTGATTTTCAATCCAAATAGTCTTCTAATGATGGGATGACCCGACCCACGGGCCTTGGTTATTCGTGGGGTCCAGAGGAGGGACCATCACCTGAAAAATAAACATGGGAGAAGAGAGAGAAAACGGAGATCCTGCAGGCAGTTTTGTCAAGATCTCACTTTAATGTGGGGGCAATTTTCAATATATAGTCTTGGGGAAGGAGGAGGGCAAAGGTCTTCTGGAAGAGCAGACAGTGTTCTTAATAGCCGAGCCATTTCTCCAGCTCCCAGGAAATGCCAGATGTTCTTTAAGTTTACTGAGACCTGAGATCTGAGGGAGCCTATCTTTTTAACCTGGTACTAATTAACAGCAGGTGACTCTCTGAGGCTCTCTTGAAACAATGGGTAGCTCCCTGGCTTATCTCTTGACAGAGCAAGAGAATCTTCTTTGGTCGAAGGTCAGGTTTTTCCCAGAGGAGGCAGTTCCTCATAAAAGCAGTTTACAATTTTTATAAGCTAGGATGGTGGTCCAGGGTCCCCAACAATGGGAGAGAAGCAGAACTTAAGTTCACTGGGTTTTGTTCCCATCCCAGTTCACCACAAGGGAGACTCTTATAAGACTGTGCCACAGAGCATGCTGGGAGATTAACGCCCCCTGAATTAACACCTATGCATCAGCAACTTGCTGCTTGACAGATTAGACACAAATGTGCTATAAAGTTTTTGTTGGCCATGAATCTGACAGCATACAAGCTTAGCTCAGGAGGTCCCCGTTGCATGTGCTGACCAGAACTGCTGTCATCGTAAGGCTCATCTCTGAAAGAATTTGCTTCCAAGTTCCTTCTCAGGTCACTGACAGGCCTCTAGGTCAACTTCAGCCTCACAGGTTCTCTCCCCAGGGCTGCTACCCAAAATGCATCACAGGACAGGGTCACTACCCTGCGTGCCAACTGAGTCTCCCACTTCACAGCACCCACTGCATGTACTGAGGCTCAACTACTCCCTCTGAGGTTTTCCTCATCTCATAGGCAGGAAGAATTTCCCCTCTGTTTTGCTACCTGCTTGTAATAATGCTTTTTATACTGAATTTTAATTATTTGCCTATCTTAGATGTTGTGCTATCCAAGTCTCACAAGACATAGACTAATAAACCATTAGTGTTGTGATTAGTTAACCGACTATCAGAGCTCATGGAAAAGACAGAGAAAAGCTAGTGGACTGCTTTAGGATCACGGAAGCCATTCTGGTGGTGGTTGTCTGGCTTTAGAAGCAAGTTGGAGAGGAATAGTTGGGAGCAGTAAACATGTTTTGAAGTTATAGTGTAGGTTAATGACAAATGCCACCACCAGGGGGAGTGCTAGCACTAACTTACAACATTTAATAGAAAATTGAGACCGTGAAGGATGTTAAACCATCACACATTTGGGGGAACCTCAACATGATGGAAAGTCAGAATTTCCCAGAAAGGTGACTAAGACCCCGTTCTTCAAGCTACTCTGAATGTCTTTTTATGACTTCCTCCTCTTATTGAGGCTTCCAGTGGATGGACTTAGACTTAATTGAATTGTTGGCCAGGGGCCTTCGACAAACCCCAGGTTGTATGCTAAGATGGAATGCTGCTTTCTGCAAACTGACAGAGAAATCTCATTGTTGAGGACGATGCCCACCCAGCTCACTGGAGAGGTTGAGCTGGTGCCTGAATGGAGTGGAATGGTGCTCTACATTCTCATGTCTTTGGTGTGAGAAAGGATTTTGCAGCCTCCTGAAAAAGAAATGTGGCCGCCAGCCCAGCCACAAAACCTTTGAGCTACAGTCTGTCCTGCCTACAGAATATGCTAGGGCACTGGTGGCACAGAACTGTGAGAGTAACCAGCAGATGTCTGCTTTGACCTAAGGCCCAGTCTGTGAGAAGGAACTCATACCAGACACTGCTCAGGTAACCGAGAACCAAAGGCTAAATTGCACAGAAACTTAGAGTAAAACCAAACAAGATAGAAAAAAACAGAAAAAAAGAAGAAACAGACAAGAAAATAATCCCAAATGATATCCTGCTTTATTCATAGATCAGAGTCTTCTCCAGTCATCATCAGAGAGGCTTTCTTCAACAGCAGATCGGAACAGAACAGATACAGAGACCCACAGCCAGACATGCAGAGAAAGAGGTGAGGGGAAGGGAGAGAGAGAGAGAGAGAGAGAGAGAGAGAAAGAGAGAGAGAGACTGGCTGGGAACAGATAGAAACAGAAAGAGAGAGAGAACGGGGTGGGTCTGGGATTAGATAAGCCATGATAGAACCCATAAACCATCCCGTGTAGTTGTTACCCACAGAAGCACTGTGCTTAGAAATTGCAAAGATGGTTTGCTTGGTGGTTGGGACAGGATCATTAAAAGTGGCTGAAGTGGTGGGGCTTAGAGGCAGGTCACAGGTTTATATGACCTTACCTTGAGAGTTAACTTCCATCTACCAACAGTGGTGACACAGAGAGTCATTGCTGGTATAATATTTTTGATCGGGCATTAATTGGAAGAAGACAAGGAAGCTGCTTTGGTGTTTTAGAAGTTTTCAATGAGCTCCAGCATGAGCAGATGCACGAAGAGGTGTAAAGAAGCAGAGTGGGGTAGGGTAGCTCATACTGTAACCTCAGTACATGGAAGGTTCTGGCAGAATCTTAGGCTGAGGCCAGCCTGTGCTACATGGTGAAAGCCTACCTCTCCAACGGGGAGATAGTTGTCGAGATATACAGAGTACCTTGAAGAATTGGGTTCTGTTAACATCTGTCTGGGAAACTCTTGACTCATGATGAGGTTCCACGGAGTTCACACTGTTATGACAGTTGGTTTAGGGGCACAGCAGGCAAGAAGATGGTTTGAAGTGGAAGGCAGGGGCAGGGTGAGTAGAGATTTCCAGTTCAGACTTGGGAAGATCGGGAAGATGCCTCCCTCATCCAGAGCGAATAGGTTTGATAGTACCTCCCTCCCTCTGTGCAGGGAACAGGTATCTCAAAGGAGAGGCCAGAAGCTCACCGTATGGTGCTCCTCAGCTTGGGGATCACTTACCTGAGAAATCTTACATCCAGAGAGAAGCACAATGGGTAGGCAGGACTGGGCAAGTTCTCATTTCCTGACCAGTCTTGAATGACAAAGCTATTTGGTCTAGGCACAAGATATTCTATTTTGCTCTCCCAATGTCAACAGTACTGTCTGATCCAGTAGTCCTGAATCTGGCAGAACCCTTGCTAAGGAAGTCTTTTAGTACAAAGGGCAATTCTGTTCTGTGGACTGGGGTCAGGGGTTGCTAAGAGTTTTTATATGTAGAGAATAAAGAAGGAAGCCCCACCCTAAGACAGCTGTCATTGTCAATCCTAGGTCTAGGAGAATAAGAGGGGCTCGTGCAAGGGTCAAAGGGTCAAGAGAGGGTAAGATGTCAAAACTACTCCTGAGTCTTGTCCTCTTAGCTACTTCTCATAAGAAAAGCATCTATGGGACACACTAATAAGAGGCTGAACATTTACTGTCCCTTTCTGAGGAGTGTTAAGTAGGAAACTTCTGTAACCATCTCTTTAGGGTGTGTCTCTCAATAAATCACAAGACTCTATTCACTACCCCCAACTCCCATCCCTTTTCTGAATTCCGAGAAGTTGGAGCTGCCCAAAGTTAACCTTCCTGGATAAGTGAGGAAGGCTGATTTTCTTTGTCAATGCAGGAGAGAGGAGAGCCATTGAGTTATCGTAAGGGAAGGGTGGGTTAAGGCTGAGCTAATCCGCTTCAGGTTAACTTGAGTCTTCGAGAAATTTATTAGTGGGATGTTTTATTTCTTAAAGGATTTATTTTGTTTGTAGTGTTTTTGGTGTGTGTGTGTGTTTTGTACATATGAGTTCTGATGCCTGCAGAAGTCATAGGATCCCCAGGAGCTACAGCTACAGGTCGTGGTCAGAGCTACCTGTTGTGAACACTAGGAACTGAACTCAGGTCCGCTGCAAGAGCAGCGTGTACTCTTACTGCTGAACAATCTGAAACTTTAAGTCCAGATAAAACACTTCCTTCTCTCAGGTTTTTTTTTGTTTTTTTTTTTTTGTTTTGTTTGTTTGATTTTGGTTTTTTTGAGACAGGGTCTCTGTGTAGCCCTGGCTGTCCTGGAACTCACTCTGTGGACCAGGCTGGCCTCGAACTCAGAAATTCGCCTGCCTCTGCCTCCCAAGTGCTGGAATTAAAGGCGTGCGCCACCACCGCCCGGCCTAAGTTTTTTTTTTTCCTTCTGACATTGATTGACAGGCATGGACAGGGATTCGAACTCGGGAGAGACTGACGGCCGCCTCCGACTCCGGAGCGCAGCAACTGCTGTGGTGCGCCACTGCCTGCCGGCTTCTCTCAGGTTTCTTATCAAACAGAAGTAACTAAGATGGGGCGCTTTATTTCATTAAAAAATTAATGTACTTTATTTCTATATTTTTCAAAATAGATTTATTTTTGTTTTATGTGTATGGATGTTTTGCCTGCATGTATGTCTGTATGCTGTGTACATGCAATGTCTGTGGAGGCCAGAAGAGGGCACTGGATCTCCTGGAAGTGGAGTTGCAGGTGATTGTGAGCTGCCATCTATGTGTTTGGACCTGAAACCTGGGCCATCAGAAAGAGTGGCCAGTGCTCTTAACCACTGAGCCATCTCTTCATTGTCTTCAATTTATTTTTCACTGATGTATAGAAGTATAAAGTCATACATAATTATGAAGCAGCATGTGATTACACTTTAGGATGTTGTATTATTCCTGAAAAATAATTTATTTATGAGAACAGGATACAAAATCCTTTCTTTTGGTATGTGAAACACACAGTGTGTTATCTGTCCTCACCTTACAACTGTTAATAGCATACCAGCACTTTGTATTTTTCTACATTCCAGAAGTACATTGCAATCGAATGCTGTCTTTTCACTAAGGTATCAGCTTCTCTTGCTGGGCAGAAGCTTTTAGGTTGACTCTAATCATTTGTCTAATTTTCTTTCATTTCCTATGCCTAGGGGACGTTGTTTGACAATTCCTTGCCCATTTTCAATGTCCAGAATTGTTCCCTCTGTTTTCTTATAGTAGTTTAGTGGTTTCAGTCCTCCATTGAAGACCTTAGTGTGCTTAGAGCTCACTTTTGTGACTGGCTCAAGAGAAAGGGGAAGTCTAGCATTATTTTTTTGCATGTGGGAAAATATCTTATTTTCTATATCTAATTTTCCTAGGACCAATAATTGAAAAGGCCCTGCTTCCTCTGATGTATCTTCTTAGCATCTTCTTAGCCTTTATTGCATGTGTTCAGGTTTTCCTGGCTCTGTTCAGTTCCATTGGTCTGTGATTCTGGTTTTCTGCCAAACCATGTTGCTTTGGTCACTATGGCTCTGTATTTTGGAGTATAATGGCTCCTGTTTTGCACTTTAAGATCAGAATTACTTTGTCTATTTGCATTTTTGAGGTTTCATACAGATTTGAAGGCTATTTTTAATCTGTGAGGATTTTTACTGGTGTTTTTGTTAAGACTTCATTGAATCTGTAGATATCTTTGGATAGCATGAACACTTAACAGTATAGATTCTTCTAATTCTTGAATTCATGAACAAAGAATCTTTTCATTTTTGTATATATTTAAATATGTCTATATTTGAGAAATGGTCAATTCTACACAATCAAGTTGTGTAGAATTTGCTATGTGACCAGTCTAGTCCTGAACTCATAGTCTATTTTCCTTGGCCACCAAGATGCTTGGATTAAAGAAATGTATCACCATACTCTGCAAAGTTTTATACTTTTTATTTTTAGAGATATTTCATCTTTGATTAAATTTGTTTCTATGTTACTAATTTATTTGTGAGATAAATCTCATAGCAGTTGTGATATTGCTTCCTTGATTTCCATATCAGATAACTTGTTATTGTTGTTTTGCGGTCTAAACATTTTTTTTTTTTGTGGCCTAAACATTAACTCAATTGTTTATCAGTTCCACTAACTTCTCTGGTGGGAATTCTGCACCTTGTGAACAACATACAGAGCTTTATGTGTGGATCTATACACCATGGGAAAGATCCAGTGAGTGTGGAAATGTGTGTCCCTAGGCAGAGACAGCTGTGCCAATGGAGCATCTTGGTGTGCCTTCATCTGCTATTGGGTCATTCAAATCAACCTTATCATAGCTGTAAAAGGGAGGCTGGTACTCCATGGCACTGGGACACATGAGAATAATTTTGATGGTGTGGTCAGTTGAGAAGCTTGATACGAGGTTGTTGCTGAGTGAATGAAAGGCAAGAAAATAGAAAAGCACGGTGTAGCAGATTCTTTTAAATCATGATACACGATGAACTGTGTAGATCCTCTAATTATGGTAGCAGGACACAGCGGATACTGAAAAAAGAGAAGAAGAAAGAGAAAACATTGAGGAATTTCCGACGCACCATGTGTTTTGGATTCAGATTCTCCTGTTTTAGACCTATGAACTAGAGTTGCTTCCTTTGATATTGGGTAAAAAGGGGGGGCAGATTAACAAGCTGGGAGAAAAATGAACAAAGCAATGTGCAGTTCTCAGGGTAATAGAGTAGGTAGGGAGCTTTAACTGTCAGAAGTGCTGATGCCATTATGGTCAGTCTCTACTGGGATGAGGTCAGCATTAGGAATCTTATAGACGATCCCCACACTGAAATAAAACACGAAAATGACAACATTTCTCTTGTAAAATGGCTTCAGTCTTTCTTTCCATATTTTATCTTACTGTGGCGAGGAGTGGAGGATAGAGGTGAGCCAAGGTGTGCATAAGGAAGTCAGAGGACAGCCTTGTGCAGTCGGGTCCCTCCTACCATCTCTATGGGGATTGGGGGATTAAACCCAGGATATTCATCATTGCAGTAAGTGTTTTTACCTGCAGAGTCTTTTATCCAGCTCTGTAAATTGTGTTCCTAAACTCAGATCCTAACTTTATGGGATGGCATCTTTACTTCCATCTTGTATAAAGAAATAATGTGAATGCTATCTACTACCTTAATACTTCCAGGAGCATGTATTTTATAAGTCAGCAATAAAGCAAAATTCAGAGGGCAAGGGGAGATCTTTGTCTGTGCAGACTGTAGCAGTGACAACCCTCTGTCCCCACATCCACACACAGACAAAAGTGACCTGCGTGATTACCATTGCCCGCTTTTCATTAGCTGAACTGCCTCGTTGACCTCACTGAGAGCCAGGGTGTGGCTGATCAGGGGATCTAGGTTAAACTTCTTTGCCATGTAGTCAGAAACCAGCTTAGGGATTTCCTCTTTGGTTTTCCAGCCTGGAAATACACAAAACAGCACAGACTTATGAAGGGGTCTACTCATGAGGTTTCAATATAAAAGAAAGACCATGTTAGGAATGGGGTGTGGATTTGATAATACCATATATGCATGCATGGAATTCTCAAATGATTACCAAAGAGATTTAAAAAAAGGAAGGATGATGGGAGGAAAGAAAGGCCATGTTAGACTGCTAGAGATGTTTTGTGCCTCACCCACTTGCCCCAGTCAGGACAGGTACTGTTCCCACCACACAGCCAACACACAGGATTCTGCTCCTCTGGGGGACCACTGATGTCTCTGACAGAGGAAGTAATACAAAGCCAATAGAAACTAAATTTCATCTGTGTTGTTCCAACCTTGGATCTAATCTCGGTAGATCATCGAATTCAACTGTATAATGAAGGCCACAGTCTTGGGATGCATGGTCTGAATGAATTAAAAGGGTAGAAACAGGGGTTGGGGAAGTAGTTCTGCTGGGAGAACGTGGGGCTATGTATACAGGGCTCTAGGTTCAGTCCTCAGCACTGCACTCTCTAAAAACATAGAAATGCCTCTCTCTGTACATGTGCATGCATCCACGTGTGTGCGGATGTGCGTGCGTGTGCATTTGTGTGCACACACAGCTCTGTCTCTGTGTTTTGACATGCAGCTCCATGAACAATCCAAATAATGGATGGGAAGAGAAGAACATGATGAGCATTTCCAGAGAAGCAGAAAATGAGTGTGTAGAAACTATTCAAATGTGTCTTCTGAGAGTAAAGATGAGGCCAGCTGAAGCAACACAAGCTTCACGATGTATTTTCTCTATTCTTCTGAGTTTCAAAAAGGGTATGCATTTCACACTGTGCCAAGTACCTTGGCCAATGTGAGAGGATTTTGGCAGCTGCCTGATTACCTTTAAAGAGAAAAATAGGTAAGACGTAGGAGGTGGCTCAGTAGTTAGAGCACTGGACATTCTTCTAGAGGACCTGGGTACCATTTGTTATACCCACATGACAGTATACAACTGTCTATAACTCTGTTACCAGGGGATTTGACACCCTCTTCAGGCCTCCATGGGCACAACTTGTATATGTGGTATATGTAGGCAAAACATCCACACATATAAAATAAATAATTAAAAAATAAAGATGCACTCAATGTCATGGTTTATCCTGTAAAAGAGACAAGATTCATTTTTATTAATATTTTAAATTATGTATATGTGTTTGAATGTATGCATGTTTGTTCAGGTGCACGTGTTCACATGTATGTGTGTGCAGGTGCCCTAGGAGGCCAGAGACATTGGATCTTCTGATCATGTGGGATTTAGGAACTCAGGTCCTTTGCAAAACACACATGCTTGTAACTGCTGAGCCTTCTTTGCAAGCCTCATGCTTGCTTTTCTCCGTTCCAATGAATGTCAGGTTCTCTAGGCTTCCTACCTAGTCTCAAAACAGTCCCAAACTTTCCTAACAGTTAACTTTTCTATACATAACTACAAATTCTAACTAGTGGTATCTGTTCCCATCTTTGAGTCTCATCAACTTCTTCTTCTTCTCTTCTCTTCTCTTCTCTCTCTTCCTTTCTCTTCTCTTCTCTTCTCTTCTCTTCTCTTCTTTTTACTGGTGATAATAACGAAGCATTTTGTATGTAGGTAAAAAGCCACTTTTGTCGTTATTTCTTATTTCAATGGAAGAACATCAAGAGAGGCACTGGGCTGGGGAGGTGGCTCAGTGGGCAGAAGTACTTGTGAAAGCCCGGAGAACTGACGGGATTCCTGGAAGCCTTTAAAGGTGGAAGGGAGTTTTCCACCTCTGAATGGAGTGGAAGAGAATTTTGTGGGACTTAATCCGCAAAATTGCCCTTTGACCTCTACGTATGCACTGAGACATGCATTTTCCCGCCTTCACATCCACACACTAAAACAAAGTAAAATGAATAGAGAGGGAAGGCCCCAGGCACATAGACAAAATTAGGCCATGTTTCTCACAAAGTAAGACCAGGTTGTTTCTCAGCAAGGACACTAATTGGATTTTAAGTAGGGGAAGTTCTTCATTGGACACACTGGAGGAGGTTGGGAGATCTGTCTGCTCAACACAAATAACAACCTTGATTGAAAATTGTAAAACCAGAGGACTCTACTCTCTGTCTGTAGGAGGAATTAACTTCATTTGTGAGCATGGAATGATTATTTAAGTGGTTGAAGAATTTGTTTGTTTCTGAGGGTTAAGATAACATGATCTGTTTTTACAAAGCTTAGTTAGACACGTACCTTCGAAGGGCACAGCATAAGGAAAGAGCTGTGCTGTATACCCAGGGATCCAAATAGAGGAACTGGAGCTACAGTGCTCAGCTGAATCAGGCCTCACCTCCCTTACAGGCCTTGCCATTCGCTCATGGTATAAATGAAATGGGTAAGTCTCCTAATGTCTGACAGTCCATGGCCACCAATAGCTTGGCCATCACAGCTCCAATAGCTTGACCAGTGTTCAGCAATCTCTAAATTTCATGTTTTTGTTCAAGGACTCACATTATCTAGAATGTACTTTAGAATCGGACTGTGATGTAGAGCGATGGCTCAGCAGTCAAGGGCACTGGCTGCTCTTCCAGAGGCAGACTTCCAGCCCTCACAATGTAGCTCACAACGATGACTCCAGTTCAGAGCAGCGGATGTCCCATCCTGTCCTCTGTGGGCACTAGGCACTCAAGTGGTGACATGTAGGCAAAACACCCACATACATTATAACAAACAAGCACTAAAAACTTAAAAAAAAAAAATCAGGTGGCTTGCAGATAAGCTGGGAAGCCTAGGCAGGAGTACGTAATTTTCATTTATTTTCTACTTTTTATATATGGGAGGCAGAGGCAGATGGATCTCTGAGTTCAAGGCCAGCCTGGTTCACAGAGTGAGTTTTAGGACAGCCAGGGCTACTCAGAGAAACCCTGTCTCAAAAACCAAAAGAAAAAAAAGTAAATAAATATAAAAATCTTCTAAAGTTCTGTGTTTTAAATAATGGCAAGTCAAGGATTCCATGAAAAGATTTATTTCTCTGGATAAGCAAATTTGCATTTGCTTGCTATTAAAGTACCTTCCCCTTTGGTAGTATTGCTTGACAATTATGAATCTATCATTTTTAAGACCATTGAGTTGGTATGATGACAACTCATTTATCTGGATAAGATTATACTGCATGACAGTAACTATTAGTAGCTGAGCATACACCGGAAGGAACCTCAGTAGACATTTATATAACGTAACTGGGGAACACCTATTGATTTTGATACTGTTAAAGTTTGGGTCATTTTGAATTTGGGCTTTAGTATTCTGTCACTGAGTTACATTCCCAGCACCTACCAGTGGTTTTCAACCTGTGGATCATGATCCCTCTGGCAAACCTCTATCTCTAAAAGTATTTACATATGAGTCATAACAGTAGCAAAATTACAGTTAGGAAGTAGCAACAAAAATAGTTTTATGGTTGGGTTCACCACAGCAGAAGGAACTGTATTAAGGTGTTAAGAAGGTTGGGGTTTAGTTCAATACTGTTGAACTAAACAGTATTTTTGTTGTTTGTTGTATAAGTCAACTAAAAATATTTTTTCTCTCCTTGCATGAGATAAAGTGCATGGAGAGACAGACAGAGGCCATAGGTAATATCCACTCTCTTAATGTGGGTTTTAAAATGTTGAAGCAAATGCTGTAATCTAGAATTAATCAATGAATTCTGATCCATTTCTCTCTTTCCTCCTTCTGTCTTCTCATCTCCGCCGTTTGCTGTTTTTTCCATACATACCTCCCAAAACAGACGCTTTCAGAGTACGTCCTGAGATGAACAACTGGCTACTGATGTTAATTATATTGTTCCGAGATCCTATTGATCCAATAATCACACAGACCCCGTGGTCCTTGTGGCAGGAGCCCAGGGCAGTTGCCTGTTGAAAAGCAATGCAAGACAGAAAAGGAATAAACCATGTAGGTCAGAGTCAGATTCGAATCTTACCCAGTTTGACTGCTTAATGGCCTGATTTTCTATTTCATTTTTGAAATAGTATGGATACTATGAAGATGTTTTATAACATAGCTAAGATATTGTTTCTGCTTTGAATATCGGTTGGCATTTTAGGATTCAACAAATGGAATAAAGATGAAGACTGTTACAGTTGTGGTAATAAAAATTATGATTGTTTCTATAAGGACTGATAATGTGGGTTGTTGGTTTGAGTTGATGTTTTTCTTCTACATATCAAAGGGGACATTTGAATGTCTGTACGAGATGACATGCCAACAAAACGACCACCCGCCGTCTTCCCATTAGTGATTTTCAAGGCTATTTCTCAGAACAAGACTAGGATAAAGGCTTTGCTGTGTACTTCCTCAGAGAGAGGATTATCTACAGTGAACTGTAAGAAATTTTGAATGCTGGAAAAAAAGACCAAGGTTGAAAAGGACTCCTCTTTGCTTTCCATGTAACTTCCATGCAACAAAAATGCATCAAAGACCAAAGGAAAGCTCTCCTCGGAGAGTCTGACGTGACTGCCTTTCACTTTTATCTCCTTGTCTGAACCACGTGCTGGCAGAAAAATCCCTACCATTTTAATCCATTTTTTTTGGAAATGACCCATTAAATCAAGATGAGGATACACTTTTCTTGTTTCAGAAGCTCACATCTAAAAGGAAAGATTTTAATGAAATTAAGAGGCTCATTGTTTTCTAGGGCAATTTAGTGGAGGCTGATCTCATCTAAGTTATCTGCCTTGAAAATTACAATCATCTCAGGCTACTTGTTGTCATGCAGTCTCTGAGTGGGAATTCTTTATGTTTAATTGAAGGAGATGTATGTGGGAACAGAGAGGGAAAAAAATGATCTCAAGAGGAGAGTTGTCTTTTGAGTGGGATAGTGAGTGGACAGGGCTCTAGTGGGCGTGGCAGGATGGGCGTTGACCGGATGGGCGTGTCCTGCTGGTCATGTGGTGGCCCACAAATAAATTAGAGAAATATGGAAGGAAATGTCGGATGCTCATTACATTAAAATATTAAGCATCATCTGGTGTAATATACCGGTAATTTTCACTCCCAAAGATCACATACCACTGTTGCTGTGTTTCCAGTGACCTCAAAGCAGAAGTCTGCGCCACCATTCAGCATATCAAATAAGAATTCCTCAATGGGTTTCTCGACGTCCCGTGGGTCTACGCAGTCAGTGGCACCCACGGTCCTGGCCTTGGCAAACTTGTCTTTGTTGATGTCCACAGCAATGATCCTGGCTGCTCCTGCTGCTTTACAGCCAATGATGACAGACAGACCAACACCTCCGAGGCCAAACACCGCACAGGTGGAGCCTGGAGTCACCTAGGCACAAAGGCAGAAATTCAAAAGCAAAGGGAACACGAACTTATCGAACTTATCGGCTCTGTGGTAGAGAGTGAAACCGAGCCTCATGCTAAGGCAGCTTCTGCCAGTGTGCTGTTCCCCGGTCCTGTGTGTCCTTACCAACTTAGGGAGGCCAAGACAGTTGCTTTTCATGGGACAGAAGGAAAGGACACTTTAAAGTAAAATACATCAAGAAAATTTTAGATCTTAGGCTATTTTTAGGTGTGTGATACTTTTAGCACAGTAACAAAAACCTACCTACAAGGAGAGGGTTTCAAGTCTCAGGAAGGAATTAGCACGAGTGGAAGTAATACAATGAAATCTTCCTGGATCTTTTATTGGGCAGATTGTTTCTTTAGTTGTAGAGAGTTTTGAGTTCTTTCAAATACCTCCATCTTCTTGAGAACTCTCTTTCTCTTTTCTTCTGGGTATCTGGGAACTCCTAATCACTTCAGGGTCAGTGCTTACGGATGCAGTCAACTCTTTCTTTTCTTTCTTTCTCTTTCTTTTCTTTCTTTCTTTCTTTCTTTCTTCCTTCCTTCCTTCCTTCCTTCCTTCTCTTCCTTCCTTCCTTCCTTCCTCTCTTCCTTCCTTCTCCCCTCCCTCCCTCCCTCCCTCCCTCCCTCCCTTCCTTCCTTCCTTTTATAGATCAGCATGCAGTTTGGCACCAATTTAAATCGAACACTTCTAACCTATTTTAGCTTGCATTTTGAACATGCCCTAAAGACACACGTGATAGAGGCTTGCTCCCTAGCCCTTGACATTATAAGTAAGTAGCAGAACCTTCTGAAAGAGCCCAGTGGAAAGGAAACATTCGGGCGCATGCGCTACAGGGATTCTAGGGCTCCAGCTCTCCTTTCTTTTTGTATCCTATGCATAGTCTTTCTTCCGGTTCCTGGACACCTCAGATGGTCAGCTTTGTCTCACTCTGGATTCCCTGCCACGACTTACTGCCCCTTGACACCCCAACACCTCAGAGCCAAACTAGCATGGACTACATGTCTGAAGTAGTGAATAAGATAAACCTTCCTCAAAATGTGTTTGTCGTAGGTATCTTCTCACAGCGACACACAGCTGACTAAGACACATCCCAATCTCTGTGTGTAGTGTTGAGACTAAAGGACAGTGGACATCACAAAGTCTGAAATATCAATGGCCCCTGAAAGAGTTGAGCTGGGGAGGTTAGAGTAATATTTCAGGAGGAGGGAGAGAGGGAGGACGAGGAGGAGGGGCTTAACAGTAGCGCATTCAATCAGAATGAGATTCCCTGGCCGGTCTGCTAGTTCTCTTATTTATTGCTACACATAGCTTGATCCCAGGACTTTGTGCACACCAGGCATGTATTCTGTCCTTGATGTATGCCTTCAGCACTGCCCCTAGCTTTACTACTAATTAATACATTATTCAATTAGAATGGAAGCTTGATGAGGTTTTTTTTTTTTTTTTTTTTTTTCAGATGAACAGTGAAAACCATCACCATTGCTCATTGCATGAAGTGAACTGGCATATGGAAAGATACAGTTGTAATTGTGTTATATTTAAAGTCTGTATACCTGTACTCTGGAATGGCATGGGGTGCCTGTGCAGGCAATCCAATAATTCAATAAACTTAACAGTGCCTAGCGGTCAGTTTATATATGTTTCTTCAGGTGGTCTGACCAGGCAGCACTCTGATGTGAGAGGTCTTTCACCTTCTTTTCCCACTAATTCTATTTTAAAATGGATGTACACGCTCCTCACCTTGGCAGAGTTGATTGCAGCGCCATACCCAGTGGCAAAGCCACAGCCAATTATGCACACCTTCTCCAGGGAAGCGCCTTTATCAATCTTGGCAACTGAGATTTCCTTTATGACCGTGTATTCAGACAAGGTGCCTGTAGCAATATATTGATGCACTAACTTTCCCTTGCAGGTAATTCTGCTGGTGCCTTCAGATGCCAGATGTTTCCTTGACAGTCTTCGATAGATAAATGGAAACAAATTATCCTTTTTATTAAAAAGCTTAAATCTCTTCCAGTGGAACTGAATTAGACTTTTAAAAAGACTTACCTGATTTCTGTACAAATATTGTTCTTGGAATTTAGGCAAGTATTACATTCTCCACACTGTGGTATACATAATATGATAACTTTATCACCTAGAAAGGCAAAGTGATTTATTAGGGATGAAATAGCAGAGTAGTCTTGTCTCTTAGGATGTCAACAGCAAAGCACAGAGAACATGTGATAACGGAGGGTTATTTCCACATTTAGCTGGGCTTGATCACAAGCGGATATTTTAAGTGTCCCCATACGGCCGTGGCTGAATCTCTAGGGGCTGGCTACAGATCTGCCCACTTCGTAAGGCACGTTTGGAGTACCACGGCGAGCAGTTTAGTTACGTGCCTTTAAAAACTGCATCTATCGCTCTCTGCGCTGACTTCCACTGTGGGACCAGAGTTAAAGTAGTGAGCACACAGTGCTCACAGAATAAGTCAGAATTAGGGCCTGATTGCCTACAGGTGTGCTCCGTGTTGTACTTCCTCCAGTGTGGAAAGAAAGCATATTCTTATTTTTTTTTTTTTTGTATTCTTTGTATTTCTATATCCAAATCAGGAGGGGAGACCAGAGAGTCTGCTTGGGACAAGCTTGTTGACTGCTTGTTGCCTGTTCCTGCCAAACAGCAAAATCTGTTATAAATTGTAATTTAAAAGCTTTGTTAGAATTTAGGCTCTTCTGTTTTAGTTCTAGGAAGTCAAAGACCTCTACTTCAAAAGTGAGAAGAAAGAAATTGAGGACATTAGAAGAAGGAAAAAAACTCTTGTGTTTATGGGTTGGGAGATTGATCATTGTGAAAATGACCATCATATCAAAAGAAATGTACAAATTCAGTGCAATCCCTATGAAACTTCCCATGGCATCCATCATGGAAATAGATGTCCCCTCCCCCCCAAATTCCTAAAATTCATATGGAAGACCCAGGATTACCTACACACTCCTGAACAAAAAGAAAAATGCTGTATTGTGTATCATATTATATTTAAATTTATATGGCAGAACTGTAATGATGACATGAAGCCAGACATGTTCTTGGTCATATGGATAAGAATAGAAGACCCAACCTTAAGTGCATACAATTATAGCCATCTGATGGTTGGCAAAAATGTACTCTGGAGAGAAGACAACTGCTTTCATATATAGTGATGAGAAAACTGGAGGTTCATATATAGAGGAATGAAATAAGGCCCATATCTAGTACTTCTCCTCCTCAAAAGAGAAGAAGGAGGAGGAGGAAGAAGTGGAGGAGGAAGAGGAGGAGAAGGAAGACAAGAAGAAGGAGGAGGAGGAAGAGGAGGAGGAAGAGGGAGGAGGAGGAGGAGGGAGGAGGAGAGGAGGGGAGGAGGAGGAGGGAGGAGGAGGAGAAGAGGAGGAGGAGGAGGAAGAGAGGAAGAGGAAGAGGAGGAGGAGGAGGAGGAGAAAGAGAAACTCCTTCAATCAAAGACTTCAGTGTGAGCCGTAATGCTGCTAGAAGACAGCAGGAGAGCTGTAGAAGACAGTGGTGTAGGAAAGGGCTTTCTGAACAGGACTGCATTCACTCAGCAGTTAATAACTGACAAGTGGGGCCTCACACAACCAAAAGGCTTCTGTACCACAACAAGGACAGACAACTGAGGGAAGAGAAAACCCAGGGTGGGAGAGAATGTTTGCAGCTGTATATTTGATAGAGGATTAATATCCAGAGTGAATGAAGATCTCTAAGAACAAAGAATCAAGAAAACAACCCAGTTTTTAAAAATGGGCTAATGACCTGAATAGTCAAAAGAAGAAGTGAAAGTGGCCAAGAAAACGGCCATAAAAAGTTGTTCATCAACCTTCGAAAGGAGGGAGATGCAAGTTAAAACAACTTTGAGATTTCATCTTACCCAGTCAGAATGGCTTAGGATCAAGAAACCAATTGCCAACAGATGCTGGTGAAACATGGGGAAAGGGAGATCCAAGTTCCCACTGGTGGCATTGCAGACTGCAAGCCACTCTGCACTCGCAGCCACCTTGGAAATCAGCGTGGAGAATTCTCAGAAAGCTCAACATTTATCTATTGTATAACCCAGCTAAACTGTTCTTCAGCAGAAGCTCGAAGGACTCAATATTTGACTACACAGGTACTTACCCACCATATTCACTGGACTTATTGAAAACAGAGACAGAAAGGAAGCTGCCCAGATGGTCTTCAGCTAACTAAAGTGTAACAAACACAATTCATTCACACAATGGTATCATTTTCAAAGAACATGAATTCATGAAACTTACAGATAAACGGATGGAGCTGGAAAATAAACTCAGCGTCGAACAGAACCCAGAAAGACAAACGCCAGATGTTTCTTTTGTCTGTGGACCCTAGTTCTGAATCCATGAATTTGAGTCTAAAACCTGAAGTAACCCCAGGAGCCAGGAAATCAAAAGGAACCATGAGAGAGGCAGAGAGAAGTTGTTCCAGAGAGAAGGCCATAGGACAAGGATGCTATGGAGGAGGAAATGGAAGAACTGAGGTGAGAACCAAACTGGGAGGGGCAAATAGGGAATACAGAGGGAGAAAGAGTGAGGAACGATAAACAAGACTAAAAATATTTGAAAAAGCCATGATGAAAGATTATTTAATAAGCCTACTTAACAATAACTATATATATGTATATACACACATATATGTCTACATACACATATTACATACACAGATCTGCACACATCTCTACATATGTATATACTTATATTCATACTATATACACATTTACCCACATATTTACACACACACATATATATCTAAACACACACACACACACACACACACACACACACATATACACACCCCCACACCCTTGTCACACCTAAGGTGACAGGACTTCCTTCAGGAGCCAGAGACTATCTGAACTCCCAGTGCCAGTGAAGGGACACCTCCCTTCAGGTTGTTGGTCAAGGGGATCCAAGAGACCCAACCAATCAATATAGCCCATTGCCCTTGCTTTAATTAAACAATTGTTCAGTAGTGCATGCCAGTTTACCCATTTTCTGTAATATTCCTCTTCACGTGTACCTTTATTAGGTATAGATTTGGTGCATTCTACTTCAAAATATAAATCTGAAGAGTAAACCTCTCTATGATTGTGGTGTAATTTAGAAACAATTACGACTCCTCCTCTCAGAAGTGGGCAGTGTTTTGCCTTTCATTTTGATTGTTTCATCATAATGGCATTTAAGGGATGGCCTTAAGTCGGTTTTCCGCTGTGGATTCCAAGCCTTGCTGTATCTCAGTGCCTGGCTTTGCTTCTTACCTGTTCTTACTGTGCTTACTTCTTCTCCAATACTCTCGACTATCCCAACGCCTTCATGACCCATAATGATGGGGCAAAACTGAGAAATGTGTTCTGTGTCCATACTATACATATCGGTACCACAGATTCCTGCGGCCACAATCTGTGTGGAGAGCAGAGAGAACAGAGGTTGGTCTGTTGTGAAGGCTTCAGACCTGCTGTTTTCTGAAGGTCCCCGGTGCTTTCACTTCAGTTTTCACCGCTGGCAACTGTAAACATTATTTGTGTAAAGGAACATAGTGTTCTTTCTTAACTCCCTATTCTAGCTAAGGTTCTAGTTTATTTTGCAAAGACATTAAAGTTTTGTGAACAGTCCCACTTCATCACAAGTCCTGACTGTGTTGTGCTTGTGACACAATGATTGGACGTACATTGAAACCTCACGGTTCTAGAAATTCACCCACAAATCTAGTCTATGTTTATTCTTCTTCTCTGATTCAGTGGCTCCAGCTGGCTTTGTCCTGTTATCTACAGAAGGCAGGGTTTCTACCTTTACCTATCATAATCGCCTGAATAATTATGGCTACCAGCACCACCCCATTCAGCCCCTCCACTGCTTACCATAATCTACCCTGCTCTGTATGGTGGATCAAATGCACAGGTGAGGGATTCTGATTGTAGTTTGTCAGATAATGGCTGGGTGTCTTTGAGTCTAAAACCATTTGTAAGAGTCATGACCTTGGAGTGTAGTCTGCAAGGATTGCTAAATGCCATACTCATTCAGTAGAGAATAAATACCACAGAAGATACAGGAGAAGAGGGTATGGATTGTGTAGGTAAGGGAACTTAGAAATAGCTATCTCTCTGTAGTCTACCAGTAAACAATACATCTCTCCACCACTGAAATGAAAATAATCTAATGACCTTGAACCGCAAGTCAGGTGAACTGCATCCTAGCTTGCTGAGAGCCAGTTAGAATCATCTGGGGATATGTAACATGCCTAGCCAATCAACTCCTAATTTGAGATGAGATGCAGTTAGCATTTCCCAAGCTCTCTAGTAATTCCAAGCATGTAACTAAACTAAAAAAACCAAAACATCAAACTGGTTTTCTTATTCAACTCAGCAGTGTAAAAATGTACTAATCCTCCTTAATGTTTTCTAGGCAAAAAAAATATGTAGTTTTAATTTTGAATAAAAAATTCTGGAAAGGATATACAGCGAACAGCTTTTGTTTTGATATAGAAATGCTGAATTTGTTTTACCTTTATTCGAACCTCCTTTGCTTTTGGTGGGGCCACTTCTATCTCCTCAATGGCAAGTGGGGCTCTGGGCTTCCAGAGTATAGCAGCTTTGCACCTGATCACCTGGATAGAGTAGATGGGGCAAAGAAGGGATAGAAGAAGTTCAGGAAGACTCATTAATCATCACTAGAATGTACTTAATTCATCTATACTCAGTAGGAAAAAAATGAAAAAGTCTAAATATATGCTAAATATATGCTGAATATATGTTTTCACCCCACTATAATTTTTTGTTATGTTTTTAGCTTCTATATTCAAGTCAGTCTGAAAAGTATCACTTATATTTACAGGAAAGCACATGTATAAAAGGATGGATAGCTTTCTCTCTCTTCTGAAATGGTCCTGTTATGTAGGCCAGTCTGCCCTTGAACTTGTGATCCTCCTGCCTCCACATGCCTGGGCTGCCATTACAGGCACATGCCACCAGTCCTAGCTGGAAGCCATGCATTTGCTTTTATTATGAATGAAATAGACCACCAGTTACTTCATAGTTGTGATGATATTATGCCATGTGCCAGCCTCATCTTCCTTCCCTGAGGAAAGGTGTTTGGGGTGCTGGGAGAATGACTGAGTCGGGGATGGATGCAAGCTGACAGTTCTGTGATCTGCTCACGATAGCTCTCTCATTCAGACCAAAGCCCAGACTTTTATTTGCATAAACCACTTTCTTAGAAATTGCATATTAGTTCAATCATTTACCCCAGGTTCTCTTTTGATCATTCCATGAATCAGCATTTTATGATCTTGACCCATGACCCTTAAAAACACAGAGCATATTTGAGGCAAATGAACCAGATAGCAATTTTTTTTTTTTTTTTAAATCATTGCAAGTCCTATGCAGTTTGCTGGGCAAAGCACTTGTGGTTGCCAAGTCTAGACATAGAGGCTATTTTTATGTGAGAAAAGTAGCTTTACATATAATATTTTTTCTAATTGTTTTGCAGGTTAGCAAGCTCTTGTTTGTGCCGGTGCAAGCAGCATTGAAACTCATATTTATAATTTTAGTTACCTCAACATATTCTTTTAATCTTTGGATTTTTCTTCTTTATCTCAGCAACTCCAAGGCTTACTATTGGAAAGTATTAAGTGATCCCAGAAAGTAGGAATATCATTAAGCCATCATCTTTTTTTCCTTGATACTAGGTTTTTTCCTCTATTGACTAAATCATGTCTCCGTCTTTAATATCTTTCTGACAAAGCAGACTCACTAGTGCAGCTGCCTCTGTTCTTTCAGGTTTGTAGAGCCCTCACACTATTCATATTGGAGCCTTATATTTTGCATAGTTGAGGAATCCTGTAAAGAACAGCATAATCTTACACTAATTTATATATTCTCGAACTCATGTTTTCAGAGTTCTTTCCCACAGCCTTAAGGGCTGTCCTGAAGGTCAGAGACACTATATTGCTGAGGATTACCAGACACATTCTCACTTACCAGAGTCTGTTGCTTCTGATTATCAAGGAGTCATTAACCTTGGCAGGGAAACCATTCCCCAGTGGAAGAACATGAAGTAAAATATGTATATTATTATGCAAACAAGCCTTATGTTTACAGCAACCATCAGCACTCATGAGCACCTCAGCAACCATCAGGAGACCCATATCTTGCTGGCTCTGCCACAGGGGCAGGAACCATGTCACACAGTCTTTTCTGTAGCCATGCTTAACCCGGTAATGTTACAATGTGGGGTTATTTGTGATCCAGGGTCTGAGGGATCTTGGAGGGGAGCAGTGAGCTATAGAGTAAAGAGTGAGCACTGATGTTGGTGATCATAAATGCTAATCACTGGAGAATGGTGTTGGAGAGCGAACTGATGGCAAAGTATGCCTTATAGGTTCTGATATCAGTCCATCATCACCATATTATAAATTATCTTGTATTTTTATGCATTTGTCACTACTTTTATGTAGATGACTTTCACAAACTTGCACTGTATTTATGGGACAGATTTCTCCCTAAGATTTAGACAAGTATTTATAAGCTGTTTGAATACCTTCCATGTACTACAAAGTCAATATGTTAATATACAAACTAACCATTTTTTTTCCTCTAATCTGTACTTTTGGAGAACACAGTACACAATCTGCTAATCCATCATAACCTGACCTTTCCTCTACCACATTTAAAGCAGAATTACCCATTATGCTGAGGCCATGATGAATGCCACCTATAGGCTTAGATTTTTCAAAACTTACTTTAATAAGGGTTCTCAAACACTTTGACACCCTGTCCCTTCTAGCTCACAGTCCAAAGATAGGGAGAAAAGATGGTAAATAGGACAAGGGGATATGGACCTGTTTAGTAGTTCTTTGGGGCGATTCCAATCTCTGTTTGTCAGTATACCAGCAGTACAGTTCAGTAATGCCAGGATACCAACAGTCCAGTTTAAAAATGTCACCAAACACAAATTATCAATGATAGCATAATTCAGCAGAAATTCTAAGCTTCTGCCAAATTGTCACAAGTCAGCAGAGTGACCAGGACCAGCCAGAATATCAGGATTCTCTTCGTTGCCTCTCTCAACTAAGTGAAGATCAGCAAAGATGCCAATGAAGAGTTACACAGCTAGTTATGTAAGTACTCTGTCACAGTCTATTGAATCCTATTTATACCTTCTCCAAATATCACATGTCCTCCCACAGGTCTTGGCTCACCAAAACACCATGTGAGTAAGCTTTACATGACACAACCAGAAACTTCCACTGTTCTTCCATAGAAGGATGCAAATAGACCTATATTTATCAACCTACACAAAACTCAAGTCCAAGTGGATCAAAGACCTCAATGTAAAAGCACATACACTAAGTCAAATAGAAGAGAAAGTGGGGGAATAGCCTTGAACACATTGGCATAGGAGACAACTTTCTGAACAGGACACCAACAGCTCAGGCACTAAGATAAACAATATAAAGAATTCAAGAAATTAGACACCAACAAACCAAATAACCCATTTAAAAGTGGGAAACAGAGCTAAACAGATAATTTTCAACAGAGGAATCTCTAATGACTGAGAAGCACTTAACAAAATGTTCACTATCCTTAGTCATCAGAGAATTACAAATCACAATGACTCTAAGACTCCACTTTACACCCTTCATTATTCCTAAGATAAACTCAATGGACATCACATGCTGGCAAGGATGCGGAGCAAGGGGAACACTCCTCCATTGCTGGGGGGAGTGCAAACTTGTACAGCTACTCTGGAAGCAATTTTGTAGTTTCTCAGAAAATTGAGAATAGCCCTACCTGAAGACCCAGCTATACCACTCCTGGGCATATACCTAAGAGATGCTCCACCATACCACAAGGACACTTGCTCAACTATGTTCATAGCAGTTTCATTCATAGTAGCTAGAAACTGAAAAAAATCCAGATGCCCTTCAACCAAAGAATAGATTTTTTTTTTTAAAATGTGGTTTGTTTACACATTTGGAAAACTACACAGCTGCTAAAAACAAGGACATCATGAAATTCCAAGCAAATGGATGGAACTAGAAAATATCATCCCGAGTGAGGTAACCCAGACCCAGAAGGACATTCATGGTATGCACTCACTTATAAGTAGATATTAACCATATAGTACAGGATACCCATAGCTTCAATCCACAGACTCACAGAAGCTAAATAACAAGGAAGGCCCAAAGTAGATGCTTGAACCTCACTCAGAAGGGAAATAAAATAGTCATCAGAGGTGGGTGGGGAGGAATGAGGTAAGTGGGGAAGATCAGGTGTGGGGAGAGCCAGGGAGAGAGGGGAGGAAGAGTGAATGGAAATTGGTGAAGAGGGATTATCTCTAGGATGTTATCAGAGATCTGGGATAGGGGAAGCTCCAGGGAGTCTGTGAGGGTAACTCTAGCTGAGACTCCTAGCAGTGAGGGATATGGAGCCTGAAGTGGCCACCTCCTGTAGCCAGGGTGGACTCCTAGTAGAGAGGAAAGGACACCAACCCACCCACAAAAACTTTGATCTGGAATGTGTCCTGCCTACAAGAAGTGCAGGGACAAAGATGGAGCAGAGATTGAGAGAAGGCCAACCAATGACTGGCCCAACTTGAGATCTTATGGGAAAGAATCAAATCCTATTAATGATACTCTGTTTTGCTTGCAGACAGGAGCCTAACATAACTGTCCTCTGAGAGGTTCCACCCAGCAGCTGATGAGAAAAGATGCAGGAACCGACAACCAAACATTAGATGGAGCTGGGGAGCCTTGTGGAAGAGTTGGAGGAAGGATAGGGACCTGGAGTGGATAGGGACTCCACAAGAAGACTAACACAGTCATTAACATGGACCCTTGGGGGCTCCCAGAGACTGAACCATCAACTGAAGAGCCTCAGTGGGAGAGGATGTGTCTAGGCCTGCAGTGGCTTGAGGTGCCAGGGTGAGTTGGTACCCAGGGTGGACCTCCCCCTTCTCAGAATGAAGGGAAGGGGGCACTGGGGAAGGGCCATGTGAGGGATGTGCCAGGAGGAAGGGGGCTGCAATTGGGTGCGAAGTGAATAAATGAATGAATCCATGAGAAAAAGGGCTGGAAAGAAACTTTCTGTCAAATAATTATTAAAATTATCAATTCGATATTATTAACAGTTTCTTCGACTTGTAATGTATAACTTTCTTGTTGCTTTTATAATGATCGGTCATATTGTTAACCAGTTTCTTGAAATCCTGCGAATGTATACTTTCTTGTTGCTTGTAGGAAGTTCCTATGAACCTATATGGTAGGTTTACTCAGGGGAGAACACAAGATGTGAAGTTGTACAGTGTCCCTCCCCTACCCAGGAGGGTCTCCTTTTAGTGTCTGCCTTTCCCCTAGCTGTGCCAGAGCTTTGTTCAGTGTATTCTTTTCAAGAACCTGCTCAGTGTTTTATTCGTGTTCGCAATTGCTTGTTGTTTTTAAGTGTGTTAGCCTTTGCTGTTCCCTTTCCTGCTTCGTCCCTTCTCTTGCTTGGTTTTACTATACTATCCTATTTCTGGGCCATGAAGTAGGACCTGGAATTACTGATTTGCAACTTTACTTTTCTGATGTGGTGACACCCAATTTAGTGTGGATTTAGCTGGGCCACGCAAACGTCGATGGACATTTTCAGTTTCATTCACTGTGATATGTTAAGAAAATTCCTGGGCTGGAGATAGTTCAGTGGTTTCAAGCATTAGCTACCTACCAATCAGGGAGCATCCAGGGCACGGACCCATGCCCTCTACACATATGTAACAGTTGTGTAGCTTGGTGTTCATTTGAGACTCCCAACAGTGAGGGCATGCGCTGTCTCTGACTGTTGCCTGTCTTTGGGATCTCTTTCCCCTAGCGGGCTGACTACTTTAGCCTCAATAGGAGAAGATGCACCTAGTCTTACTGCAACTTGAAATGCCAAGGCTGGTTGATAACCATGAGAAGCTTCCATTTTTCTGAAGAGAAAGGAAGAAGGAGTGGATTGTGGGGGAAAGGGAGGAGGAGTGGTAGGATTGGAAGGAGAGAAGGGAGGAAAAACTGCAGTTGGATGTACAGTACTGTAGGGATTTGGGGATGCAGACTACTCTTAACTGTTTTGAGCTAACGCTGACAATAGGGTTGATGCAGAAGGGCAGCAGTCAGATCACCTCAGAGAAGGGTTAATCTAAGAGGCCAAGATAATGCCAAGGTGATGGCAAAGATTCAGAACATAACAGCCATTTGGTGGTAGCAGGTATTTTAGGAGCAAGCCATGCAATTGAATACAAACAAGCAAGATTGTTAGCAGTACTGTGATTCTACTAAGAACTTAGAAAAAATAACTGGGGTAGCCTTTTCCTTATTGGAGGAAGAGAACAGGAGAGAAAACCATTTAAAGAATCCTCAGCAGGCTTTTCTAGGCTTTAACAAGACTGGTGATTTTGCTGCCACCGTTGTTCACCATAAGATGTAGAGCGTGAAGAAGCCACTTGTCTGTCTCAGGCGTTCAGGAGACTTTCATCAGCCAATTTATGTTCAGAAGTCATTCACTGAGTTTCTTTTACTGTATCCTCATGAGGAAGAGACAGTCAGTGAGGAAGATTTTTTCATGTTATGATTAACACAAGTCCTACTTAGCATTGTGAAACTTAGTTGTGTGGCTGTCTGGACACTGTATCATAACCTTCATACTAGAACCCCGTAGAAGGATACATTCTCTTTTGTTTTTTACATCTTGATTGATCTAACTCATGTTTGCTAGATCCAAGTGTAACTATGCAATCATCTGTTTGTTACATTAGACTTCTGCACAGGGAGTAGATACTTGGAAACATACGAGAAGTCAGTTAAGGTAACTGTCCCATGGTCAGTGCATTTTCAGCAAATAGATGCCTGAGCCCATGGACCAAGTACAATGCCCAGCGGAGGTGGCCAGGGCGGGCCAAACCTGAGAGAAACCCAGATACTAGCTGTTAACATCACAAGCAAACAGCAGCAGCTAATTAGTAATCTAAAAAAGAAGTGTATTTTTAATAGGATTGTGTTACCATATCCAGGGACACCATTTGTGTGTCCTGAATAATTTTTCAGACCTGAGTTTGACAGCATGGCCTTTGGCAGTCTTCTTTTATCAGTCAACACAAAAGGTTTGGGTGCAGAAAGACACACAACAGCTGTCAGAAGTACATGTCTAAAGAGAGTGTGCTGTGGTTGGTAAACACAAATTTTAAAGATTTGGCCTCAATATTTAAGAATATAAAGACTGTTTTCGCTTCCCTTGCGGAGAGAGACATCACAGCATTGAAGTAGTTAAAAAAGTCTACTTAATTTTTGTCCTTAACTATTTGTATGTTGGTAAAAAAAAATTTTAATTTTGTTTAAATTGGTTTTTTTTTATTTCACAAATGTTGTGTTATTTGTTACAAGAGATTTTGAAAGGAAAAAAAAAAAAACCCCCCCTGTATGTTTATCATTTCCTACATTGAAAAGCCTTGGAGTGTCCTTAAAGGAGTCATATACACAGCATTCAGAGTCTACATCCCCCTCGGGTTCCGGCCTTAACTACATGCTCTGCATGGTGGTTGTTTAGAGCACAGGTAACTCATTTTTCTCCCCATTCCCTTTAAATCCTGTGGGGAGTGCCCTGGACCTTTGGCAAATCAGAGTTGTTCTTCCACTAAGCCAAAAGTTTTGGGTTAGGGACTTCTCTATCCTTTAGTTTGACTTCAGTCGCTTGCCCTTTGTGTAACCACAAGGAAGCATCTTCAGCAAATTGCAAAGACCCAGCAGAAGCCCGCAGGCAAATGTGAAGAGGTTTTCACTTATTTTCCCTGGGTTCCCATTTCCTTTGGGAAGCTTGCTTTGGAAGTGTTTGCTGTCTTGGCCTTTCACCTTACCCCGAATGCTCTGTGTCCTGTGCCCGGGAGCTGGATAAATAGCACTCCTGCCCGGCTGGTTCTCCTTACCTGACATTTGTACTGTCAAAAGTTATCTATAAACCCCAGCTGGACCATGAATTTTTAAAATTTTGCTTTTTAAAACCTTTTATTACAATTATATCGAAAGAAATGTGCATAAAAGTGTAAGGCTGAGTACAAATAACTACTAAGCAAAAAAGGGCATCTCAGTTGTTCTGGAACTTCCTCCCACCCAATTCTTCTGTTTATACCCAGATAATAATTTCCTTGCACAAATTTTTCGTTTTGCACACATTTTGTGCTTTTTTATTTAATAGTTAAATTTTGTTTATTAAGGGGTTTGTGTGGGAAAAGCCTAGAGTGTATCCCTTTATGTGAGCCCCCCCCCCCCGCTGAGTTCTGTTTGTTAATCCTTCACAGTGCCTTTTGTTGTAGTTTATCTTCTTACTGTTGAACACTCTACTGTGTGAACCTACCATAATTCATGGATCCCCTTTCTATCTGTTTTTTCTTTCTAATCAGAGTGAGTCAGCGGCTACGTAAAAATTCTCGTCACCAGCTGCCTCACACTGCTCCAGTCTGCTGAGGGGGGCATTCAGGATGGACACAGACAGCACATGCTAGCTGTAGCGTGTCAATGTTGACTGTTGGAACAACTGAAACACTTTTGTTCAGGATGCTAAAAAAACCACTGGCTCAGAAGCTGCCAGAATTGCTTTCAACTCTGCGCAGTCAGGGAGCCCTTTAGTCACCGCACTCACTGTCCTTGGACGAGGCTGACAAATAGTTCCAGTGGCTCTGAGTCTCACAATGTCCTTCAAGGACAGGAGTGCTGCTGCCTTGAGGACCCGTGCCCAGCGCCTACCTCAGCTACGTGGGCTTGACCATGGTGCTATGGGCCAGAGCTCTCCCGAGTCACACGTGATGGCTGTTTGAGAAAAGGAATGTCTCCAAATAGTTAACAACTCACAAAGATTTTTTATAATTAGTTATTTGATTTATTTACATTTCAAATGTTGTCCCCTTCCGGTTTTCCCCTCTGCAAAGCCTTATCCCATCCTCCCTCCCCCTGCTTCTATTTATGGTGCTCCCCTATCCACCACCCTTTCCTGCCTCACTGCCTAGCATTCCCCTTACACTAGGGCATCCAGCCTTCACAGGACCAAGGGACTCCCCTTCCTATTGATGTCAGATAAGGCCATCCTCTTGCTACATATGTAGTGGGAGCCAAGGGTCCTTCCATGTATATTTCTTTGGTTGGTGGTTTAGTCCCTGGGAGTTCTGGGTGGTCTGGTTAGTTGATATTGTTCTTCCTATGGGGTTGTAATCCTCTTCAGCTCCTTCAGTCCTTCCCCTAACTTTTCCATTGGGGTCCCTGGGTCAGTTGATGGTTGGCTGGACTCACAACATTTTAAGATTATATTCTATTTTTAAGTTTACAACCTTAGACCAGTGTAAAAAGTCATGTATCCTCTCACAGAGACTGAACCACCAACCAAAGAGCCATGCAAGGACAGACCTAGGCCCCTACACATCTGTAACAGATGTGTAGCTTGATCTTCATGTGGGACCTTAATAAGTGGAGAGGGGCTGTCCCTGATTTGTTGCCTTTTTTGGATCCTTTTCCCTAATGGGCTGGCATGTCTTAGCCTCCAAGGAGAAGATGTGCCTTTGTCTTACTGCAACTTGATATGCCTAAGCAAGCAGATTGACAACCATGGGAGGTTCTTTCTGGAGAGACAGGGAGGGAAGGGGGAGTAAAGTAAGGTGAGAGGAAGGGCCTGGGAGGTGAGAAGGGAAGGAAAGTTCAACTGGGATGTTAAAGTAAATAAATAGATGAATAAATAAATAAATAATCACTAGCTATACTTTCCAACTATATTTAAAATTTAGCCATATATAGTTAAATTTTTGTAATTTCTTTAATAAAATTTTATTCCTTATTTAAAAAAAATCATTATCCATCTTCCTCAGTGTTTGTGAGAGCAAATTCCGATTGTCTCCCAAGTTCCTTGGGCTGTATCGCTTTAAAGTTCGGCCCACAGCTCATTGTTTCTCTCGTAGGGTTTAGGCTGTCATCTTCTGACTTTATCCTGGTTGACAGCTCTCTTGGTATATGGGAGTTCAGGATGTGCAACTGTGGTGGTCAGAGCACACTCATGTTACAGAAAGATGGACTCTGGAACTGGATGCGAAACTCTGCTTAGAGTCACCAGATGTGATTTGATTCTGTGGAGGTTTGTAAGGATGTGCAATTCTTTATGGTTTCCCTGATTATCACGAAGGATAACACTTTGGAGTCTAGAGTCAGGTCACACAGCTTATAAATTAATTATGAGCACTGTTAAGATCATCGTTATATGACTTTCATTTCTTATAGTACTCTTAATTTTTTCGCTTTACATATTTCAAGTTGTTTATTACATTTTTTTGTGTGTGTGTGTATGTCTGGCTTAGCGGAAGTGGTCAGGCTCGGAGACAATTGCCTTTACCTACTGAACCCCCTTATGATCCTGGTTTACATGTTTTATATTTTGATCATGTGAAAGTTCTATATTCTGTGTTTTAAAAGTTTAACATAGTTTTGCTGCCTTTCCTTGTTTTCTTCAGCTATGTCCATCTATGTCCATCTTTCTCATAGTATTATTATTCACTAGTCTTCTTGACTTCAGTAGTTAAGTATTGAATTAAGTTATTTAATCAACTTTTAAAGAATAATGCATGCTTTCTCTTCTACTTTCTTGGTAGCCACCCTGTAATTCGTAATTCACTGGGTTTCATTTTTATCTACTTAAAAATTAAAAGAAAGTTATGTGGTGGTTCTGTAAGTATCACGAGTGTCCAGTAAACCAGCCAGGAAACTAATCCAGGTGTAGGTAAGTTATTATTAACTTAAAGTCATGCTGACATAGTCTGGTCAGCATGGCGTTAGCCAGTTTCAGAGTCAAAAATTTCTGGACTCCGGTCAAGTGTTTTTTTTTGTTTTTTTTTTTGTTTTTTTTTTTACACATTTAAACACAGTATAAATTTAGAAAAAAGTTTCCATGAGACAATGATCAATACAAAGCTTTAGGTTTGACTGCATCAAAACTCTCTTGCAAAGTTCATCTCTTAGCAAAGCACCTGCGACTGTTATTATAAGAATAAGTTCTATTAAAAGATAAACAGCGCTCAGGATAAGGTCCTAGGGAAGAAGGGTTTGTAATAAGCATAAAGATAGGTTCTATTGATGGAGGATGCAAAGCACACGGCACCTCTTTCATAAGGATGGGTGTAGAAATTGGGTCCTGGTTCTTCCTCCTGGCCCATGCTCCCAGAAAAAGACTCAGACTCAAAATTTAATTACAAATACCTAGGTCATATAGTTAGGCTCTTCTCTGATTAGCTATAACTTAAAATATCCCATTTATTCTAAGCAACATCCTGCCATGTGTCTGGTTATGTGTTGCTCAGGTATCATTCATCCCTCTTGTCACATCTTCCTGGCCAGATTTCTCATGCCTCCTCTATTCCAGGATTCTTCACCCTCCTGGATGCCCCACCTTCGACTTCCTGCCTAAGCCACAGGCCAAAGGCTTTTTAATTGACAGGTGACGCATCCATACACTACACAAGATATTCTTTCTACCTGTGGGTTCTATTCACTGAGTGACAAAGCTCAGGGTTAGAGCCTAGATAATACTCAGGATTTTGGGGGATTCAAGAGAAGGCTGGCTCCATAGAATAAGGGAAGATCACCAGCTTGTTAGACAACATCCACTCCAGCTTTCTAGATGGACAGGTATTATTTCCTTCCCTTGGAGAAGAAAAAAATCTGCCTATTTTAACAATTCTGGTTTCTCTAATGCAGTCGACCACTTTGGGGATTGGCCGACCCTTTCACATATTAGATATCACATATCTGGTGTCACAGATCAGATATCCTGCATATCGGGTATTCACATTAGGAATAGCAAAACTACAGTTATGAAGTAGCCATGAAGTAATTTTATGGTTGGGGGTCACCACTGATAAGCTATTTCTCCACCGGTTAAAATGAGCCAACTCAAGCCAGATTAGATTATGTTAAGTGCAGGTTTATTGGGAAGCTGTACAAGATGAGGAACTCTATTAAAGGGTCATAGCATCAGGAAGGTTGAGGACCACTAGTCTAGTGCTTTCTGTAAGCTGAGCTCTCTACATGGTTAGTAGTCTCCTTATAAAATCAAACCAAATATTCCAAACACCTATCACTGGAAAAAATTTCTCTGTAGCAGTGAACTTTTTAGCCTTTATCGTCTGTTTTCATGTTCATTATACTAGAGTTCTTTCTTCCTTCATTCTTCCTTCTTTCTTCTCTCCTTCCCTCCTTTCTGTCCTCCTCCCTTCCTTCCTTCCTCCCTCCCTCCCTTCCTTCCTTGTTCCTTCCTTCCTTCCTCCTTCTTCCTTCTTTCTTACCTCCATCCCTCTCCTTCCCTCTCTTCCTTTCTCTTATCCAATCTTCCATTTCTCTCCCCTCCTTTCCTCCCTCCATCTCACTTTCCCCTTACCTCCCTCCCATTTCTCATCTCTTTCCTCCCTTCCCTCTCCTCATTCACTTCTTCCTCTGCTTCCTCTCTAACTTCCTTCCTACTTTAGACCGAACATACCAATCGCTTCTAGACATCTCTATTTTAGGAGACAATGTTTACAAAATATAACCCTGTCTCCCTTTTTCAGACTTGAAAATGGCTCTTACTTCTGCTTGAACACTTGCCTTCTGTTTCTCCTCCTCAAGATTCTACAACTCCCTTGGACTCTCTACAGCCCTGACAGGCTCTGGGCATCCTCTTTAATTTCCTTCTTTCCGCTGTTACTAATCTGCAGATAAGCTTCTCATTATTTGTTTGCACTGTTGTAGTAATCTTGATACTGAGTCTCCTGTTGGCACAGCTCTGTCTACAGTCCCTGTTTCAAAACACTAGATTAATATTTGAAAGGAAAAGTATCAGGTCAGGCCCCAAGACCAAGTTCTCTCACAAAGGAGACTTACTTGTCCCTGAAGGACAGAGGACAGGGAATAAGAGACAACACAGGAGATAGTGTCAGGAAACTCTGCGGCAGAGGTTTAAGTCTGACATTACCAGAAAGCCCTGAGCTTGGGGCAAAATGGCAAACTCCCTTTGTCAACAGTGGTTCTCCTTCTCTGACCTTGTCAGAGCTTCTACCTGTGGAATGTCACACAGCCTTAATGAGATGACAAGTTCAGTTTCCTTTCTCACGATAAGAAACCAGCTCAGAAAGCACCTGAGATTGCTGGAATGTCTCCTATGCTTGTAACTCATCTCAGTACCTCATCCTTCAGCCAATGACCCTTGTCCACCCTGGATATTCTTACTTCTTTCCCAAAACTATATAACCCTTCATTCACTGTGAATAAAATTGATCTGTCTCTCTGAGTCTGATCCCAAATGTTGGGCCATCCAAAACCCTGTTTGTCCACTCTGTTTCCTTGTCCTTGGCCAGTGGCCAGCAACCCCTGGGAAGAAGGGAGAACAGCAACAGAGGATGAGGGAAATGGGAACAAGGGAAGGAGCGTTCCCTTACAGGTGATTACACTAGGCTCCTTCCAGGGACCTAGCAATGGCTTACATCATCATCTGCCACCATCACTTGTCCCTGCCAGGTGTGCCAGGTGTGGGCTGCATATAGAAGGACTGCCCACCACTCCATCTCTCTCTGTCCCCACCATTTGCTTTCTTCCCTTAATCTGATCTTCTCTGTGCATCCCCCTTCTCTTCCCTCATAGCTCCACCCCCATCTCTCTGCCTTCTCCGTGTCCACTCAACCCCTTCTCCAGGTCCTCACTCCTCTCCCTTCCTCAGATCTTATACCACTTCGCTTGTACCAGATCTGTTGTGTGGTATAATTATGCAGGAACATGCCTTGGTATGGTGGTTGGAATATGCTTGGCCCATGGAAAGTGACAATATTAGGAGGTGTGGCCCTATTGGACGAAGTTTGTTACTGTGGGAGTGGGCTTTGAGGTCCTATGCTCAAGGTCTGTCTGGGGTAAAAGAGACAGTCTCCTTGTTGCCTTCAGATCAAGATGTAGAGCTCTCAACTCTTCCAGTACCATGTCTGCCTGGATGCTGTCATGCTTCCCACCATGATGATAATGGAATGGACCTCTGAAACTCACTCCTTGTCTGCAGCCCCTCCAAGAGGAGCAGAAATTAACATCAAAATGCAGGCAGCACAGAGCCATCCACAGCACTTCCCCTTTCTGTTCACTTAAAAGACTCTTTTATCTCAGATATAAATTGAGCACAACTATTACCATTTTGTAATTTATAAAGTACAAGATAGATCTAACACTCAGTCCAACATTTTTGTCAATAGAATGACCATTGTCATTTATTCTAACTATAGTCTTTTAAAGACTATAGTTTTGCATTTGGCTTATGTCCTGGCTTTAGAATGAATGCCATCTGAAAACCATCCTCTCAAATCTATTCTCTCAAAGTAAATAGCCTGTGTTGGCTATGAGTCTATAAGTCTTCAGCCCTGTCAGAAATCTTAGAATGAGTGAATTAACTGAAAATATGGGAAGCACAAAGCATAGCTTCCAAAACTTAGCCAAATTATAGAGACCGCTGATCACCTGAACAGTCCCCTTATACTTCAAAACGTTGGAACATCTAGTCTTCAGCCTTCTGGCCCTGGAACATCTGACAGACCTTAGACAAACAGGAATTATTAAGAACAAGCCTATTCTGTCTTGGCAGAACTAAGTTGTCCTAACCTGTAATTTGTGTCTTTTTTTGGACATTATTTAGTCTGTAGATGAAATGAGGCAATCTTGCCTAGTGGCTGTCTCGCCATTATTGGAGTGACTCTATAGATGCTCAGTTTCCTAGAATCCAAGAAAGGGAAGCTGTCAGGAGCAGACAGGTCTCTAGTCAAATGATCCTTAATAAACAAATGGCTATAATGTCATATTTTGTGGACTTCTGACGTTTTTGAAAACTATCTATGTAAAATAACCTGGACTGTTGTCTGTTAACTACTCTCAGCTATTGTTGGGTCTAAGGATCCAAATCAGTGGACGCACTCCCCCCAGAAATACTCATGGACAGCAGATTCAATATAATAATATAAGGTGTATTGATGATACCAGTATACTGGGGCTCTCCCATGAGCAGGTGAGAGGGCCCCCGAGCCGCAGCTAAAAGCAGCTTTATATATCATTTTTACAGAGTTCACAAGGACAGTTAATTATTTCTTAAACAATAACCATAAAGGATTTCAAACAGCCATTCCCAGGCCCAGTTCCCAGGCCCAGTTCCCAGGCCCGGTTCCCAGGCCCGGTTCCCAGGCCCGGTTCCCAGGCCCAGTTTCTAGGTAACTCTAATTTGCACCTTATCTTTACACATGAGGGTTAGCTTAAGTGGCTTCTGTTTACCCAGGTGTTCTGTGTTAAGGGCTCATTCCCCCTGTTAAACTTCTATCTTGGGCCCCTCTTAGTCTCTGGAATGTGCTTCTCCTAGGATGTGTCCTGGGGCAGTTAATTCTTCAGTTTGCTGAAACCTGAGATTCTTGAGACCTGAAATTCCAACATTTCTACACTATTTCTAATTAAAATCTAGAAAACACCCTAACAATAAACTCAGAGCCATGAATTTGCTACTAACTCACAGGCTAAACATCTCAGATCAGCTTAGAAAAACAGTTAAGGAAGACTGGGTCTAATCCTTATACTTACACAATTTTGTATCAATAGAAGAAATTTATATCAATGAAATCCTAATTTTGCATCAAAACAAATTCTGTACCATCTAAGAAATTATGATTTCAACTTAATAACAATAATAAAAATCTCTACCAATTGAGATTACAGCTATGCAATTAATTCTAACTATTCCTCTCTGTTCCAGTCAAGACCATTCTCAATTCCCTAGAAAGACAACCTAACAATAACCCCTTCCAGCCCCCCAAACCCAGGGGAATTGGGACACCAACTCTTCATAACTTCTTCAAGCTGAATATGGGCATTGAGATATTTTGAAGAGGGGTGGGGGGAAGGATAAATAGGGGAGTTAGTTGGCCTTAAGAAAGCCACATCAACGATTGATTTAGTCTCTGATGTCTGTGTCTTTACTTGATCCAGCTGGAAGTCCATCAGGAGTTCAAGCAGGTCAGTTCAGCATGTCTGACAAGGAGATTCACCAAGGCTGTATATTCTGTAATATACAACTCACAACAATATTTTAGTATCATCAAGATAATTTTTTGTTTGATTCTCTGGATTCTAGTCCTCTGGAGCCTACCTCTGTCATGTCTGATCCCTATAATGCTGGGAGCCAAGACTTTATTGCCTTCCTGCCTGAGGGAAAATGTCAGTTAGGTAAACAGCCTGAATTAAGGAAGACTTTATGGCCTTCCTGCCTGGGAGAAAAAATTAGTCAAGATAAGCAACTTGAGCTGAGAAATGTTTTATTACCCTCTTGCTCCTGAGAAAGTTTGAAATAAGTGGTTTGGGCTAAGGAATGCTTGTGGGTGTAAAGAGCTTAACAATTTCCAGATGGCCTTGGACCCTGACTGTCGAGATGACCCTTCTGCTGGTTTGTCTTTGTAACAAGACTTGAACAGTAAAGTTTGAGCGCTCAATCAGACATTCAGACCTGTGCTTCTTCTTTGTGTCTCTTGTCCCTTCATTCTTTCCGCCCCCCCCTTCCCTAGGGTCTCGGGAGAATCCCCTGCAGGCTGGGGCAATATAAACTCTGCGAGGTGTAAATACCTTAATCACCTTTTCTGAAAACACAAAAGACAAACTTTTTCCCAAATCAGCATATCCTTGAGCCAGTAACCAGAAAAACCTTTACATTGACCTCTCTCCGAGAGGAATAATGTAACTACAAAATTCAAAATCACACCCATTTTGAAATTAAAACAATCTAAAGCAAATGAAATAAACTAAAATACTGTATGTGCTTATTCTTAGGCCTCTCCTATTTTTCCAAGCAGGATAAAAAACCCAAGATTCCTGTGGGGCCCACTGGACAGAAATATGAGTATTTTGTGAGGCATAAAAAAACAATCTTATACCATCTTAATGTTCAGGCTCTCTGCCTCAGAGCAGCCTTCTAGTTATACCATTTATCTGTAGGTTTCTCCACCAGGAGCCACAGACAAATAATTAATACTTGATCAAAGCAGACAATTATCACTGCACTCTCTACTCTGGAGTCAGTGACTAATTTTCCCTATCCTAGTTCAGAACTGCTGGCGAAATTCCCCACGTGATTCAGACCAATCTGGTTCTAAATCTATCCTAAAAACAAATAATCCCATTTTTAATTCACAGTTCAAATCTCTCAGCCCTAAAAGCAGGCAACTTCATTCTTTTCCTAACAAAAAGCAGCCAGCGTCCTCCACAGCAGGGGACCTCAGCCAGCTAGCAGTTTCTTTGTTTCAAGATTGATGTGCTTGAGTCACATGACTCCTATCGCGCTACTAAAAGACTCCTTTTTTAAATATAAAAAAAATACATCTCTAACTCTCAGGTTAATAATCTTAAATTTATAGTGAATGTTTGCTTGACACATTGGTTTGCCACCTGTTGCGGGAGATATTTGAAAGGGAAGGCTGCTAGCTCCAGCTTAACGTCCATCCAATATACTCAACACTGACCGGAGCTCCAGAGCTCGAGAATTTCACCATCCAGCTCTCTAAGTTCCCACTGGTGGGTCACTACCACGCCATTTCCGTGCTTCAAATTCCCTTTGACTGGCACATCACGCAAACTCAGGCTTTGCCACCATACCTTTCTCTCTCGAACTCTACTGAGTCACCGCAGGAAGAAAAAACACCACACAGGCCAAGAAATAGGCACATGGCATATAGTCTCCCATGTGCTTGTGATCTTTTTTATGCTTCTCCCCCCACTTTGAAAATAAATGTAAACTCAGTTCCCAGAACAAAGCTCCGTTTATATGGAAAGGACTGCAAGGCAAGTGGCTAGTTAAAACCATGACGTTCCAGAACTGGACTGTTGGTTATCCAGGTCCTTACCACATTCCTGTGACTGTCACTTGATATCTTTGGTGTATTAAATCAGTAGGGCACTGTTCCCTCCATTTCCTCAGCTAAGCATGGCATCAAAGTGTGTGAATCCTATAGCAGAGCTTTGCTTTGCTGTGACCCATGTACCTGAGGTCTCCACTGCTGGACTTGAAAATTCCTTCATTTAGAACTCATTTTGTACTGTACCCACTTCCACATGGATGATGTTTCTCTGGTAACCGGAATTAGTGTTCTGGGGTCGCCACCAGGTATGTTTGGCTTGAAGCAAAATATTTCTTACTCCCTGCAAGGTGAGAGCAATAACGAAGATTTGTTGTCAGGGAAACAGTGAGACAGCCCAAAATGTCCTGCTTAGGATTTTGGGTAACAATAGAAAAAGAAAAGTCGTACTTTTTGAATTAGAACTCAAAGCAGTGGGCTGGCTTGCTTCAACATTCTGGATACATTTGTCTCTAAAATGAAGGGTCTGGAGGCATAAACAACACCTCATCTCAGCAGCAGGATTATCCCCTTAAGCATGTCTTCAGGAAAATGAGTGTTCCTGAGGGTGGTTATACAAGTTTGCACTCCCACCAGCAATGGAGTAGCGTTCCCTTGCTCCACATCCTTGCCGGCGGCGTGTACTGTCGCTTGAGTTTTTGATCTTAGCCATTCTGATGGGTATAAAGTGGAGTCTCAGGGTTGTACTGATTTGCATTTCCCTGATGACTAAGGGTGTGGAACATTTCTTTATATGTTTCTTGGCCATTAGAGATTTCTCTGTTGAGAATTCTGTTTAGCTCTGTACCCCATTTTAAATTAGATTATTTGGGTTATTCGAGTCTAACTTCTTGAGTTCTCTATATATTTTGGATAATTGCTCTCTGTCAGATGTAGGGTTAGTGAAGATCTTTTTCCAACCTGTAGGCTGCCGTTTTGTCTTATTGACAGTTTCCTTTGACTTTCAGAAGCTTTTCAGTGTCATGAGGTCCCATTTCTAATTGTTGACCTTAGTGACTGAGCTTTTGGTGTTCTGTTCAGGAAATTGTCTCCTGTACTAATGATTTCAAGGCTATTTCCCCACTTTCTGTTCTACTAGATGTAGTGTATGTGGTTTTACATTGAGGCCTTTGATCTACTTGGACTTGAGTTTTGTGCAGGGTGATAAATATAAGTAAATATTTTCATTTTTCTACATGCAGACATCCAGTTATATCAGTGCCATTTGCTGAAGATGCTCTCCCCTTTCCATTGTATGGTTTTGGCTTCTTCGTTAAAAATCAGGTGTCCATAGATGTGTGGGTTTATTTCTGGATCTTCTATTCCACTGATCAACTTGTCTGTTTCTATACTAACACCGTGCACAGTTTTTATTACAATTACTCTGTAATACAGATTGAAGTCAGGGATGGTAATTCATCCTCCAGAAGTTCTTTTATTGTTTTATATATCCTGGATTTTTTGGTTTTCCATATGAAGTTAATTGTTCCTTCAAGGTCTGTAAAGAATTGTGTTGGAATTTAGACAGAAATTGTATTAACTCTGTAGATTTGACAAGGTTTCCATTTTCACTGTTAGCATGTGAGATCTTCCCATCTTCTGAGATCTTCTATTTCTTTCTTCAGAGACTTGAAGTTCTTGTTATACAGGTCTTTCACTGGCTTGGTTAGAGTTACACCAAGATATTTTATATTATATTATTGTGGCTATTATGAAAGGTGTTTCCTCCCTAACTTCTTTCTCAGACTGTGTATCATTTGTATAAAAGAAGAGCTACTGATTGCTTTGAGTTAATTTTGTATTCAGCCACTTTGCTGAAGGTGTTTATCAGCTGTAGGAGTTCTCTGGTAGAATTTTTGGGGTCACTTAAGTATATCATACCATCTGCAAATAACAATACTTTGACTTCTTCCTTTCCAATTTGAATCCCCTTGATCTCCTTTAGTTGTCTCATTGCTCCAGCTAAGACTTCAAGTATTATATTGCATAGATACAAAGAGAGTCAACAGCCTTTTCCCTGATATTTACTGGGATTGCTTAATGTTTCTCTTTACTTAATTTGATGTTGGTTATTGACTTGCTGTATACTGCCTTTATTGTGTTTAGGTATTATCCTTGTATTTCTGATCTCTCCATGATTTTAAACATGAAAAGGTTTTAGATTTTGTCAAAGGCTTTTCAGTGTCTAATGAGATGGTCATGTGTTTTTCTTTTAGTTTGTTTATATGGTGTATTACACTGATAGATTTTTGTATAGTTTACAACCCCTGAATCCCTGGGATGAAGCCTACTTGATCATGATGATGTCTTTGATGTGTTCATGGATTTGGTTTGGGAGAATTTTATTGACTATTTTTGCATCAATGTTCATAAGGAAAATTGGTCTGAAATACTCTTTCTTTGTTGAGTCTCTGTGGTTTATGTATCATGGTGACTGTGGCCTCATAGAATGAGTTTGGCAATGCTCTTTCTGTATCCATTTTGTGGAATAGTTTGAGGAGTATTGGTGTCTTAGAGCTTTACTGCTGTGAACAGACGCCATGACCAAGGCAACTCTTATAAGGACAACATTTAATGTTGGCTGTCTTACAGATTCAGAGGTTCTGTCATTATCATCAAGGCAGAAGCATGGCAGCATCCAGGCAGGTATGGTGCTGGAGGAGCTGAGAGCTCTACATCTTTATCTGAAGGCCGCTAGGAGAAAACTGACCTCTAGGCAGCTAGAATGAGAATCTTAAAGTCCTCATTCTATGAGTGATACACTTCTTCCAACAAGGCCACACCTACTCCAACAAGGCCATATCTCCTAATAGTGCTACTCCCTGGGCCACACATATTCAAACCACCACATCTGGAATTAGTTGTTCTTTGAACCACTGGTAGAATTCTGTACTAAAACAATCTGTCCCTGGGCCTTTTGAGGTTAGGGGACTTTTTTTTTTTAATTTTTTTTTTTTGCTTATTCACTTTATAACCCGTCCCAGTCACCCCCTCCCACAATCCTTCCCCATCTCTTGTTTTCTGAGTACCCCCTCCTCCTGTATCCCCCACCTTGCCACTTTAAGTCTCTGAGAGGCTAGGTGCTTCCTCTCCCATTGAGGACAGATGAGGCACCCAGCTAGAAGACCATACTCCATATACAGGCTGCATGTTTTGGGATAGCCCCCACTCCAGATGTTTGAGACCTACATGAAAACCAAGCTGCACATTTACAACATATGTGCAGGGAGGCCTAGGTTCAGCCCATGGAGGTAGATCTGTGTAGACTAGGTATGCTCCACGGTTGGTGATTCAGTCTCTGAGAGCTCCAAGGGTTCAGGTTGGTTTACTCTGTTGATCTTCCTGTGCAGTTCCTATCTCCTTAGGGCCCACAATCCTTCCGCCTATTCTTCTATAAGAGTCCTCAAGCTCCATCCACTGTTTAGCTCTGGATGTCTGTATCTGTCTGAGTCAGCTGCTGGTTAGAGCCTCTCAGAGGACAACTTGCCCCTGTCTGTTCTCAGGCTGGAGGTTTAGATCCTGGGAGCTCTGGTTGAATCTTTTGATACTCGTTCTAAAAAAGGACAAAAGCACCCTCACTTTGGTCTTCCTCCTTCTTCTTGAGTTTCATGAGGTTTATGCGTTGCATCTTAGGTATTGTGTGTTTTGGGGCTAATATCCGCTTATCAGTGAGTGCATACCATGTGTGTTCTTTTGTGATTGGGTCATCTCACTCAGGATGATATTTTCTAGCTTCATCCATTTGTCTAAGAATTTCATGAGCTCATTATTTTTAATAGCTGAGTAGTACTCCACTGTGTAAATGTACCACATTTTCTGTATCCATTCTTCTGTTGAAGGACATCTGGGTTCTTTCCAGCTTCTGGCTATTATAAATAAGGCCACTATGAACATAGTGGAGCATGTGGCCCTGTTGCATGTTGAAATATCTTCTGGGTATATACCCAGGAGGGGTATAGCTGGGTCCTTAGGTAACACCATGTTCAATTTTCTGAGGTATCGCCAGACTGCTTTCCATAGTGGTTGTACCAGCTTGCAATCCCACCAACAATGGAGGAGTGTTCCTCTTTCTCCACATCCTCGCCAACATCTGCTGTCACCTGTGTTTTGGATCTTAGCCAATCTGACTGGTGTGAGGTGGAATCTCAGTGTTGTTTTCATTTGCATTTCCCTGATGACTAGGGATGCTGAGCACTTCTTTAGATGTTTCTCAATCATTTGAGTTTCCTCAGTTGAGAGTTCTTTGTTCAACTCTCTACCCCATTTTTTAATAGGGTTATTTGATGGTCTGGAATCTAGTTTCTTCAGTTCTTTGTATACCTTGGATATTAGCCCTCTATCAGATGTAAGGTTGGTGAAGATCTTTTCCCAGTCTGTTGGTTCCCGCTTTGTCCTGTTGACCGTATCCTTTGCTTTACAGAAGCTTTGCAGTTTTATGAGATCCCATTTGTCAATTCTTGATCTTAGAGCATACGCCATTGGTGTTCTGTTCAGGAACTTTTCCCCTGTGCCCATATGATCAAGGCTTTTCCCTATTTTCTCTTCTATTAGTTTCAGTGTAGCTGGTTTTATGTGGAGGTCCTTGATCCACTTGGAATTGAGCTTTGTACAAGGAGATAAGTATGGATCAATTTGCATTCTTCTACAAGTTGACCTCCAGTTGGACCAGCACCATTTGTTGAAAATGCTGTCTTTTTTCCACTGGATAGTTTGAGCTCCTTTGTCGAAGATCAAGTGACCATAGGTATGGGGGTTCATTTCTGGATCTTCTATTCTATTCCATTGATCCTCCTGACTGTCTCTGTTCCAATACCATGCCGTTTTTATCACTATTGCTTTGTAGTACAGCTTGAAATCGGGGATGGAGATTCCCCAGAAGTTCTTTTATTGTTGAGTGTAGTTTTCGCTATCCTGGGTTTTTTGTTATTCCAAATGAATTTTAAGATTGCTCTTTCTATCTCTGTAAAGAATTGAGTGGGAATTTTGATAGGGATTGTATTAAATCTGTAGATTGCTTTTGGCAAGATAGCCATTTTTACTATATTAATCCTTCCAATCCATGAGCATGGGAGATCTTTCCATCTTCTGAGATCTCCTTCGATTTCTTTTTTCAGGGTGTTGAAGTTCTTGTCATACAGGTCTTTCACTTGCTTGGTTAGATTCACACCAAGATATTTTATACTATTTGTGACTATTGTGAATGGTGTCGTTTCCATAATTTCTTTCTCAGCCAGTTTATCCTTTGTGTAGAGGAATGCTACTGATTTGTTTGAGTTAATTTTATACCCAGCCACTTTGCTAAAGTTGTTTATCAGGTTTAGGAGCTCTCTGGTGGAAGTTTTGGGGTCACTTAAGTATACTAACATGTCATCTGCAAATAGTGAAACTTTGACTTCTTCCTTTCCAATTTGTATCCCTTTGATCTCCTTCTGTTGCCTAATTGCTCTGGCTAGGACTTCCAGAACTATATTGAACAGGTAGGGGGAGAGTGGGCAGCCTTGTCTAGTTCCTGATTTTAATGGGATTGCTTCAAGTTTCTCTCCATTTAGTTTGATGTTGGCTACTGGCTTGCTGTATATTGCTTTTACTATGTTTAGGTATGAACCTTGAATTCCTGGTCTTTCCAAGACTTTTATCATGAAGGGGTGTTGAATTTTGTCAAATGCTTTCTCAGCGTCAAGAGATATGATCATGTGGTTTTTTTCTTTGAGTTTATTTATGTAGTGGATTACGTTGATGGATTTCCATATATTGAACCAACCCTGCATTCCTGGGATAAAGCCTACTTGATCATGGTGGATAAGTGTTTTGATGTGTTCTTGGATTCGGTTCGAGAGAATTTTATTCAGTATTTTTGCATCGATATTCATGAGGGAGATTGGTCTGAAGTTCTCTTTTCTTGTTGGATCTTTGTGTGGTTTAGGTATAAGCGTAATTGTGGCTTCATAGAATGAATTAGGTAGTGTTCCTTCCGTTTCTAGTTTGTGGAATAGTTTGAAGAGAATTGGTATTAGATCTTCCTTGAAGGTTTGATAGAATTCTGCACTAAAACCATCTGGACCTGGACTTTTTTTGGTGGGGAGACTTTTAATGACTGCTTCTATTTCTTTCGCAGTTATGGGACTGTTAAGATGGTTTATCTGATCCTGATTTAACATTGGTAACTGATACTTGTCTAGAAAATTGTCCATTTCATCCAGATTTTCCAATTTTGTTGAGTATAGGCTTTTGTAGTAGGATCTGATGATTTGTTGAATTTCCTCGGTTTCTGTTGTTATGTCACCCTTTTTAGTTTGGATTTTATTGATTTGGATACTGTCTCTCTGCCCTCTGATTAGTCTGGCTAAGGGTTTGTCTATTTTGTTGATTTTCTCAAAGAACCAGCTCCTGGTTTTATTGATTCTTTGTATAGTTCTCTTTGTTTCTATTTGGTTGATTTCAGCCCTGAGTTTAATTATTTCCTGCCGTGTACTCCTCTTGGGTGTTTTTGCTTCTTTTTGTTCTAGAGTTTTCAGGTGTGTTGTCAAGCTGCTAGTGTGTTCTCTCTCCAGTTTCTTTTTGTATGCACTTAGAGCTATGAGCTTTCCTCTTAGCACTGCCATCAGTGTGTCCCATAGGTTTTGGTATGATGTGTCTTCATTTTCATTAAATTCTAAAAAGTCTTTAATTTCTTTCTTTATTTCTTCCCTGACCCCATTATCAACGAGTAGAGTATTGTTCAGTTTCCATGTGAGTGTGGGCTTTCCATTGTCTTTGTTGTTATTGAAGACCAGCTTTAGACCATGGTGATCTGATAGGATGCATGGGATTATTTTGATTTTTTTATATCTGTTGAGGCCTGTCTTGTGACCAATAATATGGTCTATTTTGGAGAAGGTACCATGAGGTACAGATTAAAAGGTATATTCTTTTGTTTTTGGGTGAAATGTTCTATAGATATCTGTTAAGTCCATTTGGTTTAAAACTTCTGTTAGTTTCACTGTATTCTGTCTAGTTTCCGTTTCCCTGATCTGTCCAGTGCTGAGAGTGGGGTATTGAAGTCTCCCACAATTATTGTGTGAGGTGCAATATGTGCTTTGAGCTTTAGTAAGGCTTCTTTTATGAAAGTGGGTGCTCTTGCATTTGGTGCATAGATGTTCAGAATTGAGAGTTCATGTTGGTTGAGTTTTCCTTTGACAAATATGAAATGACCTTCCTTATCCTTTTTTATATCTTTAAGTTGAAAGTCAATTTTATTCGATATTAGAATGGCTACTCCAGCTTGTTTCCTAGGACCATTTGCTTGAAAAATTGTTTTCCAGCCTTTTACTCTAAGGTAGTGTCTGTCCTTGTCACTGAGGTGGGTTTCCTGTATGCAGCAAAATGTCGGATCCTGTTTGCGTATCCAGTCTGTTAGTCTATGTCTTTTTATTGGGGAATTGAGTCCATTGACATTAAGAGATATTAAGGAGAGGAGACTGTTGCTTCCTGTTATTTTTGCTAAAAGGGGAGGCATTGTTTGTGTGGCTATCTTCTTTTGGGTTTGTTGGAGGTGGATTACTTTCTTGCTCTTTCTAGGGTATGATTGCTCTCCTTGTAATGGGTCTTTCCTGCTATTATTCTTTGTAGTGCTGGGTTTGTGGAAAGATATTGTGTAAATTTGGCTTTGTCATGGAATATCTTGGTTTCTCCATCTATGGTAATAGAGAGTTTTGCTGGGTATAGTAGCCTGGGCTGGCATTTGTGTTCTCTTAGGGTCTGTATGACATCTGACCAGGATCTTCTGGCTTTCATAGTCTCTGGTGAGAAGTCTGGTGTAATTCTGATAGGTCTGCCTTTATATGTTACTTGGCCTTTTCTCTTACTGCTTTTAAAATTCTTTCTTTGTTTTGTGCATTTTGTGTTTTGATTATTATGTGATGGGAGGTATTTCTTTTCTGGTCTAGTCTATTTGGTGTTCTGTAGGCTTCTTGAATGATTATGGGCATCTCGTTCCTTAGGTTAGGGAAGTTTTCTTCTATGATTTTGTTGAAGATATTTACTGGCCCTTTAAGTTGTGAATCTTCGCTCTCTTCTATACCTATTATCCTTAGGTTTGGTCTTCTCATTGTGTCCTGGATTTCCTGGATGTTTTGTGATAAGAGTTTTTTGCATTTTTCGTTTTCCTTGACAGTTGTGTCAATATTTTCTATGGTATCTTCTGCACCTGAGATTCTCTCTTCTATCTCTTGTATTCTGTTGGTAATGCTTGCGTCTGTGACTCCTGATTTCTTTCTTAGGTTTTCTATCTCCAGAGTAGTCTCCCTTTGTGATTTCTTTATTGTTTCTATTTCCATTTTTATGTCCTGGATGGTTTTGTATAAATCCTTCACCTGTTTGGTTGTGTTCTCTTGTGATTCTTTAAGGGCTTTTACCTGTTTACCTGTGTTCTCCTCGGATTCTTTGAGAATGTTATTTATGTCCTTCTTAAAGTCCTCCATCATCATCATTAAAAGTGATTTTAGGTCTGACTCTTGCTTTCCTGGTGATATGGGGAGTTCAGGACTTAATGTGGGAGAACTAGGTTCTGATGATGACATGTGTTCCGGGTTGCTGGCCCTTGTATTCTTGGGCTTGCCTTTTGCCATCTGGTTCTCCTTGGTGCTACCTGTGCTGTCTCTGGCTGGAACCTGACTTTCCTGTTCTCTTGGTTGTGTCAGAACTGTTTAGGTTGGGTGTCGCTGCTGAGATTAGAGCTAGGGCCCAGGATCTGCTCCGTGCTTTGGTCCGGACCGGAAGGAATCAGTGCTCTGGGCCAGGAGTGAGTTCCTGGATCCCTGTGGGACCTGGTTACTCCCTGTTTGGGGCAGGTGTTGCTGCCTCCTTGCTTAAGAAGCTGCTCGAGTTAGAGCTCCTGGGAGCCACGCTTCCTCTGGGTTCTGTGAGATTGGATGCAGAGTTGCCTCCCGAGATCTGCTGAGCGCCCAGGCTCAAACCAGAAGGAACCAGTGCTCTGGGCCAGGAGTTTGTACTTGGATCCCAGTGGGTCCCGGTTACTCCGTATTTGGGGCAAGTGTTGCTGCCTCCTTGCTTAAGGAGCTGCTCGAGTTAGAGTTCCTTGGAGCTACGCTTCCTCTGGGTTCTGTGAGATTGCGTGCAGGATTGCTGTGCGCTCAGGTCCAAACCGGAGGCAACCAGTGCTGGGGCCAGGAGTGAGTACCTGGGTCCCGGTGGGTCCCAGTTACTCCTGGTTTGGGGCAAGTGTTGCTGCCTCCTTGCGTAGGAAGCTGCTTGGGTTAGAGCTCCTAGGAGCCCTGCTTCCCCTGGGTTCTGTGGGATTTGGTGTAGAGCTCCTGCCTGGGATCTGCTGGGAGCTCCGACCCAGAGCTCCTGCCTGGAATCTGCTGGGAGCTCCGACCCAGACCGGAAGGAGCCGGTGCTCCGGACCAGGAGTAAATCCCTGGGTCTCAGTGGGTCCCGGTGGGTCCCAGTTACTCCCTGTTTGGGGTGGGTGTTGCTGTCTCCTTACCAGAGATACTGCCTGGGTCAGAGCTGCTGGGTGCCCCACTTCTGCCGGGTTTTGTGAGGTTCAGTGCAGAGCTGCCGCCAGGGATCTGCTGCCTGGGCCCAGACCGGAAGCGGAAGTCATAAAGCTGGATTTCAACAACAGAAATAACAGAAAGCCTACAAACTCAGGGAAACTGAACGACTCTCTACAAAATGATCAATGAGTCAGAGAAGAAATAAAGAAAGAAATTTAAAAACTTTCTAGAATTCAATGAAAAGTAAAGCACAACATACCCAAACTTATGGAACATATGAAAGCAGTATAAGAAGAAAGTTCATAGCACTAAGTGCCTTTATAAAGAAACTGGAGTGTTCATATACTAACAATGTAAAAGTACACCTGGAAGCACTAGAAAAAAGAGGAATCAAACATACCCAGGAAAAATAGATGGCAGGAAATAATCAAACTCAGGGCTGAAATCAATCAATTAGAAATAAAAGAACAAAACAAAGAATCAACAAAACCAAAAGCTGGTTCTTTAAGACAATCAACAAAAGAGACAAAGCCTTAGCCAAACTAACTAAAAGGCAGAGAGACAGTACTCAAATAAACAAAATCAGAAATGAAAGGGAAACATAACATCAGATATTGAGGAAATTCAAAGAATCATTATGTCTTACCTCAAAAAGCCTGTACTCCACAAAATTGGAAAATCTAAATGAGATGGATGATTGTCTAAACAGGAATCACTTACCAAAGTTAAATCAAGATCAATTTAATTATCTAAATAGTCCTAGAGTCCTTAAGAAATCATTAAAAGTCCCCTAACCGACTAGACAAGGCTGCCCACTCTCCCCCTACCTGTTCAATATAGTTCTGGAAGTCCTAGCCAGAGCAATTAGGCAACAGAAGGAGATCAAAGGGATACAAATTGGAAAGGAAGAAGTCAAAGTTTCACTATTTGCAGATGACATGTTAGTATACTTAAGTGACCCCAAAACTTCCACCAGAGAGCTCCTAAACCTGATAAACAACTTTAGCAAAGTGGCTGGGTATAAAATTAACTCAAACAAATCAGTAGCATTCCTCTACACAAAGGATAAACTGGCTGAGAAAGAAATTATGGAAACGACACCATTCACAATAGTCACAAATAGTATAAAATATCTTGGTGTGAATCTAACCAAGCAAGTGAAAGACCTGTATGACAAGAACTTCAACACCCTGAAAAAAGAAATCGAAGGAGATCTCAGAAGATGGAAAGATCTCCCATGCTCATGGATTGGAAGGATTAATATAGTAAAAATGACTATCTTGCCGAAAGCAATCTACAGATTTAATGCAATCCCTATCAAAATTCCCACTCAATTCTTTACAGAGATAGAAAGAGCAATCTTAAAATTCATTTGGAATAACAAAAAACCCAGGATAGCGAAAACTACACTCAACAATAAAAGAACTTCTGGGGGAATCTCCATCCCCGATTTCAAGCTGTACTACAAAGCAATAGTGATAAAAATGGCATGGTATTGGAACAGAGACAGTCAGGAGGATCAATGGAATAGAATAGAAGATCCAGAAATGAACCCCCATACCTATGGTCACTTGATCTTCGACAAAGGAGCTCAAACTATCCAGTGGAAAAAAGACAGCATTTTCAACAAATGGTGCTGGTCCAACTGGAGGTCAACTTGTAGAAGAATGCAAATTGATCCATACTTATCTCCTTGTACAAAGCTCAATTCCAAGTGGATCAAGGACCTCCACATAAAACCAGCTACACTGAAACTAATAGAAGAGAAAATAGGGAAAAGCCTTGATCATATGGGCACAGGGGAAAAGTTCCTGAACAGAACACCAATGGCGTATGCTCTAAGATCAAGAATTGACAAATGGGATCTCATAAAACTGCAAAGCTTCTGTAAAGCAAAGGATACGGTCAACAGGACAAAGCGGGAACCAACAGACTGGGAAAAGATCTTCACCAACCTTACATCTGATAGAGGGCTAATATCCAAGGTATACAAAGAACTGAAGAAACTAGATTCCAGACCATCAAATAACCCTATTAAAAAATGGGGTAGAGAGTTGAACAAAGAACTCTCAACTGAGGAAACTCAAATGATTGAGAAACATCTAAAGAAGTGCTCAGCATCCCTAGTCATCAGGGAAATGCAAATGAAAACAACACTGAGATTCCACCTCACACCAGTCAGATTGGCTAAGATCCAAAACACAGGTGACAGCAGATGTTGGCGAGGATGTGGAGAAAGAGGAACACTCCTCCATTGTTGGTGGGATTGCAAGCTGGTACAACCACTATGGAAAGCAGTCTGGCGATACCTCAGAAAATTGAACATGGTGTTACTAAGGACCCAGCTATACCCCTCCTGGGTATATACCCAGAAGATATTTCAACATGCAACAGGGCCACATGCTCCACTATGTTCATAGTGGCCTTATTTATAATAGCCAGAAGCTGGAAAGAACCCAGATGTCCTTCAACAGAAGAATGGATACAGAAAATGTGGTACATTTACACAGTGGAGTACTACTCAGCTATTAAAAATAATGAGCTCATGAAATTCTTAGACAAATGGATGAAGCTAGAAAATATCATCCTGAGTGAGATGACCCAATCACAAAAGAACACACATGGTATGCACTCACTGATAAGCGGATATTAGCCCCAAAACACACAATACCTAAGATGCAACGCATAAACCTCATGAAACTCAAGAAGAAGGAGGAAGACCAAAGTGAGGGTGCTTTTGTCCTTTTTAGAACGAGTATCAAAAGATTCAACCAGAGCTCCCAGGATCTAAACCTCCAGCCTGAGAACAGACAGGGGCAAGTTGTCCTCTGAGAGGCTCTAACCAGCAGCTGACTCAGACAGATACAGACATCCAGAGCTAAACAGTGGATGGAGCTTGAGGACTCTTATAGAAGAATAGGCGGAAGGATTGTGGGCCCTAAGGAGATAGGAACTGCACAGGAAGATCAACAGAGTAAACCAACCTGAACCCTTGGAGCTCTCAGAGACTGAATCACCAACCGTGGAGCATACCTAGTCTACACAGATCTACCTCCATGGGCTGAACCTAGGCCTCCCTGCACATATGTTGTAAATGTGCAGCTTGGTTTTCATGTAGGTCTCAAACATCTGGAGTGGGGGCTATCCCAAAACATGCAGCCTGTATATGGAGTATGGTCTTCTAAAAAAACAGTTATTCAGTTATTCATGGAATATTATTTTTTTATATCTCTTGTATTCAGTTTGCAACTACTTCATTGAGAATTTTTGTATGTATACTTATGAGCGATACTGGACTATAATTTTTATATTTTTGTTGGGTTTACACTTGATTTCACTATTTCAATATTATTTGCTTTGTGAAGGAAAAAAAAATTAAAAGCTACTAGCAGGAAATACAAGGATATGTTTGAAGATATATACTTAGGCAATGACTTTCTAAATAGGTTTAATAAATTGTGAAGTAACTATATGATTAATAAATAAGGTCAAATTAAAAAAAAAAAAAGAAATCCAGCTTTATTCCATGGTGGTCTGATAGGGGTTATTTCAATTCTCTTATATCTGTTGAGGCAGTAGATGGTTAATTTTGGAGCAGATTCCATGAGATGCTGAGAAGAAGGTATATTCTTTTGTGTTTGGGTGAAATGTTCTGTAGAGATTTATTAGGTCTATTTGAATCATAACCTCTGTTAGTTTCATTATTTTTCTGTTTAGTTTCTGTGTCAGTGACCTGTCCATTGGTGAGGTGGGATGTTGAAGTATTCCACCATAAATGTGTGGGGTTCAATGTGTGATTTAAGCCTTAGTAATTTTTTTTATTTTTTATTTTTTAGGAATGTGGGTGCTCTTGCATTTGGAGCATAGGCATTAAAAATTGAGTCGTCATCTTGGTGGACTTTTCCTTTGATGAGTATGCAGTGTCCTTCTGCATCTCTTTTGATTACTTTTGGTTGAAAGCCTATTTTATTAGGTATTCAAATTAGCAACTCCAGCTTGTTTCTTGGGTCCATGTTTGCTTCAAAACCCTTTTTTTCCAGCCTTTTACGCCAAAGTAATGTCTATTTTGTTGTTGAAGTGTGTTTCTTATCTGCAGCAGAATAATGAATCCTGTTTACACAGAGAAGAAATAAAGAAAGAAATTTTAAAACTTTCTGGAATTCAATGAACAGTAAACAGAATCAAGACCATTGTTGTTGAGAGATATTAATGACCAACAATCATTAATTCCTGTTATTTTGATGTTGTTGTTGGTAGTGTGTGTGTGTGTATGTGTATGATTCTTGTCTTTTGGGTTTGCTGGTGTGGAATTATATATTTATTGTGTTTTCTTGGGTGTAGTTGCTTGTGTTGGAGTTTTCCTTCTAGTATTCTTTGTAGAGCTGGATTAGTAGAAAGAAATATTTAAATTTGGTTTTATCATAGAATATCTTGTTTTCTCCATCTATGATGATTGAAGCTTTTATTGGGTACAGTAATCGGGGCTGTGGACACCTGTGATCTCTTAGAGACTGTATGACATCTGCCCAGGCCCTTCTGGCTTTTAAAGTCTCTGTTGAGAAGTTGAGTGTAATTCTAATAGGTCTGCCTTTATATTTTACTTAGCCTTCATCCCTTGTGGCTTTTAATATTCTTTCTTTGTTCTGTATATTTAGTGATTTGTTTATTATGTGGCATGAGGATTTTCTTTTTTGGTCCACTCTATTTGGTGTTCTGTAAACTTCTTGTATGTTTATAGGTATCACTTTCTTTCAGTTAGACAATTTTTCTTCTATTATTTTGTTGAAGATATTTTCTGGCCCTTTGAATTGGGAGTCTTGTTCTTCTGCTATTCCTATTATTTTTAGGTTTGGTCTTTTCATAGTGTCCCAAATTTCCTGGATGTTTTGTGTTAGGAACTTTTTAGCTTTAGCAATTTCTTAAAAATTTGTGAACAGTTTACTAGATTCTCTTTGCCTTTCATGCCACTGACATTTAAAAAAGTAAATAAATACACTATCTTCATCTGAATTTATCTTTAAAATAGGAATTTCTCTCCAACAACTTTCAATATATTTTTTTAATGACCAAGAGCATTTTGATAATTCAGTGAAGAAACACAGGTCGTTTTTTCTTGAGATACCTTTCTGAGAACCTGTTCTTGGCATTGACACTTTAAACTTTTACTCAGTTAAACCTTCCTTTGGTTTGTATATATATTTCCATCAAGGCAAGTATATACTTATGCAATAGGAAGAAATGATGGAATCTTGCTCTAGCATGTAACAACTAGCCAAAGCAAAATGAAAGATTCAAATTGGTATAGAAGGAATACCTTAATGTTCATGAGGAGGTGTTTTAAGGCTTCTAGCCAGTGGTTAGATTAAAGAAGGGGATATAGGAGATTCTTTTTTTTTTTTTTGGTTTTTCGAGACAGGGTTTCTCTGTGTAGCCCGGGCTGTCCTGGAACTCACTCTGTAGACCAGGCTGGCCTCGAACTCAGAAATCCGCCTGCCTCTGCCTCCCAAGTGCTGGGATTAAAGGCGTGCGCCACCACCGCCCGGCTAGGAGAAAGATTCTATTGGGCTGGGGAGATCTCAGGTATTGAGTCAATAACAAGATCTCAGTCTCACACCTTACATGTGTGGGATCTGGGTTTGATTTCTAGAACCCATGTTCTAGGCCCATGCTGGGCATGGTGGCATTTGCCTGTGACCTCAGCACTGCAGAGAGAGAAAGACAGAAGGCTCCCTGGTGTTCACTGGCCAGTTATCCTCATCTACAATGGGATGGGAGACGCTGTTTCAAAGTCAAGAAGGTGAAGAGTGTTCTAGAAGATTTCACTTGAGGTTGACCTGTGTCCTCCAGCTTCACACACATGTGCAGCCACATGGCCTCTCCCACCAGACACACACCCCACACATGCAGTAAAACAATGACATTGTTGTCCTTAACAAAGTGGGATGAATGTGAACATAGCAGCAGTACCAGAACTCAGAGAAGAGCACAGGGAAGCTGCAGATCAGGCCTGAGTGAGCTGTGATGGGGAAAGGCCAGTGAGAAATTCTGTGAAGAGCTGTCACCTGGGAAAATCAAACTCTTTCCTGCTTTTAAACACTATTGACACATGAATTATGTGGTGTGCCAGATTCTGTTATTTTTCAGTGTTATTTCATTTTAAAAATCAACAGATTTTTAGAGGGACTAATTTTTGAAGAAATGGAAAACATTTCAAAGAACTAAGAGGCAAGATCTTCAGAGCATTTTTCCACGGCTGTCCTCCAGGCTCTTAGCCTATTTTCTGAAGGCACACATCTATACCTGACTCCCTTATACCTGACCCAGTCATTCCCTGTAGCAATATTGCCAGCACCCTTGGGACCCAAGCTCAGAAGTGTCACTCACTGGATCTACCTGTTCCTTAAGATCATTTGTCTAAGTTCAACTGGTTTGCAGTTCTGGTGACTTCCCGAAAGCCCCAGCCAAATATTACTAGATTTTTAGGAGAAGATTAAGAGTTTAATATAAAATTCTCCTTATTTATCTATCTATCTATCTATCTATCTATCTATCTATCTATCTATCTATCTATCTATCCATCCATCCATCCATCCATCCATCCATCTATCTATCTATCTATCTATCTATCTATCTATCTATCTATCTATCTATCATCTACCTACCTTGTATCTATCTGTCACTGTACAGGTTGTAGAATGGCAGCTTTATGATCTTGGTTCAGCAGTTCTAGGACTGTGTCTTTTATGTTTTTTTTTTTTCTGAGTTATATTTTTCCCAGTTTGAAGACCAATCTTGTTTTTTTCCACTCATGGACTGGTTTTGTCATTTTTAATACATACACAGTGTATATGCACTTGAAATCCTAAGGTAATCATTGATTCTTAGAGTATTTATGATATAAAACTGGAAGATATACATGGAAGAAAAGAGAGACCAGTAATGCTGCTTACATAAGTCTATTAGTATCTATCTATCTATCTATCTATCTATCTATCTATCTATCTATCTATCTATCTACCTACCTATCATCTGTCTATCTAAATATGCAATCTATCTAAAGTGTCTATCTAAAATCGTTCTATTTAGGCTGATTGATTCTGCTACCCAGAATGTCGAAAACAGAGCTATTGACTCTTCAGTGTCAGGTCTGATTCCCAGAAAACAGACTTTGAAGTACCCATTCTGGCAGGGACTCAGATGAGTTTCTAGCTGGGACCTTTGTTCCTGTAGTCTCAGTCTCAAGGAAAAAGCAAACAAACCTCACACAGTGCAGAACCCATGCTAAGGATGTCTTTTAGTAGAAAGGACAGTCCTGTTCTGTGGAGTGTGCTCTGGGGATGCTAAGAGAGTTGTTATAGGTAGAGAATAAAGAAAGAAGCCCCACCTTAAGACAGCTGTCAACCTCAATCCTAGGTCTAGAAGAATGTTGACCTGTTTGATTTAACCTTGTATTTTTTTCTTTGTATAACTGTCTGTATTCAGGCTTTAATTTTTATATTTCACTTTTTGGTTCTATGCATTTAATCCATTTTAGAATTTGTTTCATCTGAGACAATGTCCCATTTCCTAGGAACTGTGTTGATACCTTCTGAAGCAGTCAAGTTGGATTATAGGAATCTTATGAAATTGACATTCCAGGAATCTTATGAGTTCCTGGATTTGCTCCTGTATTCATTATTCCTTCAATTTTAATTGCATCTAAATATAATTTTTTGAAGTTTATAACTTTTTATTGGATATTTTATTTATTTGCATTTCATATATTATCTCCTTTCCCCATTCCCACCCCCTGCCCAGGAACCCCTTATCCCATCCCCCCGTCCTTCTGCTTCTATGAGGGTATGCCCCTACCCACCCACTCCCACCTCCCTGCCCTCAAATTCTCCCATACTGGGGCATCCAGCCTTCACAGGACCAAGGACCTCCTCTGCCACTGATGCCCAACAAGGCCACCCTCCCCTAATATACAGCTGGAGCCATGGATCCCTCCATGTGTGCTCCCAGGCTGGCTGTTTAGACCCTGGGAGCTCTGGTTGGTTGATATTGTTGCTCTTCCCATGGGGCTGCAAGCCCTTCAACTCCTTCAGTTTTCTCTCTAACTCCTCCATTGGGAATCCCTTGAACAGTTCAATGGTTAACTGTGAGCATCTGCCTGTATATATGTCAGTCTCTGGCAAAGCCTCTGAGGAGACAGCTATATCAGGTTCCTGTCAGCATGCACTTCCAGGCATCCACAACAGTCTCTGCCTTTGGTGACTACACATGGGATGGATACCTAGGTGGGGCAGTCTCTGGACAGCCCTTCCTTCAGTCTCTGCTCCACACTTTGTCTCCATATTTGCTTCTGTGAGTATTTTGTTACTCCTTTTAAGAAGGACCGAAGCACCCACACTTTGGTCTTCCTTCTTCATGAGCTTCATGTGGTCTTTGAGTTGTATCTTGGGTATTGCGAGCTTTTGGGCTAATATCCACTTCTCAGTGGGAGCATAGTATGTGTGTTCTTTTGTGATTGGGTTACCTCACTCAGGATGATATTTTGTAGTTTCATTCATTTGCCTAAGAATTTCATGAATTCATCGTTTTTAATAGCTGAGTAGTACTCCATTGTGTAAATGTACCACGTTTTCTGTATCTATTCCCCTGTTGAAGGACATCTGAGTTCTTTCTATCTTCTGGCTATTATAAATAAAGCTGCTATGAACAGAGTGGAGCATGTGTCCTTGTTATATGTTGGAGAATCTTTTTGATATACGCCCAGGAGTGGTATAACTGGATCCTCAGGTAATACTATGTCCAATTTTCTGAGGCCAGACTGATTTCCAGAGTGGTTGTACCAGTTTGCAATTCCACCAACAATGAAGGAGTGTTCCTCTTTCTTCACATCTTCGCCAGCATCTGCTATCACCGGAATTTTTGATCTTAGCCATTCTGACTGGTGTGAGGTGGAATCTCAGGGTTGTTTTGATTTGCATTTCCCTAATGACTAAGGATGTTGAACATTTCTTTAGGTGCTTCTCGGACATTCAAGTTTCCTCAGTTGAGAATTCTTTGTTTAGCTCTGTACCCCATTTTTAATAGGGTTATTTTATTGTCTGGAGTCTAATTTCTTGAGTTCTTTGTATATATTGGGTATTAGCCCTCTATCAGATGTAGGGTTGATAAAGATCTCTTCCCAATTTGTTGGTTGCTGGTTTTGTCCTATTGACAGTGTCCTTTGCTTTACAGAAGCTTTGCAATTTTATGAGGTCCCATTGGTCAATTCTTGATCTTAGAGCATAAGCCACTGGTGTTCTGTTTAGGAACTTTCCCACTGTGCTTAAGTATTTGAGGCTCTTCTCCACTTTCTCTTCTATTAGTTTCAGTGTATCTGGTTTTATGTGGATGTCCTTGATTCACTTGGACTTGAGTTTTGTACAAGGAGATAAGAATGCATCAATTTGCATTCTTCTGCATGCTGTCCTCCAGGTGAACCAGCACCATTTGTTGAAAATGTTGTCCATTGTGTAAATGTACCACATTTTCTGTATTCATTTCTCATGGATTTAGCTCCTTTGTCAAAGATAAAGTGACCAAAGGTGTGTGGATTAATTTCTGGGTCTTCAATTCTATTCCATTGATCTTCCTGCCTGTCTCTGTACCAATACCATGCAGTATTTATCACTATTGCTCTGTAGTACAGCTTGAGGTCAGGGATGGCGATTCCCTCAGAAGTGCTTTTATTGTTGAAAGTAGTTCTTGCTATCCTGGGTTTTTTGTTATTCCAAATGAATTTGCAAATTGCTCTTTCTATCTCTATGAAGAAGTGAGTTGGAATTTTGATGGGGATTGCATTGAATCTGTAGATTGCTTTTGGCAGATGGCCATTTTTACTTTTTTAATCTTGCTAATCCATGAGCATGAGAGATCTCTCCATCTTCTGAAATTTTCTTCAATATCTTTCTTCAAAGACATGAAGTTCTTGTCATACAGATCTTTCACTTGCTTGGTTAGATTCACACCAAGGTATTTTATATTATTTGTGATTATTGTGAAGGGTGTCATTTCCCTAATTTCTTGCTCAGCCTGTTTATCCTTTAGAGGAAGGCTATTGGTTTGTTTGAAGTAATTTTATATTCAGCCACTTTGCTGAAGTTGTTTTTAAGGTTTAGGAGTTCTCTGATGGAAGTTTTAGGGTCCTTAAGTATACTATCATATCATTTGCAAATAGTGCTATTTTGACTTCTTCCTTTCCTATTTTGTCCCTTTGACCTCCTTTTGTTGTCTAATTGCTCTGGCTTGGGTTTCAGGTACTGTATTGAATAGGTAGCGAAAGAGTGGGCAGCCTTGTCTAGTCCCTGATTTTAGTGGGATTGCATCAAGTTTCTCTCCATTTAGTTTGATGTTGGCTACTTGTTTGATATATATTGCTTTTACTATGTTTAGGTATGGGCCTTGAATTCCTGATCTTTCCAAGACTTTTATCATGAAGGGATGTTGAATTTTGTCAAATGCTTTCTCAGCATCTAGTGCAATGATCATGTGTTTTTTTCCTTTGAGTTTGTTCATATAGTGGATTACATTGATGGATTTCATAATATTGAACCATCCCTGCATTCCTGGGATAAAGCCTACTTGATCATGATGGATGATTGTTTTGATGTGTTCTTGGATTCGGTTTGCAAGAATTTTATTGAATATTTTTGCATCAATATTCATTAGGGAGATTGGTCTGAAGTTCCCTTTCTTTGTTGGGTCTTTGTGAGGTTTAGGTATGAGTGTGATTGTAGCTTCATAGAACAAATTGTGTAGTGTTCCTTCTGTTTCTATTTTGTGGAATGATTTATAGAGAATTGGTATTAGGTCTTCCTGGAAGGTCTGATAGAATTCTGCACTAAAACCATCTGGTCCTAGGGTTTGTTTTCTGGGGAGACTTTTAATGACTGCTGCTATTTCTTTAGGGTTTATGGGACTGTTTAGATGGTTTATTTGCTCTTGATTTAACTTTGGTACCTGGTATCTGTCTAGAAAATTGTCCATTTCATTCAGATTTTCCTGTTTTGTTGAGTATAGACTTTTGTAGTAGGATCTGATAATTTTTTTGAATTTCCTCAGTTTCTGTTGTTATGTCTCCCTTTTCAGTTCTGATTTTTATTAATTTGGATACTGTCTCTGTGCCCTCTGGTTATTCTGGCTAAGGGTTTATCTATCTTGTTGATTTTCTGAAAGAACCAGCTCCTGGTTTTGTTGATTCTTTGTATAGTTCTTTTTGTTTCTACTTGGTTGATTTCAGCCCTGAGTTTGATTATTTCCTGCCGTCTACTCCTCTTGGGTGTATTTGCTTCTTTTTCTAGAGCTTTCGGGTGTGCTGTCAAGCTGCTAGTGTATGCTTTCTCTAGTTTCTATTTGTAGGCACTCAGAACTATGAGTTTTCCTCTTAGCACTGTTTTCATTGTGTCCCATAAGTTTTGGTATGATGTGCCTTCATTTTCATTAAATTCTAAAAAGTCTTTAATTTCTTTCTTTATTTCTTCCTTGACCAAGTCATCATTGATGTTGTTCAGTTTCCACATGCATGTGGGCTTTCCATTGTTTTTGTTATTATTGAAGACCAGCTTTAGTCCGTGGTGATCTGATAGGATGCAAGGGCTTATTTCAATCTTTTTGTATCCGTTGAGGCCTGTTTTGTGACCAATTCTAGGGTCTATTTTGGAGAAGGTACCAAGAGGTGCTGAGAAGAAGGAATATTCTTTTGTTTTAGGATGAAATTTTCTATAGATATATGTTAAATCTTTTTGGTTCATAACTTCTGAATGTTGGTCTCTAATCATTTATAGCAGTTTGTCAAAATACTTTTTTTTTTAATCTTTCTTGATTTTTCTGTTTTATCTATTGGAACTGCACTGGTTTGACATCTGGGTTATTAATGTTTATATCCAGAGCAGTGCTATTTTATTGTTCTGTGGATGAGTTTCTCTTCTGTTGACCTGAGGTGGCTTACTTGAATTTGGCATTGGGCCTCTTGGGACATTTCCTGACAAGGTGTGACCTTGTTTGTTCCCTGTTCATCTTGTTAGTCTAGTGCTGGCTTTTGCCACACACACATTTCATAAGTCTGGGGCCTCCTTTTTGGATTATTTCTAGGAAAAATAAACATTGCTTTTAGGAATCCCTTGCTTACAACTCCTTTTTAATGACTTTCCTTGCCACAATTAAAATATTTGAGAGTTTGGCTTTTCTTGAAACTTTTAGAGATTATTTTTTCTATTTAAGTTGCTTCCTTAAATTTTTAAAAATCTAGCCTTTCTATGAGATGCCATTCAAACTCTTCCAGAGTGTGCCCACCATCTGCTGGCACTTGTCCACTAACTGAATAAACTAATGGTGGTTTTCTGACTGATTCTTCTTATTTTCATTATATGGTGCTGCTCTAGGTTTTGGCTTTATTTCTTCTGTCTCTATCTTAGTATCATTTTCAATTTTATTTATATTTTTTTCTAATTTTTCTTCTAAGGCTATTCTCTAGTTTTATATTTCCCTTTTTCTTGTATCTCTATTGTCTTAATATTATTGGGGGATGGGAGAAGGGAACAGAATGAGGGGAAAGGGGTAGAGGCAGAGAAGGGGGACAGAGAAGGACAGAAAGAGAGAGCACAGAAGAAGAGAGGGAAAGACCAGCTAGGACACATGGGAAGAGAACATATATATATGAGTAATAATAATAATAATAATAATAGGCCATCAATGGAGAGAGAGAGAGTGAGAGGAAGACACTGGAGGATTTAAAGGGAAGACAGAGAAGTGGGGAGCTATATTTTAGTTAAAAAGTTGTAAGAATGAGTTGTTTCTTATTTCCTTTAAAGGATAGTTTTTGCTTTGCACTGGCAACTTTGGAGCTCATTGCTGGGCTTTGGAAACTGTAACAGTCATAGCAGGAATGAAAAGATTTGTGTCTCTCCCTGCAGCTCTCAGATTACTGAGACAATGAACCCCAAGGGACTGGAATTTCCCTAGGAGTTGAGAAAGCCTGGGGCTTTGGGGCAACCAGACAGGGAATTTGTCTTTTCAGAAAGAGGTTTTATACAATGCTGGTGACTTACAGGACAAACTGGGAGTGTGGAGTCAGTGATGGGTGAGACAGTACCAGGACTGCTTGGTGCTGCAAAGCTCCTGCTCCTGTTCTCCTCCTGTGCTGCCTTCTCACTAGACACTGCTCAGTTCTCCTCCTGTGCTGCCTTCTCTCTTAGACACTGCTCAGTTTTCCTCCTGTGCTGCCTTCTCTCTTAGACACTGCTCAGTTCTCCTCTTGTGCTGCCTTCTCTCTTCGACACTGCTGAGTCTTTCTTGGTTCTGGGTCTCTCCTTGTTTGAGTTTACAGTTTATTGGTTTATTCTTAACTGTGAATAACTTTGTCTATCCTGTACTTTGAGAACCTCTGTCAGAGAGCTTCCCCTTTCTTTTTTCTAGAAACAGCTCCCTTTCTTCCTGTTATCTAAAATTGCCCCCTCCCCTTTTTAAAAAAACTTCCTTTCTGTTGCAAATTTGCTTTTTTTTTTTTTTTTAAGTATAGAATTTCTATGAATTCCTAATCATAAAATACTGAAGTGTAGGGGTTTTGTTTTTGACTTTTTAAAATAGTGTTGGGGTAACTTTTCTTCACACGGTGAGAAGGTGTGTCTCTATATTTTCAAGTGTTAATTTTGTATTGGCAGAGAGTTAAGCTCTGGCAAGATTTGGGTATTGTCATTTCTATAGCCCCTCATCAGGTTTTCTATTTTGTTAATATCTGGCCTTCCTTACCAGCCTAAAGGCAGTCGAGAATTGCATCAGAGGTTGTCTCAATACTGATTGGTTATAATAAGGATCTGACAACCAATAGCTGGACCAGGAATTTGGTTGGGGGGGCAGAATTTCTGGGCAGAGGAGGCCACGGGGAGAAGAAAGCAGCATCAGGAGAAGTGAGAGTGGACCTGGAGGGAACAGATATGGACCACAGTGGAGTAAAGAGGTTTAGAGGTAGCTACATAGGGGTTGTAGGCTAGATAGTCAGGTTAGTTAGATGAGCTGGCCAAGGAGACTACCCAAGCAAAAGGCCTAAGTTTTAAACTATATTAGAAGCTTCCATGTCATTATTTATACCACAGGTGGATCTAAGAAAGTCCCGCTCTAACATGGTGCAATTAAGTAGCCAGTTTTCTTGAGGAGATTGTTAGGGGGAGGACCCAGGATGTGTGAAGGCTCATGGAACAAAGGAAATTTATCTGATCACCTCTGATGATACATGTGAAAAGTGATCACCAAGCATCTTAAGTCTTTGGTAAAAGCCGATAATCTTGAGACACAGTCTTAAGACACTCTCAGGGTGAAACCAGGGGAACTACCCCAGTAGACAGCACAAACACTGATCCTAAGCCAAAAATCATCAATTAACAAATAACATTGCAGTCATCAAGAGAAGGGACCTTACCACCAAAGTGGGAAACAGAAAAGTAAGAAAAGAGAAAATGTTTGGGGGAAACTGCCATCTGGTGTTTCAGCTGGTGTTTCCATTGAAAAGTAAATATCCCTGACTTTCATATATTTGGGGGGAAATGGAAACATTTAACTACAGGTGACTGGCTTCAGTTTCCACAGAGAACTGAAGTCCTTAAAAGAAGGTGCATCTGTCTTCAAGATGATAAAGGCTGCTTGATCTGTCTTGTTTTAGCCCACAATTTTCTATAAGACATACTAAATTACTCCGTGTTTTTGTATTTGCTAAGACTTGTTTTGTGGCCAAAAATGTAAATATTTTAAATTAAATTCCTTAAGCTATTGAAAATTGTGTTTTCTGCAGCTGCTGGAAGGAATCGTCTGTAAATATCTGTTAAGCCCAACTTGTCTATGGTGCAGTTTCCTTGCTTAGTTCTTTTGTCTGGATCTATTTGTTTACTTGCATAGGCTATTCAAATTACCCACTTTTGTATTGAATCCATCCCTTTTTGTCCATTTGTAGAGGTGGTTCTGATGCTAAGGTCCTGTTCCCCAGTTGGTTCTTGATCTGTCATCGAAGAAAGCCATGGGCCAATTCCTGGATGAAAGGGATAGGTGGGACTTCCAGGTCCCTGGAGGCAAGAGAGAGAGATGCAAGGGAAGAGAGGAGAGTTCTCAGGCCTCTGATGGAGAAAAGTTGACCAGCTATGTGAGATCTCAAAATGGTGTGGTCACACAGGCCGCTCCTATAGTCAGGGGTTAGGGGAGTTTGACAACTGAAGTTGAGGGCAGGTGGGAGGTGCAGAGCTAAGAGTATCGATAAGGGCTTGATTGATAAGGACATGCTTTTCCAGGCAGGAGATAGTATTGCCCAGCAATTATGCCAAGAAGGCAAGCTGAAAAACAAACAACTGTGTGTGCACATGCATGCTCGAGCATCTTTTATCTGTGGATTCACGGGAAGCTGGGTAGGGGCTGGTAGTGTGGTCCTTTCCAGGAGCTAAGGCCAGTTATTGAAAAGCTACACATCCATTAGTGTTTCTTTTATAAAATTGAATGTGTGTATGCATTACTTTTCTCATTGTTGTGACAAATTTTTTTTTTTTAAGGAAGATCTAATTGTTGCTCCTGGTCTAAGATAAAGTCATTCAAGGTGGTCATGTGAGTGGGAATGTGAGATCGCCTTGCATTCATAATCAGGAAGCAGTGAGAGATCACAGTGTACAGCACGCTTTCTTCTTTTTTATATTTTACTCAGTTGTGGACGCCAGTGAAGCAGAAAAGTAGGGTCAAGGATGAGAAGGACTCAGGCAAATCATTACAAAAAACGTGGCATATGGGAAGAAAAGCCAGCAAAGAAGAAAGTTGGAGCACCCTCCTCCATGCAAACACACACATGCACACACACACACTTTTTGACTTAGAGATTGACTTCAGTCATTAGAAGAGGCACAGGGGTGCTCCAGAGTGTATGCAGGTGACCTATGACTCATTGCAACACCAAAACACACATCACAGAAAGGTATTTAAGATGTTATGAGACATGGAGTGCACGAAGTACTGTGAGCGTATCAAGATCATATAGGAAAAGCAGGCCTAACAACTTATCAGCCACACCAGACTGAGGCAAGGATGGACGCCTTCATCCGAGTCCTATAATGAGATAACACCTAGCATTAAGATAAAGACAGCACTCACTGACCACTCAGGATGTGTATCAAGGGACTGATAGGCAGATGACTCAAAACTGTCTTAGGGCCTTCAGCTTGTCTCTCTTGCTGACATGGTGTGCTTAAACTGCCATCTGCTCCTCTTCCTGCTCACCTGTCTAGATCTGTGTCCTAGCTGGTTTTAGGTCAACTTGACACAAACTAGTCATTAAAGGGGAAGGAGCCTCAGTTGAGGAAATGCCTTCATGAGATCCAGATGTAAAGCATTTTCTCAATTAGTAATCAATGGGGGAGGGCCCAGGCCATTGTGTGTGGTGCCATCCCTGGGCTGATGGTTCTGAGTTCTATAAGAAATTAGGCTGAGCAAGCCATGGGAAGCAAGCCAGTAAGCAGCACCCCTCCATGGCCTCTGTATCATCTCCTGCCTCCAAGTTCCTGCCCTGTGTGAGTTCCTGTCTTGACTTCCTTTCGGGATGAACAGCAATGTGGAAGTGTAAGCTGAATAAACCCTTTCGTTCTTAACTTGCTTTGTGGTCATGGTGTTGTGTTGCAGCGACAGAAATCTTAACTAAGACAATCTGCCATCCATCTAACCACCCTGGTCCTCCTCTGCTGTCTCTGTTCTGGTCTCAGTTCTGACCCCGAAGTCTGACACTACAATAGTCTCAACAGATGCTCTAGGACAGTGGTTCTCAACCTGTGGTCACGACCCCTTTGAGTGTCAAGTGACTTTTCCACAGGAGTCACCTAAGACCACCAGGAAACGTAGATATTTACTTTGGGATTCATAACAGTAGCAAAATTACATTTATGAAGTAGCAGTGAAAATTATTTTGTGGTTGGGGGGGGTGTCTCCAAGACATGAGCAACTGTATTAAAGGGTTGCAGTGTTAGGAAGGCTGAGGACACCTGCTCTAGAGAATCAACAGCTCAGATTGGTTTGTCCTCAGTACAGATTTATTTCTACTAGTTTCCCTGTGTCTCAGGACCTCTAAAACTTCTTGATGTCTGTTGTGGCCCCTTAACTCATGAGAGGCATTCTATTACCTACACGTATTATATGTAGAAATATTTGCTGTGTGATGCATAATATGTGATCTGAGAATTGATATTAGTAATTAAAATGGCAGTAAAACAGCCTATGCTCACCTCAGCCAGGACTATCAGGAAAAGCTGACCTATCTGACAAATTATTGCCATTGCAACTGTGGTCCCTTGTGAGCTCATTGTCACTCAATAAATGCCGAGGCTGGGGAAAAATACAATGTGCTCATCTACGTTGCCGACATAGCCATGTGACATGGTGGAGAGTGTCCCCTAAGTAGGTTTTAAATACATACAGGCTATGCAAAACAGAACACAGCTAACGTAGGCCTGTAAATATGGATGCACATCTTATCAGTAATCAGTAATAAGTTCCTGCTTCCCCCCACCCCCTTTGGTAGTTAACTTGAAATACAGCCATGCGTTTTGAGATAGTTTATTTTCTTTAACAGTTTAATTCTTTAAAATTGTGTGTCTTTCCAGTTCTGATCTGCATAGTTGGCAGTTTGATTTTCAAGGAGGTGAAGACGCACAGAGAGCACTGCTGAGATGCCAATGTGCCGGTCACCATCAGGGTCTCATAGAGAGGACACAGCGGATGCTGAAACACAAGAGTTAATGCTGATATGACTAATGGAGGTAGCCCAAAGCTGTTGCAGCACACATAGCTGAGGAGAGAGACTGCCCACCCTTCTCCATTTCCCAGCTCTGCTCTTTCACTGCCCCTCCTCTTATGGACACTGAAACTACATGTAATCAAGGCCAGCAGAGAACTGTCAATCATGAGGTCTGAATAGAGCAATGAGAATCCTGCAGGAGAATCTCAGCAGACAGCCCTGAGCAATCAGTCCCTCAGGTATGGGTAAATTTTACTCCAAGACTTCTCGCCACTCCTCAGGTGACCCCTCCCTGGTCTTGTGGAGTTAGAGTAGTAATTCCGTAACATTTTTCTATTTTCTAACTGAGAAAGGTCATGTGAAGACAACCACTGGGTTGCAGTTTGAATGGAAATGCCAGCCATTTTGCTGTTTCTCTCAGCACCGGTAGTGCTATGCTCTTAATCACCGCCAAATTATAGCCATCAGGATGAGTAATGGACACCATGCTCTCTTTTAGCAAGTTCCCTGCTAGATAAAGCATTCTGAACCCACCATTCTGAAGCACTGATGGTAGGAAAATTTGCTCATTAGTTTACCTTTCTATTTATTTGTCCTTTTAAGCAAAAGCTTATTCCTGACCAATTCCTACACTTGACATGTTACGGTTGAGGCTTGTGTTAGAAATTGAAATGTGATATTCAAAAATTCATAAGGCAGGTTAATTACCATTTACTGTCACAAGTCGTCATGAGGGTAATAGAAAGTTATAGGGAACATAGGGGACTTTTCATAAGATTTTGACTGAAAGTCATATGTATGTCACCATACCCAGGAATATCTTGTGTATATAATTAAACACACACACACACACACACACACACACAACACACACCATTAATACAAATACTTACCATTTTCCTTCTCGCAACAATTTGAATCCGTCATTGATTTTTGGAAAAGGGAGTCTATGGGTTATAAGAGGATCTATGTTGATTCTTTTTTGTACATAGTCAGTTACTAGTTTAGGGATTTCATCTCTGGTTTTATACCCTGTAGAAGGAAAGAACAAAATTAATAGGATGTGAAACAGATCAAAGCTGACTGAAGACTCCAGTGATTAATTATTATAATTAATAATTTATAATAAATTTGATAATTTATAAAATTATCAATGTGTTCATGGATGCAGTAAGTCATTCATTACCGCATTGGTTCTTTACCCGAGTGTCAAAGCAGTTTGTTCCATAGAAGAATCCAGTCACTGACAGAATTATGATTATCAGGGCCATAGGAGAGCGATCCTACCTGATATTCTCATGGCTGTAACCCATGTACCTAAAGCTGTTCTTTGTCTTCAGGGCACTTTAACCATTTCCTACAACACCCACTAGCAGATTGATCTGGGTTGTCAGTATCATCTCATTCAAGATTCTGAGATTCACTTAGATCTAATCAGCTGGAGGGTGAACATTATAGGAAGTAGTTACTGTTCTGAAAACAATGGAGACCTGTGGGCCCATGGGCTGTGAGCACAATTGTATTGAGTCTGTTACTTCTGTTCTTTTTCTTTTACACAGAGAAAAAAAACCTTAGTCACTATATAGATCAGAGTAGCCTTGAACTCACAGAAATCTACTTCCCTCTGTCTTCCTAGTGCTTGTAATAAGGCATGTCCTATGACATTTACCATAGCTCTTTGAATTTAAATAAAAGTAAACATAACTGACTCATTAGCTTTCCTGTCACACCAGCCATATTCCGAGTGGTCAATAGCCACATGTGACCAGAAGTCATTGCATTAGACAACATGGCTTCAGAACATTTAACTGCGCAGGTTCCCTGAGACGTGTTAGTCTTGGAAGTATATGGGGTGTATGACCAGAGATGGAATAGAATCTGGAGGTATTTAGAGAAGAGAGAATGAACTGTAACCCCATTGTAATGATCTGTTGTGTTTCAAAATAGAAAAGTAAGTTGAGTGTCAAGGTAAGAACACAGGGATCAAATCAGTGATATATTCCTCTCTGTGGGGGAGTGGTCCATATACCACCCCTGGCTTGTCACCCAGTACAGAAAGTCAGACTTCCCATGGACACCTTCTATATCCTATCAGTGTTAGCCTAGTACTCTGGTTGCTTCTACAGGAAACACACTACTTCTGGGAAGGTAGACTTGCACTTCTTTGGAAGTTGGAATAAGGTCTTTCTGTGTATACCTGACTGCCTGGATCTCACTGTGACGTCCAGGCTGGCCCTGACTGTGTGGAAGACTTCCTGAATCTGCATCCTGAGTGCTGGCTTGCTGGCATGAGACTCCATGCCTGCCTATCGTATCATTTTTGATACACTGTCTTGTCTTCTATTTCTTCCTGTCTTCCTTCCTTGTTTCCTTCCAAAGAACATGCAGGGGGATTTAGGGTTCTGGAAAGAGAGAGGCCTACCTCCCAAAATAGATGACTTTAGAGTTCTCCAGGAAGAAGCACCAATGGGTCAAAAGTGAGCTGGGAACCAGAGGGAGCTACTCCCATTATCACACACACTCCGTAGCTCCTACTGCATGACTTCAAAGCCGCAACCTAAATGCAGAAACAGGCCGTTAATAATATTTCAGCAGCATTTACATATCCATGTAACTTGTAACTGGCCTGCTAGAAGTGAAGATGTTCTAAAGAGGCCCTTGCACCTCTCCATTAGACATGCAGACTGTTGAAACAAGTAACCTCAAAGAAATGGGCATTTTTTCATAAATCTCATGCTAGGAGAGGAAAAGGACACCAGCCAGAGGGGTGAGAAAGATTTTACACAGGATCTAACAGCTTGTTAGACTTCCTTACAGGACGAGACTGAAGCCCAGACAAGGATTGGCAAAGAGTAGGTAAGATCATACCATGACCAGGACTGCTTAGATGTGTGTATCTGTTTAAACCTTGCTCTCACTTCAGGATCTAGTGGATGGATTTGGGGTTCTTTTGTCCCTTGTCCCAATGTGGTCACACTGAATAAATTTCCATTTTTTGTTTTCTACTTTTAATTTGGCCTTTTAAATTAGCCTATTGAGGATGGGTGGCCAGGCATGACTGGGTGCACGGTTTGTGTCCTATAAGTTGGTAACAGTGCTAAGGCATACTTTCCGGTGGAATCTGGGAGACAGTCTATGATCAAACAGCATGGAATATGTTTACTGTGATACCTTGAGTGAGCTGTATAAAGTCACTGTAATTAATATCTTCAATCTTTAAAATGAAGATAGTGTTATTAATTATCTAGAAGGGTAATGGAATAGAATAGGCTAATCACTCAGAACAATGTACGGTGCATCAATGTGCTCACAAATGCTAGGTAAAAGTTTATAGCCCTATATTAGGACTGCAGAGGTGTAGAATTTAATCAGTATGCTGGAGACTCTTGGCTCAATTTGCAACAATCTTCCCAAATAAAACAATTACAGGAAATTCCTTTCTTTCTGAAGTTAATATGTCAATGTGTTGTGCCCTTATTGTGCCAAAGACACACACCATGGTATCAACCAGTCCGATGGCCTCAAAGGCAAAGTCAACACCAACACCCGTCATCTCCTTCACCACCTCCTGGACAGGTTTCTTGAGCTTGTTAGGGTTGAGACACTCAGTGACCCCCAAGGCTCTGGACCGAGGGAACTTCTTCTCGTCGATGTCAACCCCGATGATTCTAGATGCACCAGAGGCTTTGCAGGCCATGACAATGGCAGAGCCAATTCCTCCCAATCCAAAAACCACACAGGAAGAGCCAGGGGTGACCTGTAGTTTTAAAAGATAAACCACTGTTAGACTTTCAACAACAACAGTGATCTTGTATCAATAGGAAATAAAGTGAGGAAAAAAGCCCTTTGGTTTTGTCCATGACAAAGAAGCCTTCTGGCTATATGGCTTCCTGTTTACCATGTAGACAGTCAGTCGCTGGAAAGAACATAGAAAGAAGAAACACTCACCTGAGCTGTCTTAAACACAGCTCCAAAGCCTGTCGGCACCTCGCAGCCCATAATACAGACTGTATCCAAGGGAGCAGCATCGTCAATCTTTGCCACTGCAATCTCATCTACCACAGTATATTCCGAGAACGTGCTGATCCCCTGAAGATGATAGATTTTCTTCCCTCTGCAGGTAAATCTGCTGGTTCCATCCAACATTAATCCGGTTGGAGAGAGAATGCTGCTCCCCAGACACAGAACAATAACAACAAAAAAGAAATAAGAAGACATTGTCAGGGTTGAGTCAAACCGTCTATGAGGAAAGCAAATGAAGTGAGAAGTCAAAGAAATTGAAACTGACTTTTCTTTAATACAGAAGTTGCCCTTAGGGTGGAGGCAGTAGATACACTCTCGACATTCCGGAAGAGGGAACATTAAGACTTTATCTCCTGAAGAAAAAGAATAGAGAAAGTTATGGGAAAGTTATGGCAGGCCTGAAGAACAGTTAATACTACTGGGAACTGTTTCTGGCAAATGTCATCAATTTGTCATAAGAAGGGTTGTATGTAGCATTGTGCCTGAAGTTAATTACCATTTCACCATGGGATTAAAATAATCAATTTTAATATAAATAGATCTATAAGATAAAAAAGAATTTGGGTATTTATATCTCATGAAATTGACGTTCAATAGTAAGAGATAGCTATGTGTAAGAGTGACCTCAGTATTGGTGATACATAAAAGAGGTGTTGTTGACTTGGCTCAGAGTTCCAGGAGGAAAGTAGAACGAGACCTTTGTAGAAGTCGATATTTCTTGGAAGAATGAATTATACACGAGCTAAATTAAAATCAGCACGCAACAGGAGGTGTTTATTATGCTAGAACTTGAGAAAGAGAGTTTGTGCCCTTAATCCTATTTAGCTAAATTAAGAAGGTAATTGGTCTTTTTCAGAGTATCTATTTCTTTATACATGATTGAGATCGGTCTGTGCCCTGCCTTGAGTTCCTCCATAAAACTAGGTTTTCAGACTGATTGCCCCCAAAGACTTGACTTTACAAGTAGCTTTTGATTGTTCCATTTTGAGAATGGAGGATGATGATTCTGCTCCTAAGTGAATTCAGGAAGAGCACCATCTGGTAGACCTCACCCTCCCAAAGCCTCTATTTATTTGCATTTCCTTCAGTTTTCCAGCTTTGCCTCCTAGGTTCCTAAAAATTCCTTGCCGCTGCAACCTACATAGTCCATACTCTCAACACACAAACAAATGTATTTACTGGGTGATGTGCAATATGTGATCAGAGAGTTAAGATTAGTAATTAGGATGGGAATCAACAACTCCTATCTGTCTCAGCCAGTGCTTGATATCAAGACAGTCAGCAATGTCTAGTAAATGGCTGCCAACGAAAGTGCTGTATTATGTGAACATATTGTTATTCCATACATTCTGAAATTGTGGAAAGATATGTTCGCCCATATCTCTGACATAGCATGCTCACAATGAACATAAAGGAAAACAAAAAAAAATCTATGACAATAATTATTCTATTACTATAATAATTATTATGATAATTATTCTTGTTAGAATATTATTATCAAGTATTTGAAACATGAAGGTCTGTAGCACGGGGAAGGTAACTATAAATTCTAGAAGAAACTCTAACACACGATGCTACTCTGTTTGCACAATTAAAAAGATTAGGGCACGTGGTGTGTGTCTGTGTGTGTGTGTGTGTGTGTGTAGAAAAAGGTTCTGTAATCACACATATTCTATGTTTACCAATATTATGATACATTGTATATATTATAATTCTTAGTTTAATGTAGAATAACCTTAGAGTTAATTATCCTTGCCCCACCCTACCTTCGAGTAGATATAAATGTTGGCTGGTGTGAGGGACACAGCCTTATGCATGGTAGGCAAGTATCGCACTACTGAACTCCGGCTTCAATCCGGGATTCCGAATCCCAGGTTGCCTATATTCTATACTATATCTGGCGTCTCAATGCAGTTTTTTCAATATATGTTGTGTTTTAAAACTTTTTTTTTTAGGGGAGTGGGGGTTTGGGTTTTAGCCCTGGATGTCCTGGTACTCACTATGTAGACCAGGCTGGCTTCTGGGATAAAAAGTGTGCACCACTACACCTGTCTTGAGTTCTGAGATCTTTATTTTATCTCTGGGGAAGAATCAGAGTAGGAACTAGGAAAGGAATTGATGCTATATTGACCCCCTCCTGTAAGAGCGAATACACTGGGCACCCAAAGGCTCACCCAAAAACAATGTGCTTTTCCTTTCCAGAATGCCTAAAACATAATGCCATTCCTATCAGGCAACTCATCCTGAGACTTGGGGTCCGCTCACCTGTCTGAGGACAGCCTAGGAAGACCTGACTATTTCTTCTTTTTCTCTCAGATGCTGGCTGGCCATAGCCTATATATGCTCTTACACTTGATAATTTAATGCGTAGATTTTCCTTCTCTTTATTCTGAAGTGCTCCTCCATGTGACAAGGAGGCTGACCTCCCTGCTGCCTCAGGACAAGCAACATGACTTTCATTCCTTCTCTTCTCCACTCCTCCTCTCCCTTCCAGCTTGCCTGACCTGGAGTTTCCCTTTTAGGCTCCAATAAACCATCTCACACTTCCATTTGAGTCCATTCTTTGTCACCAAGCTTGCTTGTGATTGATCTTGAATTCTTTAAGTTAATAAAACTAAAAACATCAAGAGGGACCCTGATTTCTCAGTTATCACATGATGGCTCTGCTGGGACTCCCATCCTCCTGCCTACTAATGTTTTAATTGTCAGAGAAGCTGAACCCATTCCTACACCCCTAGGTGGCATCAGTATCATGCCTAATTACCCACCTGGCTTTACAGTAGTTACACCTTGTCCAATACTCTCCACGACTCCAGCTCCCTCATGGCCCAGGATGACAGGAAATGGCGTTTCTATTTTCCCTTCTAGGATATGATTATCAGTGTTACAGATCCCAGAGGCTGTAATCTGAAAGATGATTAAATAATTGTATATAAAATGTCTAGTGACAGAAAAACAAACTCATTGTGCTCTTACTCAAATGTGGATTCTGGCACCAAATTTTTAGTTTTGCATGTTTAACTTGGATTACTTGTGGAGTCAGATATACAGGTGGGTTTTTATCAACTGGATGCAACCTAGATATAACAGGGAAGAGAACATCTTAATTAAAAAAAAATATGCTTTTCAACAGATGGGCTTGTATTAATGTCTGTGGAGGCATTGTCTTAATAACTGAGGTAGGAGGGCCCTGTTTATTGTTGGCAGTGCAATCCTGGGCTGGTGTCCTGGGCTGTATAAGAAAGCAGGAAGAGAGAACAAAACACTGCTCCCTTGCCATGCCATTGTTGCCACAATGCCGTGACTCAGATTCGAACCGAGGTTGCTGCGGCCACAACGCAGAGTACTAACCACTATACGATCCCATGTGCAGTCACCAAAGGTAGACATTGATGTGGATGTCAGGAGGTACATGCTGACAGGAGCCTGATATAGCTGTCTCCTTAGAGGTCTTCGAGAGTCTGACATATTCAGAGGCAGATGCTCACAGCTAGCCATTAAACTGATCATGGGGTTCCCAATAGAGGAGTTAGAGTGAAGACTGAAGGAGTTGAAAGGATTCGCAACCCCATGAGAACAACAATACCAACCAACCAGAGCCCCCAGGGTCTAAACTACCAGCCTGGGAGCGCTTAGGGAGGGACCCATGGCTCCAGCTATATATGCAAGGGTGTTATAGGTGGGAGAAGAGATCCTTGGTTCCATGAAGGCTGGACGTCGTGGGGGGGGGGGAATTCAAGGGTGGTGAGGTGAGTTGGGGGGGGTAGGTGGGGGGACACCCTCATAGAAGCAGGAGGAGGGGGGATGGGATAGGGAGTTCCTGGGAAGGAGGGGGGGAAATGGGGGTAAGGGGAGAACATCTGAAATGTAAATAAAATTTCCAATAAAAACAAACAAACAAACAAAAAAACCCAACCAAACAAACAAACAAAAAAAGCAGGAAGAGCAAGCCATTAGTGGGCAAGCGAATAAGTAGCTCTCCTCCATGGCCTCTGCTTCAGTTCCTGCCCCCGGTTTCCCGCAGTGATGCAGTGTGATCTGAGAGCGGTAAGATGAAATGAAGCCATTCCTTCCCAAGTTGCTTTTGATTCTGGTGTTTCATCGAAGCAATAGAAATCCTAACTAACACACCAGGAAAATGAAAAGGAGCCACTGGGGGAGAGGGAAGACATGTTTTAAAGGAGAAGGAAGAGTAGAACACAGGTGGAAATGAAAGGGGGATAATGAACGGGGTGTTTAAGTGTAGAGGGAGACTCGAAGGTAGGGTGGGGCAAGGATAATTAACTCTAAGGTTATTCTAAAAAGCCATATAAAAAGCCATATGGAAACATACTACTTTATAAACTTCGTAAAAGTGTGTGTGTGTGTGTGTGTGAGAGAGAGAGAGATTGAGAGAGAGAGAGAGAGAGAGAGAGAGAGAGAGAGAGGAGAGAGACTTCTCCAGAAGCCATAGGTTGCCAATTTAAAAGTTCTGTGCCAGGTCTGGGACATCTCCCTTGGGTTGTTTGTCATGGTGTCTTGGGGACCATTCAAGAAATGTAAGATGGCTCTTAGTTGTTCACCAGGAACTTGTTGGTAAGATTGCTATTACTGAAAACACCACAGACATGGAAAACTTAAGCTGGTACTGATTGGGGTGCTTTCTCCCTGCTGGCTTACTGGTAGCACTCAAAGTCTCTATGTATGGTACTGGGAGAGAAAATCACCACTAGTTTTACCTCTGAACTCTGCAAGCTGCAATAATGACCAGACTGGTAGGATGTGTTCATGGGTGCAGTAGTGACATGCTATGGGGACAACCAACCACTTTCTGATTATATTTAAGGCCCACTCTATGGGAACAATGCTCACACTTCTTTCTGCTGTGGATGACAGTTAATGAAGAAACTCACAATTGGGCGAGGTGCAGATAGTGTGTGTCCCACACCCTTCCGTAAATGGAACATCAGTGTCACACAACTCCCCAAGGCTGGGACAATATTGTGGAAGAGGGGTTGGAAAGACTATAAGAACCCAGAGGTTGAGGAAGACCAGGGAGAAACAGTGTCCTCTGGACATCAGGAACACTGTATGCACAGCAGCTGCGGCTACGTGCACAAAGTCAAGCCATTTAACATTCCAGGAGGGAGGGGTTCACAAGCCCTCAGGCCTAGCTGAGGAGGTATTGACAGTTGGTGGCTGCTAAGAGAGTCAGTTTTCTTTAGGGGTATGATCCTTGGGAGGTCAACCGTGGCCCAGTGGATGGGTCCACACCATGTGTATATGAGCAGCATAAACCTAACTCAGTGAGGTGTTAAAAGAAAAGGACTACATAGTTTCACATTTGTGATGTTACTGTGCCCGAAGAACACGCCACCTACTTCCTCTTGTCTTCATGGTTTTGCACAGACTGGGTCAATATGGCAAAGTCACTAAATTATGTCTGGCACTCTGCTACAAACAGTTAAGCATTCTATGGGCTGTGGTAAAGCAGACAATGAGGAGATTTAGAGTCTGTTTTGACATGTGACCTCACATAGTTGAGGGAAGCCTGGGTGGTATTGCCATGCTCTCTCTGCCTCCCACAGCAAACAGTGCATCCGCAAGGCTGTTTGTACAAGCTCCTCATCTTGCCTGCTGTTTCATGATACAAAGTAACAGGCAGACGGGAAATGGAAAGACCTTTGAAGGAGTCTTCAAAGACTCTTCTACAGCCCGCAACTTTCTTGCCTTTTCTTCATGCCATTATTTCTTTTCTCTAGCTGTTCCAATTTCAAAAGGTCAGTTAGTTTTCCTTCAGGGTAGAGAGATTCCACAGCTGGATGGGTTTGGAGGCAAGTCAGATCAGTTTCAGATTGTATATTTCACTTGGAACATGTTAACTGCTCCAACAAGTTTTATCTAGGCATTCTCTTTATTTTTACTTTATTGTTTCTGGCCAGCAGAAATTGATCCTTGGCACTTTCCAAATTCTTTGTAAAACTGATATTCTCTTTTGGCAATCTGACTGCCACATTGATGTTTAGTTCCTTGATTCCTCTGGGCTCTTTGGGGGATGGGAGATATTTATCTGTTTTCTTGGTATGTTTATTTAGGCCTTTGGCCCAATAGCTGACCTACAATCCCATTTCTCTGAATACTTTTATTTGTCTGCTGCTCTCAAATGCCCACTCTGGTTGGTTGTCAGGGAAATCAGCCTAATCTAGTTTAGATTTAATCAGTTTTAGATTTCCTGGGATTTAAGTGACCTTAGCATGGACTATTGCTTCTTTGCTTGGTTCTCTGTGTTGAGCTTGCTGCTGTGTTGTTCATGGAGTTTTCAGGCCTCTCCTGATTGCTTGTCACCAAGATCTCTGATACGGATTTGGTGTGGTTGCCCCTCAAGAGAGGCTCACATTCTAGACTCTTGGTCCCCAATGTATTAAGTATTGATAGCTAGCAATGCTTTTGATGGATAGGGTCTGGTGCATTACCCTTGTGAATAGCTTGATGTCTTCCTTAAGAGGTTAGATGAAGAGGCTTGCTAAGATGGATTCATCAGTTAAGAATACTTTCTGCTCCTGCAGAGGACCTGCGTTTCATTCTCAGTACCCAAGTTAGGAAGCTCACAACTGTCTATAATTCTAACTTCAGTGTATCAGATGTCCCTTTGTGCCTTCTAGGAGCACACGAGTGTACATAGATACACAGAAACACAGGCACAGACAGATACACAGACCCACATGTGCACATGCACACACACTTAAAAAAATGAAGTATATCTTTTAAAAGGAGACTGGATTAAGTATCTGGGGAATGAATTAGGTCTAGCAAGACTGAATTAGTCATCAAGAGATTTAAATACTTCTCTTCCCTGCCTCCTTGTAAGAGAGCATGAGCTCTTTACTGAAAGCTAGCTACAAACTAGGGACAAACACACTCTTGAACTTGAAACTGTGACTTAGACATCCTTCAAATACACAGATGTATTATAGTTACAGAAAACAGACCCAAACAGTTCTTTGTTTCTCGTTACTTCTCAAGATATGAGTTCTCCCACACTCTTTTCCAAACAAAGCTAGCCCCTTTTAGCAGAGCTGTGGAATGCTTGACTGCTAACTTGCCTCTTCCCATGGCTAGAACATCTATGTAGTGTAATAAAGTCGTGGTGAAGGCACATATCCCTAAAGTGACATCTCTGCCCCATGGGTTGGGGAATGGAAGCATATACTCTTTCTATAAACTGGACTGTGTACCTTTTACATATGCTGACCCCAGACAGCCCCTAACATAATAGCATTTGGTGGTGGAAGCCATCGGAGGTAACCAGCCACAGATGAAGCCGGGAATTTAGAGCTTCATTGGTGAGGTTGCTATCTTTATGAAGAGACCTCTCTCTCTCTCTCTCTCTCTCTCTCTCTCCTCACCACACACACACACACACACACACATACACACACACACACACACAGAGAGAGAGAGAGAGAGAGAGAGAGAGAGAGAGAGAGAGAGAGAGAGGCATAGCAAGAAGACAAGCATCTATCTAAACCAGGATGAAAGTTTTCACCAGAACTCAGCCCTGCTGGTACCCTCCTCTGAGAGACTTCCAGGCTCTGGAACGGTGAGAAAATAAAGCTTGTTTAAAGCACATGGACGATATATTCTGTGATGGCTGCTGGAGCAGACTCAGTCCTCACCTGGCCCTGTCTACTACAGACTTTTTCCACTAATGAGAATGGAAGAGGAAAATGGCTGATCCATCCCTGGCATCATCTATCTGTCATACCTGGAGTGGAGAGTCCCTCGGTGGACCAGTGTGGGAGAGTGAGCCCAGGCCCCTTAGTCATTCCTACTGGGGGAGAACATCTATTACTGTCTTAGGCTATTTTCTAGTGATGTAATAGAGTACCACACTATCAGTTTTCTTGTCTCACAGCTGGAATCTGGTGAATCTGAGAGCATGGTGTCTCTCATCCAACAAGGGTCTCCCTGCTGTTACAACAGGGTAAACTGCAGGTGAATGTGTGTGATACAGAGCTGGGTGGGTTCAGAATCACGCTTTTATTAGAGGCTATAAGTAATTCTCTTTGAGGCACAGCCTTAATCCATTCATGAGGGCAAAGGCCCTCTGATCTTCACACTCACTTTTCAGAGGCATTGTTGTAGAACCACTGTATTGGCAACTACACTTCAGCACACGTTTGGAGGACATCTATAGCTATCAAATGGCTTTACTTCAGCATAGCTCTATAGCTATCAAATGACTATACATCAGCATAGCACTATAGCTATCAAATGGATATATAATAGCATAGCTCTATAGCTATCAAATGACTATACATCAGCATAACTCTATAGCTATCAAATGGCTTTACCTCAGCATAGCTCTATAGCTATCAAATGGATATATAATAGCATAGCTCTGTAACTGTGGGAGAAGGATATTTCAGAACCAATAATTGTATTGACTTTCACAAATCTTAATTTATGTGTATGTGTGTACATGGATGCATGAGCCTCTGTGTGTGTGTATGTTGTGTGTGTGTGTGTGTGTGTGTGTGTGTGTAGAGAGAGAGAGAGAGAGAGAGAGAGAGAGAGAGAGAGAGAGAACTTCCTGATGTGTATATGTGTGCATGTGCTTGTGTGTGTACACACATACACAAGGCAGAGGTCCAAATATCTTTCCTCATTTGCTTCTCAATTTTTTTTTTTATTTGAGACAAAGTCTCCGACTGAAGCAGAAGCCCGTAACTTTGGCTACCCTGGTTGGCCAGAAAGTTCTGGGAGATTCTCCTGTCTCCAACTCCTGGCTACAAATGTATGGCTCCTGCTTGCATAACGAGTACTGTACTCACAGAACCAACTCCCCTGTTTTACTTTTAAGTCTAAAAAGCACTAGTATTTTTTTTTAAATATTACTGACCACTTGGGCATTTATATATCTTAAGTTTGTGACATTTTAACAAAATGCAGCAACCTACTTGACTATTACTATATGCTAACATCAATCTGTTATGAATCATAGGAAATCTTAACTCTAGTATAGACTACCGTTTATTTCCTAAATTATGAAATCATTGCAAATACACATATACACAATCCATATCTACTCAACATACCATCATTTGTATTTACCTTAATTCGAACCTCACCAGCCTTCGGGGGATCAACTTGAACCTCCTCAATGGACAGGGGGGCATTAGTGGTCCAGGCAACAGCTGCCCGGCATGTGATGACCTACATGCATACAGAAATGAAGTCACAAGGTAGCCTTACTGCCAATGAGCTACAGGTGAGATGTGGCGTTAAATTCACACCCACTGTCCAACCGACCATCCTGATTATGTCTGTTTGAGGTGAAATAACCTACTTACTCATCGGAGACAATCACATCTATATTTTATGTCTATCTGGTTTAGATAAAAATTGAGATAAAATTTATAATGGAAGATGAGTTCACGTCTATACATATATGTTTATGTATATTTAAATATGCACATAGACAGGGGCATTACACACTCTTTTTAGTTCCAGAGAACTGATCAGAATTCTTAGTTGATTTCTCTTTATTTAAAATGTCACAACTTATTAGTGGTGGTTCATGAAATCCAATTCTTTTCTCTGAATTAAATCTCTGCAGTACAACTTCTAATATTAATTACTTACTTAGAGAAGATTATAATCCTGTCATACAAAGAACATTGTTAGACGGCATGAGCATCACCTTGGAAGTACAACAAGAGTCACTGTCCATTTTATTTTTCCAACTAAAGTTCATCCTAGGGAAGTAAGACCTAGATCACTTAATTTGCCATTATAACTCACTTCCTCTGCCCTACAGCATATATTCAGTTTAGCCTGTCAATCTCCATACAGCTCAATTTTCTGTATTGATTTTCCTTTATAGTAGAGATTTTGAAGATACAAATCTAAGCACTCTATTTTATTTTTTTTTTAACTTCTCAGGATTGACTAAATTGTTTGTTTCTTTAGTTTTTCAACACAAAAATAAGGGTGAAGTGGGAACACAGCCCCCTACTACCACAAATTATGCAGTTTTCCGAATTTAGGAAAATCGGAAGGTTCAGCATAGTGGAGTACAATTGAGGGGTCTCACCCCCCAAACCACCTCAGTGGTGGTAGTATCTCCCCTTGAGGGGCAAGTTCTACGTTATTTCTTTAATTAATAACAGTTCTTATTTTATCGTAATTTTGATAGAAATGCTCTAAAACTGATTTGCAAATTAGAGAAGTTCTTCATTTGTGTAAAGTATGTTTTCAACAGAGCCTTAAGTAGTAAAGTCTATATACTACTAATTATGATCATTCAGGAGATTACATTCCAAGAGTAAACCCTGACTTACATTGCCAGATGTTTTTGTGTCGAGGCTGGCTTGTTCCATCTTTGCTTCTGGAAGGTTTAGACTGGAGGGTTCTTCTGTCTCTAGCCGTTGCCTGTTGGACTGAGCACAGATGTTCTTTTATACTCTAGAGTGACTCAGGCACTATGCACTAACCAGGAAAGTAGGGGGAGGGAAAGAGAGAAATGAAAAATCCAAAGAGAGAGGGATAAAGGAAAGAAGAAGCCAGCGAGGAGAACTGAGGGGGAAAGATGGGTAAAGTAGAAGCAAAAGTGGAAAGGGAGTAGGTGTTTTAGAAGAAAGGAGATGAAGGAAAAATATTCTGCACTGAACCATTTGCACAGCCTGTCTTCTTATCCTGCATACCACTCCTAGGCTACATGTTTTCAATCATTCCTTTCTGGACGATCAGACCAAACTTCCTAAAGATTTATAGGTTTAACTTGTCCCAAGGTTCAAACAAGGATTCTTGTTTCAGATGCTCTGAGTTTGTGGATGGACTGGGGGTTGGGGAGTTATGAAGAGGGATGTACTAAACTGTAAGGAATGAGAAAAAATTAGAAAAGTACCGATTGATGAAGGGTGTTCGGATAGGAGCAGGCCTGAGAGACGGAGTGACAGGTTCTAGTAGCTCTACCTGCCTCTACCTGCCGAGTGCCGGCAAATGGAATGTCCTACCCAGCTCTGCAGATTTAACACTTTGAAAGAAAACCACATCAAGCATTAATACAAGCGAGAAAACAAGAACCATTGAAAACACATACATTACTTTTTAAGCTGGCACAATCAATGAGAGGCAATTACATCTTTTTGGAAACAAATATTCCCTAGGGAAGTACAAAACATACATCTACTCACCTCAGGAAGCGAATGCAGGGCAGACTGGAGTAACGATTGCACCAGAGTTCAACTTGTTGAACCACTGAGTTTTTATTGGGGTTATGAACAGGAGTGAAGCAGCATTTGCAGGAACAAGGATGGCTCAAAAGCCGCTGCATCACCAGGTTGCATCCCTGGAACTCTCCGCATGATTTGCATAGGAGCGCCATAGTCTCAGAGACCTCTCTGCAACCTTGCTGGTCAGTCTTGAGCAGTTGTTTACTGCTTCCACGACCCTTGGGAAAGGTCATGGAGAACCTTAAAGGCTTCAGCTTTCCCAGACGTTGGAAGCTTCTTACATCCTGACTTTAGCCAGCTCCTCCTCTACCTCCTGCAGTGTCTTCAGTCACAGGAAGTCGCTGTACTATAGAGACCGGTCTCATTTCAATGCCTGTAATGGAGCCGGACTTTGGATATTTGCGGCAGCTGTTGCATCCTCGCCATCCCAGCTCCTTCAGGTCCTCCATCTGATTAATCATAGAATGAATCTCGTGCAGTGTCCACTAATGTTGTTGGCCAGGCTTCACCTTGATTCTTCGAACCACTTGTGTCCCTTCTTAAGAGCCTGTCTTAGTGTCCCCAGCAAGTACCATTTTCTCTGTAATCTTTTTCCTTCCCTCCTGGCAAATGTGTGGCATGACCCATCCACATTTGCTTCAATGGAACGTGAAAATAAAAGTTAGTTTCCAAGAGTAGCAGGTGGCACGGGTTTCAGCAGTGATCAACACACTTGAAGTCTTATGTTACACTGCCAACTGCTCCCGAACTTCCGTTTCCAACTTCCGTTTCGAACCGCTGCCTTCTGGCTAATGTCTTTGAGCTGGTTTGGCACCTGAATGCTAGCCTGCATTTTGGAGCTAGGCTTCTTATGGTTATTTGATGAATCCTATGATGCCTCTTTTACTGATTCTAGAAGCAAGAAACTCAACTTGGTGTGAGTACACAGATGTGGTAGTTAAGAAAAGAAACGCCTTCCAGGCTCATGAGTTCGAACCTTTGATCCCCAGCTGCTGGTGGTGTTTGGGAAAGTCATGGAACCTTTAGAAGGCTAATTCTTGCTGAAGGAATACATCACCAGAATTTGTTTTTGAAGGTTTATAATCCCACTCTGCTTCCTGTTCTCTCTCTCTCTGAGTCTTTCTCTGTCTCTGTCTCTCTGTTTCTGTCTCCCTCTCCCCCCCCAGGCCCCCACCTGCCTGCCTGCCTGCCTGTCTGTCTGTCTGTCTGTGTCTGTCTTTCTCTCCACCACACTCCCCATCGCCCTGCTTCCTGAATGCATTTGCTACCCTGTCATGCCTTCCTCACTTCGATGAGTTCTCCCTGTGGAATCATGTGCTGAAATAAATGCTTTCTTCCTTAAACTGCTCTTAGTCATGGCGCTCTATAACACTGCTGTTGGCCATGTGTTCTGTAACATTGTTGTAGGTCATGGAATTCTATAACACTGCTGTTGGCCATGTGTTCTGTAACACTGCTGTTGGCCATGTGTTCTGTAACATTGTTGTAGGTCATGGAATTTTATAACACAGCTGTTGGTCATGTGCTCTATAACACTGCTGTTGGCCATGTGTTCTGTAACATTGTTGTAGGTCATGGAATTCTATAACACAGCTGTTGGCCATGTGTTCTATAACACTGCTGTTGGCCATGTGTTCTATAACACAGCTGTTGGTCATGTGTTCTATAACACTGCTGTTGGCCATGTGTTCTGTAACACTGCTGTTGGCCATGTGTTCTGTAACATTGTTGTAGGTCATGGAATTCTATAACACAGCTGTTGGTCATGATGTCTTCAAGCCATTAGTCTTTAGTGGACATTACCAAACATGAAATAGAGGAGAAAGCACTGTTCCTTGCTTTAACCATCAAAACAGATGCCTTACATAAAGTCCCCAGGGCTGCAGTCCTAAAACATCTCCTAAAACAATAAGTTAAAGGTTGAGCACCTACAGTTCTTCAGTCTTGTTAAAATGATAAACATAGCACAATTAGAATCAAAACAATTCCTTTAATTATATATTGTACAAAAGCTCCTTATAGAAGGGATTGTTAGATATATTGTTTCTCCTTCATTTCCTGACTTGAGTTTTTTGGTTCTCACCATGTGAAAGCTGTGATTTCTGACACAGTAAAACATATGCATTTGGTCCTCTGTTTCTGGCTCCTAACATAGCACTCCTGACTTTTAAGAATTTTTACATGATGAACATGACATGCATAGATCTCCTCAGTCCTAGAGTATAGGAGAATGGAGTATAGGAGAACTTGTTCTAATGAGGCAACTCAGTAGGACTCCTGATAGTCTCAGCAGGACAGTTGGTCACCAGAAACCTTGCCATGACTAGGGACTTGAAATCCTCAGTTTCACCTACTGTCTTCTAGGGAGAGGGCTGAAAAATCAGTTAATGTTTCCATCATGCTTATGCCATGATGATTCCTGTGGGTTTGGACACCTTATAGGTTGGTGAACACACCTATGGGAGGGTGCACTTTAATTTAACAAGGTCAGAGTCCCCTGTTTCCAGGAGCTGTTTGACCTTGCCCTACATCCTTTAGTTTATTTTCATATCTTTTTAATATCCCTTCTAATTAACCTGAAGGTGTTCTCTTAGTTCTGTGAGCTGGTACAGCAAATTAGTAGAACTGAGGAAAGGTCGTGGATACAGGTGATTTCACAATGTCAATGACATGAGTAACTTGGCCATCCGCTGGCGTTGATTGGCATCTGACTGACGTGGAAGGCAGTCTCAGGGAATTGAGCTGTGGGCTTTGTGTTTAACTTTAGATAGTTTGTATCAGAACTGAATTAGATTTCATCTTACCTCAGTCACAGTGGCTCTCACTGAAAAAACAAATCACAAGCTAACTGCAGCAAGGATACGATGGGTGTAGAATACACTGTTGGTGGGAATGGAAATCAGTGTACTCACTGTGGAAATCACTATGGAGGGGCTTCAAAAAAAAACGAGCACAAGAGCTGTCAAGTAATCTGACTATCCGCTCCTGGATGTATACTCAAGGGACTGTGAATACAGCACAGCCATGTTTACCGAGGCTCTGTGCACACTACTCTAGACATGGAGCCAGCCAAGATGCCCACCAGAGATGGATGGATAAAGAAAGTGTGAAATCTATCATCTAATCTATGTTTCTATTTATCTGACTATCTGTCAGCCTGTTTGTCATCTGTCTAGCTATATATCTTCACCTATTTATTTAATATGTATCTATCATACTCATCTATCTACCTATTATCCCTTATCTACCATATGTTACCTATCATCATCTATTTATCTATTATATCACCTAATCTATCTGTCATCTATCTATCTATCTATTTATCTATCTATCTATCTATCTATCTATCTATCATCCATCATCTATCTATCATCTATCATCTATTTATATATTTACTATTACAACATTTAAGAAGAATGAAATTATATCATTTGTAGGAAAATATATAGAATTGTAGATCATCATATTAAGTGAAATAATCAAGACCCCAAAAGAAAAATGTTGTGTGGTTTCTCTCATTAAAGAATCTCCTACAAAAGGAAGAGCATTGAAAGCAGATGGAGGACTCTTTGGAAAAAGGAAGGCAGTAGGAGTGGGAAGGGGGTCAGGGCAGGGTAATGGAAGTGAATCATATCAAACACGTCATATACATGTCTGAGAATGTCACAGTGAAATTCATAATTGTGTACAATGAACAACCACTAATAAAAAGAGGCAACAATGGGCTAAAGAGTTGGTAACTCAGCTTTTCTTGTACAGATTCTCTACCTCATTTCCCTAGATATTTTGTAGCTATCCCCCTTTTTTTCTGATACAAAAAGCTTGTTTACTTGAAAGGACAATTCCCACCTGGATATGGAGAAACAAAAAAGCCCAGGATATCGAAAACAATCCTAAACAATAAAAGAACTGCTGGAGGCATCACCATCTCTGACTTCAAATTGTTACCACAGAGCTATAGTAACAAAACCAGTGTGGTATTGGAATAAAAAAAGACATCTTAATTAGTGGAATTGAACTGAAGACCAGACATAAATCCACATACCTATAGACACTTGATTTTTTTTGTAAAGAAGTCAGAAATACACACTGGAAAAAAGACAGTATCTTCAACAAATGGTGCTGGTCAAACTGGATATCTGCATGTACAAGAATGCAAATAGAACCATACTTAATGCTCTTCATAAAATTCAAGTCCAAGTGAATCAAAGACTGTAACATAAAACCAAAACACTGAACTTAACAGAAGAGAAAGTGAGGAACAGCTTTGAACTCATTGGCACAGGAAAAGACACTAAGATCAAAAATTAATAAATGAGACCTCATGAAACAGAAAAGCTTATGTAAGGCAAAGGACACTGTCATTAGGACAAAACTACAGCCTACAGAATGGGAAAAGGATTTTTTTTTTGTTGTTTGTTTGTTTTTTTCAATTCCACATCCAGTAGAAGACTAATACCAAAATATATAAGAATTTGTGATCAAGAAATTTGATTATCAAGTAACTTATTATCAAGAATTTAATACCAAGGAACTAGATAGTTAAAAAAAAAACAATAATTCAATTTAAAAATGAGGTACAGATCTAAACAGAGAATTCTCAATAAAGGAATCTCAAATGTCTGAGAAACACTTGAAGAAATGTTCAACACCCATCAGGGAAAATGCAAATGGAAACCACTTTGAAATTCCATTTTACACCTGTCAGAATGGCTAAGATCAGTAATACAAGTGACAGCACATGCTGGTGAGGATGTGGAGCAAGGGGAACACTCCTCCATTGCTGGTGGGAGTGCACATTTCTACAGCCACTGTGGAAATCTACATGGTAGTCCTTCAGAAACTTGGGAATCACTCTACCTCAAGACTCAGCAATAGCACTCTTAGACATATACCAAAGGATCTATCTCTACCCTACCACAAGGACACTTGCTCAACTATGTTCATTGTGGATTTATTTGTAATAACTAGAAACTGGAAACAAATAAAATAACATCATGGAATTTGCAGACTAATGGATGGAACTAGGAAAAAAATTATCCCCAGTGAGGTAACCTAGAGCCAGAAAGACAAATACAGTATGCATTCACTTATAAGTGGATATTAGCTATTAAGTAAGTGATGACCAAGCTACGGTCCACAGAACCCTGAGATGTTAGGTAAAGAAGAGGGCTCTAGCAGAGACACATAGATGGCCTGAGGAAGGGGAAATAGAGTAGATCTTATGGGTGGGCTGGGGTGGGAGCAGGAGGGATCAGGTAGTAGGGGGGAATGGGATGGAGAAGAGAGTATGGAGAAAGAAAACTGAAAATAGGGGCCATGTGGGGACCTAATGCATTGGAAACTTCCTGGAATCTATGAGGATGATCCTAATGAGGGCTCCTAGTATTGGGGATACTTGCCTGATCTCTTGTAACCAGGCAAGCCTCCTAGTGGTGGCACTGGGTTGCATTCAGTTGAGTTTGTTGGCAAGGGGGGGTCCCGTGGAAATCACCAAACAACCCAGGCTGATGTTAGGACAGCGGGTTGCTCTCCACAAACTGACAGCAGGGCCCCATTGCTGTTGACAACATCCATACCGCTCATTGAACATGGAAAGGTTAAAGGTTAAACTGGTGTCTGAATGGAGCCTTCACTCCTATGTTCTAGTCTTTCGATGGGGGCAGGTACTCTTCCGGCTGCCAAAAGAGAAGTGTTGGCAGCAACCCAGCCACAAAACCTTTGACCTACAATCTGTCCTGCCTGCAAGATGTGCCAGGGCAATGGTGGCACAGAACTTGTCAGAATGGCCAGTGACTGATTTAACTTGAGGTCCACACCATGAGAGGGAACCTATGCCTGACACTGCTTGGGTATCCAGGAACTGGAGACCGGATAGCCCAGAGACCTAGTGTAGAACCAGAGAAAAATCAATGAAATGAGTCCTAACAATACTCTGCTAAATTCATAGATCAGTGCCTTGTCTGGTCATCATCAGGGAAGCTTCCTCTGGCAGCAGATTTGAGCCAACACAGAGACTCAAACAGACATTATTTGGAGAGAGAGAGAGAGAGAGAGAGAGAGAGAGAGAGAGAGAGAGAGAGAAAATAAATTAGAGGTCTCTATCTGGTCCTTCTCCTCGGAGATCAGGAACCCCTCAGAAGAGGGAGAGGAAAGACTGTAGGAGTCTGGGGGGATGGAAGACCCTAGGAGAACATGTCCAAGGAATCAACTAAACAGGGCACATATGGGCTCCCGGGGACTGAAGTGGCATGGGTGGGGCCTGCATAGGTCTGCACCAGGTCCTCTGCACATATGTTATGACTGTTAGCTTGGTGTTTTTGTGAGACCCCTAACTGTGAGAGTGGGTGTGTCTCTGATTCTTTTTCCTACTCTTAGGACTCTTTTTCTCCTGTTGGGAGAAATGGACTCTATATAAATTTCTCCACACAGTGTAGTGCTCGACAAGTTGCAAGCACCTGCAAACATATCTCTTTTTGTTAGTTTTTCTTTTTAATGGAAAATAGATCCTTCTCTCATAGGATACTACAAACCACAGTTTCCCCTCCCTCCACTTCTCCCAGGTCCCCTTCACCCTGATCTTCCCTCTCCCCTTCATTTCCCTTCAGAAAGATCAGTCCTCCAAGAGATGACAGCCAAACACAACAAAGGAAGATCCACTAAGGCAAGGCTGAAAGCCCTCTCGTTTCTCACAGAGTGATAATGCATTTCACCACAGTTTTAACTGCAATTGTAAGAGCCAAGGATGCCAGTAAAACAATTACCTAATAATATTATGGGAAGTCGTGTCAAGAGAGGATTCTCCTTAGAAAGTTCAATGTTTGACTCTCTGCTTTCCGTGTTTAAGAGCTAAATGCCTAAGTGGTGCCAGCTGAGAGAACCTTAACATTTTAATGTCGTTAACTAGCCTGTTGAGAAATAGGGCAGGGTTTCTCTCCCTTTCTTGTGTAACCGCTTTGATCCTACCTCTGGAGGTGGCTCTTGATCATCACACTGTATCATCGGTTTCTACTGGGATGTCGTAATCCCAAGCTCCTATTCCAAAAGGGTCTGTGCTCTCAGCAAATCATGGGGTTCTGAATAAACTAGCCAGCTATATGTCTCCTAGCTTCTTGCCCTATCCTGATTTTCCTTAGGGTAATGAATAGGCAAGACCAAATATCGGTTCTTCCATCCTTTGACCAAACTCTTACCTCCCAGCTTGTACAGTGGCCGGGTGGAGTTACAGTATTTCTACCCTTTTCTTGGGATCAAATATGGTCTAGTTCTTGAGGTTACACTGTAGCAGGAAGCCATGGATTGAATTTCCTTGGGGATTGACAAGAACCCAAGGGCCTCTGGAGTGCAGAAGATGACCCTCTCATCTATGTACAGAGGCCCCCAGAAGACCTGGTGTGTATCATGCTACAAACGTCTCTGGAAAACTGAGTGCATCCTACAGGAGGTTGAGACATACTGATGTCATTTCTCTAGGCACTATGTCCCATGATAATGTTTTGAGACTGAGAAACAAATCCCTGCTCTGGCTTCTTCTGAGACTGTTTCCTAGTCATCTCAGAAGGTTTCTCCCATGAGGCTCTAAAAACGTCCTGAAACGCTCTGTTCTTTTCCCAGATGCCCCAAAGAACAAATTAAAAGAACAACTGATCGGGTTATTTTATTTTCTTGAACATCCTGTTGGAAGGAATGTCTTGCTAACTGCTAGACTCGATTTATATTCCTAGGAGTGGACAGTCTACTAAACGAGCAGTAATGATAGTGAAGTGACACAAAATGGTGGGGAGGTCTCCAGCAAAGTCAAGGAGGAGGGCTGAGAATGTGGAGCAGTAAGTGGCTCTCCACAATCAGGGGAGCCCTGGGTGAAGGCTGTGCATGGCAGAGCCAGCAGCTGCAACTGCCCCAGATCAGGGACCACGGGTGAGACCCAGTCATCCAGTTCACAGCTTGAGAAACCCAGAGGCTGAGGCCTGAGCCCTTGGCCTCTGATCAGCAGTGAGAACCCAGATGGCCCCTTCCTTCTTTGTGCCCAAGCCTATCATCCTCTTGAGGGGGTAAAAGAGGAAAAAGGGGAAAAAAGGAAGGGAGAGGCTGTCAAGGGAGGCGTGTGCATTAGGACAGAGAGCACAAAAGAAAGCATTCCTTGCTTCTTTGAGGTTGGTAGTCTTTGAGAACCTGCTGTGGCACGTGGGCAGGTGTGATTTACAGTGTACTTTTGGATGCATAAGTGGTTTCTTGCATCTGGGGCATCACCCGATCTTGACTCTCACCCAGATCAGTCACCAGAGTCTTCAAGCACCATTCTGCTAACAGTGTGTAGCCTGGCCTTGTGCACAATTTGGAGTGGCTACTCTCAGGCACCCTAGAATGAGCTAAAAGGTTACGAGATAAGAAAACTAAAACCTAACCTCCTGTCTGGTTCACCAACTGCCATGGGCAGCTATTGGGATTCTGTGGGCACCTCTGAAGGAGTTTCACGATGATCTTGTGTCCCCAAATGAGGAACTGAGTAGAGACCTGAGGACAGAAGCAGAAATGGAAGCTTATTAGGAAAACATACAATGGAGTACTTCTCAGCTACTAAAAACAACGACTTCATGAAATTCTTAGGCAAATAGATGGAACTAGAAAATATCATCCCGAGTGAGGTAACCCAGTCACTAAAGAACACACATGGTATGCACTCACTGATAAGTGGATATTAGCCCCCAAAGCTCGGAATACCCAAGATACAGTTCACAGACCACATGAAGCTCATGACGAGGGAAGACCAAAGTGTGGGTGCTTCAGTCCTTCTTAGAAAGGGGATCAAAATACTCATGGGAGGTAGAGGGTGGGAGGGATTTGGGAGGAAGGGGGGAAAGAGGGGCAGGATCAGGTCTGTGAGGAGACAGGAATGATATACAAAGAATCAGAAATTTGAACAGAGGTGTGTAGCAACAGGAGATGGGGAACTAGAGGTAGTCACCAGCAAGTCCCAGATGCCAGGAAAGCAAGAGGCTCCCAGGACCCAACAGGGATGAGATTAGCTGAAATGCCCAACTAAGGGGAGGGAGAACCTGTAGAGACCATATCCAGAGGTTAGGCAAGACCCCCTGCTGGGGGATGGGGTCACCCACTCATCTTCAAATTTTTAACCCAGATTTTCTCCTGTCTAAAGGAAATACGCAGACAAAGTGTGGAACAGAGACTGAAGGAAAGGCCATCCAGAGACTGCCCCACCTAGGCATCCATCCCATATACAGACACCAAACCCAGACACTATTGTAGATGACAAGAAGTGCTTGCTAACAGGAGCCTGATATAGCTGTCTCATGAGAGATTCTGCCAGAGCCTGACAAATACAGAGGTAGATGCTCACAGCCAACCATTGGACTGAGTCCCCAATGGAGGAGTTAGGCAAGAACTGAAGGAGCTGAAGGGATTTGCAACCTCATAGTAAGAAGGACAATATCAACCAACCAGACCCCCCAGAGCTCCCAGGGACTAAACCACCAACCAAGGAGTACACATGGAGGGAGGGACCTATGGCTCTGGCTACATATGTAGCAGAGGATGGCTTTGTCAGACCAATAGGAAGAGAGCCCCTTGGTTCTGTGAAGGCTCGATGCCCCAGTGTAGGGGAATTTGAGGGAGAGGAGGCAGGAGTGGGTGGGTGAGCACTTTCATAGAAGCAGGAGGAGGGGGGATGGGATAGGGGATTCCGGAGGGGAACCAGGAAACATTTGAAATGTAAATAAATAAAATATCCAATAAAAAAAGGAAAACATACATTTCTAGTGGAGCATGAGCGCAGAGTGAAAAGTGGCACCATGCTGCACAAATGCAGGGGCTCTTCCGTCTGGCACACAGCACACGCTTTAAGGCTCATTTGCATAATTGAGCTTTTATCAGTAAGTAAGTCCTACGTGTTGAAGCTGTCACGTACAGTTAATTCCAAATGAGATGTCTTGCAAATTGTTCCTCATTAGCATTTTAAATCTCCTCCCGAAGATGTGGATTTTAATGTAACAAGCTCCAGGTCAATACAATGTTGCACCTATGAACCTGCCCCAGTGGCTCCAGGCAAGTCTAGTCAGTCTTAGCTCATGACTTCCAGCCTTCCGCTTTGCAAAGAAGCATTTCTCATGGGCTGATTTTGCAGCCTTTGTGTGTAAGGGTTTCTGGACCCTACTCTCTGTCCCGTTCTCTTGCCTTTATTACTCCCTCCAGTCCAGAAGAAGAAAACAATGAGTTATATTATATAGATTCTTTAATTTTTTATGCAATTATTACCACCCGCTGAGAGCCGAATTCATGGTCATTACCGACATTTGAAAGGCAAATAAGATAGGTGAATTTACAATTCACTGAAGTGTCTTCTGTGGGTTTTTGGTTGGGGACTGAAGGCAGAGGGAGGAACAGACTTAGAAAAGACAGCAGCACTTCCAGTGTAAATATTTGGAAGAGAAAACAGAACAAAACCAAGGAGAGATGGTAGTATCTGCATACTGAAGTCAGGTAAGGAGTTTGGGTTATTCTACAACAGTGGATTTTTGAGTCAGAAGACATTAGAAATTTACATAAAACATCATATTTTAGCCTCTCAGTTACATTGTACAAAACAGGCTTTTGTGAAGTAAGGTTTTTTTTTCCCCCTCTTATGGTGTTCTATGGTGACAATTAATTTGGAAGTTCAGATGATGAGAAAGATATCATACAAACCCCATGACTTGAGATATCCCAACAGCAACCCAGGGGACATTTGTACTATCAAACTGGAATGTTGGTTATAGACACAGACACAGACACAGACACAGACACACACACACACACACACACACAGACACACACACACACACACACACACACACACACACACACTCCTGGTAATTCTGCTAATGTTGTATCTGCTTTACAAGATTCATGAGACCTTCTATCCCATGACAGACAACATCATGTTAGTGGTGAACAGCTCTGGGGATAAGCTGGGGCTTTGTGGTGGAAGAGAGCCTATTATAATCTTAATAGTCGTTCTGTTAATCTTTGGACCTTGTGTACTTACTTAACTGCTGTTTTAACTTTATCTCCTTTTATTCACAGTTAGTTCACAGTCAGATGGACCTGTCATCTTCTGACTCCATCTCTGTGGGTTTCCTTAGTCATCTCCTAATTCCTGAAAATCTACAAGAGTGGGGACGACAAGAACCACTCAGTATTCTCACACTCACTCAGCATCCTCACACTCACTCAGCATTCTCACACTCAACATCCTCACGCTCCCTCAGCATCCTCACACTCACTCAGCATTCTCACACTCAGCATCCTCACACTCACACAGCATCCTCACACTCAGCATCCTCACACTCACTCAGCATTCTCACACTCAGCATCCTCGCACTCTCAGCATTCTCACACTCAGCATCTCCACACTCACTCAGCATTCTCACACTCAACATCCTCACACTCACACAGCATCCTCACACTCACACAGCATCCTCACACTCACTCAGCATTCCTCACACTCACTCAACATACTCACACTCACTCAGCATCTTCACACTCACTCAGCATCCTCACAACTCAACATCCTCAATCACACAGCATCCTCATACTCACTCAGCATCTCTCACACTCAGCATCCTCACACTCACTCAGCATCCTCACACTCAGCATCCTCACACTCACTCAGCATCTCACACTCACTCAGCATCATCTTCACACTCAGCATCCTCACACCTCACTCAGCATCCTCACACTCACTCAGCATCATCTTCACACTCAGCATCCTCACACTCACTCAGCATCCTCACACTCACTCAGCATCATCTTCACACTCAGCATCCTCACACTCGCTCAGCATCTTCACACTCAGCATCCTCACACTCACTCAGCATCCTCACACTCACTCAGCGTTCACACTCAACATCCTCACACTCACTCAGCATCCTCACACTCACTCAGCATCATCTTCACACTCAGCATCCTCACACTCATCTCAGCATCCTCACACTCACTCAGCATTCACACTCAACATCCTCACACTCACTCAGCATCCTCACACTCACTCAGCATTCACACTCAGCATCCTCATACTCACTCAGCATCCTCACACTCACTCAGCATCTTCACACTCACTCAGCATCATCTTCACATTCAGCATCCTCACACTCACTCAGCATCCTCACACTCACTCAGCATCCTCACACTCACTCAGCATCATCTTCACACTCAGCATCCTCACACTCACTCAGCATCCTCACACTCACTCAGCATTCACACTCAACATCCTCACACTCACTCAGCATCCTCACACTCACTCAGCATTCACACTCAACATCCTCACACTCACTCAGCATCCTCACACTCACTCGCATCATCTTCACACTCAGCATCCTCACACTCACTCAGCATTCACACTCAACATCTCACACTCACTCAGCATCCTCACACTCACTCAGCATTCACACTCAGCATCCTCATACTCACTCGCATCCTCACACTCACTCAGCATCCTCACACTCACTCAGCATCATCTTCACACTCAGCATCCTCACACTCACTCAGCATCATCTTCACACTCAGCATCCTCACACTCACTCAGCATCTTCACACTCAGCATCCTCACACTCACACAGCATTCTCACACTCAACATCCTCACACTCACACAGCATCTACACATTCTCATCCTCACACTCCTATTGTTTTATTGTTTCTCCCAACATCTATCCAGGAGCCAAAGACTTTTTCCACATCCTTTTCCTGACAGTTATACAAATAAAACCAAAGAAGCATTTTGGGGGACTTTCAGATTCAGATAGGCCAACAGACACGCCCAACAACCTCACCTGACTTATTGAAACCAATTTGACTTTCCCCTAATTTCCTAATAGCAGTTAGGATAATTTTCTGGAAACCAAACTGAATTTAAAAACATAAAAATGCAATTTTAAAACACTGCTTTGAAAGCTTGAAAGTGCAACACTACACCTAGTTCCCTTTGCAAAAATGGTGGATTCCAATTCAAAACTAGCAGGGTTACAGCAGAGTGAAGGAAAAATGTAAGAGGACTTTTCCTTATGGACTCCTGTCAAAATCCAAAGGACTGGGTGACTGTTAATGAGTGACAGTAAAGGTAGACAAGATGAGGAAAAAGTCATGAATAAGGAGGCTAAGCACCTGCTGGGGCAGCATAGTGAAGCTGCTGAGGGCATGAGCATGGGAGAGCTAGTCCCACCACTTGTCTGCTGTGAGGTGGAGTTGGTACAGGGATAATGCATTCCTCACCTGTGGTGGTCCATAGGCTTGGCCCCAAGGCCATGAGAGCAGGAGAGTTAGCCCTGCCCCTCACTGGTTGTAGCACTTGGGAGAGCAGGCCCTGCAACTTGCTGGAGCAACATAGTGGAGCCAATCCTGAGGGTGTCAGAGCTAGAGAGCTGTCCCCGTATTAGTGGCAGCCCTGGAAGAGTAGCCCTACACCTCGACTGGGCAGCATGGGTGCAGGTGAGCAGGCTCCCAGGACATGAGAGCAGGAGAACTGACCCTGCTTCCTGCCCAACGGTAGCATTGGGTGGCCTGGCCAGAGAAGGGTTGGAGAGCTTGCCCTGGTAGTGCAAGTAAGGAGAGCTGTCATTGAGAAGCTCAGCTACCACCCAGGCCTAGACCTAGGGCTCTGAATTGGCTCATCTCAAAATCTATACCATCTGTGAATGGCTAGGATTCATAAAAGGGCCAGTCCTGCTGATCTAAAGTTGCAGGACCTCTATGACACAGTTCTGGTGAGGATCCAATATTGATGGTGTCATAGAAGCCAGAGAACTCATACCAGACCAATGACTCATTGCAATGGACATTTGTAAGTAAAGATGCATGGACAGAGGGATATACTGTGGAACACACAGTGACATACTACAAATTCCACAACGAGATGTTTTTTATGCTGAGTGTGTGTGTGTGTGTGTTTTATTTCCTTTGGCAGGGGAGGTTGCAAGTGCAGAGGGTGGATTTGAAGGGACAGGGAGATGAGTGGGACTGGGATGCATGATGTGAAACTCACAGAGAATCAATAAAATGTTAAAGAAGAAGAAGAAGAAGAAGAAGAAGAAGAAGAAGAAGAAGAAGAAGAGCTAAGCTGAATTCTCTTTCTTCTGAGTCTCTCAATTCCAAATGAGATGACTACACTGGATTTGGTGAGGAAAAAAGGCTTGATAGAAATGGGGGTGGTGGTGGGGAGGCGCTAGAGATGGGGCTGTGTTCCTCTGAGAAGATCCTATACCCTCTACCTTAATTGCAAGTTTTAAAATCTCCCAAATAGGCAGCTGGGGGCCATGCTTCACTACTTCCTGAGTAAAAGCAGTGGTTGATGCAAACGCTGAAGGACCGAAGATGGCTCACTGCATCTGAGAGTGCCTGTCTCTAATGATGGCTCCACAGCGCATTGGAAAACCCACAACATCAAGTCAACTCAAGAGCGGGGTGAGAGGTGCCGGAAGTTTGCACGTATGCAGGCACCTAGAAGACGGAACATGGAGACTGTATTCATGTACTTATGGCAGACATCAGTTGGGTTGTGGACCTGATCAATATTTTCATGAATAAAATGCCATCGTTTCTCTTTTTAAGGTCACAGTGTGAGTTACACAACACCCATTCTTCCAGCTTATTTTATTATCAGTATAGTCTAGAAGTCCTTGTTTCAGGAGAACAGCTGCACTCGGTATCTGCTTCTTCTGGTTACTCTTGGGCTCGGAAAGCCCTTCAGGTTGCTTGTGAGCTCTTTATCACTGGGATCTCAGAAGAGTAGAACACAGCGGATGCTGAAATATAAAAGTGTGATCATGTGATGCCTGGGAAGCACTGAAGTCAGCAAAGCGATTGTGTACCGCACCCTAAGGACTCTCAGTGCCCACACAGTCCCACCTTGATTCCACCATTGCCCCAGTTCCTCCAAGTAAAACATTAGCATCTGAATAGAGTCTGGTTGGAACCAACACCATACAGAAAAGGAAGGCACTCTGTTCTAGCACCTTTCCTTGTGGCTGCACAACCACAGAAGAGCCCAGGACCACACTGCAGCTTCTCATCAACACCCTGCTGACGTAGCATCGTGCCCAATGTCTGGACCAGAAAGACAAAGAGGGCTTTCTTTTCCTCTTGCAGTATGCCTACTGCCAGCTAGATGCCTTTCCCTAGACACAATACTAATTTAAAAATTTCAGGTGAGTTTTCCTGGAGCTTTGTTCTTGATTTAAATGGGTTGACATACTCAGTGAAAATTTGACAAAGAAAAATAGGGAAAAAAATGAAGGTTTTCATAAAAAAAATTAAGCAAATGAAGTGTGCAGGCAGGGTTGGGGGGAAAGTATGATGAATGGAGACCTGCTTCAAAGTGAAAGCAGAAAAAGCACATTCTCGGCAGTTGTGATTGGTTCTTTACTGTTCGCTACTTGCTCTACTCTGACTCTGCAACACTTGTAGCACTCGGGAAGACAATTGAAGGTCAATTGTTTCCGAATTGAAACATTTGCTCCCAGAGGGAGAAAAAAGACTCATAAAAGTCAGGAGGTAGATAAGCTACTCAAAATTCGGGAAAGCTGAAGCTTTTGTGATTCTGTAGCCCTGCCATAGTGCCATAGAAACAGTAAGCAATTGCTCAAGACAATTGCTCAAGCCCAGCTGTAGACTCTGGGATAGTTAGAACTGCATCACTGTAAGTGATGCAGAAAGCTGCAGGGATGCAGCCCTTGTGAATCATCACCCAGGCTGAGGGGGCTTCTCTGGGATGTGGCTGCCTTAGAGTCACCCGTTCCTGTGAATAACCCTGAACCCCTGTTAGTAACCCCAATAAACACACAGCTGGACTCGGGTACTTTGGCCTGTTATGAGTTCCCTTTCTGGTGTGTGTGTGTGTGTGTGTGTGTGTGTGTGTGTGTTAATACAAGTCCCAGGAAATCTGTCTCATACAACAACAGTCTGCCGTCAATTCTTGAGCATTCAAAGAACATGTAATCAAATTAGTACTGGGGGAGTAAATGAAGCAGACCTACAGTTATGCTAGCATGTGGGTTGAGCATTCTTCAGAAAAGCTGTGTAAGAATTTGTCCCTTAGCTGGAGTCTCAAGCCATTTCTTAGACTTCTTGCAAGGTTCCTGACTCCAGAGATTCAATTAATTTGTTGTAGGTAATTTCTCAACCCGAAAAATAAACACTATTGACCAATGTGGAAAAATACATTATCTTCAGTATCCTTCTGAAATTCTGAAATTGAGTGGGTAGACGTTTCTTAAAGAGAGGCCTATAGGTAAGCTTTTTCCTATGTTGATGATGTCAGGAAACAGGGAGATGTGTATAAAAGATACTAAGCGTTCAAGTAGATATCATCAAACAAAACTCACGCTTTTCCTGAATGATACAGCTCCAAGGCTTTGTGGAGTTGGTAAAAAGGCAGCTGATGAGTCACTAAAGGATCTATATTAATCTTATTTTGAAGATAATCAGTCACTATTTGGGGAATGCAGTCTCTGGTTTTATAACCTTCAAAACAAAAAGTTTATTATTTTCATATGATATTAAGATACTATTAATAATATGACCCAAGACCAACCAGGCTGCTGAGATGGCTCAGTGGGTAATGGCACTTGTGTAGAAACATGACAACCTGAGTTAGATCTTTGGGACCCACGTGATAGAAGGAGAGAACTAACTCCAGCAAGTCATTCTCTGACCTCCTTGTGTGTGTTCTGGCATGCATACACACATACACACGCACATTCAAACACACAAGTAATGATAAAATAAATGTAATAAAAATAAGAAGTATCCATCAACCAAAAGAGAAAAAAAGAAATCAATGAATTATAGATAGGTAAGATGTCCATTTTTATCACTGACCATGAAGATATTTGTTCCCCAAGAAGCCACTGAGTGACAGCTGTTGTTTAAATGTGGCTACTACAGACAGTTCTGTTACTTAGTCATCTTTTAAATAAAATCTGGGTCAATGTTCCTATTCCCAAGTTGAAAAGTAACCTTTTAACCATATTAGCCCGCACTGGGATTACCATTGCAAAGCCATTTCCCCTCACATGTGTGGGGAGGGCACAGGAATGCTCTTTATCTGCATACATGGAACCGGCATGGGTCTGCATACATAGAATTGACATGGGAACCCTCTTTATTCATGTGCATGGAGATGCATGGAGAATCCTCTATATCCACATGCTGAGAATGACATGGAAACCTTTGTCTACATCCATGCGGATTGCACAAGAGCCCTCTCTGCCCATGTGCATAGCCATGGAACGGACACTCACCACTAGATAAGTGGGTAGAAATGGAAGTGTCAAACTTTCAAATCAGCTAATCAATATTGATCAGAAATAAGGATTTTTCTGGAACTATAGAAACATCTGTTCAAAAATACCAGTTTAGGGCATGCAATGGCACTTAAGACACTAAAAGACATTGCTGTTAAAATAGCACAATAAACTTTGAAGCCATCAATGAAGAACCGATGTTGATTAAATTATTCTAATTGTCACAAGAACATTTGTCTAGGAGAAAAATGATAATTCTTAATGCCTCCCCTATTTTATTTAGCTAATTAAAATTTAGTTTGATGGTTTAGGAAAATGCCTTTTTTTGGTAAAGTACTTTTCATGAATTCATGTCCCCAGCACCTAAATAGTCAGGCATGGTAGTTGTGCACATGTAATCCTAACAGGAAAGTGGAGACAGGAGGATTCCTGGAACTCACTGTACAGTTAGTCTCATTCAGTTGGTGAACTCCAGGCATAGTGAGGGACTCTGTGTCAAAAAACTAAGCAAGACAGAGGAAGACATCTGATATCAAACTCTGCCCTTCACATGTCATGCTTGTACACCCTTACACATGCATGATCATACATGAACCTGTACACACATGAATTTATACGCATGCCTATATAATACTGTACACTTCCCAAAATTAAAATAAAAAGTAATTTGAAGAATGTTATGCTCATTTCAGGAGGAGTCTTTGGACACATTTACCCTTGATGTCTGGTCCCCTAAGGGGAGGAGCTAAGTGACCACACCCTTCTCACCCACCTACCTCCCAGACACATGCTCTTCAGGGTTTTCCCAGACAAAATCTTGGATGCCTCAAGGGATAACTGTGCATCTGCTGGAGCCAGCCCAACGATCACACAAACGCCATAGCTGTTGTTGCATGAGTTCCAAGCAGCAACCTGAGAAGACAAGGATAACCACTTGCACATCCCATGCGATCGCACCAGCTGCCCACAGAGGGAAAGGATCCTGGATATGCTGGACTTTGAACTTCTCTTGGACAGATGCTACTTCAAATTCAACTCCATTCACCACTGTGGTCGTGGGCATCTCCTCAGAGAACCAGAGAATCAGTGTAGAAATAAAAGATGCAGACTCTGCAACTTGTGGGGCTCAGGCAATTTCTTTAACTTCCTGTTCACTGTTTCTGTGTAGTGTTGGCCTGAGTATTTTTTTATCATCCTTAAGATCTCCAGAGCGCTCTCCTCTAGCTGAACACGATGCCCAAAGGAAAGAAGGCCAAGGGGAAGAAGGTGGCCCCGGCCTGCACCGTTATCAAGAAACAGGAGGCCAAAGAGGTAGCCAATCCATTGTTTGAGAAAAGGCCCAAGAACTTTGGCATTGGACAGAACATCCAGACCAAAAGTGATCTCACACACTTCATCAAATGACCCCACTACATCAGGCTGCAGAGGCAAAGAGCCATCCTCTATAAGTGGCTCAAGGTACCTCCTGCCATTAACCAGTTCATCCGGGGCCATGGACAGGCAAACAGCTACTCAGGTGCTTAAGCTTGCCCACAAGTACAGGCCAGAGACAAAGCAAGAGAAGAAGCAAAGGCTACTGGCCCGTGCTGAGAAGAAAGCCTCTGGCAAAGGGGACGTCCCAACTAAAAGACCACTTGTACTTTGAGCAGGAGTCAATACAGTCACCACCTTGGTGGAGAACAAGAAGGCTCACCTGGTGGTGATTGCCCATGATGTAGACCCCATTGAGCTGGTGGTTTTCCTGCCTGCCCTGTGTTGAAAGATGGGAGTCCCTTACTGCATCATCAAGGGAAAACCCAGGCTGGGGGCCCTGCTCCAGGGGAAGGCATGCACCACTGTTGCCTTCACACAGGTTAACTTGGAAGACAAGGGTTCTCTGGCTAAGCTGATGGAAGCTATTAGGACCAATTATAATGATAGATATGATGAGATCCGCTGTCACTGGGGAGGCAACACCCTGGGTCCTAAGTCTGTGGCTCACATTGCCAAGCTGGAAAAGGCAAAGGCTAAAGAACTCAAGAACTTGCCACTAAACTGGGTTAAATGTACACTAAGCTTTCTGTACATGAATATAATTACAAAATAATCTTCCAAAAGAAATTCTCCAGAGCTACACCAGTGTATAAGAATAAAGTCAAGTCAAAGTTCAGTCAAACTGCCGTAAAGGCCATGCATTCTGTTTGTCTGCCTTGTTACTTGCCCTGCTTCCATGCTCAATTAATTTCTGCTAAAACAAAACAAAACAAAACAAAACAAAACAAAACAGAACATAGTAAATATAGATGCAATTTGGGGAAGCTTCATTTTTAAAAAATGATGAATTTTCCAGTGATCCATATGAACACATCTTTAAAATTTATTTTGTCTTCTTAACTCTGTTCTCTTTCTCTTTCCCTCAGATTTTATTGGCCTCTTTTCTGTCACCTACATCCCTACACTAACATTCTTCAGCTTAGACCTAGGAATTTGCCACACATTTCAATGTCATGAGTGTTTACATTCTCTTCTTTAAACCGTTTGACCCAGGAGGATGGCACCTAGGTCGTTAATTCCTGTAGCCATAGAACTTGACACATGGAGGTATAGGAATTTGACCTATCTGTTTCTCAAATTCTGTTAGAAAACACAGTTAAATATATATGAATCCAATAATGTTCTTATTTAGGTATAAATAACTAGAATTGAGAAATGTGAATTATTGATCTCATGGTTCTTTGCATGTTTAACCATTTTGTACACAATAACTTTATATCTCTTCATACATATGACTTTTGTATAATAAAATAAAGCTGTGGAGTGAATTTATATTCCATTTTTCATCGGAGCACACAGGCTCAGAGAGTATAATTATGCATGCTCCCCACCCCCACTGTGCCCAGTAAACTCACCATGGTATCAACCAGTCCGATGGCCTCAAAGGCAAAGTCAACACCAACACCCGTCATCTCCTTCACCACCTCCTGGACAGGTTTCTTGAGCTTGTTAGGGTTGAGACAGTCAGTGACCCCCAAGGCTCTAGCCCGAGGGAACTTCTGCTCGTTGATGTCAACCCGATGATTCTAGATGCACCAGAGGCTTTGCAGCCCATGACGATAGCTGAGCCAACCCCTCCGAGTCCAAAAACCACACAGGTAGAGTCAGGGGTGACCTAGAGACTCATAAAATTGCTTGTATTAGTTTTCAAGCTGGGCATAGACAGTTAAGAAAATAATAGAGAATAAAAAAACTAGTGAGCTTTTTGAAACCTGGGTGATCATTTGACAGGTTCAGCATAGTCTCCGCCCCCATCCCATCCTCCCCACCCCCCACCCCCGATAACACAAATTTAAGTAAGGTGCAGTCAAACCATTGAACTAGACCACTCCATGGGTAGAAAGAGGTTTATTGGGGGTTGGGGGATGGGGCGGGGACAAACTGCTGAGCTGTGGAAGTGGGAAAAGCTTGTGAGTTTTATTGGGGCAGGTTTCCAGGGGAGGTAGATGGGGGCCAGAACAGCTGGGAGTTAGTGTGGGAACTTTAAAACGATACAGGCTGTTTGGGTCAATAAGGAACTAGATATGCTTTGCTATTGGGGACGGAGAAGGGAAGTAGTCGTTTTCCTGATGAACAGAAACCTGAATTATGAAGTTTCTGTTTACTAGATAAGAATCCTGATTATCCAGTAAGAATCCAGGCCTCATTCTTAGGACACAGTTACCAGCAACGCCAGTCAGGCCCACTTTGTGAACTAACTACAAATACTTTGCTCACCTTGGCTGCGTTAACAGCAGCCCCATAGCCTGTAGGGACGCCGCAGCTTATGAGACAAACTTTGTCCATAGGAGCAGCGTCATCAATTTTTACCACTGCAATCTCGGGCACGACAGTGTACTCTGTGAATGAGCTTGTGCGGAAAGAGTGATAAATCTTCTGTCCTCGGCAGGAAAACCGGCAGGTCCCGTCCAGCATTACCCCAGAACAAGGAAAAACACTGTTCCACAGTGATGCAGACAAACACCCACGTACAGGCACAGACATAAAGAGTTGAAAAGAAAGAAGTGGTCACTATTAGGCACATTCCACGCGAGCCACTTTATAAAAGGACTAGGGACAAATCTACTAACTCTTGCTTGTCACAGAAGTTTCCTTTGGTGCAAGCAGGCGTCACATTCTCTACACTGCGGAATAATGAGGGTGAGGACTTTGTCTCCTGTATGGGATGGGGGAAGATAAACCAATAAATTAGAAATTATTAATGGACTAAAAATATAATAAAATCTTACCCATTCTTTTGAAAACATGCTATGGACAGAAGACGGCAGTCAGAGTGAATCTGGTATTGTTATAAAGCATAGCTTGTCTTATCTGGTTTCATATCCTTATCAATTTTTAAAGATGAGGAGACATTGCCTGCTGGATCGATAGTTGTAGGGCTGCTTTTCCCTACTTAGAAAAATGGAACAACAGAACCAGGAAGGAGCCTCAGAGTTATCCGGTTTAATTCTTTTGCTTTCCATTTAAAAAATGTCAACGCCTTGCTGGTTGTAGCCTGTTTCAAGTATCCTAGCCTTGTCAGAGCTTCCTCTTGAGTCTTCCCACTGACCCCTGCTCCCACACAAACATTCAGCAGCTCTGGCACTGGCTTTCCTGTGATGAATTCTGGACTTCATCAACTTCCCAGGGGTGTGTGGTGGGGGGTTCTGTCTCTCACACTTTCTTTCTGGAAAAATTACTATAAAAGGTAACTTCAAAGCCACCAAGCTCTGGAGAGAATCTTGATAAAGTTTGAGTCTTGGATCAACTCACATCCCTAGAGGTTTATAGTGTCACACTGAGGGGGGGTGGGGGGAAGAAGGTTAACATACTCAGTCATCACAGACACCAGAAAACTGGTCAGGGTCTACAGTGTTGTCTCTGTACTGGCCCTTATCCATGCGTATTGTATAGGAAAATTCCTTAAGATGGCATTAAATAAATCTCTTTAAATTTAGATAAACCATCTTACCTTTATTGACTCTACAAGTTTCTAGATACTAGATCTAATATCCGGAAGGAGTTCTAACTACCCTTTTCCTTCAGTACTCATAATTGGTTCCCACAGAATTCCCCATGGAATCTTTCTAGCTAAAGAGGAGGTAGCCTGTGAACCATCCTATTTATACTACATTCTGGAGAGACGAATATCCAGCCCTTTACTTTCGTGCTTCTTCCTTGATGCACAGTGGGCATCTCATAATTACTATACATTTTGTGAATATACTTGATGGCCATGAATGGCCTTGCTAGGCACTTTCTTAAATTCTCTATCTGCAGCTGGTCCCAAGCTATGGTGTTTCTAAATTGCCATCGTCTACGAGCGATTGCTCATTCACTGTGATTGGTTTAGGCATGCTAAGAATAATATTGTCAAGATCCTTTAGGATGCAACTGGGAAAGATTTATTGACATGTAACCATCGTCCTGTCCTGTAACTTTCAAGAGGACCATTCTAGTTGATTAAAACATTCATTCATTTGTCAAACACTCCAACTTTGGAATGAGCACTATTCTAAAACGTTCTGGGGACTAAAACCATAAGAAGGAGGTCTTAAGCCTAAGGATCTTTCAGCATGTTTCAAGGTTCTCTGCTCTTAGATCCATCTTTAGCTGGCTTTGGGTAGAGACCTGGGAACTGTTCTCCACATATTTGTCAGAAAAGAGGTGACAAGGACATGGCTTTTTGGATTACTGGCCTCATTTGATGACATGATACCTTATCAACTAGAAGAATCTAGAGGCAAACCCAACTTGTTTTTCTGCTGAATACACTAACAGTGCAGGCAGTGCCTCCTCCTGAATCAGGAATTCCCTGGCAAGCTTCCCATTTCTACCTGGTTTCACAGAGCAAACTCCATCACCGACGCTCTCCACAATTCCTGCTCCTTCATGACCCGGAATTAAAGGAAAGTTCACCAAGAGTTCTCCTTTCAGCACATGGTCATCAGAGCCACAGATCCCTGACGAGATCATCTGTATAGAAGTGAAGTGACTAAAAGACAACTGGTTTACGGATTTTTTCCCCTCCCGCCTTTGTGGCTGAGTGTTCAGTTTTGCATTGTTTGATACGAATGATCTCACTTGCTCTCTAAAAGAACACCAGGTGTTAGAACAAAACCTGCCCCTAAAAGAGAGATCCTCTTTCAAAAGGGCAGATCCAATGCCTGCAGAGACTCAGCCACGCCTCCCTGCAGCGCTCCCCCCCCCCCCCCATGTCTCTCTCTCTCTCTCTCTTCTGTGGCAAAGGTAAGAGGCAGCTTGCATTGTGACTCTGAGTGTAGAGCCCATGAGTCTACTGTGTTGAACCAAATCATGTGATATAAAACTTCCCAATAGCCCCCTTATCCAAAGACTTACAGAAGCCAGATTTTCTCTTTGTTCTGGGAATTTACATGGAACTTTCTCAGGGGTCTTTGCTTGGGGAGTACCCTAGAGAATGCTCCCTATGAGGTGGGGACTCTGCTTCCCCACAGTTCCTGTTCCTCCCATGATTACTCTTCCCTTCTCTTCCAATCTCTCTCATTTTCACTTTAGATATAGTGTCACTTCAGGCTTTAAAGAGAAATCTCTCCCCTTTACATCTCCGACATGTTTCCATTTATTGTACTGTTTCTGTTTAAAGGTTCCCTCTTCATCACCGTATACAGCATTGCTTCTCTCCTGCAACCTTGTGGCTGATGCTGGCTCTGAAGCCCTTTCTCCCAAAAAGCTGCATCTTTGAACAGCCCACTGGTGACTTATTATTGCTTCTTTTATCATAGCTGACAGGAAGCACATAGAAGGTCTTACCACCAATTTAGATATGGAGGAAGGGAGACCCAGAGACTTAGAACGACTTATCCAATGTCACATGACATTCCTAGTTTTATTTTTAACCATGTATGTGCATCAAATATCTGTCTGTATAGGGATGTGTGCATACTAATCCCTTCTGACCTGTGGAGGTCAGAAGATGGAGTGGAATGCCCTGGAACTGGAGTTATAGGAGGTTCTGAGACAATAAACGTAGGTGCTGGGAACTGAACTCTGGTCTTCTGGATGAGCAATAAACACTCACTGAACCTTCTTCCCAGCCTGTATTCCTTCCTTCCTTCCTCTCTTTCCTTCCTTCCTTTCTCCTCCCCTCTCTCTTTCGTGATATCTTGCCAACACCTTTAATTGTTATTGTTTGTTTGTTTGTTTCTTTTTTCTCTGTTCCTCTTGTAACCCTTGTCCCCCATCCTGAATCTTTCTTGCCCCACATTGTTGAGCTGTTATGGGCAAGAATTAAGAACATTTCTGTAGTTGTTGTACTCTGTGTATCTAGTGCTAAGTTTCCTGGGTAAATCTAAAATAAACAGATGAATTTAGTGTGTGTTATGGTATGGAGAAACATTTTGCTCTGGTGGCCATGTGGTAAAGGACTGGCCCCAGATACTCTGAGAGGTGCTGAGACTTTCAGGCAGGAGGCCTAGCTGGTGACTGTTGGATCACTGGGTGAATGCCTCTGAAGAGAAATGTCCCTTAGCCCTCTGGCTGTGGCATGACTGGGTTTGCTGAGCTCAGCGCTTGTGCTGAGATGAGCTGAGATGTTTCATCTCAGATGAAACACAGTGAGGATCCTGGGCTGAACGCTTTCATACTGAAACCCAGACTGAGCTTTTTGTCTTTCTGAGTTAATTATCTTAGTATCTAGTGATGGTGAGAGAAAACTAATGCCACAGGCTGTTAGAGTCTGTCAGCATATCCCTGTTCTTTAATACTAAATGGCCTTGTGAAATTCAAGGTGACGGGTTGAGCATTTGAATGGGAAGTGGTGAGAGAGTTTTGGTGGACCTATGCTTTTCTAGACCTCATCTAAACTCTGTACAGTATCTGTTGAGTTTTGGAAACAATGCATCTTGCATTCTCTGTTGTTATTTCTGGAAGATGAAGTTGCCTTCCAGTAACTCTTCCCAGACAGGTTTTTAGAAGCTAACACAGTGTATATAGGCTTAAATCATGAGAGCGGAGTAATGAGTCTCTTAGTCACTGCATATGCATTGCCCTAATCTTTGGAATCTTAGGGTGTGGGCACATGAATGCCAGTCTCAAAAAAACTACCCCAAAACCATGATTGATGTGTTTCTAAAAAGATAAAGAGATAAAGAGTACTGTGGGTGTGTGGAGAGATATGGGGGAAGGGGATGTCTCAGCGGGCCCATAAAGAGGCATCTCTTCCCCCTGAGGGACCAGTTACACACTGGTATAGCATAGAATAGAGTTTATTCAGGGTATGGGGAGGGGAGCCAGGAGGGTAGTAGAGGCAGAGAGAGAAAGAGAGTAGAGAAATAGAGAAGTAGAGAAGTAGAGGCCAGCCATGAGCACATGGAGAGAGGGGGAAAGAAAGGGGGAAGGGTGAGGGGACAGTGAGAAGCTAGAGGCAAGAGATCAAGAGAAAGAGAAGGGGGAGCAAGCAGCCCCTTTTATAGTGGGCCAGGCCTACCTGGCTGTTGCCAGATAACTGTGGAGGTGGAGTTTAGATAGAATACTAACAATGATAGTGAAAAAAAAAAGCCCTTTGGATCACACTGAAAAATACATAGGCCTATAACACTACATGGTTTAAGTTAGAATTGTTATAATTAAAACACAATGATCATACAGGTAACGTGTTTGCCAATGCGTACAGTTATTAAGAATATGTGCACATACCCACATACAGGTATGCATACATATACATATTTTAAAAACTAGTAAGTAAGTAATAAACTCTAAAATAAATCTTAAAAAAAAAAAAAGGAATATGTCCTCTGCTGTGGTGGCATATGCTTACAGTCTCCGCACTCAGGAGGCTGAGGCAGGAGGGTTGTGAGTTTGAAAACAACCTGAGCTGTATATTGAGATTCTGTCTCAAACAAACAACCAGCTCTAAATATTCAATAATAGCACTTGTTTACTTTAAAATCTTTTTCTTATTTATTAAGAAAAGTGGGAAGAGCAATATGCAAAAATGTTTCTGTCGTTTATACATGTCTATGCCTATGCATGATTTTAAACAGATTGATTTATTTTATGTGTGTATGTGTTTTGTCTGCACTGTTGTCTGCACCATATGCCTACAGTGTCTGTGGGGGCCAGAGATGGCACTGGATCCCTTGAAGCTGGAGCTAAAAACGGCTGCCGTTTGTAGGTGCTGGGAACAGAACCTTGGTCCTCTGGAAGAGCAGCCAGTGCTCCTTCCTAGCTGCTGAGCTATGTCTCCAGCTCCTACATCTATTTTTAGAGTGTAGCATTATTTTCTTTTGTCTTCAAAAGTGAAGGCTAGCCGACTTAAACTTACCTTAATACGAACTTCTCCAGACTTCGGTGGCTCAACTTGCACCTCCTCAATTGAAAGAGGAGACTTTTCTGCCCAGGCAATGGCTGCTAGACACGTGATGGTCTAACAGACGCAAAATAAGATGGCAGTTACCAATAAACTTCATTTTGTTTTTCTGATCACACTTGATATTATTTGTCAAAGTATGAAAGTCACAGGGAGAAAGCCAAAAGTAAATAAATATAAGTCCTGAGAATTTAAGAATTTTCCTCCAAATCTTTCAAAATACTTTTTTACTTAAAAATTTTAATAATTTAAAAATAATTGTCATCATTTCATATGACATTTTCCACCTCCTTTTCTTCCTCCTCCTCCTTCTTCGCCATCTTCTTTCTAAAACAGTGTTTATTGAACCATTACCTACCACTGACATGTTTGTAAGAATCTTTCTTGACTTTGAAGAACTTCGTAGTCATAGTTTTCAATGACTACTTTATTTGAGTATGTCCTAATTTTCTTAATAATTACCTAGATTTGTGAGTGTTTCTATTGCTTTTATCTTACCAAGGATATTTCAGTGAACATATTTGTTCATGCTTTTGTTTTGTTTGTTTTATTTTTTTTGTTTGCTTTGTTCTGTTTTTTTTTTTTTTTTTTTTTCTGGGTTAGTTTGTTTCCTTAAGTGAAAATCTCTTTGGAAGGATGGAGTCATTGTTTAGTGCTATGCTGATTTCCAAATCTTTTTCCAGAAAGATGAAATCACTTGATATATTCCCCAGAATAATAAATAGTCTATGCTATCATGCATTTCATTTTACTTATCATTGATTATATTGTTAAACAAAATATTGGACAGGCAGAAACAGCCTAGTATCTTCATTAGTAATTTTCAGTGTATCGGTGTGGGTATTCAGTACGGTTAACAGAGTTGTAAAAGGCTTGGTCCTGTGTTTGCAGAGCTGTTGGCATCTTGTTTCTTTTGTTAATGCAAACGTTTCTTCAAACATCAAAGGAGTAACTTGTTGCCTGTCAGCTTGCCTTACCTGTTTTTTTTTCCCTCTGCTATTTTGCTTATATTAATTTTGTGTGAAATTATGCATTGTATAACGTGAAGCTAGAATGTAATGAGTTGTCCCCGGGTAGCATGGGTTATCATTCTTTTCTACCCTATCTCCTTACATTAGCACTGTTGCTGCAGAACAAGTTCTTATTTTTCCAGGCTTCTCTTTGGAGGCTGTTTCTATTGCCCCTGGTGTATATTCTTACAGCAGCCCCTTCCTCAATGAGTAGACAAGCTTAACTTTTTAGTTTAGTACTTGGTGATACTAGTTTGTATAACTTGAAATGTGTTCCACGTGTAGGTGTAACTTCTGCATTGGAAATTGTAATTGGAGTAAATCTGTTGTGTCTTCAAGAAATTAAGACTCCCAAAGGAAGAGAAAATACAGGAGTTTATCATGTAAAGAAAAGAGAAAGATGTCACACAAGAGTGTCCACTAAAGGTATAGAAAATACTACTTCTGTCTGAGAACAACATAATTAGAATAATTTTTGCTTTCACTCAAAAGTTTCATAAAAGATAACTTTTTTGGGGGGTGATTCCTTATTTCAAAAGCAATATACACATAACTCAAAACACTGAGTTACACAGATAAATGTGAGGAGAGGAAACATGGGAAACTTGGCATGCAGCTCTCCCCACTGCTAGCAATAGAGGGTAAGTTCTTCTATTGAAATTCTCTATGAAGTAGTTGCAAACTGAATACAAGAGATATAAAAAAATAATATTCCATGAACAACTGAACAACTGTTTTTTTTTAGAAGACCATACTCCATATACAGGCTGCATGTTTTGGGATAGCCCCACTCCAGATGTTTGAGACCTACATGAAAACCAAGCTGCACATTTACAACATATGTGCAGGGAGGCCTAGGTTCAGCCCATGGAGCTAGATCTGTGTAGACTAGATATGCTCCACGGAATTTTTGTATGTATATTCATGAGGGATACTGGACTATAACTTATATTTTTTGTTGGGTTTATACTTGATTTCACTATTTCAATATTATTTGCTTTGTGAAGGAGCTTATTGTGGTTCTGAATTTTTTTAAACATAACTCAAAAAGTATTGCTTGTTTGAAGGCTCTATAGAATTCTTGTATAAGTATATCTGACACTTGGTATTTTGCTTGTTTGTTTCTTTTCATTTTATTCTGTTTGAATGCTTTTTAAATTTTTTTGATTTGCTGAAAATAAAAATAATAAAAAAAAAAAAAAAAAAAAGAAATTCTCTGTGTGCACTGTGTGGGTTTATATGACGCACTGAGCACTCCAGGCGCAGGGTAATGTTCTGTGTAATGTAATGAGTAACTTTCAGGTGATCTTTACTGACCATGTAAGACTCACTGACTAATACATTGTAACCGCAGCTTCCTAATATTTAATACATTGTAACCACAGCTTCCTATAGTTAATACATTGTAACCACAGCTTCCTAATAGTTAATACATTGTAACTGCAGCTTCCTAATATTCCACTATTGCTTCCTTCTAGGCTCTCTTCACCATGATGCTGTCAACCTGTTCCTAAGAACATACAGAGGGACACTTTCACTGGCATCCGTGTTCAGGTCAAGGTTCCTCCATAGCACAGCAGATGGCATGTCAGCCCCTTAAATTTCCAGACAAAATGGTAGGCAAAATTTTAAAGATTTTGCTACAGTATTAGCAAATGATCCCTTGTGAATTTGTCAGAAATCCATTCACCAAGCAGTGGAGGAAGATTTTCCACATCATTAAAACTTGACAATAATCTGTTCAGAGAGCACAGAATCTGAACTGATGGCTGTGAAGGTGACATGGGGCTATCACAGAAGCAGCTCACTCACCTTCCCATGGTGTCCATGGTGACTTTTCCGGTTTCGTGTGTGTCCTTTGGATATATCTGAATAAGCTTTGATTCTGAAGCTTGTAAACCCGGACCAAGTATTTATAGGGTTCATGAAACCGAGAGCCATTAAAAGTAATTACCTATCAGTGATGGGTATGGATCCAAAACAGGGGGCCAAGTCAATCAAGGTGACACCATGCTGGTTATAGGGATGGGCAGGGAAGATGTTAAAAATTTGTGACTCTGGCCTGACCCAGTAGGCATCTGCTTTTGCTGAATGAGTGAACAGAAAACAGGCGAGCAGGCAGTGATACCCTGACTGCAGATGAGCTCTGGCTGCTATTGTTTACCTCTAGTTCACATCGGTAGTCCTGTATGCCCAGCATGCTCTGGGAACATCTGTGATGAAGCCCCTTTTGTCATCTCTCTGCTAATACCCAGGGCCTGCCATCCTCATGGCGCACCGATGCTATACAGGGAGGGTCATTTGTTGGAAGTGGGGGTGAGAAAATCACTGGGGACAGAGGTCTGTAGTCACAGGTTTCTAGGTGTGGAGATGTTCTGGCAACAGATCAATCTGAACAATCTAGTCAGATGATCTGAGGACCTGCCTTTTCCTCCTGGACCAGAACTGGGATTAGGGCAGAGAGACCTACCGTAAAGCCTAATCAAAAGGATGCTTTTAGGTAGGCATCCTAATGACTTCGGCTTAAACAGGGAAGCATCGTCTTTATGTACCTAGAGATGATCCAAGAAAGAATTTTCAGGAGTGAGGGACTGAAACCTACTCATTAAAGGGCCTTTTGCAACTGTCTCCATTCTCATAGCTTCTGCATCCCTGTTCCTCCTCTTTGATCCTACACATTGACATATTGACCCTGTTTAGTAAAGTTTCATGTGATTGGCAGCAGCCTGGTAAGAAAGGCCATGCCTTGAGGCAATGTCCAGATGTGAACTTTCCATCCTATAAGGGCCTCACTGGATTTTTGTGACACTACCTGGAACCTTAAATTTGTTTTTGAAGAATCTGTGTATGTATGGGTGTTTTGCTGGTCTGCGTTTCTTTGTATCACATGACTGCTCGGTACACTTGAAGGTCAGAAGAGGGTCCCAGATCCCCATGAACCATAGTTTAGAGGGTTGTGAACCATCCTGTGGGGGCTGGAGTAGAATGTGGGTCCTCTCGAAAAGCAACCAGGGCTCTTGACCATGGAGCCGTCTCTCTGGCCCCACCTGGGAAATTTTTAGTCTTTGTTTTCTTCTATCAAATTTTCTAACTTTAGAACTTGACTGGGCACAAGACTCAGAATCCTCAGAGATGATGGCAGGTGTCACAGTGTTCCCAGTGGACGCCTGACAGCTCCCACCCACCCCACCCAGTCAGTGTGCTCCATATTTGGTAAGTGCCCATGAGCCAGTGGTTTCTGGGACTCACTTTCTACGTTAGTCAAGTTGTTCCCAGCAGCAATAAACTTAGGGAAAAGACAAACTGTTTCAGAGAAACCTTGGAAGAGGGCACACGGAAAGGAAAGGTCACAAGTGCAGCTGGAAGTTAAACAGGACTTCCCCTCTCTGATGTGAGAGTAAAGTAGACAGCAGTGCGATGCCAGCACTAACAGACCTGGGTCCAAATCTTACTTTCTTCTCCAACTTACTAAGATGTAAGAACTACAACACCAGGTTTCTTCTCAATGAAGGGATGATGTTATATTAACTAATATAACGTAGTAACCTCACCTCCTCGGTTTCCTCCCAAGACCAAGTCAGTTATCGTACACAGATACTAAGTACCCTGCCTTGTACATAGTAGGTCTCTGTGTGTGTTCATCATCATCATCACCATCATCATCATCATCAGTATCACTACCATGTCTCTCAGAGCATTCATTCCATTTTCGCTCAGCACTGACTTGCTTTTTGCCTGCGGTAGGGAATATGACCATAGAGAAAACATCTGATTCTTAAATTTAACAACTTCAATCAGAGAGTTCTTATCTCTCTCCTCTTAAGCCCACAAAATGCAAGGAAGGCTGTCCTCTCTTCACAAGGATCAGGAGTTCTCTTGCTCCAGTGAAGTCTAGAAAAACCTGTGGGGTTGGGTAAGAACTTGGCACGCATCCCGGCAGCTAGGTGGATGCCTCTGAGAAGGTGAGATTGGGCGGGGGAAGCTCAGGGCAGATAACACCACTGACAATCCTCAGTCACTGAAGACAACCAAAGCCCAGGCCTTGCCTTGAAGGCCCGCCTTTTCCTGTAGATGCAGGTAGACGAGGCCATGCCAGATTCCAGATTCCTGTGCACCTCATGTCAGTATAGATGGCATCCTTTCAAGAAGATAATGTGCCAAGATGTAGAGAGGACCATGTGAGGAGACATGTTTGTAAAGGCAACTTTTGCATAACTCTTGGAAAGTGATACAGTGTTTACTTGATATGAGGCAAAATAACCGCTGGCTTATAGAATCAATGAAGTATTTTAGTAAAAAAGAAGCGTTAAAACATAATAAAATACCGAGATTAAGTTGAATTTCAAGCTATTTTAATTTTTATTCAATGTTGTATATTCCTGGTGTTCTCTAATGCAGTCCTAGGAGTTGATGATTCAAAGATTCCTGGTGTTTTCTAATGCAGTCCTATGAGATATTACCTATGTACTATTTGTCAGTACAGCTCTAGATTCCCTATATGCTGACATACAGTGTGTGCTTATATAATCTAAATCTATCCTTGCTTTACCTAACTTCCATTACTATAATAAGTCAGGTGACGAGCTTGTTTAGAGAGAAAAGAGGTCTATTTTTGCTGTGATCTGCATGGGAGAGGCCTGTGTCACAGGCTGCTGTGCTCATCTGCTGAGCCATATGTATCACATCAGAGAGGGGACAGATGTGTACTTGACATCCGTGTGTCTCCTTCTCCTTACGAGGTCACCAGGATTCAAGCATTGAAACTCCACTCTGATGAGATCTCACCTCCAACTGCCGTAGTTGGGTTACATTTCCACCCAGGCTGCCATTACCATGAAGTGTTGGGGACTGGACCAGCTTATCTCTGAAGAATAAGCTGTGTTCAAACCTTTGCACTGCTGGCTCCCATTTTTGCTTCAACCAAACCCATATTTTATAGTTTCTCTGCTTCTCTTCTCTGCCTGACTGGAGGATTCTTCTCTCTCTTTCCACGTCTGCCACCTCAGTTCAGTCTCCCAATGGTTCAGGTGTCGCGTCCGCCTTGACCAGCAATTAAGACACAACACGGTCAGATCCTTCTCAGTCAGCTTTATTGCAGGAATGACTCTTGACTTATGGACGGGGACGGGACCTAGGGACGGGGACTGGGACGGGGATGGGGACCCCCAGCAGCGGAAACTCACTGCTTATATATCTGCCCAAGGTGGTCTGGGTGACTTGTTCTCTCAGGATAGGTTAAGCTGCCAATACCTCATTAGCATAAGCCGCTCGGGAGGGGCACGAGGCACAAAGGACTTGTTTACCAGTTTAGCTGAGCTGGCCACGCTGGAAGCCAGCTGCCTACATCCTCAGGTGCTAGTCATACGACTTTGCAACTGTCCCAGGTGCTATCTTAAACACGGCTGCCTACATTCAGGGACAGGTTTTGTTTGGTTTCTATATCTCACCCAGTTGTGCACACACACCGGTCTCTGATGGAAACACTGTCCTCTGGGTTAAATTTGAGTCAAGAGACCCAAAAGTCAAACCTGAAGTGCACCAAGTTCTTCCTCCCTTTTTCTCTTCCTCTCTGTATTAGGTTTGAATCCTCCTGCGGGAACTATAATGGTGGCATGGCCGTATTTAGTTGTTAATTTGACTTAGATGCTTAGAGCCTCAGTGAAATGTCAAGTCATGTCACTTCCTGTTCATTGTCATAAAGCAGCTGAAGCATTCCCATGGCAGGGCTGACATACACTCAGTATGCCTAGAAGTATCTGAAGGAATTGATTGGCTTTTGCAAATTTATTTATGCAACCCCCAGAGAACTCTTTCTGTCATGTTTTGAAACTAATAAAAAACAATCCTAGGCCTTACAGATACAAAGACTAGGGCTCAGAGTGAAGGGGTGTTCCGTTACGACGACCCACAGATCTGGACTGTATCTTCCAAAGTCTTATTCCTTCTTTTATCCAAAGGTGCTCTTTAAATGCCATGTTAAAGGTACAGAATAGCTGCAGTGCTAACAGCCCATGCTCACCAGTCTTTCCTATGTGCCTGTATGCTTCAGGGAGGAGGATAGTTTGATCCTTGTGCCAACACCCTGGGTTAGGATTTTCCTTTGAAAAGAAATGGATGTGAAAATGTTAACTGAAATCGCAGTGATGCCTTCGGTAGCTGGTAGACATGAGTGAGCTAGCCCTGATGTCATCAACCTTCCCTACACACACCCTGACATCATCACCTCCCTACACACACACACACACACACACACACACACACACACACACAGCCTATTGCCTTATCCCCTTTCCTTATGAGTTCTCAGGCAATGTCTTCTCAGACAAGATTTGAGTCCTTTGTTATTTCTTTTCTATGCCGTTTACTTTTCTACCTTACCTAAAATTTCCCATTAGCATTTAGCATTTATGTAAAGAGAGTTAGACAAGACAACCGAGGACACTCGCAGTGTATCTACACTTGCCCACCCCGTTGTGCCTTTGGATCTTGTCAGGGCCCTAGGCACTCTGACTTGAATTCTCCTCGCTATGAAATCAACTTCTAACAAAACAAGTAAACAAGCTGGAGAATCTGTAGGGTCTTTAAAATGCAGGGAAAAATGTTTTTCTGCTTTGAGTATATGTGTGTGGATATTTTGCTCATAAGTGTGTCTTTACATGAAGTCAAAGTACAATATATGTTTTAGTGCAAATCTCACTAGTTACCATTGGGTATACGGACTACAAGCACTCCCTCAGGATGGGGACTCTGCTATATATAGAAGCTCTGGGAAAATTCCTGCATAGTATTGTAATGTGTGTAATTTCACATATGATACATACAAAGAACCTCACACATAGCTTATGGTGTTTAACTTGTGCAGTTGTGGCACTTCTAATATTTGACCCAATGTGCGTTGATGGCTTTGCAAGAAATTTCAGAGGCTCTATTCAATGTAATTAGAGACTAAACACTCACAGAAAACCATTTGTCAACTTGCACTTTCAAGACTTCAAAGAATAGTCCTTATAGATTTTAACTTCTTCATATGAAGAGAACTTCATGATTAGATACTCTTAAAAGAAAACATATGTTAATCCGATCACATTTGGTTTGGAATAAAACCTCAATAAAATTATTTTCACAGATTTACATGCTGCATGTTTTTATCCATTTCTGCCACTAGTCAGTGTATGCATGTTTTGTGCATTGTGTAAAGGTTATCCTGTGTTATTTAAATGTTGATTTTTCTGCTCTCATATCTTGTTTCAATCTGGACATGGCATTGTAATGCTTATGTATAGATCTCCTGTCTGAAATTTATGTAAACAGTTCTTACCATTTATTCTCTGTCTTGTTAATAAATGCTGATCACCCAATGGCTGGGCAGAAGAGAGAATAGGGCGGAAACTTCCACCAGCCAGGGGGAGGAGAGTGAGAGGGAAGGAGATTCAGATCGGCCATGAAGGGGAGAGGATCTGAGAAGACATCATGGAAAAAAACCGGAAGCCCAGAGAGCCAGACCAATAGTCATATGCAAAAATCATGGTATCATAGCTGAGAGATAATTAGCTTAGGGGTTTAATATAAATCAATATTGCCCAGAAATTGAGGTACAGCATGAAATAAATCTTGGTTTCTCCGTGTGGTTATTGGCAACTAGCAAAGGTAGAAAAATACATCTGCTGAATTAATTCACTATTTGCATTTATATTAAAAACAATTCCTCTTACAAGTCATTGCATCGTTGTCATTCCTAACTTAAACACAGCCTGGCTGTGACCTGCATTGCTGCAGCGCCCACCAGTGCGTTTTCAAGTTGCCTTGATCCATCTGTGACTTGATTTGTTCTGCTTCTATAAAACCTCATGGAACTCCTCCCATGCAGAAACCTGCGACCGGAGTTAACCTAGCTTTGTGTTACTGGGTCTGGCTCACTCATATCTGGCTCTCGAATCTAGTGAGCTGTTCTGGAACTCTGTATTTCTTTGTATGATCTACTTACACTCTAGATAATCTATTTCCGCTGGAGCTCGCATGAGATATCTGCCCTCTCTGCATTCCTGGAGGTTGCACAGAGGAAAGAGACCCCCCAATCTGCAGCATGCACTCTGTAGCCCTTAAACCACAGCGTCTGCGCCAGGTGCACCAGTAAACATAGTATCTCCTCGCAAACCGTGTCAGTCACGTGCTCACTTAGTAGTTGAGACCTTGGCACTGCTTACTGCAGCCAGTTTCAGGTCATATATTGCTTATATTAGGTTAAATATTTTCCAGCATAAAAATCCTCATTTCCTTCCTCATGGACTTGTTGTTCCTTCTTTTGGTCAGTCGGTTCAGAGCTGTTTTCTTCTGTTTATGTTACATGCCAACTTTCAATCCACATCATACACGTCAAAGGCAGCTGGGCGGATCAGACAGACTGGATTCCTGATTAGCTGTGGGAACAGAGATTTCTTACTTAACTTCTCTTTGCTTTAGTTTCTTTACCTGTAAGATGGGTGCATGGATAAACGAACCACTTCAAGGGACCATCTGTACTGCAAGGGTTTGAATCTCCGTTGTCATAGAAACAAAGCTACCACTTCAAAGAGAAGACGAATGTTTATTTGAGAGCCAGATATGAGTGAGCCAGACCCAGTAATACAAAGCTAGGTTAACCCTGTCACAGGTTCCTGCATGGGAGGAGTTCCATGAGGTTTTATAGAAGCAGAACAAATCAAGTCACAGATGGATCAAGGCAACTTGAAAACGCACTGGTGGGTGCTGCAGAGATTCAGGTCACAGCCAGGTAGACAGGTCTCAGGTGTCCTTTGACAGCATTCTTAACCTCCCACTGATGGGGAATAGGGCTTTGCTAGCACACTCCAAAACTTTTTCTCTATTGATGTTAAGTCTGACACACAGTGGCAAGGAATGGCTATTTGGCTGGCTACAGATCCCTGTAATACACTTTAAATTAGAACGTGCAACATTCTAACCCCTCTACACTCACTAAGTCAGCCCCGGCACATGCAGCTTCTTTAGGGAATCTTCTCTCAGCATCTGGAATGGTCTGTGATGGACCACGTGACGCTTGCTTAGTTCCTGCTTTGATACCACGGAAGGAGGTAAAAACATTAACCGGCAGGGTCTGGCTGCTGGAGCTCTGTGTGTGCTCCTAGAGTATTGGGAGATCTCAGGCTTAGCCTATCTTTCATTCTGAATGATGAACAGCTTGAACCTTGCTATGTTGTCCCACCACGTGCCCAAGCAATGAAGCCTGCCAATTTTGGTGTAAACCATCCAAAGCTACAGGCTGAAGCAATCTTTGTTCTTTATCAGTTGTCTCGGGGATTTGTTACAGTGGGGGTTGGGGAGCACTTTAGCTCGGTGAATGAGTGTAATCCACAGAGTCTGGCACCATCCCAGAGACCCCTCAACAAATTTTAGCTGCAGTCACTACCTTTAAAATGAAGCTGGAGCCAGACCGATGGCTTTACCTGTAAAGTGCTTGCTGTGTAAGGACTGGGACCTGAGCTTGGTCCTCTAAATCCGAGTTTTTAAAAAGCTGGGCATGGTAGCTTGTCCTTGTAATCAAAGTGCTGGGAATGAGCCAGTGGCTAGTCAGTCAAGTTTTACTTGATGAGTTCCCGGCCAGTGAGAAATCCTACCTCAAAAACCAAGGTGGACATGAAAGCAGTAGAATTGATGCTAGACAGGATTTACTAATACTTTTGCTTAAGCCATTAATTCACATAATGTTAAATTTAGCTAAGAGAGCCCTACCTCCAAAATATCCCAGAAATAGATAGTGTGCCAACCAGGCCTGTTAGAAGCAAAATTTAGGACAGCAGGAAGCTAGTGTTTGTTCACCAATATTTACCTCCAGTTAGGCTCCATTCCCAGAACAAAACGAGACAGCCCTAAATTCCAACCTGCTATTAGGCCTGTCCCTACAGAAAAGAGCATACTTCCAAGGGCAGTTCAAGGGGTCAGCGCAGGGTTACAACAACCATTAAGGCCCGGTCTGCCACTAAGCGTCCTATGTTCTTATCAGGAAAAGTATAATTCTGCCAGGTGGGCAGGATGTACCCTGGTAACAACGCATTGAAAAGAACACAGCTACTGTACTTAAGAAACGAGTCTGACAGTCTCCCTGTTGTGTCAATCTCTCATCTGCCCAAGTAGCCAGACTTGCAGTCTCCTGTCTCTGTGTAAATGGTTCAAAGTGTAACCTGGGGCCAGAACATAAAAGAGATTTAGGATGACAGTGTTTGTGAAATGCATACGCCTAAGGGGTGTAAGTTAGTAATATCTTCTCCTCATGGTTGGCTCCTCTTTGAATATTAGCCAGAGACGGATGCATGCTATATGAAAGAGCTTTTTCCTTTATTAATCTCTAAGGGAGTGGAGCAGGGTGATTTCTCATTGGAAGGCACATTAATTCTAGAACAGAATGACATTTGAGGTTGTCCTCCGGCCTAGACACACAGTGTACACTCACACGCCCACACACAAGCATGTACACACACATCGTTGCCCCAAGTGAAGCTGGTGGATTTGGAGAAAAGGTGCCTTGACACACACATCTATGAATGTCAGCGTGTCTGGAAAGTGCCCTGTCAGGTGTGAGTGCTTTGGGAACAGGGAGGGAGGGAAGGAGGGGCTGTTCTGAATGAAGGACCCAGGGGAGGTAGAAGTCAAATGTTCTTAAAAATAATATCTTCTCTGTGTCTTTCCTATTACTTTTTGTTCAGTGTAGCTCTATGTGTGGCTTTCAGAGGAAGGAGTTTGGTTTTTTCTTTATCCATACCTAGCAGCTTCAGAGCACACACTCTTAAGTCAGCCTAACACAATGGGTTCATTTGTCTGGAATTAGCAAAGAAGCAATGTGATGATTAATTCAGAATCGCGCCACTGTTTCTTGTGTAGGCAGTCGTGTTTACAGTTGACAAGGCAGGCAGCTGGCTTCCAGAGTGGCCAGCTCAGAAACTGGTAAACAAGTCCTTTGAGCATGCGTCGGCCTCGTGCCCCTCCTGAGCGGGCTTATGATAATGAGGTATTGGCAGCTTAACCTATCCTGAGAGGACACATCACCCAGCGCGCCTAGGGCAGCTAGATAAGCAGCTCGCTTCTGCTGCTGCGGCCCTTTTGGCCTTCGCCCTTTGGCCCTTCGCTTCGCTTCCCTTCCCTTCCTTCCCTGCCCTTCCCTTGCCTTCCCTTCCCGGGCCTTCCGGTCCGGTCCCCAGCCATACATCCCTATCCTAGTCCCTCGTCCAGTTCCCCGTCCCTAAGTCAAGAGCCGTTCCTGGAATAAAGCTGACTGAGAAGGATCCGACCGTGTCGTGTCTTACTTGCTGGCCAAGGCGGACGCGACATTCTTGGCTGTGTACAGGGTGTCAGGGAGCATCACAGCTGGGTGGAGAATTGCTCACCCAGCAGGTTGGCAGCGTCTCTGCATGTGCACTTCTTTTATCTTTGGAAGGTGTGAAGGTATAAAGCCCAGCACCAAGGGCTCATCTGAGTTTAAACTTCCCATTTGCTTTCCTCTTTCCTAGTCTTCAATGCAGAGCCTGTGTGTGACGATCCATTTCTTAAGCCATTCTTCCTTTCTCCAAAGTTTCTCTGCCATAGTGTGCTTCTGCCTCACCCAAAGTCATGGGGCCAATCTGTCACGGACTGAAGCCTCTCTAATCGTCTATCAGCCAATGTCTTAGGTATTCGCTACAGCAACAGAAATCTGATGCAATAATGAGACCAATTCCCGTGTTCTTGACACAGCTTCTGGGGATTGACCTGACTGAGGACAGAGGGAAGGAGGCGATGACACACATACACACAGTCAGAGAAGCTGGGATGAGGGGCCGTGGACTCTGCTATGGAGAAGTGGTGGCTACTCAGGTGCTCAGTGTGTGTTACATACAGTTGAAGAAGGATGCAGGATTGGTACCTACATATAAACGAGGAGGCAGGTTTAGCAATCCGGGTAGGAGAAGTCTTTGTATGGAGAAGTCTTCATGTAATAAATAAACATCCAGGCGGAGAGAGCCGTGTTGGACATTTGCTGCACACACAGAGAACATCCACAGCTGGGCCAGAGGAAGATTTTGCCATCCCTCCGAGGCTAACACCAGGGGGAAGGTTTGTCATTTTGCTCTGGGTCTGAGGGTACAGTCCTTGATATGGCTGTGCTTGTGACAAACAATACACACTGACTCCGGACTTTACTCACTGAGGGCTGTCACAGTAACTAATGATTGCTGTTGGGAGGGTCCCCATCAGTGTGTGCCAGCAAGTATTCTCAGCGCTTAGCATTTGGTATTTCATGAAACTGCCAGGTGTGCTCTTCTGTTTCCATTCCTCAGAAATTTAATTTTTATCATGTCTTTGCCAGCTTTAGAGCCTTTTTTTTTTTTTTTTTTTTTTTTTTTTGTAGCACATTTCCCTTAAAATAAGTGAGCTTGCTTGTCGTTTGGCTATTCAGGATACAGTAGATATTTAGGCCCCCATTGAAATGGCTACTGATGATTTTACAAAGCCTTGTGCTGCTCTGGAGTCTAGTTTCCCCAAGGTAGGCAGCAGTTTCATCTTCTTTTCTATTTACGTTGGGTTTTATCCTTCCCATTAGGAAGTCAGCCTCACCTCGTGTGGTCTTCTGTTGGAAAGCTGGTGGTGTTTTCAGACTGCAAGATTTGTGAATTATCAGGTGGGTTCGACTTCTGGAAAAATCCAAGCAGCGGCACATTTTGAGTTGTTTTCTTGGGCTGGCCAGAGTTATTACAGAGACTTTAAAGGTTTTTTTGGGGGGTTTTGGTTTGGTTTGGTTTGTTTGTTTGTTTGTTTTGAAAAGATACCTTCCCAGTTGCTGGCATTTGTGGGTTCAAGGGAGCAATTGAAAATCCGAATATCAAACAACCTGAAGAAAATGACAGAATCCAGGAGTCTCCAGGTGACTCCAGAAAGTTTATTTGTATTAATCTTATAAAACTAAAATTCAGAAATCTTTTGGCTAATACAATATTGTGGCAAGATTTTTTTCCTGCCCATCGTTATTTGCTGTGGAGCTCGGTGATTGGGCAATAGAAGAGGTAGGCGGAGCTGGGAGTTGGGAGGAGGAAGGAAAGGGAGAAGGAGAGGAGGAAGGAAGCAAGATGGAGGAAGACGAGCGTATCCCTAGGAGTCTCGGGTAGTTATTCATATCAAAGGGTTAGATATTGGGTTAACAGTTCTAATTGTGTGGGCATCTTGTGTATTGAGCATTTGCTGATATATAAATCTATTAGATCATCTTTAAACATTCTCATTTCTACCGGGTACTAGAATTGTTATATCTAGTGCATGGGGGTGGCGGTTATTCCTTGGGTTTTGGGGCAGCCATCACGCTAACGTCTTGTGGGTCTTGGGCCACAAGCTAGAGTGGGAACATGTCGGTGCCTGGGAGCTAGCAGAGCCGCTTGCTGATTAATTAAATATCTCCCACTACACAATATCATGTTTTCTCTTAAGGCCTGTGAGCAAATATTCAATATGTACCTACATATGTAACATATGACATACACATGTCTGCTTTACATAATCTTGGGTTCCTAAATGATCCAGTGAGAACAACAGTTTAATGATTCAGAGTAATATGATACACGGATAAAATATTTTTGACAATTTCTCCTGAGGTTTTAGACATCTGGGAAGAGTTAATATTATTTTGACAATTATTTGGCCAGAGGATTTAAAAAAAAAATAAAAAACGACAAAAGAAAACACACACACCTCCAAAACAGCAATTACAGTGCACCAAAGCTATTTCACAACGTTGGCTTTTGAAACTTCTATTTTGTTCCTCTGCACTTTCTTTATGAGGTGTTAAGTGATGGCCTCCACGTGCCACTGTAGAGTGACACAAAACAGCTGCAGGTAGGAAGTTCCCTTCACTCTCTTCACTCTCTTCAAACCAGGTCCCCATGGGACGTGGTGGCTCTGTTCATCTCTGTATCTTTCTCAATGGGACATGATGTTACAAGGGAATAAACGGGAATCTTTATTGTCTGTTCTGACTTTCACAAAAACTGGATCATTCGACAAACCATTCTGAACCGGGCCATGTATGGCTGGGGAAGCGGCCGTCCTACCAGAGCGCATGACATAGGCTATTCTGTCTGAAGAGTCCCTGACCTTTCCGGACAGGAAGTTAGAATTCCTTGTTCTTCCGGTTACAATGTTCAAAGATCACTCTTACTTTATAAAAAAGGCTGAGGTGAATAGCCTTGTGCTTTTATCTATTTCCACGGATATTTTGTTTCTACAGAGTTATTTCCCAGGTGTAACATTGCTGGGGGAGTGGACATGCATGTTTTTACATTTTAAGAACTATTGCAAGGTGGCTGGCAGGAACCTGTGGTGAGCCCGTGGGAACACAGCCAGCAGGAGAGTAGAGATGTGGCTTTTCTGGTTTTATTTTGTAGTCTGATCCTTGCCAAGGTGCAGGGCTATTTTGTGGTCTCCTTAGGCACGATTTCTCTTCTGTAAGAAGTTTCTGTTCTATTTAGTTTTTCCCCCGTAACTGAAAAGCACGTAGATATTAGAGATAGAGATTCTTTGCCAATCAGATGTTACAAATATTTTTCCTTGCACATTGCTGTTTTACTTTCCGCTTCTTTTTTCTCTCTGTCTTTCCCCTCCCTCCTTGCCCCTTCTCTTTTTTTAAGACAGGACCTTACTATATAGCCCAGCCTTGTCCCAAATTTCAGATCTTGTCTGAACTTGTAACTTCTGTAATTTCTTGTCTGTACCTTCTGAGTTCTGGAATTACAGGTTTACACTGCATCATCTGGTTGTTTTTATTTCTTTTATAGAGAAATTTGCATTTCTTTCAGAGTTTGACTAGTGGTGCTATACAAGGGCAAGTTTGTAAGATTATTGAAATCAATGTCCCACTTTAAGTCACAAATTGTCAAAGAATCAAAGCAATACATTCTCAAACCACAGACAGTTTCTTGTCATTCGCACCCCCATGTCTGTTACTCCTATAACTGTTTTTCACCACCCACCCATGAAGCCACCAGTGCTCCAACCACACAACCCACTTGTGTGAAGATAATCAACTCAGAACTAACCAGTAATGTCTAGGTTGGAATACATGTACATATAAATACAGTTGTTTAACTATTTCGGCCATTCTCCCCTTAGAAAGAACAGCATTACATCATCTTCCCATGAAAGGCACTCGACGCAAGTTACCCAAGGTGCTGTTAACCATAGTCTGTAATTGTCTACGAGAATTTGTTGGCAATGATACCTCACACATTCTCTTGTCCTGAGTGTGCTATGGTAACTGATAGGTTATTCCTCTGCTGGTGAAATGAGCCGATTCAAGACAGATTAGATTATATTAAAGGCAGGTTTATTGGGAAAGCTGCTCTTGGGCAGAGTTCACTGGCTTTCAGAACCAAAGCCAGGGGAGTTGTTGTGGGGAAAGGGGTGAGGGGAGGGAGGGAGAGAGAAAGGATGCATACACAGAGAGAAGAAAAGACAAGGAGGAGGAGGAGGAAGAAGGGGAAGAGGAGGAAAAGAGGGAGAGAGGAAGAAGGGAGAGGGAGAGGGAGAGAGAGGGAGAGAGAAAGAGAGAGAGAGAAGAGAGAGAGAGAGAGAGAGAGAGAGAGAGAGAGAGAGAGAGAGAGAGAGAGCGCAAAATGTCTGGATTATATAGGAAAGAGCCTCTGGAGAAAGGGCAGCCCAGCCCCTGTGCTGGAAAGTTCAAGGTTGGGGGCAAGATATGACAGGTAGGGACTGAGGGATGCTGGGAGAACCTGGAGGCCAGGTCTGCTTTGGTATAAAATATGCACCTTGGTCCCTTGTCCCTGGGGTCCAAAACTAAACAGTTGTGTCTTGCCCGAGTTCTTATGTTGATTCCTAATTTGAGGTTAAGATCTTGGGAGGAACTCTAATCCTCCTGAGGAGAACTGGTTGATCTCTTGGCTATAGAGGAAGAAGAGACATTTATGTGCAAGGCCAAGAAGGTAGCCCTTAGTGGACACTGGTTCTGGTGGCACCTTGAACCTGTGTCCAGAATGGTGAGAAATAAATGTCTTCCTTTAATACACACAGCATATGCTGTTTTTGTTATAGTAACCCAGGCTAAGACATAGTGGTAGACAGAATTCTAAGATGACATCCAGAATTCCAACCCCTGTGCACATGTCCCCGTGGCATCTCTCACATATCCCTGTGGCATCTCTCACATGCCCCTGTGGCATCTCTCACATCTGGGGCCTTAGGCTGTGATATGGGCCAAATGGTGCTGAGACTTCCACAACCGTGATCATATTACATGATATAAAGACTGTGTCCCTGAAGGCAAGATGGACACTGGTCAAATAATTTGCCTCAGGCAACCTGGTAATAACAGTCTCTCTGATTCTTCTGCTTTTGGTATAGAGAATTTCACTTGGAAAGTCTGAGTTCATTTAAATGTATCAAGTCCATTGCTAAACTTCTGTTTGGTTGCTTGTCTCCTCCATACTTTCTGTTAATGACAGCTTCGCTTCTCTCTAGCTTTTATAATATTGAAATTTTTAGAAGCTTCAGAAGAAAACTATTTTCAAAGTTACTTCCCAACATCTTCTCACTTTCTCTGCCATGTGGCATCACGTACATGACATTTGTTATTTGTACTACAACCAGCTAAGAATCTCTTGTTTCCAAACCGTTTTTATATTACTGTAAAGCAGCTAGATATCTGTTAATCGCGGGCATCTGGATAAGAAGTATCTTTACATATCATACTTGGATGAGAATTAGCTGAAGAGGGACTGTGGAGACAGCTCAGTTGGTAATGTGTTAACTGTGCATGACGACTTGAGTTCAGATCCACAGCACCAGTGTAAATGTTTCATGGGCGCTGGGGTAATGGAAATGGGTCTCTGAACTCACTCTCTCTTCCTCTCCCTCCACTTCCCCTCTCTGTGTGCACACACACAAGTACATGCATGTGTTGGCTAGTTTGTATCAACTAAACACAAGTAGAGTCATTCAGGAAGAACTTTTGATTGAGAAAATGCTTCCTTAAGACTGACCTAAAGGATAGTCTGTAGGGAATTTTCTTAATTAGCAATGGATGTGGGAAATACAAGCTCATCGTGGGTGATGCTATTTCTAGGCTGGTGGTCCTGGGTTCTGTAAGAAATCCTTCTGAGAACGCCATGAGGGGCGAGCCAATAAGCCCCATTCTTTCATGGTCTTTGCCTCAGTCTGCTTCCAGCCTCCTGTCCTGTTTGAGTTTCTGCCCTGGCTTCCCTCAGTGATGGATTGTGAGGTGAAACTGTAGGCTGAAATAAACCCTTTCCTCACCAAGTTGTTTTTGGTTATGGTGTTTGATCACAGTAGAAATTCTAATTAAGATATTAACATGTGGATGTGTAGCAACAATAATTAAAGAGGGGTCATGATTTTAGGAGAAGGGATATGGGAAGAGTCAGAGGACAAAGGATTCATGGGAGTGGCATAGATGTGTGCACAGACACATGAATGTGCACACACAACACGGATTATCTAGTGATCTGTCTGACTTGCTTTGCTAGTTAACATATTGCTTACTGACATGCTGGATAATTGAAGGAGCAGGCTGAGATGCAGAAACAAGTTCTTCTCTCTCTCTCTCTCTCTCTCTCTCTCTCTCTCTCTCTCTAATTAAGTTTGCTCTGACTCAGTCTTGTGAGATATTGAGAAATATCTCTGAAAAAATCTCACAGGGTTCTCTTCATAATTATAGCAGTGCCATGAAGACTTTTCTGACCCTGAGTCCCGGGTAAATGAAATGAGCAAGCCAAGTCCACATATCTGTTCATACATGTGCACATACATCTCCTCAAGTCCACATACATGTTCATACATGTATACATACATCTCCTCAATTCCACATACCTATTCATACAGGTGCACATACATCTCCTCAAGTCCACATACATGTTCATACATGTATACATACATCTCCTCAAGTCCACATACATGTTCATACAAGTGCACACATCTTCTCAGAAGAGTATTTACCCTAGTTCAACCTCCCTAATTTTTACTATTATACTTATCTCACCATTTTCTCTCCTTTTTAATGCAATGATATATTTCTTGAATACTGTTAGATATTTGGCAGACAGTGTTTAATGTATCTGGATAGCATTGCTACTTTAACATTTAAAGGGAATTCTCAGTAATGGTTATAACAGTATGGGAGTAACAGTGACTGTTCAGTGGAAGTAAGAAATTATCAAATGTCAATGTTTCTTTTCTTCAACTCTGGAGAAATGTCCCCACAACTGTGGCCTGGCTCTGTAGTCCAACAGTCACCTGCTAAACACCAGGAGCACAACTCCTAGCCCATTACTCTCCTCCCTCTCCCTCCCACTGTGCTAATTCTGGAGGTGTCAAGTCGTAATTTCAGACTGGCTTTTATTGACGGGAACAATTCTATATTCATTGTCTACAAAAGAGCATAAGAGCAGAGTAGCCCTGTGGGATGTTCCCTTTTAGTTGCTAAGATAGAGATTCTCCAGTTTCCAGCCCAGCTCTGTCCATTGGCTGGCACACTCATGCATTTCATAAAGAAGGAAGTTCAGACAGTGGAAAGGCTGTAGCTGGAGGACTGAGCACATAGGGCATTCTGTGTGCATTGGGGGAGGACTGAGCACATAGGGCATTCTGTGTGCATTGGGGTAGAAAGATCTGTCTGTTCCATTGAGTGTCAGTGACTAAGATTCCAAAGAGAAAAGAATGCAAGATGTCAACCAGATACACTGTCCCCAGTAGGAGAGATGATCTAAGTCCAATCAAATAAGGATGGTTTGGTACTGTACAAAACCAGCTGAGGCGTGATAACTCTCAATAGGATTTTAAACATGTGGATGAAACAGGTTTCATAGAAAATCCAGTTTTCTTGTGGAAAGCTTACACAAGTACTTTATTGGCTGTGTCTCTAAAGAGCAAGATTAAGGCTGTGATATAGCTGGTGCTTGATTTGGTCAGGTGGAGGGGTCAGAAACTGGTACATGGGAAGGCATCCATATGATCTCAGAACGTCAGGACGGTACGGATACTGAAAGACAAAACAGAGGACACTGTTTTCACATTCCACGACTACACTTCTCATACGACTGAGTAAAGCACGTGTTACCAGTCTCTGAGAAAATCTGTGTTCCCAACTGTTCTATGTCCAAGGTCAAGTCAGTAAGCGAGCAATCCACCTTTCCGATCTCTCTTGCATTCTCTCTAGCTCTAAAACTCACGTGTAACATCCTAATGTGACTGCCATTTAGATGCTGGTTCTAGTTTAGCATTCTTAAATAACATTGAAAGCCTGGGTCCCTTGTGTTAACAATGGGCAACAACAGGCATTTCCTTCTTGTTACTTGGCATGTGCTTTATAGGAGCTTTTCAGGCATTACTGTCTCATTGAAACTTCATCCTAAACAGCAGTGCTGCAAGGTGGATTAGTACATTTTCTCAGGTTTGCAAATGGCCTTAGGTCATCTACCTGTGTGCAGAGCCACACTGGTGACAGAAGCCAGGCACCCTGTTTATGGCCTTATCTCATATTTCCCCCATTTTCTGTCAGCCAACTCCTCTGCCATAAAAATAATCTCCAAGCTTACCTCTTCCCAGTACGAAGCAGGTCAAATGCTTCATTTATTTTTTCGAAAGGTAAGACATGGGTAATCAACGGGTCCAACGGAAACTTCTTAGCCATGAAATCAGCCACAAGCTTAGGGACAGCATCTTTACTCTTAAACCCTGAAAGGAAAGCAGCATCTCCATGAGACCCAGCCTGGGGGTCGGGGTTAGGGGCAAGTAAGACAGTCAGACAGGGGACTTTCCAGGGAAACTAAAGTTCACGAAAGTACAGTGGTCTACAGGCTGCCATCTCAGCCACAGACACAGAGGCTCAAAAACATTCTGCATTTCATTAACATTTTTATAGTATGCCACCCTGATAAACTATGGTCTCTGGCTAATGAAGGTGGCTTATTAGTTCTTTCCTAGAAAAATTACATTGTAGATGTTTATACTCAAAGTAAGGGAGCCATTCAAACTTAGGCAATGAGTGTAGGTGTGAACTACTACTGCCTTGGATTTCCTGCATCCTATAAGGCATTTTGGAGGCCTCACAATGACACAAGTAAAGGGAGCCAGAAAAAGTCCTGGCTAGTTTATGGGGACACAGAGAAGCTTGTCTTAGGATTTCCTGCATTAGTTCTTGCTTAGAGAAAACAGTAATTTTCATGGTTTTAAATTGTTTTGCCTTCTAAGATCTGACCTTTTCTGTTACAAAAGGGAAGAAATTCTGAAATAAGTTAAGAACTTGATCCTCAAAGTGGAGGAGATGGGTCAGTGAATAACGTTCTTCCACCTGAGTTTGATCTTCAGAATAACAAAACAACAACAACCAACCAATCAAACAGCTAATTTGGTTGTGGGTGTGCTGGTAATTCCAGCTCTGGAGAAAGGAAACCAGTGGATTCCAGCCACCAAGGCTAGCCTGAGGAGTGAGCTGCAGGCCACTGTGAGACCCTGTCTCAAAGAACACAGCAGATGGCTCCCATATAATGACATGGAGTGTTCTCTGGTCTCCACACACATGTACACACGTCCGCCTTGATGTATGTGAACAGATACAGGATTTGATCTTTAGCTATAAATTCATACCTCCGAATATTGCTCCTTTCCAGGTGCGTCCCAGCAACAGTAACATGGGGTTTATCGAGAGGTTTTGGGCATGAGGAGGCACCCCTACAGTGACACTTACACCGCATGCTGCATGACAGCTTAACAGGGCAGAAGTCTGGAATGGAAATTAATAGTTAAAGTAGATTCTTTTGTGGTCTCTCCTCACTATGTAGTTTCAGGTAATACAAGAAAATATACTGAAGATTTTTTTTTTTAAATGCAAGAGCGAATGAATTAGTTCATCTATGTTTAATTCTTCCTTAAAGGAGCAAGTATCATCATGAACATGTAAAGTCTGCTTCTCAAAGGAGAATATTGTTTCCCCGTCACATAACTCTCTATGACTGGTTAATTCACTTTTCATTTCTCCAGTGAGGACAGTTTTTAAACTAGTACTCTGAGCTAGAAATTTATTTATTTTTTTGTTTTGTTTTTTTAAATAGCAGTTCTATTTATTGCCACAGTAATATAGCAGATCCTGTCAAGCATAGTGAGAAACAGCATACCCATTGGTCTGAAAGTTCATGTGAAGTCCTGCTGGGTCTCGGTAGTTTCCTAGGACTATCAGATGAACCCTACAGTTTCTCATCTATGCAGGGCCTCATGTATGGCAGTTAGGCAAGTAACACTGAGCCAGAAATTTAAACGATGAAAAGATATAATGATGACATCATCAATAGTTGTCTCTCTTGACCATTTGTCAAATTCTCTTTTAATGAGCCCCTCCTCTGGTGCTTATGTCAAGAATGGGCATGTTTTAAGTGGTAATGCAATAGTTTTACATTACTCTATAGATGTAGACATCCAGGAAGATTTTGCCTTCCAATAGGTGGTTTTCTTTAGTTTGTTTTTGTTTGTTTGTTTAAAACACATTCTATAGTAAAAATCATTTGGAATCCTTGAAGATACATGACTGGCCTTTTGGTTTTGCAATATGACGTTTAGAAACTAGATGTCCTCAGAACAGGTGGTTATCAGACTTTCAGATCTTCAAGTCAATTGACAACCCAGTTTAAGAGAAACAAATTGGGAAAACTACCAGTGAGTCACAGAAGAGCCGTGGCCCTGAGAAGAGCTGGAAGCCTGAGTTTGGAAGGACTCTCCATGCAGAGAGGAGGGGCTATGCTCTTGGATCTTCTACTGTCTATGGCATCTTGTCACAGTTCAAGGATGAAAAAAAAAATCACTGTCAGGGTACCACACCTATTCTCTGTGACCAATTCTGCCAAGACTTTATGGAGAACCTTGATAATGGTGACATCATAGGTCCCTGGGGACATCTCTCAGTAGAGTTCTAGAGGTCTTTGGTTAGGTGAGATGTAATTGGAGAACTTTTCTTTAGCAAAGAATGACATTTGCAACTACTTGAATGTAATGTCATTTGTATTCCAAAAACACAAGCACTCTAATCTTGACCGTAGTATTTCTTATCATTATCCTCAGCTGACCTTCACTGAGCACTTCCCACATGTCGGGTGAGTATTTTATATGCACTGTCTTGTGTAGATCATAAACAATCCTATAAAATGTACCTCTTAAATTTAGGGGCTGTGCCAGAATCTGTTAATTCTTTTTTTAAAAGGTATTTCCTACAACACATGCCCAGCACTGTGCTATCTCTGCGAGGAGAACAGAATGGTGATGTAGAAACCAGCCACTTCCCTCTACATGCTGTATGTTAATAAAATAATCCTTGGCCCCAAATTGTTCATTATTTCTTTTGGCCCTTTGTTGATACTGAAAAATGCTTTTCAGAATATTTACTTCTAAATATTAAGTAATATTAAGAATGGGGAAGACAATCATATTTGTCTGCTTAAGACCAGAATTTGTGCTTAAACCTGCTTGATGAACTGATTTTTACAGAGAATCAGTTAAGTTAACTTACAGTGTCCCAATTAAAAGCTTCCCTGCATTAAAGAGGATTATTATTATTTCAGACAAGTTTGTAGAACTGACAAAATGAAAGGTTGATCATAACAGTGAATCAAGCAATCTGAGCAGGAAAGAGGAGATGGAAAATTACCACTCTAAAAATAACTTTCTACATGAGATTTCTATTTGGCTACCTAGAGCATTCTAGATGACAGGGAAAATATCAAGGCATGCCAAAGTACATACAATGGTGTCAAGACGGCCGATGACTTCAAATGAAAAGTCGACTCCTCCATCAGTCATCTCCTGGAGGACTTCCTGGATGGGTTTGCTGTAGTCTTGAGGGTTTATGCACTCAGTTGCACCCAACTCTTTGGCCTTGGCAAACTTGTCTTTGTTGATGTCAACAGCAATGATCCTGGCTGCTCCTGCTGCTTTACAGCCAATGATGACAGACAGACCAACACCTCCGAGGCCAAACACGGCACAGGTGGAGCCTGGAGTCACCTGTATTTTCAGAAAATGCAAAAGTGGATTGAATGGCGACCGTTAGGAAATGTTCCATACTGTACATATTGCCTTGCTTTGTCCTTTCTCATGGCTACCCCAGTCCATCTGTTGCCAAACCCACTTCTGGTTATGGTTGCCCAAAGCATACATCATCAGTTCTCAAAATTTGCTATACATTAGACATATCTGGAGATTTCTTTCTTTAATCTCAAGGTCCGGTAGCAGCTTCTACCAATTAAATTGGAATCACTGCAGATGGAACCTCATTTCTACTTCAAGGGGGGAAAACCCAAGTTGAGACCAGCTGTACCAGATGATCTTTGAGTTCTAAATAGAAATGACTGTCATCTTTGAGAGCTTTACAATAACATCTTACACATGTGCATAAGCAATTTGAATAAATGAATCAATTGGTCTGGGTTACTCCAGGAGACTAAAAAGTAACCCAACTGCCCTTCGATCATGAACTCCTTTCTTGGTTCACTAACTTTCTGTAGTCACAACCAGGGTACTGGGGCAGAAGTCGGCTGAGAAGCATCCAGAAATCATGCCTGGCTTCAAAGCAACAGGAAAATGGACACAAAACTTTAAGACAACATAACATGAGACCAGTGTAATCTCTGTGGGACTTTATGCCTGAATTTTTAAAGAAACAAATGAAAAACACTTCAACAAAAGCTGGTCTGTATTTTAATAATGATTCATTAAAATCCATGATGACAGATGCCCTTGGCTTACAAATAGACACACTTGGTCCTCCAGCTGAGACAGTTAAACAACCCCACAAGCACTAACTGCATTTAGGTCTAAAGCCACAAGAATTGGAAAAGGCAGGCTCCTCATTACTGTGATTGGCTTAGGTCTATTTAATAAAGGCAACCATCTGTACTCCACACGGGGACTGTCACTTCCCCCTGGTGGTGCTCTGGGACACATCGCCACTCTCCATCCGGCCCAGAAAAATGCAAGGCCTGTTATTATGATTGAAGTGATAGCCAGTATGCACTTTGGTTTCAGAAACAGCAGATAATTTGGGAGAAGTTCTAGTCTTTCTTTCCCTAGTAGCTAGCAGTAAAAATTCAGATGAATAGTTTTATCTTTCTGGATCTTAGTTTTCATAAAATGAAAGATAACTACTGGATTTGTTTCAACCATTTGGAAAGGAAATTATTTTTAAAATTACTGCCTAAAATGTATCACTTTGTGTGTGTGTGTGTGTGCGTGCTTGTATGCTTTGGTTGCAAGGGAAAAAAATGTAGTTAAGAGGTCTCAAATGTGATCGATGCTTTACATAAATTCTCTTCTTCTGGGATCCACTCAGTGGGCACCCATGCTGCAGATGAGTAAAGTGAGGCTGGAGGAGACAAACCATTTGCTTTGGCTACTTCAGAACCTAACAGGACCCATCATGACTGATGAGTGAAGTTTCTTTTCAATTGTAGAATAAGTGACTCCATGAGTTCCCACCTTTAAAATTGGTAGTCATATAGGATATACAGAATATAATATCTTATATATGTATATATAATATATAAAGTATTACATTTTCTTAATTCAGAATCAGCATCATTTTCTTTTTTAAAAAACAAACAGGTGAATTTTCTTTATTTCCAATTCCTTCTGGGGTTATTTTTCTATTAATAATTTAACACCATAAATCTATGAAATGACATAGAAGAAACCTAGAATAATAAATTGATGTTTTAAAGGATCTACTAACGAATTTGCTTCGGAAATACATTACACAAAGTAGAGTTTAGTTAACCTGGTGCTGTCTCTAGCATGAGCTAAGGAAGAGCAACACACTAAGCAGACTTGTCAGAAACCATAGGAAAAGGCATACCTCTGACATCATGAATGTTAGGTTTGGAGGGAAAGTGTTTTCTGTTAAGGTTTGTTCACAATCCCCATAACAAAAGGAGATAACCCCGGCCCCACAGCTGGCCATAGGCTCTTCCCATTATCAAAGAACTAGCCTCCTTCAGGCAATTCACAATGCCGCACTGGGTCATGGTGCCATTAAATCCTGGTCCATCCTTAAACCTTGGTTTTCTTATCTAGAAAATTCTGCCGGGCAAGCAGGATGGCTCTAGGTAACGAAGCTGGTCTACTTAAAAACAAACAAACTAACTAACAAACACAAATACCTCCACTATGGCTTGCTTTAGAAATAACAGTGATGGCATCTCCATTTTATAAAATCTCCCATTTGTCTAAGCTTACACTTAGAGAAACATGTGCCTTTGAAAAGTCTCCTGGAGATAGGGCCCATCCACCCTGTATGTCAGTGGTCACTGCCTTCCAGCCTAGTCAGTCTTGCCAGTCTCTGTCTCCTTAAAAACGTATTTCATTGCTCAGTGAGTCTTGGGGCTACGACATAACAGAGATTTGCAGACAACGGCATATGTAGAGTGTTACAGCTTAAGATCTATACAAACTTCAAATAATTTCTGTTAGAGGCTTGTTTCTCTTTCTTTCCAAATGAGTTGCTAGCTTCTTGTTAGATTTTGGAGAGAACTGATATAATAGTTAACAATAGACGCACACTATTATAGAACTTTTCCTTGCTTCTCTGGAGTGTATGGGGTGAATTCTTACTGGGGCTACAGAGGCTCATTTCTCTTCTACAAAGACACTCTGATGCCCAGGAGCAATGTCTTCCCTTTAGGTACCAATAATATGTAAGTTAGCTTGTTCCATGGGCCACTGTCCATCCTACCTTGGCAACTTTGACGGCGGAGCCATAACCAGTCGAGAACCCACAGCCGATGAGGCAGACTTTGTCCAGGGGTGAAGCCCCATCAATCTTGACCACTGCTATGTCATCCACCACAGTGTACTGGGAGAAGGTGCTGGTGCTGATGAAGTTGTGAATGGGCTTTCCCTTGCAGGAGAACCTGGTTGTGCCATCCAGCAAAGTCCCCTTTGGCTGTAGCAGACTGGTTGGTGAAACACAGGCATACAAAGGACATGAGACAGAATAAAACCAGTGTGCCCACCCAATTGTGCAAGAAGACAATAAGAAACATACCCACTGCGGGAACAAAAGTTGCTTTCTGGGTGCTTGCAAACTCTGCATGTTCCACACTGAGGGGAAAAGAGTGGAATGACTTTATCACCTGGATGAAGAAAAACAAAACGACTTAAATGTCTGTCTAGAAATCAATAGAGCAACAACTTGAAGCTTACACTTAGAGAGATATGTGCCTTTGAAAAGTCTCCTGGAGATAGGGCCCATCCACCCTGTGTGTCAGTGGTCACTGCCTTCCAGCCTAGTCAGTCATTCACATTTTAAGTGCCTGAAGATTCCCGAAGAGAACAGAGAACGTGAAACCAGCCATTTCCACCCATCAGAAGTCAATTTTGTTGTGTGCCTCAGTTTCTCTTGGGAGTTTTGTACATATCCTAACCAAACCTTGGATATGTATGCTGCTAATACCTTCTTTCCAAATGAGTTGCTAGCTTCTTGTTAGATTTTGGAGAGAACTGATATAATAGTTAACAATATAACTACATGGGCAATATTTTATAATAAAAATAAAACAAATTAAACTTGATCAGAGGATCAAATTAAAGTGAGAATTTTGATAATTAACTCTTGCCTTTTTTATTTGTTTAAGGTTTTTTTTTATGTGCATGTGAGAGTATGTGTGTGTATGCCATTTGTATGTGTGCCATTGGAAGTCAGCAGAGGACGTTGGGTCCCCTGGAGCTGGAGTTACCAGTGGTTGTGAATGACCCAGTTGTGTGCTTTAGAAGAGCACGACATGCCCTGAGCTACTGAGTCATTTCTCCATGGTCCAGTTTTGACTTTTCAAAGTGATTGTGCATCTTCTTTTATGAAATAAGTGCTTAAGAATAATCTTAGTTATTTTTTGAGGAAGCATAATAAAAATGTGACAAGCCGCAAATTGCTTTGGAAATCTCAGTTCTTAACAATGAGTTAGATACTTTCTCTAGGAAATAAAAAGAGACTTTTGTTTTTTTTTTATGATAATTATTTATGAATTATCAACTTTTCTGCTATAGAAAAAGCAACCTGAAGTGTAAAGATCTCATTTTACTGCTTGTTTTTTTCCAACTAAAAGAAATTATAAACGCTTAACTCAAACCAGATTAGTTCTTTTCCTATTTTTTGCTTACAGTTTAGTCATTTAGAAGAGAAGTCTAACTCTGGCTAAAGCCATCTTTTTGAAGATCAACATAATTTTTGTTTTTAAATCATCTATGCTACTTATGTTATTGGACCAAAAAAAAGTTTGGTTATTATATTTCATAGAGAAAATTAATGTGGGATGACCTCTCAGAAATTTTGTTTTTTGTTTACTCTTTATCTCTGAAAATAAACATGCAAAGTAAAACCGTGCATGAAGCAATAAGCATTGTGCAACCTACCACCTACAGCCACAGTTAATGATAAGAAGGTCTTTGGGGTTTGGAGGCCTTTTCCCACTGAAGTTTCCTCTTATATTTTATTTTCTCCCTATGCATAAAGAAGGAGCATATAGATGAGGAAGCTATCATGTTGTCCAGTGTGTGGTTAAACCAACAGCTTCCGTGCATCTAGACACTCAGAACCTAGACTTGCATTTTTTTTGCCCCAGGTACTTTTGTAGGTCTGTCTGGGTCTTGAAAGTCCACAGTGCTCAGGGACACTAAAGTAGAAGATAGCAGATTATAAACTCCACACCCTTATGGGTACCGTGCTTCCTGATCTTTATTATAGGAGACTCTGACTTGATGCCTGACATCTAGGAGATAAACAGATGTTGAAAGAGAAAAGACGTGCTTGGATGTAACACAATTGAGGCGTGCGGGGAGGAATGAGCAGAGGAAGCCTTCTATTGACTGGCCAATTGGAACCTTATGTGAGCTTCTTCTTTCCCACTTCCTCAACTTCCTTTCTTGGGAGGGTTGCTCTTGAGATCAGAACCGAAACAAAAGCCCTGAGGATGAATTATGTACCTGGTTTCACACAAGTCACCCCTTCTCCAATGCTCTCAACAATGCCAGCTCCCTCGTGGCCTAGAACTGCAGGAAGAGGTGTGACGATGGATCCGCTAACCGCATGATCATCTGAGCGGCAGACTCCCGTGGCTACCATCTGTGCATTAAAGATAAAGTTCAGTTGACCAAGTTTGTGACTGGAGGTTTCACACCCCTAAATTCGCCTGAAATCGAGCTTCTGAGGAGCTTGTTAACAAACCCTATTGCTTCCAAATTCCAAAGATTTCATTTATGTCCAAGATTCTCCAGTGTTTGTCTACCTCTTCCCAATTAAACAGCTTAGAGTCAATTAACAATCCTGTGAAGTAGGTGGCCCTGAAAATGTATTTTATGCAATATATAAAAATCCATGCTGCTTTATGCAAATAGAAATAGGGCATTAGGCCGGGCGGTGGTGGCGCATGCCTTTAATCCCAGCACTTGGGAGGCAGAGGCAGGCGGATTTCTGAGTTCGAGGCCAGCCTGGTCTACCAAGTGAGTTCCAGGACAGCCAGGGCTATACAGAGAAACCCTGTCTCGAAAAACACAAAAAAAAAAAAGAAATAGGGCATTAACATCAAGACATTACCTAATATGAATTGGCTTTGGACTCAAGATTTTTAGCGCTTCATAAGCACATAAACATCGGAAAAGAATTCTGGGATTATGTTAAACATACATTTTAGTCATTTTTAACTTCGGGCATTTGATATTGATTGCTTGCTTTAGCAGCAAATTATTTAAGCACATGAACGGGGTTATTAACGGATTTCTGGATGCGGCTATAGAGTATTTTCCGGGTTTTTCCAACCTAACTTTATACAAGTTGAAAAGGGGTGTCACCTTAATGCGAACTTCGTGGGCCTTGGGGGGTGCGACTTCAATTTCCTCGATGGTGAAGGGCTTGTGAGTCTCCCATAGCACAGCAGCTTTGCATTTGATTACCTGGAAGGCGAAGGGTTACTTCAGCTCCAATGAGATCAATTGTGTCCTTTCTACTTTATATATATGGCATCTGTCCCTGGCTCTGTCACCCAATAAGTGTTACATAGAAACAGATATTTCTGATTTACAAAGAAGTTAAAATACCTTTTAAAACAGGTGCCACCTTAGCCCAAGGTCAGGAAAAAGCAAGTAACTGTACCCACTGAGTTGAAGTGGCCTGGGTGCTGTCAGGCTACACTGAACTGCTTTTGACTGCTTGCTTGTTTGTTTGTTTCCTTGATGTCACCAGTACTGATCCCAAAAAAGGTTGTTTATGTGCAATTGTTGGGCATATATTTAATTCTAAATTATAATTATTTTTTTTTCAAGCACTGAGAACAGAACTCAGAACTTTGTGAATTCTAGGCAAGTACTCTATCAGAGTTAACCCCCGGGCTTTGTATTTCTGAGACAAATATTCTAATAAGCAGCCCAGGCTGGCCTTAAGCTAGGGACCTTTCTCTGTTGGCCTTCTTAGGTCCAAGATTTCAGGGATATTCTACCATACCTGGCTACATTATTATTTTGCTGTTCTAGGCGGTATAAACATAGACTAAGTATCAGCACAGTGCTGTTATTGACCCCTGTATCTAAGACTCTTGTTTCTCCATTCCCTCAATTCTTGTTTGGTTGATATGGTTGGTTTACATTTTTGCTGTATAAATTCACTATTTTTTTGTCACTTTTTCAGCTAGAAATTTCGGTTCAACTTTTTTCCTAACTACTTTTCTTTGAAATGTAATATGTCATACTAAACATAACCAGTGTAGAGTGAATTGGCATAAAAATAAGGAATCTTGTCACACAGTGCATGCAAAAACCTCTGCAATTTCGGACACCAGTTCTCACTGTGAGCTGTTGGACTTTTGACCCACTCCTAAAATAGCCTTTGTGCCAACAGAAACATAGGCTTATATAATTAAGCAATTAGATAGCATGAACCAATTAATTATACTGAATGACTGCTTGCCATCACTGCAGTACTGTAAACAGATTAAACAAGTAAGTGTGATTTTGTGGAAAACTCAGTACCATATGTGTGTATTCTTAGTATTAACAAGGAATTCATTTTTTATTAGAATTCATTTTCCATAAAATCTGGATGATTTTTTTAAACAGGAAAGAGACTGTTTATAGAATTTTTGTAGAAATCTGTGAATTGTGCAATAATGGACCCCCTTAAATTACAATCTGCAGGGTAACATGATCTTACTGTGAATGACTAATGCTTTCAAATCAATCCATCTCTTGTCAGAAATTTTATCTAATGGCTATGGGGACAGTACTAAGTTCCCAGAATCAAATTCCTTGCATGAAAGTCTCACCAGATTTAACTTTTCTGTGTTCATAATAAAATACGATCACAAAGAATAGCACATCCTTGGTATCCTAAGATCAATACAGACTTTCGAGAAAAGACCTTTTAAAAACTTTCTGTTTGCAAAGCAGTCACCATTGGCTTGGAATAAGTTCCCTGTCCTGCAAAGTTAGTGAGGAAATAAAGACATTCACAAACCTAGATTCGATACCCTCTTGTTAAAGAGACAGTGTACCTTCTGCACTACAACTTATCAGCGCCTGCTATTTCTAAGTCAGGACTCTGCATCTCTTCACATATCAGTGAGAATATATTTCCAACAGTGAGATCTTTTCCTTACTTTTCCGGCGGTGCTCATGCTGTCTGTCCTCTCTGCAGGCAGGAAATCGATGAGTCCTTGTAGACTTCTTCCCTCCTCCAGTGGACCGGGCCAAAGTTGCACACATATTTTGTTTGCTGGGGTGTCAGCTGATCCCACACGTGATATGGCCCTTTACAACACACCCTTCAGTTTATTCTCTCTGGAAGGTAAATTAAAACAAAGGGCGCTGGCCTATCAAGGAAATCTTGCCCTGGGGATGTGTTGCTGGGCACATTTTGGTTTTTTTTTTATCCTTAATGCTTCCTTTCTCATTTATCTCCCTGTCAGTCCACTCCTCCCCTTTCTCAGCTGCACTCAGTCAGGTTAGAGCACTGTTTCTTTTTACCTATAGAACAAACCTGCAACTTACAGTCCACAGGGTGCACGGTAAAGAGGAGAGAGATGAGAAGTCAGGACTGATGGACTGGACAGACGGAGCTTCAGGGAAAGAAGGTTGGCCTCCATTCTTCAAAGCAGAGATGCACCTTCAGTCACAGCAAGGTGCCAGGGTCCCTGGTGTTTCTGCAGCACACAGCCCTGGACAGACATCACTATTGAGTGAGAGCCTGTGAGAGGCATGGAGCTGGCCCCGGGGGTGGCAGTCATGAGTAAGAGAAGGACTCCACTCCTGCCAAGAGATAGTGGCTATAACATACCCTATTCCTTCGTGCTGAGAGAACTTGGGTGTATCTAACTGCTCTTTGTCATAGTTTCCTTCTCTTTAAGACAGAGATGAATAAGAGTGCCATTTCAAAGACCGTGGTGAATAAATAAAACAATAAGCATGCCTGCTTATTATTGAAGCCATATGGGTGGGAGACAGCTCAATGAATTATAGTTACAACTACCATCTGTGAAAATAAGTTCACAACACAATGGGAGGTGAAAGGCTCACAGGTGTACGTGTTGCTATATAGTAAGTGCGAGGAGAAAAAGGATGACTGAAGACCCAGAGGAGGCATGGGGAGAGCATACACTTGAATTAGTCTAATGAATGACTATTTGGGCAAATGGACGAAAAGTCACTTAAGACATCTCCATTGTCCTTTGTTTATTGTCATGAACTTGAGAACAAGAACTTGAATTGACTTTACTGAATATCAAGTCTTCTACCAACGCTAGTGAGCCATAGTATGACCACCCCTTATTAAACATAGGCGGTCAATGTGTATACATAGCATACAATGTACACTTCCAAGGGTTGTCAAAGATATTGTTGTCAATGTTTTCAGCACTTTGGTTAAAATTCAGTTCACTGTAACTGAGTCAATGTAAAAAAAAAAAAATACACATCTCACCTCAAGGGACAAAACGTTTATTCTGGAGCCAAGTATTAGTATTAGCATAGCCTAGATAGCTTACCCAAATTCTTTGTTCCGGCATAGTAACAGCTTTGTGAAGTTGTTATGGAAACAAACAAAGACAGTGCAAATCAAAGCACTTTTGAATACATCAATAATGTAGGTCCATCAGGTGGGCTGAAGTGGGGTTCGGGTAGGAGTGGGGATCTAGGCTTCAGATGTGATCTGCTGTGGAGGCTAGTCTGTTTGTACATTCTAAAAGTATTTACTGCTAGTCACAAGGATGTCACAGACACAGGTGGGCAATAACGGCCACTTAAGGGACTAAGATAGCACTGGATAAACTGGCTCTGGACCTGTAGTATTCCCCCCTCCCCCTCCCCATAATCATTAAAATCTAACCACAGAACCAGCTTCTGTAGACTGTGCAGTGTAGGCATGGCTTTGGGGGTGGCTTGTTTAGATTTATTTACAAGCTTTAGGCGTCTGTTTTGAGCTATCAAGTTGTCTTGTTATTATAACTGTATGGTATACCTTAAAATCCAGCTCAGTTGCACCTGGGCGTTGTTCTCTCCTTTAATTAGTCAAGGTCTTTGTGCTGGTGCATGACTTTTAGAATTGGTTTTCTAGTTATGTGAAGAATCTTGATGGGCTTGGCGATGAATCGACTGCTCAAGGCTATTTTAACTTGTCCCTGAATATGGAAAGTTCTGGTTATGCTTTATTATTTTGCCTCTTTGTTATTGCCTGAACATGATGATTCTCAAAGTTGGTCTGCAAGCCCTGATACCTCTCCCTTCCGCTTGCTCTGGGGAGCCACTCAGTTGAGGTTTTTTTTTTTTAAAAAAAATTTGATTTATTGTAGAGGTGGGGTGTAAGTGCTCCAGGGCACATGTGCAAGTCAGAGGACTGGTTCTTGCTTTCAGCTTTTCCATTGGGTGAAGGCTGTTGAGCACAGTTTCCGAGGCTTTCAAAGCAAGTATCTGCCTGCTGAGCTCTTTCACTGAATGTTTAGAATTGGATTTCTCGATCTTTTCCTTTACAAGTTTTTATAGTGGTTCTTCCTTTCAGAATTTCTATCTCTTCCCTGACTTCTCTCATGTCCTGAATTGTCTTCCTTCATCTATCCATCCGTTTATTTGTAGAATTCTTGAAGTCATCAGTTACTTTTTAAATGATCCCTTTGTCTTAGTCAGGGTTTCTATTGCTGCTACAGAACACCAGGATCAAAAAGCAAGTTGTAGAGAAAAAGGGTTTATTTAGCTTACACTTCCACATTACAGTTCATCACCAAAGGAAGTCAGAATGCAAACACAGCAGGAACCTGGAGGCAGGAGCTGATGTACAGGCCTCGGAGGGGTGCTACTTTATGAACTACTCCCCATGGCTTGCTTAGCCTGGTTCCTTATAAAACCCAGGACTACAAGCCCAGGGATGGCACCACCCACCATGGGCTGTGTTCCCCCACCTCCACCCAATGATCACTAATTGAGAAAATAATGCCTTACAGCTGGATATCCTGGAGACACTTTCTCAACTGAGGCTCCTTCCTCTCTGATGACTCTAACTTTTGTCAAGTTGACACACAAAACCAGTCAGTACACCCTTTGATTCTTTTGTTTGGGCATTCTGGGACCAGACAGGATGAGAAAGGGTGGGGGTGGGGGGATTCCACCTTGGGGAATGAAGGACAGGAAGCAGAGAGCAAATAGGAGACGGGCTAGCCTAAGCTGGGTATTTCATAGCTGTTTGTGGCCACGTGCAAAAGTGAGGACAACAGGAAAACCTAGCGAGAGTGGATGCTGAAGATACAGGGCCCCAGGACTGAAGGGCAGGAGAAGCATTTAGCCCTCTAGAGAGACCAGCGTGGCCCTTAGAAGGATGAGCATAGGTTGAAGTCTTTAAAGGACTGTAAATGCTAAGCACCTCGCTCCCTTGTCACCTCCCAGAGAGTACCCATGGGGTATGCTCCGTGCTGCTGGGGCTACAGAGCTTCAGAATCAATTTGGCAAACTCCCTGGAAATCTGACTTTCCTAACAGTTTCTACCAATAAGCAACACTAGAAAGATGGGAAGGTATGAGGAGAGGGAGGGACTTCTTTCTGAGTTCTCTGTGTTAGTTTTCCAGGACAATCATTAGCTTCACCTCCCAGCTGCTTTAGGCCCTGCCAACACGCTCTCCTTCATTTGCCCCCTCAGAGAGGTGAGCAACAGCTGAGCTATGACTCTTTCAGTAGAATCGAATATGAGATTTGCTTTCTAAGTAACCACAGGCTACCTTGTTATATCGAAGGTCTCCACCCCAAATTCTTGTGGCCTTTCTCTGGAAATTCCACCACATTCTGTTTCCTTCTGAACTTCAAGGAACTTAATGTTTTCAGTGTTTTGAGTAACTTCATCATGTGACCTTTGGCCCTCAAATAAACCCATAATTTAAAGTTTAATCTACTTTGTTTGGATTGCTGTTTTCTTAGTGAGGACATCAACATGTTGATGGGTCATAACACTAGTAGCCCTGGAAGTGAATACACACATTTAAACAGCTGGCAATGATAACTTTATGATGGGTCTTTTTGCTGAACTAGTACCGGAGTGAAGCTGTTTATATGACTTGAGAAGACAGGGAAAGATCTAGAAGGACCAGAGGAGAAGCCAATGAAGATGAGTGGGCAGAGCCTGGATTCCCTTTTCTATTAGTGGTGAGAGAGAACTTGGCTCTGAAGAGTTGGACCCTCCATTTGCTTTCATGTAGAGATTCCTAGGGCAATTCCATGGTATTCAATACTTAGTAGCTTCTTTTGAACACATGTCACTAAAAATATTATCTATCACACACACACACTTATATAAAGCTATGAAACTTGTTTTTAAACTTTTATTATTTATTTGCAAATCTTCAACTGTAACGACTTCTATTGTCTTTATCACTTTTTTTCCATTTTCAAGCCTTCCAGCTGATGGGCACTGTGCACACGCACACACACACATCTGTGTGCCTGGTTTTCTTACATAGCTTTTTACTGATGGATAGTAGCCTTTGCTTCCTCATTTCTCCCTGGCTTTCCTCAGAGCTAGTGCTGCCAACTTTGAACCTTATTTGATTCTTATCTCTCATCTCTAAGTACAATGTGTTTCTTCGCTTGTTTAGTTTCCCTTGGGCAGTTCTTTTTCTTTCTTTCTTTTTAAAATTTATTCTTCTCTTACATATTACGTCCCTACCCTGGTTTTTTTCCCTCCTCTCTTCCCAGTCCCTCCCCTACCTCCCCTCTCCCAGAGGTCTGCTCCTCCTCTGGGAGAGGTAGAAACCTACTGCAATGGAAACTCCCAGGAATCTACAAGGGGACCCTTTGGCATTTCTAATGCCATCTTGGAGGAGGTAGATTTGCAACTTTAGGACCAGGCCCGGTGCTCTTCCGATTCCCAACTGAACAATAGGGTGCTGGGTTTCAACTCTGAAACCACTGTTGTAAATCAGCCTTGCCCTTTACGATGCTGTTCCCCTATGATCAAAACTTTCCTTATAGCTTAGGCCTGCTTAATCCCAAAGCATCGCCAGTGTCTGAGTTTCCTTTTAGGATAAATAGATGTGTCAAGTAGTCTGCCAACTTGTCTCCAGAGAAGTCTTTTCTGGCATCTTCAATAAGGCATGGGTGGACTCTGGATCTGTGGCACACCTGCCATGCTGCTGCCTTATGAATGTGCTAACAAATTATTAAAAGTTACAGACATTTGTTTTCTTGTGGCAAGTGGGCCTCTCTCCAGAGCCTTGAGCAAGGACAATTTTTGAGACTGTTCCCAGATTCTGTGGCTGCTTGCATTCCTTAGATTTGTGCCCCTTTCCCTTTTCCTCCTCCTCCCACTCCTCCTCCTCCTTCTTTCTCTTCCTCTTCTTCCTCCTCCTCTTTCTTCTTCTCTTCCCCTTCCTCCTCTTCCTTTTCTACCTGTAAACTTTTAGAGTGCTCTGTTTATATCTATTAGTCTGAAATTTTATCTTGCTTTAAATGGATATATTTTGTAGCACACTTACCCTGGTCAGATCCTAGAAACACAATGACATGAAACAGAAAACCTGGAAAAGGAGATGATCATGTTTAACATACGTCTTCTGTAGCACTAGAACCTTAACAAAGGAAATGAAGGCCAAAGACAGAGTTAAGCTCGTGCACTGAAACACACCGAGTATACTTAGTGAATCATGAAATATGGCAAAGCAAATGCACTTGAGCCTGGTAATAAACTTGGGTGGAATATCTGACTAGATCTGTCTATCAATTTACCAAAGATAGCTAACCAGATCATATTTTTCTTTTTCCTCAGAGATTTCTAGCTGATACAGAGGTAAATAACAATAAAACTCAAATCTAAGTCTAGCTAAAACACTGATAAAATCTCTGCAATTTCCAATAGTATAAGGTTGGAGACACCCATTTCCTGATGTAGCTAATATACAATTCATTTTCTGGTATTCTAATCAGGATGCCTGGTATTTAATAAAAATTAAGACAAAAATAAGAGAATATTATTTTTTACAGCCTAGGTAAAATATTAAGACTTAGATAGAATGTTAAAGCCTACGTATAATGTTAAGGCCTAGGTAACAGCTACTTGGCTAGCCTGCCATTGTAAAGAAAATTTTCATATGTTTCTGCTGTTAATAGGAAACTTTCTAATGCCAAGATTGATTACATATTCTGTTATGTTCTGTGCCAATCATGAACGCAGGGAATAGAACTGTTTTGTATAGTTATCCACAATAAGCTTGGACCTGAACAAACTACCCAACAGCACTTCCTGCACCTGTGTATAAGCTTTTATGGTATAAGCCATCCCTGAGATAGACCCCAACATAAGAGAGAACACCTGTGCTAATATAAGAAATTATTTGAACTAAGACTTTCATTTTGAGTAATGGTTGAGTAAAGTTTAAGATCCCAAGACCTCCCGGGGAACTGATTTCCTATTTGTCAAAAAGAGACATGTACGTGGGTAACTGACATCTTGATTGGCAAGTTCGGATATGAATGTTAGACAAGTCCCATCCTGGTAGACAAGTTAGGACATGAATATTAGACAAGGCAGTCCCCTGCCACAGTTGAATACCCCAACCAATGGGAACAGGCTATACAACAAAAAAATATGTTCCTAAGGAAATTCCCCCTATCCCTAAGTCCTGACTGGTGAAATAACTTGTCATAGATGTTTATGGATTTGGGCGTAAAAACCCTGTAGGATCTTAACTCAGGGTCACAGTTCAATTCCTGAATCTGGACCATGACCCTGGTGGACCAGTCCTGGGGTGTATGCTCAATAAACTATCCCTTATCTGACTCCCTAGCTGACCGAGATCAGTGTTTGTGTGGTTTGTGAGGCGATTCCTAGACCCCATCAATTATATTTTATCAATAGGTAAAGCAATCAAAAGAGCTAGAGATAACTCAGATGTTACAAGGATCTGCTGAAGACTTTAAAATGGTCATCACAATTATGTTAAAATAATATGAAAAACATAACTCACTTAGAACAGGTTGGGGAATCTCATTAGCACGATGGGGATATCTAAAACAGCCAGACAGAAGTGTAGTAAGGACTTTAATGCACTGAACTACAGATGAATTTTTTTTTCATGGCTCCGTGAGAACAGTGAGCACAGCCAGAGAAAGCAAAAGAGAAGTTGAGCAATCGAAATTTTACAAAATGATTGGCAAAACCAAAGATAAATAGGAAAATATCACAGTATCGTGACCTAAAGGATGTCAAGTAGTCTGACAGCTAAGAAATAAGCATCTCGGAAAACCCAGAACCAATCAAACTGCTAAGCTGTGGAGCCCAACCCCGGCAGATACATGCACAACACAACTCACAAGTCTAAGGCTCAGAGAACACTGTGGGAAAGGAGGCAGAATGTAAGAGTCAGAAGATCAGAGAGTTTGCTATTAGATTGGGTCTCCTTCTACTGTCATCTAACATCCTTGGGCTAAGAAAATGACTTAGAGTCTGGTTGGAAAGAGGAAGGGCCTTTGGAGGAAGTGTGTGTGTGTGTGTGTATACATAAATACATAACTATACATTCATACAGATACATACATAACTATGTAACTACAGGTAACTGTAATTAATGAAAACAGTGGCCATAAATTGAAAGAGATCAAGGAGGGGCATGTGGGAGGGTTTTGAGGAAGAAAGGGAAGGGGGACGATATAATTATTTTATAATCTCAAAATAAGAGAAGCAAATTTTTAAAAAGGTTCTGGAAGAAAAGCAATATTAGAATAAATAAGAAATAGTTAAAAGATGATAAATAGTTTCCAAAGCTAATGAAGGAAAATTGATTTAAGATTCAAGATATTGTTACCTCAGAAAACACACAAGTCACAGGAAAAAAAAATGTACTAGAAAGAAAACCTGTGCATAATTCCTCATTCATTGAAAATCTTTAGAAGAAAATGAATGCAAAATAATTTTTATAGAAAAAACATCTGAATTTATTCTAGGCATAGCTATAAGACCAAAATGTCATACGGATTTCTTTCTTTGATATTCTTCATTAACATATACTAATTAAACTGTATAATAGGTTTCATTGTGCCTTTTCATATATGTACATATGTATTTTGACCACATTTACCCATCCCCTCTTGTTGTCTTCTCACTCCCGCTGAGCCCTTCCTCTTCCCAACCTGTCTCTAAGTCATTTCCTTGACACAAGGATTGAGATGCCAGAGAGAAATTTGAATACACATAAATGAAGAACATTGGAAGCCAAAATGAAGGCATATGTAGGAGACATTTCTTCTTATTTTTAAACACCAAACACTTGCTGTCTATGTCAAATATAATAGCAAAGACATTAGAAGTTAACTGCGCTATGCCAGCCACACTGAAAACGGCAGGAGAAAATGGAAAGAAACGCTCCTCATTGGTTTCTATAAAAAGCTACGGTCCTATGTGAAGGTAGGTGACTATTATCTATTAGCAGTAAGGAAATTATGATGTTTTAATGAAGATGAGGATCAAGAGATGATCATGTTAAATGGAAAGTCTAGGCCCTGGAAGAGAGGCAATATCACATGTTTTGTCTTGTATTGAAAAAAGACATAAAGAAGAAGAGGTAGGAGCTGTCTGGGACAGGTAGGAGTTGTGGAGAGAGAGAGAGAGAAAGAGAGGGAAAGGGAGAGGGGGAGGGGAAGGAGAGGGGGAGGGGGAAGGGGAAGGGGAGGGGGAGAGGGGGAAGGGGAGAGGGGGAAGGGAGGGGAAGGGGAAGGGGAGGGGAGAGGGGGAAGGGGAAGGGAAGGGGAAGGGGGAAGGGGAAGGGGAAGGGGGAGGGGAGAGGGGGAAGGGGAAGGGGAAGGGGGGGGGAGAGGGGGAAGGGGAAGGGAGGGGGGAGGGGGAGGGGAAGGGGAGGGGGAGAGGGAGAGAGGGAGAGAGAACATTGTGGTTTTATTAGTTTGTTCTATAGTTCTCAGCAGGTGTGTGTGTTGTGTGTGTGTGTGTGTGTGCTTCTGATATCGCCCCAATGTTCTGGATTCCCTTAAGAAAACACACATAAAGCCTTACATTTAAATATTTGAAACAGCTAAATGGTTGGGCCACTCTCTAACTCCACATGGCTAACACACACTCCCCTCTGACATTCCTGAGTTATATTTACTAAATCTGTATTTTATCTTTGCTGCCCTGGACCCTGTTGGCAGCCCTCCACTTATATGTCGGCTGTCTCCCCCCTCCAGCACCTTTCCGAGTGGTCTGTCTCTTACGCCCTAGTCCTAGCATCATGGCGGAATGCCCTCTTCCTCCTTCCTCTGTCCCTTCTTGGGAATCCTAAAAGTCCTGCCTCTGATGCCCTGCCCAGCCATTGGCTGCAGAAAACTTTATTGACCAGTCAAAAACCAATTGGGGACAGGCTTCCTTTAGTCCTACCTGCACTACAAACGGTTTTTGGGTAACATAATTAACATAAAAACACAACCCACTCCGGAAGGTGAGACCAAAAAGGGGCAACAGAGGACAACTGTGATATTATGCATAAAATGCCATAATAAATCTCATTTCTTTATGCAATGCAAAAGCCTGACGTATTCCCTTGCATTTTGAGGGATTATGGTGTTTGATGAAGCCAAATTAAGGCTGAAATGGAAACACTAGAGAAGAAATAAAGACTTAAATTCCCAATACAAAGCATTTTGCCAGTTAAGCAAAATAAATAAACAAACAAATAAAATAAAAAATCAAGCCCAGAATTTAATATAGACAAAAATAGGTATCCATAATAACAAGCAGAAGAAAAAGAGAAATCAATAAAGCCAAAGACAGTTCTTGGAGAAGATCCGTCTACTGGATAAAGGTCTCCCCAATCTGGCTTATTAAAATATACAAATGCCAAATTCAGTCTTAAAATAAAATGCAGCTTTCATGCACCAGAGATTCTAAGATATCAGTGGCCTTTACAAGCAAACTTAAGCTGATGAACTTGACAATTTAAATAAAGTGAACAAATTCATTGGCAGTTAAAAGTTGCCATCTGATCAAAGGAGAAACAAAACAAAAAAATCTGATGAGCCGGTTGGCTAAGTAAAGCATTAGATGTTTATTTTAAACCTTCACACAAATTAATTGCCCTGGTAATATGGGTCATGCATTCTAGAAATCTCTCAAAGAATAAGTTAACCAATTTTCTCCATTTCAGAAAGTGGTGATTATTTATAGTTCCCAGTTCATGTTATCAGATCAGTATTGATAACTAAACCTAACTCAGACACTTCACAGGAAAACTTAAGATTTCATGAACATAGAAACAAAAACTTTAACAAAGTACTATCAACTCATACTCGAAAATACATAAAAGTAATATACTCTATGGCTGAGTAGAATCTACATGGGGAATGCAAAAGTTACTTAGCATTCAAGTGTTAATGTAACTTGACACAGAATGCACATAACAAAACCGAGGCAAGATGTATCTTGTGATCCTCATAGATGCAAATTAAACTCTCAATAAAAATCCAATTTCATGTGTTGGGAGCCAAGTCCTAGCAGAAATTGGCTATCATCCATTCCAGTCATCTCGGGCCTTATACCCTGACAAGAGACTTGTTTTTCAACAGCCCACAACAGCTGAGCACACTCTGATACACATCTTGTCTTTTTCAGACATATCCTGGATTTGTTGTTTAGTGTCCACAGCTGCAAGGCACTCATGGTAAAGTGTCTTCAGCTGCACTCCCCTGCTTGTGCTTATAGACCCATGATTTTCTTTCAATAAACGGGACTTGATCAGTCACCCTGTCTTGGCTTCATTCTTCGAGTCTCTTGCCCCTCCATCCCTACTCTCTCTCTTGCAGACCCCGTTGACTGACCCCCGGACCAGGTCATTCATGCATGATTACAAAACTTAAACTTAGAAAAACCTAATGCTATCTACAAACTTCATATTAAAGGATTTGGGGCCTATGTTTGGCACTAAGACAAGTAATTCCACTCCTAGGAATTTGACATTTACTCAGGGAAGGCATTTAGACATAAGTATGTTAAAGCAAGAACAGCAAATGAAAGCCAAAAAATATTAGAAGATTAAGGATGCTTTTCTAACAGATGACATCATCATGATGTGGGAAGGGGTGAGAAGCTGGAGTTTACATCCAGTGTCGGTGGGAGGGGAAAGTGGGCCAATAATGTTAGAACACAGCCTTGTATTTTTTTTTAAATGATGTTCAAACTTCACACAGCATATGAACTAGCATTTTTTTATATCTGGTAAAGATATATCTTCAGTGAGCTACCATCTAGTATAAAAATAGTAAACACTTTATATCTCAAAAATACTGATACACAGTGGAGTTTGTGATTATTTCTAGAATTTTCACTTGATAGTTTTGAACCATTACCCTGTGTAACTGAAGCGATGGAAGATGAAACTCAGGGTTAGGCAGCAGGGGTGAGCTGGGAGGGCTTCGTAGGAAATTATAGAGCAGGACTGGGAAGCTTGTAAAAGAAAGTAAAAGAGCTTGTCATCAAGTTTGACAACCAGAGTTCTGTCCCTGGAACACACATGAAGAAAGAGACTCAACCCCTGTAGCTTGTCACACACACACACACACACACACACACACACACAAAAGTTAATCAAAAATTAGTTATCTGTCATTATAGAGATGCAAGGCCTCAGAGACCTCAGCCTTGGAATTTATCTATTATTCAGTGTCATAGTACTTGAAATGTTCAAGCTACAGGGGACAGGATGATGTAGTCTGATGAAGATGGTCTAATGTGGTCTTGGCTCTATCTTTTTCTATTGTTTACACTTATTTGAACATTTCAGGGGAAATACTTTTGAACTTTTTATGTGCAACATAAAATTTTACTGTTATTCTGTTAGCTTGTGCTTTCCTGAAGCTTTAATCTACTCAAAAGAAATCTCTCTCTCTCTCTCTCTCTCTCTCTCTCTCTCTCTCTCTCTCTCTCTTTCTCTCTCTCTCTCTCTCTGTCTCTCTCTCTCTCTCTCTCTCTCTGACAAGGCAGCATCCCAGGAGAACATTTACTTTTGATAAGAGAGAATACAATACATGTAACTTGAGACTATTGTGATCTAGTTTAACACTACTGGATACAGTCAAGGTAGTTACAATCCCTGGCTGTTGTACAATCAGCTGTTGGGTAAATCAGAGTTAAGATTTATGTAAGTGTGATCTTGCATTTTCTGTGTTTTGCTCTCAACAAAAGGACGATTTCCCAATATTTGTTGTCAGAGTCAATACTTTACAAATTGTGTGCTCAGACATCCTCTTACACTGCTGTGACTCAGGGTTCTAATATTTCCATTTAGCATGCACTTTGAAGCACTAAACAAATCCTACTAATGTCTGATGTTTTCCAGTATCTGCCCAAGTTAAAAACAATACACCTCAATATTAAAAGATATTCATATGTGCACTCCTACTTACCAATTTGATTAAAAGCTATAAGTCAGTATTATGGTACTTTTCAAGCATTCTGACACACACAAAAAAAATTCATCTGTTTTTCTGCACCTTCCACATTAGTGCAAGTTTCTACAAATACGATTTCAATGCAATTACCGCTTTCAAACCTTTTAGGGAGCACTTAATGGAACTGCCAACACTAAGTACTTAAATATTCTGTCATTGTATGACAAAGGCTTTGATTTCCTCTTTTTAAGCTACACCTAAATCTACCAAATCTTCCAGATGGTACTGTCACTGACATTTGCACTTCTACTTGTAGGACCCGTAGAGCCACAAAGTCACAAGGATTTACTAAGTGTTTTTCTGTGTTATGCTTTTAGGTGGTAATCCGAAAATAGGTCACGCCATAGCGCCGGTAGTTAGGCAACATGAAGTTCAATTTTCTGTAAGCTTTGAGCTTTCTATCAAGGAAGCTTAGCAACTGGTTTGTTCTGGTTTTTATGAAGCTTGTCCATCTGCCTGAACCTGGCTGACAGGTGTCTAACCAGAGTGATCCTGCAGCCAGACATCCAAACTAGAACACATGCGAATGGAAGAGGAGTCATTAGTGACTACTTTGTGACAATCATCACTGTCAAACCTATGAGGCTATCCGGTGTCACAGCAATGACTTGGGTTTCATGTGTCACTGAGCTTGGCCATCATCGCATAGATGGCTAACATGATAAGCCAAGAGTCAGTCCTCTACTGTCATGAATAGAAGTGAAAATTCTCCAGGGTGGTGATTTGGAGACTGGCAAACATGGAAGCTGGACACTCTGATCTTGCATGAAGAAGTAGTTACATCCCCTTCCGGGAGAGCTTCATTTCATATTTCAAGCCTATCCTGAAGTATAATTGCTGTCCTGTTGCCCCCGCCTTCCAATCCACACCTTGCTCCCCACTTGCTTTCATTTTGGCAGGAGCTAAAAAGTCTGTGGCTTCCGTCCTTTAAAGTGGCTATTTAGCTCACTCCATCTTTCTCCAGAGTCATGCTACATAGCACTAGTCCCAACCTCTGCCTCAGTGGGATTCTGAGGGTCTGCCTCTATCCCCATTTAGCTCCTTAGGTCTTTGACATAATGACTATTCATTTTAAAGATAGCAAAGAAATGACTTTAAATGTACTAACTTGGTATTTAGCACATTTAGCATCAATAGATTCACTTTGAAGTACAAATTAATATTCCTGGGAGTTTTCCCAGAAAGCAACATATGCAAAATAGTTGTCTTAGCTGTGATTGCTCTTTCAGAGGGGACCATAAGCTCAACACTAAAGCTGTGGCCTGGTAGTGTTTCCCTGGCAAATAAACTCTACTGTGGAGGGAGAGAGTGTGGCAAGCATTCTGTCTGCTTCCCACCACCTCCAGTGTGTTTTTGCTTCCTTCGTGAGCACACACGTACCATTTAGTAAGTGTTTGTATTGGAAATGTGTGCACCCAGCATCGAAGGTCTGCAACCCGGCATGGTTTCGGAATGAGGTCTCAGAAGCAGATCACTACAACGATTTATATGATTGTTTTAGGTGTCACACAACACGTAATCTCATCACTGGGCAGGAAAGTGGCCAGTTAGAGGCCAGTATAGATTAGACCTTGCCACAGACAAACAGGTAAGTTTATATATGATGATAATAATAACTAATGATGGTAATAATAAATAAATAATACTAAATAATGATGATAAATGATGATAATAATAAATAAATTAGACAAACATCTTATGTTGGGCTCTTTATCTTTAGGTAAAATGAAGCACCCAGTTTCCTTGATTGTCTCCCAGGGCATCAGATGAAGGGGCACTTGGGCACATCTGGGGAGGATGCTTTCCTTCTCTTTGTCTTTTTTTTTTTTTCAAAAGCTGAGGACCGAACCCAGGGCCTTGCTCTTGCTAGGCAAACGCTCTACCTCTGAGTTAAATCCCCAACCCCACTTCCCTTTTCTTGTGTCTTTGTGTTCATGGCAATGAACTGTCTTACTGCTGAGAGCCTTACTGGGTGGAACTCAGGGGCTGATAAGACAGAACCTCGTGTTATTTACTTAATTTAGCTTCAGCCCATAAAATAACCCCCATGACCTTTGTGTGGTCTCCTCATCTGATAATATATTCCAAGACAAGACTAGGACTCCAATTTCACCTTCTCAATCCAGGCCCCACGGGCAGAACTGTGATTTGGTTGCAAATCACCTGATTTCTCAACCACACCTTCCCTCCTCCGGCTTCTGTCTCATAATACAGAGATAAAGGAACATTGAGTCTCTTTCCTTGTCACACAGTGACAGACACTGCCCTGACTGACAAGCAAACTTCAAGTGTAACTTCAGACTCATCGCACTGGGTTGCCAAATTAAATTCTAATGTGGCTCTGCACCAGGATGGGCAATGGCCACTTTGCAGAGAACCAATCAGGACTCAAGGGCTCTTTTCTTCCTACACTGTCCTGTTCTTCCCTGGCGCCCAGTCCCAGGAAATTAAGAAATTCAGATTGGGCTCTTTCGTGGATCTTCTCTATTTCTTGTTTCTATCCCATAAGCCCTAGCACTGGAATGGCTTCACTGGCTTTCTTTCCTTTTTTTCTTTTTTTCTTAAAAAAAATAATTATTTATCTTTTTTGTTTGCATCTCAAATGCTGCCCCTCCCCCTCGAAAAGTTCCTTCCCCATTCACCCTCTCCTTCGCCTCTGAGAGGGCAGCCCCCCCCCCCCCATATCTCCTCACCCTGGTGCATCAAGTCTCTGCAGGATTAGGTAATCTTCTCCCACTGAGGCCAGACAAAGCAGCCCTCTGCTACATATGTGCCAGGGGCCTTGCACCAGCCTGTGTATGCTCTTTGGTTGGTGGCTCAGTTTCTGAGAGCTGCCAGGAGTCCAGGTTAGCTGACACTGTTGGTTTCCATCCTTTGGGGTTGCCATCTTCTTCAGGGCCTTCAGTCCTGCTCTCAACTCTTCCATAGGGGTCTCCGACCTTCATCCAATGTTTGTCTGTGGGTATCTGCCTCTGTCTCAGTCAGCTGCTGGGTAGAGCCCCTTAGGGGGCTGCTATGCTAGGCTGCCTGTAAGCACAATATGAATTTTGCAGGCAAATGGATAGAACTAGAAAATATCTTCTTGAGTGAGGTAACCCAGACCCAAAAGGACATGCATGATATGTACTCACTGATAAGGGAATATGTAGGCAGCCGTGTTTATGACCAGCACCTGACAATGTAAGCAGCTGGCTTCCAGAGTGGTCAGCTCAGAAACTGGTAAACAAGTCCTTTGAGCATGCGTCGGCCTCGTGCCCCTTCGGAGCGGGCTTATGCTAATAAGGTATTGGCAGCTTAACCTATCCTGGGAGGACACATCACCCAGCCCGCCTAGGGCAGTTATATAAGCAGCTCCTTTCTGCTGCTTGTGGTCCAGGCCCTTCCCTTCCTGGTCCAGGCCCTCCTTCCCTTCCCTTCTTCCTGGTCCAGGTCCCCCGTCCAGTTCCCCATCCCTATGTCAAGAGTCGTTCCTGGAATAAAGCCGACTGAGAAGGATCCTACCGTGTCGCGTCTTACTTGCCGGCCAAGGCGGACGCGACATATGGTGGCCCGTCCGGGGAAACTGAGGACTTCACCTTCGTTGGATTCAGAACTCAGCAGCTAGGAACGGCGGTACAGGTATATTTATTGCCACAAGGTCCGCGTGAAGCGAGTCACAGAAAGTGCCCAGTGAGTAGGGCCGTCACAAGGTCCGCGGTAAAGCGGCGTCACAGAAGGTGCCAGTGAGTAGGCCGTCACAAGGTCCGCGGAAAAGCGGAGGCATAGAAAGTGCCCGGTGGATAGGGCCGTCACAAGGTTTGCGGTAAAGCGGCGTCATAAGGTCCATGGTCATAGGTCCATGGTAAAGTGGCAATTGAATCACGAGAAACCTTAGAAGTATCATGTTTGTGTTTGTTGTAGACCAGGTGTGGGTTGGTCTGGGTGTCGTAATTATGTTTGTTCTAGTATGTAGTCTTTGTTTCTGTTTAAATTGTCATTGTCCAGGACGTAAGTGTAAAAAAGACAAAGGACGAAAAAGGGCCTCCAACATTTATCCTAGCTTAAAAGATTTAGAGACAGAGAGTTCCTCCAGCTCCGATAGCTCAGATGAGGAGGAAGGAGGGAACTTAGACAAGATGGCGGAAGAAGAAAATTTAGAAAAGATGGAGGAGGATCTAGAGAACCTATCAGTTGAAAGGGAGTCTGTGACCCTCCCTAGGCGGAGGAAAGGCAAACATGGGGCGGAGAAGCTTAAACCACCTGCTTGGGAGACGCCCACAGCTCCTCCCTAGGCCCGCCTCCCTATGCGGAGGTTCCTCGGGCCAGTCTGTCCGCAGAGACACAATGTTCATTCTGCCCACAGACTTGGAAGGAAGTGCGTATAGCCTTCCCAGTTTATCTTGACTGGAAATCCATTTACAGTACTGCGTTGGATACCGGGTGACTTTATACCTTTGTGGGCCGTCACACGCACCTGGCCAGTGCCTATGCCGGTCCATTCTAACTCCCCTGTCCTCCCTACCTTTTTCCCTACTTCTTTTGCTCGTAATGCACCCTGTATTGTCCCAAATCAGGCTCCATTCCACTAAACCTGCTCCGGTGTGTGTCTGACCACCACCATTTTTCTTCCTGCTGGCTAATCTATATAAACTTATTCAGCTCTCTTGCGTCTCCTCTCTCAGGGGACTGTATATATTACTCCTTTGGTATATAACTCTTCTCAGTCTCTCAATCAGAGTCGCCTCCTGTCTGAGTACCTGAAAGGAAATCGGTCGAAGGAAGGCGAGGACCTATCCAGGAGGCTCCTGTTGCAGATCGCTACCCTGAATGGCACCCGCCTGGATCCCTCTACTTTGGAGGGGCTCACCACTTGGGTCAAGGGTGCCCTCAATTTTCTTTAAAGAATGAGCGGGAGTATTTATCTGGGGAGCTGTTGTTCTCCTAGGATGTGGTTTCTGCCTTTGGTTTCTGTGTCATTTGTGCCATGACCATGCAGGACATAAGGTTGTTGTTTACCAGGCGCTGACTGCCATGGAGGAAGGCACTCCCCCAGGTATTTGGCTGGCCTCCCTTAGGGAGGCATAGTGGGGAGCCTTCTGGACCCGGTAATGGCCATCCAGGCATAATCCCTAGATCCTGACCATCTTGACCATTGCCAAAGGTGTACACTCATGAGGCTCCTACAGCATCACCTCAATGTTTCTGAAGCGGGGAGTACGAGGAGCGCCTCGACTGGAGATGTTCTCAATCCTGAGATAGATTCTCTGAAAGCATGTCCGAGTGCATAGAGGTTTTGTGCCAAATGTACCTCTCCCTGAAAAAAGGCACGAAGGCGGGTATGGCAGAAATATAAACTTTCCCATTACAATGCCTTCACTTTGCACAAGGGCTCGGACCTCTGTTTTCCACCGCTGACTTGCTGCGCTAGCGGCGACCTTCTAGGTGTGCTTTCAATCGCCTCACACCAAACACCTAATGAATGAGTTCAAGCATGCTTGGGTGTGGGATGCCTAAGGTCTGAAGGGTCCAGAGGTAACCTAATTCAAATTTAATAAATAAGTAAGGGGGAGATGTAGGCAGCCGTGTTTATGACCAGCACCTGACAATGTAAGCAGCTGGCTTCCAGAGTGGTCAGCTCAGAAACTGGTAAACAAGTCCTTTGAGCATGCGTCGGCCTCGTGCCCCTTCGAGCGGGCTTATGCTAATAAGGTATTGGCAGCTTAACCTATCCTGGGAGGACACATCACCCAGCCCGCCTAGGGCAGTTATATAAGCAGCTCCTTTCTGCTGCTTGTGGTCCAGGCCCTTCCCTTCCTGGTCCAGGTCCCCCGTCCAGTTCCCCATCCCTATGTCAAGAGTCGTTCCTGGAATAAAGCCGACTGAGAAGGATCCTACCGTGTCGCGTCTTACTTGCTGGCCAAGGCGGGCGCGACAGGAATATTGGCCAAAAAGTTCAGAATACCCATGATACAACTCACTGAAACAAGAAGGAAGGCCCAAGTGAGGATGCTTGAATCTCACTTAGAAGGAGGACCAAAATAGACATGGGAGGCAGAGGAAGGGAGGAAACTAGGTGGAAGGTGGGAGGGAGGAAGGGGAAGAGAAGGGCCAGGGTCAGGCATGGGGAGAGACAGGAGAAGGCCCCAAGGGCCAGGAGAGTGAATTGGAATATGTAGTTGCTGAGGGTAGTGGGTGGGGAGATTCTCTAGGAAGTCCCAGAGACCTGAAATGAGGGAGGCTTCCAGGTGACCTTAGCCAAAATGCCCAACAGCAGAGATGTGGAACCTGAAGAGAACACCTCCAGACAGAACCCCCAGTGGAGGGAGGGGAATACCAACCCACCTCCACAACTTTTGTCCCAAAATTTCTCCTGTCTAAAAGAAATGCAGAGACAAAGATGGAGCAGAGACTGAAGGAATGGCCGACCAGTGACCAGCTTATTTTGAGACCTGTCCCGCGGCAGGACCCAGTCCTCTCACACTATTACTGATGCTGTGTTGTGCTTGCAGGCAGGAGCCTAGCATGGCTTTCTTCTTATTCTGCGTTGATTCTCTGTCTTTATACTGTGGAGCAAGCCCTGGTCGTCTTGGACAGAAGTGAGAGAGACTCTCCTGTTCTGGCAGAAAAAGAAAAGAAAAAAAAGAAAAAGAAAATAAAGAAAAGAAAATTTCTGTCCCTTGAAAACCTTGAAGGACTTTAAAGTTTTTTTATTCAAAGTCCTCTATGAAGTGTCAGGGGTGAGTAGACACACTGTATTTGTTTGGCCACCATTCATATGGCTGTTTCAGATTAATTTGAGAAGGTTTTAGGGTAGATAGAAAATTCCAGTGACTTTCACATCTCTCTTTTTGCCTAGAGCTGAAGGGCATTTTGCTGAGAGAAACAGCTGCTTCCTCTCCTTCTGCAGGCCACGCTTGTTTACACTGGACTCTTGGTTTACCAGGGCTGTACTGAGTAGCCCACTCCACCCACATAACTATGAGTGAAAAGCAAGTGGAAAGATTCTGATCTTCAGCGGACCAGACATGCCATGTGTTGCTAAAACACCTATTCATCTGTATAGCTTTTAGTCTGTCACCCTGTTTGCCCTGCCTCTTAAAGAAGAGAAAAATGGTATTGATTCTTCTGTATGACCATGGTCTAGGAGGAGGTACGCCACGAATTTCAGCTGAGTTTCAAAGGCTTAGTCCTTAAAAGAAGAAAAGGAGAGGGGGAGGGAAAGGGAGTGGGGGTGGGAGGAGAAAGCAGGTCCAAGGATGGACATCCAGGCTTAAAGTTTTCTTGGAGCATACTGACTGAGGCAGATACAATGAATGGTCTTGAGACTCATAAAGTCTATATCACAAATTTTTAAGAACTATGCCTTTTGAAAATTAAGAGCTCCTGCTTTCTGAGTCTAAACCTCTTCTGGAAAAAGAAGTCTTTCCTGTTGTGCTCTGAGAGTCTTTTCTTTTGTTTACGAAGCTTTGGCAGCTGAGTGAGATCATTTACACTGAATTAAGTCGAGATAAGCAAAGGTCTTCTGAGATTGTGTAATCTGGGCAGGCTGACAGCTGTGGCTGGGGAGATAGCCAGAGAGGGAGGTGCGTGGCCTAGGGGTACACTTCACTAATTTAGGAATCTGATCAGAGGTTTCATAGTTCTATCTGTAGCCTTTTGGAGTCAGATTATTAGGGTATCCTTGTAGGAGAGTAACTTGTCTACTCACAGTAAAGCCAGAGTCACCACAAAACAGCAGTGTAGACTGAAGGTCACGGGGCAGGGTGGAGTTTTCCATCTATATTGAGAAACACATTCTTCGAGGGATAGCATGTGTTCTTCAGCTTTTGAAACTTATTGCCCTTTATAGTGCCAAAAGAAATGGGGAAATATATTCCCCCCACCTCCCCACATCCTCATGTTCTTGATGTCTTTCCAAGGCAAAGGATTCCACTGGCCAGTGAAAAATTTGGCTCTCTAAACTGACAGTGAGGGGCTGTCTTTGCCCCCTAGTACTGTTCTTCCCTTCCTAGCCAGACCTCACAGCGGCCCTGTTTCCCTTCCCAGTCAGGCCTTTCTATGATTGTAATATTTTGTATAAAAGATATTGGGGAAATATATGTGTTTTTTAGCGTTTCTATTGCTGTTATTAAAAAAAAAAAAAAAAAAAAAAAAACAGAACAAAACCAAAAACCTATGGTCAAAAAGCAACTTGGTTAGGAAAGTATTTATTTCAGTTTACAACTCTTGGGTCACATGCCATCTCAGAGGGAAGTCAGGAGAATTCAAGATGGGAACCTGGAGCCAAGAACTGAAGCAGAGGCCACAGAAGAATTCTTGTGGACTTGTTCCAATGGCTTGCTGAGCCTACTCTCTTAAACAGCTCATGACCAGCTGCCCAAGGGTGGCATGACCCGCAGTGACCTGGGTTCATCATCATCAATCAAGACAACTCTTCACAGACTTTCCTACAGGCCAGTCTGACAGACACATTTTCTGAGTGAGGCCCCTTCCCAAGCCATGTCAAGCTGAGCAAAACAAACAAACAAACAAGCAAGCAACAGAAATAACAACAAAAAGTCAGGCTATGATAATGCCCTGTGAAACCAGGAGGCAGAAGCAGGTGGATCTCTGTGAATTTGAGGCCAGCCTGGTCTACAGATTAAGTTATAGGACAGCCAGGGGTACACAGAAAAACCCTGTCTAGAAAAACAAACAAACAACAAATAAGCAAAAACCCTAAAACCAACAAAAAACAAAAATAAAACCAAAACAAACCAACCAGGACAGCCATCCTGAGACATTGGCTGGGCTTAGGAAACATTGCATGTCTAGATAGATTCAGCATGTGGAATTGCTCTGCTCAAATCCATTACATTTCTTTAAGTAAGTGTGAGACATAGTGTGAGACAGTTGCTCTGCTAGACAATGCAAATTTGGATCCTCAGAACCATGTTCATGAGTTGGAAATTCAGCTATAAAAACTTAGCTCCCAAGTTTATAGCATGGAAACACAAGCCTGAGCCATCTGTCTTCAGATAGATGTAGTATCTGAATAGATGAAAGGGAAGGAAGAGTCAACCAGGCAAAAAACAACAGTGGGGTTTTAAAAGGATATGGACACACAGGAGAAGATCATACCCCAACTACAAAGGATTATAGCATTAACTGAGACAAACGGCAGTTTAGATTTGAATTATTGGGTCTCCAAATGGATGTTTTACATATTAGGCAAAGGTGAAGGCTGGGATCCCAGGTGACAAACTATGAATGGGCAGTTTACACATATACAACTCACAAAAACATCAATGAAACAAATAAACTAATCAACAACGTGAATGCAGCAAGGAATAGAACTGCCATTTTATACCAGATCACCATTCTAGAGGGCAGACTTGATTGAAAACCCCTGGAGTCAGTGAAGGGAGGTGTTGTGAAAACAAAGGTGAAAGGCACACCGTTCAGCTGATGTTTATTTAGCATCTATTATGAGTGGGGCATATATTGAACAAAGTCAACGGAAAACCAATCAGAACATCTCACCCTGTAGAGTTCTATTCAGGAAGCATGAAACCTGACAAGGAGGGTAATTGGCTGAAGGAGAGCTGCAAAATGAGGGGATTTCCTAGCATTAAACAATGCCGTCTTTGAAGAGTTAGAATTATGGAAAAACAAACAGCAGGATTGGAAGTACGAGTCTAATCTACAGGAGAGAAATGACTACAAATCAGGCTGCTATTCATGAGGGTGGATAGACTACAAGCCATATGATGCCAGCTAATAACGGCTGGAGCAGGTTCTTGTTACTCTAAGTGAGGTTCACAGAACAATACTTGGGCATCACCTCAAAGCCACAAGAGTTGGAAAAGAGTAAAGCCCACCCCACTTCTACTGTATGTATTACAACATACTTTCTAAGATGATCCCCCTGATAAACACTGTTCAAACGCATATACATGCTTGATATACAAAGAATATTTTATATTAATAAAGTACTTTATCTATTTTATATTTATTGATATTTATTTTATATTGATACAGGATAACATAGATGACTATATATGCTCTATACAAATATCAGCCTCTGTTTTGAACATTTATGAAGAAAGATATACAAGTTGTATAACTGGGCTATGGATCCAAACTCCTGTCTCCAAAAGGCAACCACTATTCAAGTCATATGCTCTGAAAACTAAATTAAGATTGAATTACACTGATTTAAACCGACTAACAAATGGGCAAGAAGAACAGTGGGTGTTGTCTCAGGGACAGAGTGGAGGCCGGAGTCCCTGGAGTTTGGCTCAGAACGCTAGTGTAAACTGGGTGGTTGTCACAGCCTGCCTGCCATCCCTCAGTCAAGAGGTAGAGGTACAGAAAAACCCAGAGTAAGCTGGCTAGTCAGACTACCTGAAACAGCCTGCCCTGGGGCTGACAAGATACCCAACTTCCAGATATAAGGAGGTAAGCGACTGAGGACCCTTCACATCAACCTTGAGACCGTATGCACCACATGCATGTGAACACACGAACACACATATAGAAAAAAAAATAAAAAAAAAAAAAAGCAACGAAGAACTGAACTTTTCAAGAAGCTTCGTAGCCAGAATCATAAGACATTTTTGCCTGTATTCATAATTAAAATTCTAATAAAAAGAATTGTAAGTTCTACATTTAGGTCAAGGACATAGGAAAACCTAAAACGTAATAGGATAGGGAGCACCAAGGTTTCCATGCCTGTATTCAATCAAATGGATCCAATCACTTTTTTATATGCATAACTTATAAATCATGTGGTTTAATGAACTCCAGTGCGGTCGCTCTGCTTTACTCTGGTTCAGAGAGAATTGCAGCCCAGTGAAAGCTGCATCCTGCCTGGTCCTCCCTGAAGACGAGCAGTCCCAATCAACATCCCCAACACTGAAACTCAGAGCTGCCATTGCTGCCTGCACAGTACGGTGGTGTAGAAAGGCTCTAATTTGGAACCCCATCAGGCCAATCTGACTTCTCTCCAGGAAGAGATGAAAAGAGAGCTTTCGTCTTCTGCTTTGTTTGCTTCCAAGGCAAGTTAAATAGGCCTCTAGTGCCATCGAGCCGTATCATTCCACCCTGGCTCAGATACAAAGTACAAGCTTCGTGCTGTCTTTTATGGAGAAATAAAATAGGTGATACTCTAGCCTATTGCCGCTTGCTTCATTTACTGTTTAACAGTAGTCAGACAGTGCCCAACCCTTGGTATACTTTATTCAACAACACAAGATAAAATTACTTTAGCAAACCTGTTTCCTATAAGGAAACATGAGCTATATGGTTCTGCTACACGAATGGAACAAAAATATCCGTAGCATCCAAGCAGTCTGCAGATTCCATGAAATCCATATCATCATTCCAAGGAAATATTTCACAGATATAGAAAAAAAAAAAAATCTCAGAACACACATGAGACTCTGCAACATTGAGTCACCAAAGCAGTCATAAGAATCAAGAACAAAGCTGGAGACATCACATTTCCTGATGCCAAGATGTATTACAAAGCTGTAGATATCAAAACAGTATGTGGATGGGGGAGATAGCACCTGAAATTGTCTTCCGTCCACCACATACAAGTGCATACATGAGCATACATGCATGCACACATGTACCTACATACCCAGGTACACACATGCATCTACCACTGTGCAACTGCATGAAAGCAGATACGAGGACAAATGCCACCGAGCAGGTATCCCAGAGATCAGCACACACATTCATGATCAACTAAGCTTCAGCAAGGATGCAGAGACACACAGTAGGGGTGGGCTGGCCCTCAGGAACTGCTGCTCATGACGCTAACTACACACAGAGGAAGAAGACACAGACCCATGCACAGTAGGTTAGTAACTTAAGTGTAACGGGAACCTTACAGCTTTTCAGCTTCATTAAGTTTAGTTATCTCTTGAATCTTTTTTTTAAATTACTTTATTTATTATTATTGTGTATGTGTGTTGCACACACGAGAGTGTCCAAGTGTGGTCTGTGAGTGTCACAGATGCCATGCCACACGTAGAGGTGAGTTCTCTCCAATCCCCACCTAACCTGGGGTTCTGGTATAGTGAGTGATATGTATGGTAAAACCTTTGTGTCTGGCTTTGAGTGAAATGTTTCAGCAAAGCCTTTGCTGTTTGGGTCAATCACTAGAGGCTGAGAAATTGTTTTAAGACTGTTCAAAACTTGAAGAAATATCTCTCTAGAGGATCTGTACTTGGCACTCCATTGAAGTTTGGATCTAAGCCTTGGTCCTAAGCCACTCCCAGCAAATCTAGAATTCTTACTTTTGATTATAGTTATCTAGGATCAAAGGGGAGTGAGATTTGCGTGCCTCCCAGGCAGCAAGGGCAAGATAACTTTGGTAGCTGGAACCTTTCCCAGCCCCAATTAACCTTGGATAATGTTTGAATGAAGTAACTGGAGTGAGCCAACCAGGGGTCAGTCTTTTCCATGAAGGTTGAACCCCACAGCTCTTCTGGAAAATGAAGGCTTAACATCTTGGTGAGCTTCTCTGTCTACTGTCTGTGCCTACAACCAACATCAGTCAGTAATCTGGGCAACAAATTCATTGGCCAGCTTCCTTACCCAAAATGGAATGCTTCAGTTCAGAGGGAAAAGCTGCCATGTTGTCCGTGACTGCCTTGTAACATCTATTTAATGTCTGTAGCATTCAATGTTGTCATTTTTGTTTTTATGTTTTCTTTCTAACTTATCTGAACATCTCTCTCTGGTTGATGGCTGTAAGGCCTTAAAGCAGACAGTCTCCGGGAGTAACCTCACACTGGAGAGTAGGTTCCGTGTCTACAAGGTAGAAGACCACTCAGTGGGAAGAAAACCAAACCCTCTTCTGTGGTATTAGTGACACTGTACACCACATGAACGAGAATGAGCCTGGACCTCATCCCCATTAAATAAATGACAACCTAACTTGGAGTAAAGTGGGGAAAAAAAAACTTATAAAACCCTAGGCAGAAAACAGATCAAAGCTTTTATCATATTAGATTTGGTAATTTTTCATTTTTTAAATAAGTGTGTATGTGTGTGTGTGTGTGTGTGTGTGTGTGTGTAGGCACATGCCATGGCATGGATGTAAAGGTCATATGATAACTTTCAGGATCCAGTTCTCTTTTTCCATCAAATAGGGTTCCAGGATCAAATTCAGGACTTTGGACTTGCAGGTAACACCTTTACCTTCCCGTCATCTTGCCGGCCAGCAACCATTTCTTCACTATGACTCAAACCCATAGGAGACAAAAGCAATAAGAGAGAAATGAGATTACAGGAAAGACGGTTTAGGTTCTCCAAAACATAGTCAAGAGAATGAGAAGGAACCCCTGAAAAAGGTTATTTCCAAAATTATTCCCCCAAATTATTTCCAAATCATAAAGTCCATTGAAAGTTAATATTATCGAAATGCAGAGCCACGGGGCCAGTTCCAGCTGATCCACCTAGACACAGCTCCTGGACATTATGGAAGAGGGGCTGTGAGAGCCAGAGGGTCAGGAAGTTTGCTGTGTGACTGGGTCTCCTAGTAAAGTCAGAGGCTAGACCCACCAAGTCTTACCAACGTGGCTTCTAAATGTGAGCTGAACAAGGACAGCAACAACAGACATGGTGTAGTGGATGGGGAAAGCCCACGAGGCCTCAAACCTACTCAAAGCACTGCAGGCAACCACAGAACAACGAGAGCAGAAATGGTGTTTCCCAGAAGAGCACACTAGTGGGCTATCCAATATCAAGTGCTCAGCACTGAACACATATTCAGAATAATAACATTATACAGATAAACAGGCTGTAGTTAGGAAGACATACGTATACACATATATGTATGTAACAATGAAAAACGAGGCTATGAATTTGAGAGAGAACAGGGAAGGGTAGGTAGGAAGGTTTGGAGGGAGGAATGGGAAAGGGGAAATTATGTAGTTATATTATAATCTTAAACAATATACTGTTTCAATCTTGCAAGATAAAGATTTCTGGAGGTGTGTTTCAATAATCCAAGTAAAGGCAGCATTACTGAATACCACACCCCAAATAAGTAAAATGGTGATTTAAAAAAAAAAAAAATGATGTTTTACTGTAATAAGAAAAGCATCCAAGTTGAACTTTCAGACATCCAGATGAAAACAAAACACTCTTAATGGAATCAAGAGTAGACCACATGTTGCAGAAGGAAAAAAAAATGAGTTTAAAAGAAAAAAGAAAACTATCTCAAATTAAATCTCAGAAGTAACATCCAAAGCATCGGTGAGAAGGTCCGGAGGAGCAGTGTGCTGAGTTGTAATCTCTGAGAAAAAAGGAATGAAAATATAATTGAAGATACGTAACTGATGGGGGTACCAAAGAAACAAGGCTGTTCTCAGGGGCAGTATAGAAAGCCACCTATAGCCGCAAAGAAAGGCTCATATAGAGACAAACAATCAGACCTATTTCTGAGTGTGTGAAACAGGGCTCTGGAGCTAGGGCCTAAAAAGAGGCTGTGTAGTCTAATGTGATACTTGGCTTCCAGACTTTCTTGTTTCCCTGTTGAAGTGACATTGATCATTCTTCATTGCCTGAGTAGCATTTTGACATCACCCTTGTATTCATGTCCACTGGCGTCCTTTGCTATTTATTTTCCCAGCTGTTGCGTATAATTATGGGAAAGACTGTGATTTATGGGACTTGGAGATGCTCTAGCAAAAGTTATGCAACATTTCGGCAGACCACAGTGGAGGGAAGTCCACCAGATGGGAAGGATGGGCGTCTCCACGGATGACTTCTACAGGTGGCTTCTAACCAGAGATTAGAACCGTTTGGAGAGCTGTGGAGCACACGTTGTTCTCTGGCCCTTTTACAACTGGCTTAGAGCAGCTTTCTCTGTTCTAAAGTTGGATAATAAAGACACTCTAGCTTCAGGAAAGTGGAGTGACCTGCTGGATAGGTTGGAAGAAACAGCATTGAGAAGAAACCTTGGTCTTCTAGCTCTGCTTGGAGCCCACCAGTCTTTAGGTTGAAGAATTTGGGTAATCTCTTCCAGTCTGGCATATACCATGGGTGACTCGATGCTGTGTGTGGGGCCCCTGGAGTGTGGGGGGAGTGTTAGCAGGTGCAGAGATAAAGTGACAAGTGACAAATGGAGCGCACATAGAGTTGTGCTGTGCAAATTCAGTGTGAAGATAGCCTTGGTATGAACACATTTTCACAATGAGATGGTTGCCACCTTCATTCCATCCTTCTGCGTGGGACACAGGTAGCAAATCGCTGCGTGGGACACAGGTAGTGAATCGCTGCGTGGGACATAGGTAGCGAATCGTTCGTGGGACACAGGTAGCGAATCGCTGCGTGGGACACAGGTAGCGAATCGCTGCTCTGCTCTGCAAATGTGCAGTTACTGCTGATGAAGACAGCGATCCACAGTGTGGACATCACTGACTTCATTTTTCCTCCCTTCACAGTAGACATTTATTAGGCTCACGGATCTCACTCTCTTGTCCGTATGCACTGGGCCTGTGCCAAAATCAGAGGTGCCGTGGTGAGACTGAAAGCTCGAAGCTGAAGAAGAAGATGACCCCCATCACAGAGCTCCTGTTCTTCAACACTCCTCACTGCTCTCAAGTTATCCTTTAGCTTCTCAGGGAACTATCGTCTGGCTTCACCACAGCCAGTGGGAGAGTCCACTCGTGTTACCAGGAGCCAAGTCCCCCTTCCCACTCTGCTGCCTTCCACACCTCACCAAGCAAAGGGATGGGGCATGGAATTGTAAATATTCTAAGGGAAGAGCATGGTGACTTGGTCTTCCCTTTTCTTCTTGAGATCTCTAAATATAACCAGTGTCCTGCTCATTCTATGTCCCCAGAAGCACTGGAAGTGGTAATTCTGGAAGATCATCTCAGAGCTGGTGCAATTCCAGGCAAAAAGACTACACTCAGGACCACCACCTATGACTCTTTGCTAAGGAGCCTTCACAGTCTGAAGTGTGAGAGACTGAGTGAGTCCACAGGCCGGGCAGACAAGAGAAGGGTATGTTAAGCCCTATTAAGATTTCCAGGTTTCAGGATGGTCTGGGTCCCCCACTTTCTGACTCTAGAGAGAGGGATAATGATAAAGGGCAGGGCCCTGGCACACCTGACAGTCTTCTCCTCTGTTATATGTCCAAGTTCCTGAACCCATGTGGAATAGTACTAGGAACGCTGTCCGTCTGTTATAACAAAATCATGCTATTGACAGCTGGTCATAGACAATGGAAACCTATTTCTCATCCCTGAGGGTCTGGGGAGTCACAAATCAAGAAACCACATGTTCAGAGGCTGGTGAAAGGTCTCTTCCTGGGTGTACGCAAGTGCTTTTATATGCTGGGAGAGGTGAGTGGGGTTCCCCAGGCTTCTTCATGAGGTCATGAAACCCATTCAAGAGTTCCATCTTCACCGACCAATCCTCTCCCAAAGACTGCATCTCCTAACACCATCACTTTGGGGATTAGGGTTTCAACGTATGAATTTTAAGGGGATTCAAACATTCACAACCTAGCAACACTTCACAAAAGAAGAAGACATGTTGAGATATTTGTCCATCCAGAAGGGGCTCCTTGGGATCTGGGTACACTCTATGGTCTACACTTCAACATATATTAATAAAATAGTACCAGCCATAGAGGCACCCGCCTTTGATCTCAGGGAGGCTAAGGCATAGGATCACAATGACATTGAAGCCAATCTGCAGCATAGCAAGCTCTAGGCTAGTCAGAGCTTCAAAATAAGATGCTGGGTCAGGAAGCCAAAGCAAGCAAATAGACAAAACCAGGAAACAAAGCAAAACAAAACAATACTGAGAACAGGGTGCTCATGGGACATTTATCACTTGGCCTGAATTTACCAATTCAGCAGCAGCTGGACTAACTGTGGGTGGACAGCTGGAGACGATGGAGCAGCCAACATCTTCTGGATGTTGGTCAGACTCTCATTGTCTGTGAACCAACTACTTACTGAGCACTAATTCAGGTGTACCCTGCAGCAGCTCCCAGGACTCCCTGAGAAGCCCCACCTCCACTTCTTTTATGGGAGCCAGTAGCTCTGAGCCTAAACAGTGGTCAGAACAGCCTAAATAATGTTTTTTTTTCTCCTGGATGCTACCATGAAGCACAAATGGTTAGGAGTCAAAGGCTCAGAAGGCCACAGCAGAAGGAAGCTCCCACCCTGATGGAGAGCTGTCACTGTCCGTTAAGAAAAGGCAGTGCCTTTGTGGCTCCCAATTTCGGGTCATAAGAAATGTCTCCTTTCTTAGTCAAAGCAATGTTCCAGTGATGAGGAGAAGGCAAGTTCGCTTGTTTACATAAAGCCCCAAGGTACAAAGTCCCCTTCCGAGTTCTACTACAGTCCCTTTCACTGGACGGTTAAGGAACTGAGGCCAAAGGACCAAGATGACCATTTCCTTACCCAATCAACAGCTTCACTCCACTGTGACCAAGGCAAAGGCCCCTTTGGCTCTCCCAGGGTGAGTATTGCATCACCTTCAAACACTCCTTTCACTGCTCCTGAAATGGAGTGTGACTTTGCTCTAGGAAAGCATAAAAAGGGCTGGCAAGGGTATTTTAAATCCCACATCCATTCCCTTCCCCCAAGAGAACCCACGACTTCACGCTAAAGGTTCCTAACTGGAGGAGCAAACCCTCAGTTTGGGAATACTTAATGAAACAGAACAAAATGTGTCCTGATGGTTTGTCATATTTTAAAGCCGTTGATAGCTGAAAGCTGAGCTAATCATACACAGGGCTCCCTGTGCTTTAAGGTTAATGGTTAGTGATACAAAGCACTTCGTTCACAGCTTTCTCTAACACGGATTATAGAGGCTCAAGAGAGGAACCATCCACTACTAGACCCAAAATAAACCTCAATGTCAACATTGCCTGACATTGAGCCTGTACTAGCTATAAGCCTTTGACAACTGGACATAGCCAGTCTTGAGTGGCCTTGGAACATGAAAGGTGTCATATAAATATTTATCTAAAAGAAAAAGAAAAAAGAAAAGAAAGAAAAAGAAATATTTGTCCCCAAACTAACATTCAAAAGTGACTGCCATAAAAATGTCGAGCTCCAGGGCTGACAAGATGGCTCAGTGCTTTGTGTGAAAGTAAGAAGACGTTAAGTTCCCAGCCCTTGGCTGAAAGCCAACATGGCTGCATTTGCCCGTAAGCCTGGCACTGGGGAGTAGAAAAGGCAGATCCTAGGAGCTTGCTGGCCAGCCAGCCTAGAGAAGCTTCAGGTTCAGTGAGAGATGTTGCCTCAAAAACAAAGGTGAAAGTGATAGAGGAAGACACCCAGCATCCCTCTCTGGTGTGCACATGTACACACAGGCGTGTACCCCAATCCCACATTATATCAGAGAACAAGACTGTCTGCTTACACTTTTCAGAGAAAGAAACTGGGTGCTAGGTGGAGAAACAGAAAGATGCTACACAGGGGAGTGTGGGTGTTTTCTGAGATAGTGTAAAGCCCAATGCCTGCTAAGTAAGGGTCCCAATGTGTTTCCTAGAGGGTGTCCTTGGTGTGAACTTGGAGTCTTTAATCCTGGTCATCTGTCTCTTTAAAATTCCAAACTCATTTACATGCAGGTGCATCATACATTTCTATTATAGAAGAGAAAGTTGTAAAAGTGAATTGCAAATTTCACATTGACTTAATTTCCCTGTAGAATGAAGCTCATTAAAATCCTAAGGCTTCCTTCTTGGTCAGAGAGCAAGCCTGTGTTTTCCATATGCTAACACTTCCCAGGGTTCGTCTAGTTTACAGGGTAATGAGCAGATCAAATTGCTTTTAGCTGGGTAGCCTGAACTCAGTCTAGTAACAGGTTTTGTGTTATATTGTTGTTTTGTTTTTGCTAATCAGCATTGAGGAAAAACGGGTCGTTAGTGTTGTAATAATGAAAATAGCTATACTTTACATTGATCTAAAGAGGTTGTGGCGAATCTCTTATAATTGACAGTGTCCAGAAATGATACCTGAAAATATAACCTCTTTTCCCATCATTGAAAGGAGACCTCTCAGGTTTCATGGAGTAGATTTGGCTTTTGACTGGTGAGTGGTCTGAATAGCAATTCCCTGCCATTTGGCCTCTCCTCCTGGCAGGTGGTTCTCATTCCTGGCTCAGGCACTTGCCAGATATTGATAATTCTCTGCCCCTTGCCCTTCAGACCTAGGGGCAGTAACAGTGTCCCTTTATCACAGGACCTCAGGTCCTTTATCATCCCCTTAGTGTGACTGACCTTCAGTCCACTTGGAAAAAACTCATTAAAGCGTTTGCCCTGGCAGCCCTGCTGAGTACCTGACCCAGAGTTCCTTCCTGCCTTCCGGCTGCTAATCCTCAGCTCTCACTGCAGTTATCTAATGGAAACTCAGGTCTCTGGCCTGTCCTCTTAGGACTTCACTGTATGGTGCTGGCGAAGGTGGGAATGGGCAGGGAGAACACACACTGAAAAACACCCACAAAGCAGAAGCCAGGCATTGCTGAACTAGAAGCTGTTTTCAGCCTAAATTTATTTAGCTCCTGGAGGTGAGTGGTGTGCTGGATCGATTAGGCCCCTGACTTGGGGGAAGTGGTGGAGTTGAACAGAGTAAATGTACCACACTGAGAGAAGGGTATGGGAGCACAGTAGAGGTATAAACACTTTCTCCCAATAATCCCTCAGGCCATGAAATTGTAAACTAGACAGTGGTTTATGAACTGAACAGACCATTTGGGGAGCAGTTTAAGTGAACTACATGAACAAAATGAGAGGGTGTGTGTTTTATAGGGTACTCCATTGGTCCAGTACTTCTGGGTGTGGTGTTTCTGTTGAGCACAAAATTTTCCCAAGGAGACTACTGGGAGAGAAAAACAAGGGCTCAACTGAAAGTTTATCCTCTGTGTGTGTGTGTGTGTGAAGAGAGAGAGAGAGAGAGAGAGAGAGAGCACGAGAGAGAGAGAGCACAAGAGAGAGAGAGAGAGAGAACAAGAGAGAGAGAGAGAGAGAGAGAGAGGCGCACAAGAGAGAGAGCCTTTCTTCCTAGATTAACTGCTGACTGGCCAGTTTGCGTCCCTGTCCCCAGCTCCATACTGCCACCTTCTGCTCTTTTAGAAATTCTGCAGAAGAAACTACTGGTTCGTGTTCACATGTACTTCAGGAATTGGTGGGCGTCACTTCTTGTTCCAGCAGCTGGTAATAGATGAATAGACTTGTGAAGGAACAGATGCAGGAACATAAAAGTAAAGAATAACATGGTATATTTGATGACAGAACCACATCCTGGTTCTGGAGAACACCTGGGTGGGGAGACTTCGGTCGGAAAGATATCCTTAAGAGGACTAAGCTGATCTTAAAGGAAGAGCAGAAATTATCAATGGCAGGGAGGGTAGGACGAAAGGAGATCACAGGAGGATTTACAGAGGGAACCCAAGAAAGGAGATGTCCTTGTGGATTAGTGCGGCATCCACAAACATTTTATTTAACATGCCCTGAGCAGACAATGTTGGGGCAGAGGCAGAGAGGTTATTGAGCTACTGCAAGGGGCTCCAATCCTGTTAAGAAACCCAGAGGAGAAATGGAGTCTCTGAACACCTTCTAAGCAAAGAGCAATGTGTTTGGGTTGCCTTTCAGTTGCTTAGCCTAAAGAAGGTTGTAGAGATACATCTTAGGGACAAGACAAGAGGCAGACCATGGGCTTTCCCTAAGTTCTCACTGTACTTCAAATTGGATGAAGCAAAATTTACACTGAGTTATTGGCAATTTCAAAAGGATACTGAAGATTATGCCACACAAACTGTAAGTCACACACTATGGTTCTGGATGGTTTCGGTTTTGTTTGTTTGTTTGTTTTGTTTTGTTTTGTTTTTGTTTTTAGTGAATACCAAGTTAACTTAGTTTTTAAAACTCAAGAAATCTAAGAATACCATGATAGAGATTGGGAAAGTAGCTGAGTTAGTGGACTAATTGTCTAGCATGCACGAAGTCCTGGATTTGATTCCCAGCATCTCGTGAATCAGAAGTTTGAGGCCATCCTTGACAATGTAGTGAGTTCCAGGCGAGCCCAGATTATATGAGACCCTGTGTCACTAAGTAACTGTGACCTTCAAAGTATTACCGACCTCATCTGTAATGAACGATACAGCTGAAGTCTCTGGCGATTCAGCCCTGACTCGAGTGCTAGTCTCACACAGAGAGTGAAGGATTGAGTTTGCTAAGCACAGTCAGCAGGAATGAAAGACTATATCGGTGAACAACAGAAAGACAGTAGGACCTCTGACCAGACACACTGACTAGCAGACAACTCTGGGGAAAGCGACAGTCAGCTACTGTGACTGACTTATAAAGAGAGTCCCAAGCAACTATCTTCTTCTGGCTGAGACTTCTAACTAGTCCTTCCCACCATAGGAAGTTCACTTCTTTTAAAAGATTTTTATTTTTATGTGTATATATGTATGTGTAGCTACTGTGTGCTCGGGTCCTCTAGAGACCAGGAGAGAGTTACAAAATCCCATGGAGCCTGAGTTACAGGTTGTTGTGAGCCACCTGGCATAGTTGGTAGGAACTGAACTCAGATCCTCTGGAAGAGAAGTCTACTCTCTTGAGCCCCACCCCCACCCCCACAGGCATTTTAATGCAATGAGGAGATAAACTGTGGCTGAGTCTTTTGCTTTGGAAGGGTGTCTGGGAGTGTTTGGCTCCCAGCTGTGTTCAGGGCCAGGGTTTTGACTCCCATGTTGTACTTTTTGGTCTTAAGGACGTGAATGATATCTTCACTTCGAATAATTTTGCAATTTTCTGTTCCCTTTCTCACAGGGGTCAGGGGCTAGCCCCCTTGAGAAAGGATCTTGGAAGACACTCTAGGATAATCATGCTTGCATCGGCAATGGAGGTTACCATTACCCAGGGGTTACCCACCCTGCCTCCAGAGCCAGGTCCTCAGGGAGTTTAAACTGCACTTGACAATTGACTAACATGAGTCACTGTCCTCTGTTACAGAGGGACAGAAAGGCCGGAGAAGAGTAAGAAAGAAAGTCTGCTTCAATAGCAGAGAGGAATGGTAGAGGGACTCTGAGCCCTGGCTTCTGGGCACACCTGTGGTGGCATTCCCACTACCTTTTCTGGTGACATCCTGTTCCTCCCACTCCTACATGAGCAAACATCAGTGTCACTCACGCAGGGATGATGCACACTGAGCAGGACACCTCGTGCTTTGAGGCTCCGGGGGTGGAGTGGGGTGGGGAAGATGTTTGGAAGGCGTTGGTTCTGCCTCCTCCTTCGCTCTTAAAATAAATAAAAATAAATAAATAAATAAATAAATAAATATCCCTTTTGGTATTTTTAAGAGGAAAAAGAGGAGTACTTGGATTAGCTAGTCCAGATCTATTCCACTGGAGGCAGGATGTGTATTAGGTTGCAGGAATCTGGGTGAAAGGTACAGGGAGAAGAGGAGATGGAGAAAGGGGACTGATTGGTTCACATTCTCCCAGTATCCGTGAGATGTGGAAATGGATGACAAGAGCAACATGCCCCCCAGGTTTTCCGTTTGAGTGAGCCCAGGTGCTCCGGCCCCAAATTTGAGAGTGCAAGAAATAGGAAACTATGGGGGAGAATGAAGGGCTTAGCTGAATCACCCTTGAGCATTTAGGTTGTCGTTTTCACCAGGTTTGGATTCATCCAGATAGGTAAGGTCACAGCATCACGCTATCCTGGGGCAAAGTACTCTCAGTGACTTCACTTGTGCAAATTTTGAAAAGGTTAAAAAACTGGATTAAAGTTTAAAGAGACCTTGCTTGGTTAGAGGTCTCCTGAGTGGAGTGGAGATATTTCAAGGGATGATTAGCTATTTTCCCTTTTAGAGTCTCTTCCCGTTCCAGTACTGTCTAAAGTACTGACACCAAGAAACATGTCTCACTGTCCGTATAAAAGTCCTCAGTGTCTGTGCCTCTGTACACATCCTCAGTGTGCTAACTATAGACTAATGATCTTCTGATACAGTGGCCATCTTGACAGCTATTAGAGCAATCAGCTATTCCTCTTGGGTTAGCACCTCAAAGGAACTTGTAGACAAGATGAGAGCTGTTGTTATTCTAACAAGATGGGAGTTGGGTTTGTTGTTGTTGTCTATTGTTGTTTTTGTTTTTCCTACAAAGGGACAACCAAGGGAGGTGGCTCAGCACGTGAGTGTGGGGACTGGAGTTCAAACTGCTAGAATCCACATAAACCTGGGTAGGGTGGTGCATGGCTGTAATCCCTGTTTACAGGCCACTTATCCTCTGGTGAACCCTGTCTCAAATAATGTGGAAAGTGAGGGCTGACACCAGAGGTTGTCCTCTGACCTCCACACACACTTACCATGACATGCGTGAACACACAAACACGCACACACACACAATATTTTTTAAGCGATGATAGTCCAAATTAGGATCAGAATTCTGGCAGGTCAAACACCCTTTAGGTAACAGGAATAAAATGGGGCTCCACATAGTGTCAGGACCAGCGCCCCAGCACTGAGGCTTCTTGTCATTGTGTCTGAGGGATTTAGTCCTCTATTACACGAATTCTCTTTAGGATTTAGACAAGTGCTTCCCAGAACCTTCAGTGCTTGGGAAAGCCTATTTCTCATTCCTAAACAAAAGCACTAGATTAGAAGAAAGGATCTAAGAGTTCGTTTTTATTCCTGAGGACATATTTCTTGACTTCAGTTTTAGAAGTAAGGGAAAACTAAGCTTAGAGAACTCTTATTGCGATCAGAGTGTTTGAGAGTTGGGATTATGTTTGACGGGCGTGGGGTGGGCACAGTAAGCAGTTGCTGAGGGCTTCTGTTTGAGGTGGAGCTGGATCAAACTGGGCTTCCTGGAACATCCCCATTGTGATGCTTTAGCTGGAGTCATAATCTATAGTGTTCACATGACTTCTTAACTTGTTTGTTATATGGGAAAGTTTGTTTTATAACAGGTCTTACTGGATAAATAACACTGCATTTGACACATGCCAGGGAGTTGTATAAGTCTATGGTTCTTTGCCAACATTGCATTGCAGCTTAAGATAGCAAAGTTAAAACACTCTTTTACAGTCTTTCAAATACATAACTGCAGAGTCAGGCGAGTGCTATTAGTAGTACTGTCTTAAACCTCAAGTGAAATCCTTATTCAGTCACTGTGAACGAAATAAAAATTTAAGGTGATTGGACATCTGAAAGAGCAGTTGTCAAGAAAATGCCTTGCTCAGTTCTTTGACAAATCTAATAAAGCACTTTCTGAGCAAGAAAACTGACACAGTCAGGAGGAGATAATCCTTTCAGTCCATGGTTAAATGAGTGCAAATATTTGCACAGCATCTACTGAACACAGAATCTTCTACTAGGTCCCCTTTAAAGGCAGAGCATGGAGAACAATCTTTCTAAAACTTTCCACACACAAAGGAGCAATTATTGGGAGATCTACCAGCTCTTCAGAGCTTAGAGGGTGTCTGGCAATGTGAGAAAGTTGGAAAGAACTGTTGAAACACAGGGCTGACTGTATAACAGGAATCTCACTCTTCTTTGTGAAGGCAACCCAACTCTCTGAGAGATCAAGAAACAAACTGATGGAGAAATGCATCTAAGGAAAGCTAACTCCACTTCCCCTAGCAAGCCATGCCCTGTCGATGGCTCCTCAGAGAGAGGGCTCCTACGCTGTTCACACACCTATGATGGAATGTTCACACACTTGAGTCTGCTTTTTCATTTTAAAAAATGTGTTGTTTTTAATTTTTTCATATAGTTTATTTATTCATATTCTCTCCCTTTCCCCAACTTCTCACACACACACACACACACCACACACACACACCCTTCCTACCCACTCAACTTCATGATTTTTTCCCTCAAAAATATGAATGAGAAAAGAAACAGAAGCCCCACTCACAGAAACAAGCAAACAAATAGCACACAAAGAAACAGAGAGACACTTTTGTGGTGGCCAATGACTCCTGAGCATGAGACCTGCCCTGAAATACAGTTGACATCCCCAGTTCCACTGTATTAAAGAAAACTGATGTTCTTCTCTCCGGCACGTATCAACTCCAAATAGCTTCATGGCTGGGGGCGGGGCTCTATGTCCATTGACTCTTATTTATGCTGGAGTTTTGTCTGGCTTGAACGTGTGCAGCTCTTCCATGCTGTCATGGTCTCTGAGTTCATACATCAGCTCTGCTGTGTCTGGAAGATGCTCTTTTCTTGGCATTATCCATCACCTCTGACCTCTTAAATCTTTCCACTTCCTCTTCTGCATAGAGCCCTGATCCTTGAGGAAAGGGCTTTGATAAAGACATCTCATTTAGGGCCAAGTGCTCCAAAGTCTCTCATTCTCTGTATGTTATCCAGTTGTGTGTCTCTGTGCTGATTTCCATCTACTGGAAGAGAAAGCTTCTCTGATGAGGGCTGAGCAACTCACTGGTCTATGGGCATAGCAATATGTCTTTAGGAGTTGTTTTATTGCTATATTCACTTAGAAGATTAACAGTTGTAGGTTTTCTATTAAGGCCGATGACCTATCTAGTCTAGGTTCTTGGCTTCTTTAGCAGGGTTGCATGTGGCTTATAGCTTATAGAGTGGGCCTGAAATCCAACAAAACATAGTTGGCTGCCCCCATAACATTTGTGCCACCCTTGCACCAGTATATCATGAAGGCACTAGCGTAAGTTACATGGCAATATTGATGAATACCTTTCTCCTCTTGTAGCATGCATGGTATCTTCCAGCACCATGAACACTAGTCAGTAGGGGTAAAACTTCTAGTTGTGCACTGGCTCACTTCCTCCATGTTTGATGATGTAAAATAAGTGGTGTTTTCAGCAATAGGGCCTTAGCATCTGGTTATAGAGAGCAACCAATTGCCTTGGCAATTGCCTCTAATGTTTGGGGAAGTCTGTGGGATCCCTTTGGCCAAGCACTCAAGATGTAACCCATTCCTGGTTCTGGAGGTTTACCTTGGTAATATAAGATACCTCTAGTTTGGGCATTGTCTCTCCCATTATATGGTGACTCGGTTTAAGTTCCTTTCAAGTTCATATATACTGTAGGAAGCTTACACAGTAGTAGGTTTCCATATGGCTTTTCAAAAGGCCTTTAGTGTTACTTGTCCCTACTTAATTCCTTCCTTTCTTCCTCCTTCCCCATTCCCTCCCTGTTTAATTCTCCAATTATAGTTTCCCTTTATCTCTTTATAATACTATATAGTATTTCCCCTTCTTTGGACTATTCTTCTTATTTCCCCTGGTCCCTTACTGGCCACTCAACCTCTGTAGTTGTTCTAAATGAAACACACATATCTAAAGCTTAAAAGTTAGCACCCTTATTTACAAGAGAACATGCAATGTTTGTCTTCCTAGGTCTGGGTTAGCTCCTCCCTCAGGACCATTGTTTCTAGATGTGTCCACTTACCTCCAAATTACATTTTTTTCATTGTGTAAATGTATTATGTTTTTATTATCTGTTCTTCAGTTGATAGTCATCTAGGGTGTATCCAATTTCTGGCTATTATGTTTAAAGCAGCAGTGAACACAATTCTTCACAGAAATTGAAAAACAAAGCTTAAACTTTTTGTGGACACACACACACACACACACTCATCCCTACCTGAATCAACCCTGCACAATAAAAGAACTGCTGGAGGCATCGTTCTTCCAGATTTCATGTTGTATTATAGAAACATAGTCATTAAAACCAGCATGGTATTGGCTCTTTTTTCTCCAGTTGGCATTTGTAGGTTCTTTGTCAAAAAAAAAAATCAGGAATCTGTATGTGGGTGGAGTTGTGTCTGGGTCTTCAATTCTATTACAATGATCTTCAAAGTGAACAGCTTCATGTAGAAGAATGAACACAGATCCATATCTATCACCCGCACAAAACTCAACACCAAATGGATCAAGAACCCCAATGTGAGACCAGATGTCATGACTATGATAGAAGAGAAAGCAGGGACTAGGTTTTAACTCATTGCACAGGAAAGGACTTTCTGAAGGGGATTCCAATAGCACAGGCATTTAGACTAGCAAAAAAAAATGGGACCTCATGAAGCTGAGAAGCTTCTGTCCCGTGAAAGAGACCATCACTTGAGCACAGAAGGCAGCCTACGTGATGGGTAAAATGTTTACCAATTAAGCATCTGGCAGAGGGTTAGTAACTCAATATACAAAGGGCTGAAAAATCTGAATATCAAGAACAAATAACCCAATCTAAAACTGGAGGACAGAACCACTTTTATCTTGTAGGACTCAGTAGTTTATTTGTAAAGTATTCATTGAGAGTTTCTTTTTTAAAAATATTATTTTTAAAAAGTATGTGTGTGGAGAGTTATGTGCACATGAGTACTGATGTCCCTGAGGCTGACAGGGTATGTTGCATTCCCTGGAGCTGGAGTTACCATCAGCTGTGAGCCACCCAGTGTTGGTGCTGGGAACTGAACTCGGGTCCTCTGCAAAGGCTTGTTCTCTTAATTACTCAGCCAATCTCTCCAGTGCCTCGCTGAGAGGATTTTCCTCCTGTGTTAGGTATTTTGGTTTGCAGTTGTAGTTTGTGTGTATGTAGCCTTGTCTTATTTTGCTATCAGAGAAACATGGGGCTCCCAAAATGAATCTGGAAAAATTCCCATCCTTAAAGGAGCATGTTTGTCCCTTGGGGTCATGTCACTTTTTACTGGAAAATGTTTATCATGCATTTGGCTCGTAGTTGCCTGGAGTTTCCAACCTATACTACATCCTTATATGGGATCCCAATGCCCCCTATTCCTATTCAACTTCTTTTTCTTATAAATCACTTTGTTTCCAGATACTTCAATACTCTACCACCACTAAATCTCAACAACTAAATAAAACTGTGCCTTCCAATACAGCTTGTCACTACAAATCATTTTGTGTAACTTGTAATTTCATTAAGAACTTTCAGCCAGGTGTGCTGCTGGTAACGCTGGTTTGAGGTTATACTGGGTTACATAGAGAGCAGCTCTAAGGCAGTCTGAAACATATCATAATGAAACTTTAATGCATATATATATATATATATATATATATATATATATATATATCCACAGACAGATGCAGATACATGCTGGTATAGTTACAGAAACTAAAAATAATCTTCATGTTAAATGCAGTTATTACTATGTATTTAAGGACTTATAATTCTACTTTATCAAACTTAGTATTGTAAATATTATAATGTGGTTATAGCTGTGGTTCATGTTTAATTGCTATTCTAAAAAATGTCTTGTCTTATATTAACAAACATTGACAAATACTCCCAGGCATGGCTGTGCTTTTCCCATGTCACAAAGTTACATAATGATAATTCTTAAAGTTAATCATTAAAAAAATGTGCCCTTCCCTTAAATTTCCCAATTTCTTTCTTAATCTAATCAAGTTGTGTGTGCAATTTCACAATCTAATTCAAGTTAATTTATAACATGTTTTAAAAGTGTTTCTGTTAAAAAATAGAATGAGAGTCCGAGTGGTTTTGATGGGTATTTCTTGAAAAATGCATTTTCTACATCTTTACACACTGCGTCTGCTTTTAGTCATAACAACTGTGTAAAATTCTGAAGACAATCCCTCTTCCAACAAATATAACCCCAAGTATGTGCTTATAAAATATAGAATTATAGTCTCAGAAAACACAGATTAAAACACTTACTGTTACTGTTGAGTTCTCTGCTAATCCTAGACACTCTGTAAACTAAACATATAAAGGTTTATAAAGCTCTCTAAAGCTTCTCTATTCTCCCCCAAATCTGCTTCTGCATGCACATCTGAGACAGACTCATGATCTCAGAGAACACTGTCAGGAACAAGGCTTCAGGTCACGGCCGCCCAGCACAGAACACCCAGCTCTATGGATCTCAAAATGTCAGGACAGTCCGAATGCTGAAATGGAAAATGATAGCTTTTAGACATGTGTTGAGTGTGTGTTAGTGTATGTGCATTACATATTCAACCAAGAACAACTTTCCTTCCTGTTATAGAAACTCTGTGGCTAATCCTGTTATGGGAAAGCCATCTGGTGTTGAGGTCCACACTTTCTGTGCATTCTGGTAGGGAACTAGAGCCAGTGCTGAACTGACTCTGGAAGCGTCTGCTTAACTGTAGTCATTACAGGAAGGAGTTGGTCCAGCAAATACAGGACCATGGCTACAGTGGGGAGAAGAGGAAAGATAATCCAGAGGGAATGGAGTTTTCGCTGCACAAGAGTAGGCAAGGCCTACTTCCTCTGTATCCCCAGGTTTTTATCAGGGCTGGAGAATACTGGATGCTGCGTTCTTCATTGCTATTATATAAATTAGATAAATTTATTATTTAGTAAATTAGATAAATTAAAGTGGGCTTTAGTTTAGCAATAAAACCCCTCCTAAACATTAGTGTTTGGAGACAGCCTGAATGTGTCTGCTACTGAAGATCTGCTTAGAATTAGAAAACAGAATAGGAGGCCCACTAAGTTACCATGTCAGCATGTCCAGAGCAGCCATGGTCAGACTTGGCAGACAATGACCTTGGGCCTGGAAGAGGAAAAGGGGGGTGGGGCCTTCAGGACGCAGCCTTGCATCACTGTGGCACACAGTGGGCAGGATAGAATGATTGCTGAGTAAAATGCCATTCTGTGCTAGGAGTAGAAAAGCACGTCCTGGGACTGTGGAAGGAACAAGCTCTGGGGTCTGTTGGAAGCCATTGAATGGAAGGTTAAGACGTCATTTGGGAAGTTATGATTAGGGAAGTATAGAATTGATTTCAGATAAGTAAATTTTGTGTATTTGGAAGACAACTGTAATTTGTTTTTCATAAACTATATCAAAATATAAGTTTTGTTTATGGATAAATGCATTTTGGACCCATCTGTTGTTTACTTGTTTAAAAATGAAATTTAAATACATTATGATTCTGTAGACTGACCAGGCATAAAGAGATGTTGGGAGAAATGATAGTTCCTATCACTACAGGAAATAAACCTCTGCACACTGATAGTGCTCAAATTTACAGAGCTGATGAATGCCGTCCTTTTGAGTCCGCAGGTGGGTCCCAAACATCCATAGGAAAGGGTAACTGATATGGACTTCTTCACACATCCACCTGCCTGCCAAGTGCTCAGGGGGAGAAGGGATATGCGGGAGCACTCCTGTTTACCTGCAGGAGCACCAGTGTTTTTCCTGGATAGCACCTCGGTTTATCTGGAGGAGCATCACTGATTACCTGGCACTTTCAGGCTCAAGGTAAAGAAATCTTGCCTAGGTGGACAGTGCACCCTGACACAGCTCCGTGAGACCAGATTTATTTATTTGCCTTTTGTGACCTGATCTTTATCGTCTGAATAGGCAAACATAAATTACTGAGAAACACATCAAGAAAAAAGTACCGTTTCCAAAGAGCTTTGGGAACTGTGACAAAGTCATCAAAGCCATAACGTGAGGATCTAGCAGCTTATAAATTTAAAAAATGCCCAATGAGATCCATCTGCTGTGGAGAACTAAAGTCCGAGGGATTTTAAAGAGCTCATATACGGATGACATTCTAAGAGAAGAAAAAGTGAATAGCTGTGTTCACCTAGATAGTTTAAATAATCCAAAACAAAACCAAAAGAAATGGGTATATTCATAAATACCAAAATTTAAAAGTATCCTGTGGGAGAGAGTCAAAGCGACACACATACCTTTTCCCTGAATAGAGCAATTCAAATCCTTCATTGATGTCACTAAAAGGCAAGGTGTGGGTTATCAACTGGTCCAGGTCAAACTTCTTTTCCAGGAGCTCGGTCACCAGTTTCGGTACATCATCTCTGCTCTTCCACCTGTAGGGAAATTCAGGTTTGTTCTCTGTATTTTGTTAAGTAATCCTCGCCTTTCATGGAGTGACATTTGTGTCATTTTCTCTCAGCATTATTGCTGGCCCACTCCCAACCCTTGAGTCATTCCCAGCATATAAATTTCTCCCATCTTAAGAAACAGAGGCTAACAAAACCCTCCTCAGTTCCTGGTCTCCTTCCAGTTCCACATCTCTGTGCTGTACAGAACCACAGACACAATCGTTCCCTCATGCACTGTTTCCGGTTCCAGCCCCTTTGATTCTCTAGTAAGCTCACTCTACAGAGATTCACATACTCTAGCACACTCATGTTAGGCTCTAGTCAAGGTTACCCCCACCTGTATTTTGACACAATGGCCGCAGTGATTCCTATACTAGTGTGTACTCCAGGGAGTGTTTGCGGTGGAATTTTCTGTCTCCTACTTTGCTCTCTTGCTTCTGGTCATTTGTTATCACCATTATTGTCCTACTTCAGCTAGGAGAAGATCTTTTGTGAATCTTCCACACCTCCCAGACATACGGAACGGATAGCTATCTTTTGTGTGATTGCTATCACAGTTCCATTTGGGGGTCATTTACCACTCATCCTTGGAAGAAAGTGGTTCGAGGGGGAGGAGATGAAACACAAATCTCTCTTACTTGATAGGCAGGAGAGGCAAAGTTACGTCCTGCTGTCCAGTTGCTCTTACCTCCAAAGACGCAGCCCTTCCACGTACGCCCGGTGAAGAGCAACATTGGATCATAGCTGAGCATCTTGGCTGTCGGAGGAGCACCTACCACCACACTGGTTCCATAGTTCATGTGGCAAGATGAGAGAGCATCAACCTGAGGTTAACATGAAGGGGATTGTTGCTTACAGAGATCATGGGCTCGGAAACAAATGGCGGATGACCAGAGTTCCAGTAGTTAATATGGCTTCCAACGACAAAGTCAAACTTGGCCCCTATGCTCTAAGTTTCTACTTGACTTAAAAAGTCTCAATGCAACTTTAGTCCTTAGTAATCAATCTCCCATGGACACCTGGCTCTTAAGATATGAAGTAGCCTTCACTGTGCCAGCATAATTGTGATTCTTAGTACATTTAGTTGTTTCTCACTGACTAACAAGGCAGAGGAAATCCTTGTGATACTTTTATAACAACATCAACACTTCAGATAAGCCTTAAGCTATTTGAGCAAAATGAAATTGAAGTAATTAATTAGAATGTTTGAAATTTTTGTCTGAAAATTAAATCAAATACTAAACTATGAAGCAAAGGAGTTGCTTTTCTTGGTGACATCTCTGAGGGTAAGGCAATGATTTTGGTCATCTACTCTTTCAGTTATTCATTAATAACACTTTTGAATATGCAACAGATTGCAACAATAGTGTGCTTCAGTAGACTTCATAATGCATCCGGCTCTTTGCTTTGTAAAGTATGGCCTAGACCACCACAGTTGCTACAGAATAAATTGTACGTGACACCACAAAAGGGATATGACAGTGACCGTGAGCGGAAGGCTTCTTCTCAGTTACCACATGCTTCAGAGAAAATTTCATCTATTATGCAATTTTAAGCAAAACTGTTTTTGTTGCGTTTTCCAGATCTCATTCTACCCAAAGTCAGGGCTTTCTAATTCCAAGTAATCTGTAAATTCAGTCACTGGGGTGCTACCAGGGAGACATAATTCAGGATACAGAGTTGGTGTTCCATGGGGATTGAGAGGCAGGATAAGCAAGCTGTGGTGAAAGATTTGGAGGAGGGGATCACATTTAGAACAATTTCCTTTCCCTGCATCCTCTCATTAGCCTTCCTCAGCCTGCATCACAGATTCAAGAAATGGAATCATTGTTGCTAAGACGCCATGTGTACAAGGAAAACTATGGGACACAGGTTACCTCCTTGCCCTCTAGTCAAGTGAGAACAGTGTGATATTATACTTACATGATCAGGCAAAAAACTGATCTTAAGATTGTGACTTCTTAGGTAAAATTGTTATTACATTTTTCATTGCAATTTTAATGCATTTATTTGTATATGGGCATGAAAACAGCTAAGTGCATATGTGGAGATCAGAGGACAAACTTGTGGGAGTTGGTCTTTCCTTCTACAGGTGAGTCTTGGGAACCAAGCTCAGGTCATCAGCTTGGAGACAAGCCCCTTGACTCATGGGCCATCTCACAAGCCCTGTGATTTTTGGCCTGAGATATTCCCATAATCGATTGTTAATGACTCTATGAAAAATCACTTTTAGCCTGAATACATCTTATAGCTTGAGTACTTTTTGGCTTCTTGAATCTTGAGTCTTACCATGGTCTCAAGACGCCCAATAACTTCAAAAGTATACTGTACAGTGTTGCCTGTCATGTCGGATAGCACCTCACTGATGGGCTTGGTGAAGTCCTTGGGACTGATACACTCTGTGGCACCTACGGCCAGGGCTTTCTGGAATTTGTCTCTGTTGATGTCAATGCCGATGATCCTGGAGGCGCCAGCCGCTTTACAGCCCATGATGACTGACAGGCCAACTCCTCCCAGACCAAACACAACACAAGTGGAGCCAGGGGTGACCTGTGGAGAGAAAGGTTCCTCAAAGAGTTAACAGGGAAACCTACAAAACACTCTCAGTGTCTGGAGCACAGACTTCACCAGGGTTGCCATGACTTGGGTCAGGACTCCAAATGAATGACTCATGAGGATGACACATGAAGAATTACAAGTAGAAGAATTTCTGAGAAAAGAAGGATTTGCCAAATCAAAGCAGTATTTGCCAGGTTAACAGAAGGCTTTCCTAAAGGCTTAGCCACAGGCCAGAAGCCTTTGTAGCCCGCCTGGCTCTACCCTCAATGCCCTCTGTTCTTACAGGAGGGTTAGGCAAACACAGAGGCCTCCCAATTGTCTTTCCACAAAGCTGTGCTGCTTTGCTTTAGATTTGGTCTGAAGGACAGCAACCGAATAACCTTGACTCTGAGTCATTTTGAGATATGTTGTTTTTTTTTATCCTGCCAAGTCCAACTTCCATGCCACATGTAACTCCATGGTTGATGAAAGTTGCCATACTTAAACCAACTTTGGGCTTTTTACCCAGCACTGTGCTAGATTAAAGAAGGATTCAGCCCATAGTTATTCTCCTGCTAGAAGAATAACAAAGGTTGAATCCAAGTGATCATTTAAAAGCTCACTGGTATTTCCTGTGACATGGCAGCTGTGCTGTCTCCCCTCCAACTCATGTGTCGAAATGTTAACCTTTCGTACCTCAACATCTGGTTTTATTTGAGAGTGTCTTTGCAGAGGTCACTGAGCTACAATGATGTCACTGGGGAAAGCTTTGCTGTGGTTTAGATGTAGTTAGAGCTGTCTTTGATGGGCTTGTGTGCTGGGGACTTTGTGTGCAGTGTAACCGACCATGTAAGAGGCCGTAAAACCTGTGTGGCCTAAGGATGGGTGGGCAGGGCCTTGAAGGTGCTGACCTCAGTGGGGATTCATTCTTGGTGGAACTTGGTTAGTTTCCTGGAGAGTGGGCTGTCGTAAGATGAGACCGCACTCTGCAGTTAGCCTCTGCTGTGTACGCTGTGTATGCTGTCTCCTGTCTCAGTTCTCTGTGCTGTGAGGGAGCTCATAGGGGTCCCTAGCCAAAGGATGAATAGAAAGAACCACATGAGCTTGAAGTTTTGGTCTTCAAAACTGCAAGCCAAGTAAATCTGTTTTCTTTATATGTACCATGTTCAGGCATGCCGTTATAGCAACATAAAACCAACTAGCACATCCCTAGTTCGATGTGACTGGTGTTCTTACAAAATAAAATGAAACTTAGATATTGTTGTGTTTTATAAAAAGAAAAAGAAGCCAGGGATGTGTTTGGTGGGGGTGTGGTATGGTGTGGGGGAAGGGGGTGCCTCTGTGGGCCCGTGCTGAGGCATCCCTTCCCCCTGAGGTATCAGCCATATAGTATAGAATAGAGTTTAAGGTATGGGGAGAGGAGTTGAGGTAGCAGAGACAGAGAAAGGCAGAGGGCGGGGCAGAGAAGAGGAATAGAAGCTGGCCATGAGCATGTGGAGAGAGGGGGGAGGGGAAGGGGAGAGAGAGGGAAGGGGTAAGGGAGAAAGAGCAAGAGAAGAGAGAGGGAGAGAGAGCAGGGGGCAAGAAGCCCCTTTTATAGTGAGTCAGGCATACCCAGCTGTTGTCAGGTAACTGGGTGGAGCCTAGAAGGAATGCCAACAGATATAAAGACACAGTAAGGAAGATGACGTAAAAAGACTGGGCTATTAACATCCATGTTCACAGTAAGAAGAGAGGCCTAAAACAGGTCCTTCCCAGCAGCCGTCAGAAGGAACCAACCATGCTGCCTTCCAATTTTAGACTTTTGACCTCCGGTCTCTATGGCAATTAACATTTGTTGTTTAAGCTGTCCAGTCTGTCCAGACTCTCCAGCAAACTGACATACCATCACCAAGATTCGTTTGGTGGGAAAAGAGAGATTCGGGGAAGCTAAACTTTAGTGATATAGAGCAGCAGCAGAAAGTAAATCTAGAAACTGAAGCTCCGTGTATTTAGAAATAAAACTTCGACTTCGATCCCACCTCTTTTTCTTCCAGTTCATCTGGCGGTGTGTATGTTTTTCCAAACGTTTCATTTCCAAATTGCTTTAGGGTTCTGTGAAAATCCCCTTCTGAAAGGCTGTCAGGCAGGAAGGCAGAAGCTATGCTTGCTGGCCCCAGTTCTTACCTTGGCAGTTTTAACAGCAGCCCCATAACCAGTGGAGAATCCACAGCCGATCAGGCAGGCTTTCTCGGGAGGAGCCGCACCATCGATCTTAGCTACGGAGGATTCATCCAGCACCGTGTACTCGGTGAAGGTACTCGTGTTCATGAATGCTGGACCGGTTTGCCCTTGCAGGTGAATCTGGTAGTGCCGTCAGCCAATACTCCACGGCCTGTCAGACTGTCAGATACATCAAACGTACACATTCCTTAAGTCAATTCAGAAAGTATCGTGGGGAAATATCAAATGACAGGTAAAGAATGCCACCTACTCGCTCCTAAAGCAGAGATTGCCCTCTGGGTTCCTGCAGGCGTTGCATTCTCTACACTGTGGTAGAAAGAGGGGGACGACTTTGTCACCTAGAAGGAAGGGAGCATGACATAAGAGGTCATTCATTTGTATTAAAGTAGAAGTAAGACGGTTTGGTGGCTCATGCCTGTAATCCCAGTACAAGATTGATACAGGAGGACTGCCAGCCCAGCCTGTAGTGAGTTTCAGGCCAGCCTTGAAAACATTACCTAAGACCATAAATAGTTACATTAATTAATTAATTAATAGAAACAGGTGCAAATTGAACCTATATTATACACAAAAATGTCTTTAAAATATTCTAAGAGTTATAAGTAAGACAAAGTGGTGTTAAAGACTGCAATTTGGCAAGTTGACTTGACTTGGTACAATTCACTCTCATGTTCCCTTAAGTCGCATCACTCTACTGACCCCTAGTATATGGTGTGCTCTTTCCTTTAATGGTGTAATCAAGGCCTCCATACCTGGTCTCACTGTAGTGACCCCTTCTCCAACACTTTCCACAACCCCAACTGCTTCATGTCCCACAATCACTGGGAACTTAGACACCATCGATCCTTTTATTACATGGTCATCTGTGCGACAGATTCCTGTGGCCAAAATCTGTGTTTAAAACAAACAGACAAACAACATTGCCCGACCAGCAAACAGCTCTCTTTAACTCTGCTTCATTTTCTCACATTAACTATAATGTTATGTTAATGTTGATGCTAAAACAGCCTGAGTCTAAATCAAGCCTCAGGCTAAGTTCCCTTGCTTCAGGGACTTAGAGCCTTGCTGCCTCCTTTTCTGCTTGGATCTTGATACCCTTCTGCAGGGAAGAGATCAAAAAAGATTAGCATCAAGGCCTGCTAAACACAGGCATCTAGACTAAAGATGAAGGCTTGTCCAAAGGGTTGGGGGGGGCACTACAGGAAGCTATTACTTCTCAGGCACTAAGGAGTTCCTAGTGAGAATCCTCTAGGTGGTCCTGGTGGCACAGGCCTGCGGTCATGTCTGTTTGGGAAACAGAGCAAGAGGATCAGCAAGTTCTTGGCCTACCCAGGCTACAAAGTCAGTTCAAGGTCAGCCTCTGTGACTTAGTAAGACCCTGTCTCTAAGCAAGAAGTGAAAGCTGGCTAGAAATATATTTCCTTGGGAAAGTACTTGCCTGGCATGCATGATGCCCAAGGTTCTGTTCCCTGTGTCACATAATACATACATACATACATACATACATACATACAACACACACACACACACACACACACACACATACATATATATCTCAATACCTTTCGACTCCCAGAAGATTTTAAGGTAATTCTTGGTCATGACTATTGATCATTTTCTATCAAACACTACATCAGTAAAAATTCACCAAGTATTCTCTTTAATAAGCTAGATTAGTCTTGTTTCTCCACACACACACCCTTCTCCCTCCAGTCCCACTTGCTCTGGCCCAAGGGTTTTTATTTTTACTTATTATATGTAAGTACACTGTAGCTGTCTTCAGATACCCCATAAAGGGGCATCAGATCCCATTACAGATGGTTGTGAGCCACCATGTGGTTGCTGGGAATTGAACTCAGACCTCTGGAAGAGCAGTCAGTGCTCTTAACTGCTGAGCCATCTTCCAGCCCTAGATTAGCCTTGTTAATTGGTGCATTTCACAGTCAGCATGATCACTTCCCTACCAACAGACATGACTGGTGGGTGAATTAGCTGGGAAACATATTTTTAAGAAGCCAACCTCTGGACTGCAGAGAGGGCTCAGCAGTCAGCTAAGAACACTGACTGCCCTTCCTGTGGACCCAGGGTTGATTCCCAGCACTGACACGGCAGCTCACAACTGCATCTCTGGAACTCCAGTTCCAGGGGATCCAATGCCCTCTTCTGGCTTCCTCCAGCACTGAGCACGGATGTGGTATATAGCCATACATGCAGACAGACACCCCCACACATTAAATAAATAAATCCATAAAAGTTTAAAGGGAAGGCAGAGTCACAACAATGGCTTTCTCAATGTAAATGACATCGTCTTTCATGTTTCTGTGTTCAGAGCCCCTTCTTACCTTCACACGAACTTCCTTAGCCTTCGGTGGGGCCACTTCGATTTCCTCAATGGAGAAGGGCTGGTTCATTCCCCACAGTACAGCTGCTTTGCACTTAATCACCTAAGAAGCCAAGCATCGTTATTGGTGCTTATCATCCACGCAGACTTCCCGAGTCACAGTAATATTCGCAGAAGATCATGTCTAACATTTCTGATTTTCTAAGAAAGCTTTCCTTCAGCGATGGAATCAAAGCCTTACAGATCATCTTGTGTGGACCTTTGTCTGATGAAATGGCCTGAGAAATCAGCTCTGAGACATGGAATGACCGGTCCAAGACCACACAGCACCCGTGGTCAGGGCTGGGATTCACACAGTATTTCAATAAACTAGGATCTTGGTATGATTTCAAATGCAATAGGTGAGTACAGCTGTCACCTTCTTATTAATAAAGGACAAGGCTGTAACAAGAAAACATCGCTGATCTATGTGTGAGAATTTAATCCGGTCTTTAATTACATCACAGCCACGCAATGTGATAGCCCATGGCAAGACATGAGCTGTCACCATGAAGCGTGTGGACTGTGACTTTGCTGCTGGGGTGTCACCTGTGCCTTTGTATCTTCTCACTGTTTTTTAAACCTAGCCCAAGTCAGAGCTTCTTACCTTGTAGAAATAGCAGATGCCCAGCAAATGGCCACCAGGCACTTAAGTGGTTTTGCTAAAGCTACTCTGCTAACTGGTTTTAGTGAGAGAGAGACAGAGAGACAGAGAGAGAGAAAGAGAGGGGGCGGTAGAGAGAGAAGGACTGTAAGTTTGTTTCTGACTTCCACATGTGAGCCATGGCACACAGGCACCTATAGTCACTCAAAAATGCACATGCATGGCAACAACACACACACACACACACACACACACACACCACACACACACACACGGTGGGGAAGGAGGGAAAGAGAGGGAGAGCACACAGATAAAAATAAAACAACAAGTAAAATACTCATTTTTTTCTGGTTTACAGCACGCTACTACTCCTCAACTTCTTGGCCGACTCATGCAAGCCCCTTCAGATGCCTCAGTGCCTTCCTCAGAGATGACGTGTGAGAAAATTGCTAGGGACAAATGAGTGGCAGAAGGCCACCAATGTCTCCACTTAACATGCACCTCTGCGTTGCTAAGGACAGGTTGCAGTCATGATGTAATCTGCTCAGCAATGAACTGGACCCTTGCCACCTCAATGGCAGTGACAGAGAGCACGGAGTAACTTTTATATTTAACAGTGGTAGAAAACAATATTCATAAAGGAAACAGTTGCTCCTCAGAGGCCATCACCCCACCCTCTCATCCTGCTATATAACTCAGGCTTCAGGCTGGCCCCAAACTTAACAATCCTCCTGGCTCAAGCTCCTGCGAGCTGGGAATACAGCATGCGCGATGGTCTCCACATGTTGTATGCTGACGGACAGCAGATTTTTCTCAGTAAACACAGAGATGTTCTAAGAGGATGCTTAACATAAGCGGTAAAAGTCACTTCCTGTCTGACACACAGAAAGCTTAACCAAATGGATCAAGGAAGTATCAAGGTCTCCTCCAGTCACTGGTCTGCCCACCTAAGGCTCCTCTATCCCAGGTGACGCGCATGGGGAACTTAGGCTGAAAAAAATAAGAGTCAATATATTGTGGCATGTTTCTTCTTGGTCTTAAGAACATTTTTAAGAGAGTAAAAATAACAAGCTATAATTCTCTGTTTATCACAATAATAATAAATTTTCACTTAACAAGAATACTCAGTTTTGTCTAATCAGTAAAATGGACAATCCTACTCAGGTTCGCCTCCTTAGAAGGTGATTTGCTCAGTACATCAAGATACAGAAGCATGAACTGACACTTATCCCAGTTCCAGTTTAATAATCAGCCTCAGGAAGAACAAAGTGTAGGGAAAAAACGCCTTAATATGCTTCAGAGGTCACCTCAGGACTATAAGGGAAATATGCAAACAAGAACGGAGGAAACCGACCTAAATCTAGCAATCAGTGTAAGATACTGAATAGCTCAGTGGTTAAGAGCACTGGATGCTCTTCCAGAGAGTCTGAGTTCAATTCCCAGCAACCACAGGGTGGCTCACAACCATCTGTAATGGGATCTGAAGCCTTCTTCTGGTGTGTCTGAAGACAGTGACAGTGTACACAGACACACACACACACACACAAAACAAATAAATCTCCATAAAAATATGGAAAATGCTTAAGATATTTTTATGCTATACAGATTTTTATACAGCACATAAAATATGGTTGGAGAACGTATAAGTAAACAAACCAGGCAAAAACAAGTCAGTGGTAGTTTGAGAATATGAGAACATGCTTGATTCCCTCCATATTGTCTGTTTCTCTGAATTTTCTAGAATAAACACTGTACTAGCCCAATGTCTTCTTTACATTTGTGTGTTGGAGTCCTAATGCTTAGAACCTCAGATTCTGATGATACAACACGTAAGGACAGGGGCTTTCACACTGCAGTCCAGTGACAATGTGGCCGCTGAAGTTAGACCAAACCTATAGGATATTTCCATACTGAGGTTAAGACAGACACAAGCAGAGCACTCCTAAGCAAAGGAAAAGGCTCCTAAAGGAAACAACCTTGTCCACACCCTGTTCTCAGGATCCCAGCTTCCAGATGTATGAGCAAATAAATCTTTTGCTGTTTACACCACACAGTCCTGGTACTTTGTTAACGGGTATCTTTAGCAAACTATTATAATCATCTTTTATTTTATAATGAAACAGCAAAAAATGAACAGGGGAAGCACTGATATTAAAAGGGAACCTCTCTTCCTGAGATGCATGGAAACACCACAGCAGTTTTGGGACCACATGACTCACTTTGAACTACCCCGCTGTATAACATCGCCAAATCAACATTCTAAATCTATTGTGTCATTTGTCGTGTATGCTGGGTTCCTGATCATAGTTACGAGTGCTGTCCGGAGTCCCTGAGTTCCCCGTTAACTGCGAACGTTCTGACAGTGGCTGGACGCTCACATCACGGAGGCCACAGATCTGGTTGTGTGGAGTTGAAAGTGTTTTAAGATTCATTCCAACTCTATTTCATTTATTTCTACAGGCAGCGTTACGTTCCTAACTTCCACAGTGCAAAGCTAATTCTCCTCTTTGCTGGATTTCTGACTCATACTAAGATGTTTTCTTCAATTGCGGGGGAAAGCTATTTCAGGTTCTAACATTCGGAGCTCCTCTTTCATGCCTCCCAGACTTCAAACATCATCTTTAGCTTCCTAAAATTTTAAGGTAGACTAAATGCAACGTTGTTTAAAAGTAAAAATAGAGTAGATAACAGTACCCAACGCCTCAAGCAGTTATGTACGCATTTAAAGCCAGAACCAATCGTCCCCATCTGCAAGTGAGGAAAAAAGCCAGCCTTGGTTTTTGAGTTCCTGTCACCATTCTGGCCCTGTCATCTTCTGAAGGAATAAACACACTTTATCCACAACACAGTCCTATTTTCTAAGAGTGTTTGCACTTATGCTGTGATATAAAACATGTCCTCAGAATGTCTGATTTCTTTGTTGTTGACTTTGCGTTCCTGAATTAGCATTTTCCAGCCTCAACAGCCGGGGCACTTTCCCTCAACACCTACGCAGAAGATCCCGGACCCTTTAGACTCTAAAAAGGAATTGGGTAGATACTATTGACCCTATTGAAATCTCCTTGTGGAAACAGTTTGCTATCCAGAGCAAACCAAATGACTGGCTAGCGGGAAATTTAATTATGAATAACGTCCATTCTCTACTTCCCTTCCCTGCTTTCTGGGAGAACCTTCAGCATGTGGTTTTCAATTGAATCCTGCTGCTATTGGTATTCTGATGCAAACAGCCTTGCCTTCCTCAAGAAATAGCCCCAGTATTTAGTTTCTCTCCTGGATTCAGAGCTCTCAGAAGCAACCCCCATTATTAGCTCAAGAGTCCAAGCAAGCCAGAATGTTTCCCTTACTTTTCCAGCAGTGCCCATCCTGGCTTGCCTGGGTTTGTGGTCTGCAAACAGGAACGCTTTCTGACTGATGCACAGTTCACTCTTCTATGAGTAGCAGCATCTTCCGCCTTCAATAAATAGCGTGACTTGGAGGTTCTGCTTGCCTTCGGCAACATGATTCATAGCCTTAGAACTTTCCCAACCCATGAAGCTCCGCCCTCCTGCAAGTCAAGTGTTGAAAAGAAATACAATAAGCATTATGATTAGACAAGAATAAGAAGCTAACAAACATTGGATCCTCAAGTCTACCATGAAGGGCCAGGAAGCACTCTTACCAATTTTATTTAGAGAATGTTATGTTAGCTCAGCTGTGTACAATTGATACGGAATGCATTGCATGCTTCTACGTGCAAGCTGTTCTGTCAGGCAGCTGGTTTTAGAGATGTGGTTAGGCATTTGTATTTGCACCCCATTTGCATTTGATATAGCTTGTGGAAAATGTGGTTAAATAAAATGTCATTGGGGTATGACCCCATAGTAAAGGACATGCCGTAATCTGGTCTCAGTTCTTAGCAACACACACATACAATTATATATCATGTATGTATGTTGTGCTATTTGTCATATATACTGCATTATATGTTATAATTATAGTTAATTATGTTATTATGTTATAATTATGTTAATTATAGTTAGGAGGTGCTGCCTGAAGTCTCTGAATTCTCAGTCACTGGGAATATATACACATGTGTGTGTGTGCGTGTGTGTGTGTGTGTGTGTGGTGTGTGTGTAATAGATGCAAAGAAATGTGTAAAACCAGTAAAGGTGAAGATTGAAAAGAAATTGTGAGTCAATGAAATAAGAGTAAAGATGTCTGTAATTTCTCGTATTCTGGAGATGGGAAATTAACTAAAACTTGTCTTTGCCCTCACATCACCGGCATCTTGCTCGAGATCACGTTATTTACCTACAGAAGTGCTTACTGCTTACACACATTGGTATCCAGGAGAAGTACTGAGAAGGAATCAGAATCCTGCTATACACAGAGGCTCTTGCATCCCTAAAGGAAATTACTTGGGCAAGCATTTAGCCATCTCATCGTTTCGAGCCACGGTTTTCCAGTCGGCAGCAGCACCAGACCCTTCTGGATCTGTGTTTGCCTTTGACAGGAGCGTGTCCAAGGTATTTCTTACTTGATGGTGGCTAGTTGTCACATTGGCACAACACTGTCTCCAGCAACACCCCCCCCCCCATACAGTAATGAAATTTCACTCCTGTGGGGTGACACAGTGAGGCAGGTTTTCTGTCTTTAGACAAAACTCTTCAGTCCTGAAATACGGAATAAGGACTCTTACCAACCCAGAAGATATTTGCCAGAGTTTGTTGTTCAGCTACTTACGCATCAACCAAACCTTTCCTCTGAAAAATGGAAAACATGGCCACAGATCTCTCAGCATAATGCAGTAGGCGCTGAAAGTCCGATTTCACACATATTTATATCTAGTTCAGAAGTAGAAATTATAGTCAGTGACTCTAGTGCATTGACCAAATTAAACCGAGCAGATAAAAGCATTGCCAGCGGACCAGGCTCCTATGCAAGCGTCATGGTTTTGGCAGCAATGGTGGAGAACCCCAGTATATGTTGTAGGTACAGAGGAGAAGAGATAGGCAGGTATGGACAGATGGACACAGACAGACATTCTGAGTCTCAGCTGTCAAAGACCAAGCCCCAGCTTAGCAACAAAAGCTTGTTTACTTCTGAACAAAGGCAAGAGTACTAACAAGGGTGGAACCGTTCAAAGGCTGCAGAGCGCCAACATGGGTGGGGTGGCATGGAGGCAAAGTTGCTCAGTGGATAAACTCCTTGAGGGTTTTTGCAAGCTTCCTAACAAATTAGTCTGAAAAGTAAACTATTCTCATGTTAATCTGCCCGGTGAGCTTAATAGCTAAATACTTTTTTGTTGTTGTTGTTACCAATCCATCTTTCCCCAGAATCTACTGACTAAAAATAAATGCGAGAAGCTGAAAGTTTGGGAAGTACCCAATTAAAAAATGATTATGCTGGGGGCTGGGAGGGGGCACGAGGGACTCCGAATTTTGGAAGAGGTGAAGGAAATGAACAGGTGGGCAGCTATGATCAAAATGTATTGTGTGCACATGTGAGACTCTCAGAGAGTAATACAAATGCTGTAGGAAAAGGCACATTAAAATGCATGGCCTGGAGTCTCCAGGGTAAGGCATCAGGTTACAAACCTCCTCCTCAACGAAATGAATGAGGAAAGTCAAATAGGCAAAGTTTAGAAAGTGTAAGTGTTCTGGACAGAGAGAGGTGGGGAGCACTGGCTAGCACTAAGGATGTTAAAAGGAAAGCCAAGGTAGGGAAAGCAGCGAACATACTGCAAAGGAATGGGCAGCACGTGGCTAAACCGTGGCTCTTGGAGAGGGCAGATGCCTCATCTAAAGAAAAGCGACAGTTGCCTCAGGCCTGAGAACAGTAGGGACACTGTGTGGCAGGGAGTGACTCCAGCTTGAAGGTACAGCTGTGCAGAGGAGCCCCAATTGCACACTCAGTGTCACATTCAGTATCTTACAGGGCACTGGCAGATGCTATCCTGGGAGTTAAGGCCAAGAAGGAAGTTTAAAGCTGTGATTGTTCACAAGACAAAAACGGCTCTTGAATTAATAGACTCATGATTCACTGCAAGCATGAGAGAGCAAGAAGAAGCTAAACCTAGAGGAACTAGACAAATCAGTGAACTAGAAACTCAAGGGACAATGGAAACGAAGATGTAAGTAAAACTTTGAATCTCTGAAAAGATAAAGATCAAATATCTTTAGCCAAACTAGTCAAACGAAAAGATCAACTTAATGAAATAAAAGAAAGACAGGAGAACAGACACCAGGGAAGCATGGGGAAAAATACTTGAATATCCTATATTCAAAGAGCTGAAAGTCTAGAAGAAATGAACAAATTCAGAGACTCAATAACATGTAAATTTTATATGAAATAGATATAAACAACTGATCTATAATGAACAAAAATACTGATATAATAACAGTCTTCCAATAAGGAAACCTCAGGACAGTAGGATTCCCTGTTGAATTCCACAACTCATTTAAAAAGAGCTAACAACGGTACTTTTCAAATACTTCCATACCACGCAAACACTGGTCTCAGTCAGACAGGGATAGTTTTATTGAGCATACGCCCAGGACTGGACGACCAGAGCAATGGTCCAGATTCAGGAATTGAACCATGATCCCGAGTTAAGATCCTACAGGGTTTTTAAGCCCCAAACCCACAAACATCTGTGTCAAGTTATTTTGCCAACCAGGATTTAGGGATAGAGGATTTTCTTAGAAACATGTCTTTGTTGTACACTATCTGTTTCCATTAGGTGGAGTATTCAACTGTGACAGGGGACTGCCTTTTCTAACATTCATGTCTTAACTTGTCAACCAGGATGGGATTTGTCTAACACTCATGTCTGAACTTGCCAACCAGGGTGTCAGTTACCCACATACATGTCTCTTTCTGCCAAGTACGATGTCAGTACCCAAAACCTCCTTGGGAACTGAAAATTTACTAGACCACTACTCAAAATGGAAATCTTATTCCAAAGAGTTTCTTATATTGGTGCAGGTGTCTCTCTTATTTTGGGGTCTATCCCAGAGGCAGCTTATACCATAAAAGCTTATACACAGGTGCAGGAAGTGCTTCTGGGGTGATTGGTTCAGGTCCAAGATTATTGTGGGTAACTATACAAAACAGTTCTATTGACTTTTATTGTGATTGGCTTCCAAGGGCACAGAACATAACAGAATATGTAATCAATCGTGGCACTAGAAAGTTTCCCAGTAGCAGCAGAAATATATGAGAAAGTTTCCTAATAATGGCAGGCTAGTCAGGTAATTGTTACCTGGGCCTTAACATTTTAGCTAGGTCTTAACATTCCATCTAGACTTTAATATTTTACTTAGGCTTTAACATAAATTGAATTTAACAATATAGTAAAGATGGGCATAGTGACCCATGGCTTTAAAATTCCAGCACTTGAGAGGCAGAGACAGACAGATCTCTGTGAGATCTAGGCCATACTGGCCTACTTAGTGAATTCCAGTACTCTCAGAGCTACATAGTGAGAACCTGTCTTTAAAAGAAAGAAACAAAGAAACAAAGAAAGAAACAAAGAAAAAGAGAGAGAGAAAGAAAGAAGAAAAAAAAGAAAAGACAACAACAACAATGCCTACCCTGCCATTAAAAAGATCATACAACATAAACTAGTTGGTTTTATTCAGGGATGAAAGGAAGGCTCAGCATATGCAAACCGGGAAGCTTAATGCAGTTCATAAGTAGGTTCAGGCAGAAATCACATGTCTATTTTAATGAATGGAGTTTGTTTCATCCCAAAGTTAAGGAGGGTCTGTCATGAAATGAACCCACACAGTCCAGACTGCTGGGCAAGTTGGGAGGACTTAATGTGCTCTAAGAATAAAGATTTGGACTCAGTGTGCTTGTCTCAAGCCTGTGTTCCCGCTTGGGTGACCTCATCTAGCACATGTGCAAGGGGAGAGACAGTAGCTACTGTGCTCATGTATCTCAAGGATTCGTGGTGAGGAAACTACTAGTACACTGCTCCATTCAAAGCCAGTTGGTGATAACTTGGTTCTAGTCATATGGATTATTATTCTGATTTATTGCTTGGATTTTTAAAGTGTTTGAGATGATAGAGAAAATGTCCTTGCATAGCTTAGCTATGAGGTCCTAGAATCCTCCAGAATTTCCCACCAAGTTTGGACATTAAGAGTCCTCTGAAGCCGGGCAGTGGTGGCGCACGCCTTTAATCCCAGCACTTGGGAGGCAGAGGCAGGCGGATTTCTGAGTTCGAGCCCACCCTGGTCTACAGAGTGAATTCCAGGACAGCCAGGGCTATACAGAGAAACCCTGTCTCAAAAAACCAAAAAAAAAAAAAAAAAAAAAAAAAAAAAGAGTCCTCTAAATAGAAAACTTCTACTGAAAATCAGAAATAAAAGGATAGATAAGCTGCAATCCATACGTGAGTTGATCATTCATCCCATTGTCTGGCAGCAGGAAGGTTCCAGAAGGCAGGATTTTCAGTGCCCTGACCCAGAGAGGCCCAGGCATATGAAAACTAGCTGATTGCCATTATTTCCAAACTGCCTTGCCTAGACTTTGAGTGCATGAGACCTGCTGGGTAGCATGGGGTCATTAGCTCTTGATTCTCAGGACACTGTTCCTTTAGTTTCCCATTAGCTCATCCAGGATGCTGATAACCCCGTCCCATGAGAACAGCAGGAATAGAGTAGAGCCCTTGAAGTCCGAAGAGCTAACATATCAGCTCCAGCGGTGGCCGGTAAGTGCTTAAGGGGATACATTGTATACTTGGGAAACACAAAGAGAAGCTAAATGTTTCCATTTGTGGCTTTTTTGAGAGGTGTCGGTGAGACAGGGGTGTAGGGCGCTCATGAAGTAACAGAAACGAAAATGACCACATCTCTAAGGCTACAAGGGGGGAAGTCATTTCATAAACATGGAAACGGAAACCAATGAATTGTTGAGTTCTCAGAAGAGTGAGCCCTGGAACCATAATTACTGAAGGGCACCGAAGAGCTTAGTCGCCCAGCATTATGGGAAAACACTGCTGAATTTCGTTCCACCTTATCAATCACCAAACTTTGAGGGTGGGCTTTCTGCCTTGGTTTCTCGCATTCTCTCAGTCCAACGCTGAAAACGTAAGCTGTAGGCAACCAGCTGCAAGCTGAAACCCATCCTTTCCTACCTTCTTTAGCTATGCCAGGCCTTGTGGGGATGAGGTATGCCAGGGGCAGGGCAGTGGAAGAGCCCAGGCTCTGCCCTGATGTGGGAGGTTAATCCTCTGCTAGGCACTGGATGCCAGCTCCCAAGGTTGCCATGGAGACCGTGCTTGGCAGTTTCAGCACATTTGCCTTTGCACGCACACCCAACTCAAGAGAGTAATGCGGATTTTATTTTTCTTTCAAAAAAGACAGGGATGTCACATGTGCTTTGAATAAAGTCTTCATTTGTCCAGTTTTCCAACTGACTGCTGTTGGATGGGAAATTTCAATTTGAGAAGGTCAAGAGCTGTGGGGAAAAACAAACCCAAGTTGGTTTTTCTTCTGGTCTTAACTCTCTTTAAACACATGCACGCACACACACACACACACACACACACACACACCCACACACTCACACATTTGCACATGTGTGGGTGTAGGGTAGGTAGGTGGTGGTAATAAATGTTTCCACGTGTCTGGCTAGGACATGTTGAAAATGACTTCTGGTTATTAAGGCCTAACAGTTATTTCAGAGACTGCACCTGGAAGCTTCTCCTTGCACAAACAAACAAACAAACAAACAAACAAACCACATATGAATACACCTGACTAGCTAGGGAGGCAAGAGACACGGCCTTGGAAGAAGAAAGCGTCCGTCATACTGATAAGTCAAGTTCATGATGTATTCTCTCTTTTACGTCTCTTTTACGTGTTTTTGAGAGGCCAAACCTACTCCATCTTGGGAGCAGACTCCATCTTAAGAGAAACTTGACCTAATGCTGAACCCACGTACCAGGAGGGAACCCATGGCTTGTCCTTGGCCCATACCCCAGAGTTATTTCCTAGCCACTTACTAGAAACAGTCAATCAAAAATTAGTCTGATTGTTTCAGATGTACTTTCAAACCGTTTGTGATTGTTCATGGTTTTGCTTTAGAGCACCCACCTGTCTGCTTATAATAGTCACACAACTAGATGCTTGCCAGGACAAAATCTCCTCACTTGCTCGCCATTTTCTATAATGCCTTGTCCTGCTGAGAGCCTGGGGCTACATCCTCATGTTCTACTGCATCAGAGACTGCACTATGGCCCACGTTTGAGCTTGTAAATAAAGACTCCAGTGCTATTGCATCAGTTGGCTCTGTGATGGTCTTTTGGAGTTCATGAACACTTCCTGGCCCAACATGTTCTTCATGGCTTGCCTCAATAAATACTGAGTAGGAGCCCAGAATGTTAACAGAGGTGTCTGTAGCCCACATTTTCACTGGTGAAGCCCTATTCAGATGTTACTTTCTGAAGTACCTTGAGCTTCGATCCTATGGTGAGTGGTGAGCAGAGGTGGGAGCAGTCAATGCTCCACCTGAACTTCTTCACTTCTGCCTCAACCTGTTTTATGTTGACAAATCTTTGTTTCAGCAGAGGTTCCAGGCTCCTATAAGAAAAGGAAAGCACCTCCCTTGCCTTCTGAATCGTGGACACAGAAATGCGCATGAAACCCTTGTGGCGAATTTTCTCTTGATATAAAGAAGAAACTTTTCCAGCCCTCAATTCAGGATAATTTTAAATTAATTGTCATTAAAAAAAAAAAAGACAGAACCATTCACAAGCAACAGCACAACACACAGTCCTGTACTTAGGGGGAGGGAAGACTGAAGTCACTATTATCTACACACAAACTGATGACTGGAAATACAGAAGACAGCACAGACACATTTAGATTTAAGTCTACAGGAATCTTGACTACTTTCATCAACACCAGCCCTGACATTTCTGGCTGCGTCTGGATCTCAGTGAAGTCTGATATATCCCAGAATATAAAGGAGAAGTTCCCCAGGGGCCCAACTCCTCCTATCTAATATGTGTTGAAATATAAGGCGGTTTGCAAAGACAATGAAGATTATGACAGAGAAGGAGAGCCACACAGAACTCCCAGGCCAGTCATTCCACTTGTTTTCTTTTATCTCATTCAAGCTCCATTGCTATCTGGACCTTCCAAGACCAAGAATTCTGCAGTCACAATGAGTCAGCTGTTTCTGCTCTGGCTGTTCTACCCATAAGCTTCTTGTGTTTTATACTACCCCACAGCAGATCTAGGATAGTCACCTACCTAGAATAACAACCCACCCATGTGCCAAGTATTTTCAGTTCCTTGAGTCTGAGAACTTTTGGGTCAATGTTTCTGAGACTGTGGTGAGATTCTGAAGTAAGATTCATGCCAACCATGTTCAAAAAGATTGATAGACTAGGTTCCAATCTGGCATATTTTATTAATTTATAGTGCCTGGCATCATAACTATGTTTTTCTGATTGTACTGAATCATGATGTAGATGAACCAAAAGAACTTGACCATCTGTCAGGTCCACAGGGCATCATAATAAATGTCAGCTACTGTGACACTTCAGGATGTATTACGTAGATGCCATCCCTGGGAAAGGTGGTCAGAGGTAATATTTGAGTAATTCTACTACCATGTTATGTTCTGGATTCATTTTTCTAACTGTGATATAATATCCTGATAAAAGGCAACTTAGGAAATTCTAGTTATCGTCCGTTACTGTGGGAAATCCCAGCAGCAGGAGCCTGAGATAGCTGATCATGGTCAAGAGCAGAGAAAAATGAATTCATCCAGACCTGTTCAATGTATCCTTTCTCACACAGTTCAGGATTCCTTGTCTAGGAAATAGTTCCACCCACAGTGAACTGCGTCTTCTAGCATCAAATTAGTAATCAAGACAGTCTTTTCTATAGACATGCTGACAGGTGAATTAAGATTACTTAGAAAATTAAGATCATTTCTACATTGTAGCAATTGATATTAAGAACTATCACATACTAACATATGATATATAATCAATTTTGTGGGTTATATATCCATTTATACACTGAGAACTCACAGAGATCCACTTAGGTAAAGAGTTAAGAAGCCATGGTTCTGAAACTTTTAATATTTTTTCATTGATCTAAAGGGTACTAAAATGTAGTCTGAAGGGGCATGTAAGGAACTAGGGCTCGATAACTTTAGATAATTTGCCTTTGGTCTAACATGTAATGAAATGCAGAGTTTGTCTTATAAATGTTGCTGCTATAGTTAGGGGGTGTAAACCTGGAAGAGTGGGGCCTAAAAATGAGATGGACTAAAGTCTCATGTATAGTCAACTTTATTCAGAGCATCAGACAATTTATACTCTGAGAGTATGAAGAGTCACCAGAGTAAAGTTATAATCACAGGGACAAACTGCACATGACAAAAACGTTTTTCCATAGAGAATATGAATAGCTAGAGTAAACTGCTATTTGTTACACGTGGAAGGAGCATAAAAACACATTTCAAGAACAACCCAAGTTATCAAGAGATTACAAGACTCTGTCTTATTTACTTGGAGTTTTCTCACAAGGTCTCAGAAATCTCACACTGCTTCATGGACTGTTTTCTGACAATCTACATTTCATCTTGGTAAATTCCATCTTGGTAAATTCATATGGAAACAAATTTAGATCAGATAATAGATCATATTGACATAAAGGCAAAAGATATAGTTGTTTCTTTTAAACTTCTTTACAGTTTCCTTGTGAATACCAAGATAGTCTTTAAAATATAAAAACTAAAATGACTTTTATTTTGGTTACATTGGGCTGAAATGAATAAATTTCACGGATTGATATTGTAGCAGTTCTGGCTATTAGTTGGAAAGAGATGTTTCAATAAAATCAATGTATTACATTTTAAAGCAATATTTCTTAACTGTGGTGAATATTAGGAAGACTAGGAAAGTGGTTAGAACATATAAGACCAACTCTCACACACTCTTCTTTCAACTATAAGTAAAATGTATGTAAAACTTTTCCAGTTGATTCCATGAGACGTCACCCTGGCAGCCAGTTAGCCAGTTACTACTCTAGTCTGACAGTGCTGTGACCATAATCTATGTATGGTTCGCGGATCACTTTGTCAAACGACTGGGAGATAGAAATTAAGTGGAAGGAAATTTGTTGGAGGTAAAAAAAAAAAAAAAAATAGAAAAGACTTATGTCTCAAAGATCCATCTTTGCATGTGTTAGATGGGCTGGGGGTGTTTATACAACACATCAGGTTACAATGAAAGAGTGGGTAGAGAACCCCACTGCAGGGAGACTTTCTCTTCGGGACATCTATGTATGCACATGCATGTGGAGACTGAAAGTTGCTATTGGGAGTTTTTCATGATAGCTCTCCAGCTATTTATTGAGGTGAAGTCTCTTGCTGAACTCCATAGAGCTCACGTATGGGCTAGCTAGTCAGCTTGCTCCAGCGATCTCCTCTACCTCCTGCATGCTAGGGCCATCTTGCCCGTTAAGTATTTATATGGGTGCTAGGAATACAAACTCCATACTCAAGTCAAGCTTGCAAGACAAATGATTTACTGGTTGAACCATTTCCCCAGACTCTAGTGGATGGATTTTTCAAGTCCAGAAGTTGGAACACCCTGATCAACCTTAACCTTCAATAAAATGCTAACTAGACAAAGACTCAGACCAACCACATTTTTGGGCCTACCTAGGTTTCCCTTGCTAAACAATACTATCCTTCTGTTGGGATCTCATTTATCAAGGCGCTCTTACTCCTCTCTTTAATGCCGAGTTTGCTTTTGGGAGAGTCCTCTTAAGAAGTCACCTTACCCAAGGACTGAAGTAATCACCCAGCTTGTTGTGAATGATAACAACCGTTTTCACTGAGAGTGGGACCAGCTATTACCTAACAAGAGAAAGCTGGAGGCAAGCTGAGACCTGAGGGATAAGCCTGTCAGAGAGGTGTACTTAAGAACAAGTCTGCAGTCTGTTCTGGATTAGTTCAAAATAGAAAAACGTCAAGTTCAAACATAGAGGGTTTGACTATGCCTAAGCTGTGGTAAATTTGTTTTTCTAATTAGAAATGTGCCTGGCATCCTAGTACATACCCACAATGCCTAATGAGGCAAAGGCAGAAGATGGCCTAAAGTTTGAGGCTAGCCTATTCTACCTTGTGATTTCAGATTAGGGAGAGCTGTAAACTCAATGACTGACTGAATGAATGAATGAATGAAAGGAAAACAAGTCATTACACAGTCTGACAAGGAATAGGGTTCGTTGGTGGTGAGTTCATTCCCACAGTTGAGACCTAGTCTTGGAAATATTCATTTGGGCATTCATTTCTAGGGACTTCTGAGACATTTCAATACCTTGTGGGAAAACGGCATAGAAGATTTTATGTCAGGGAAATTCTTAAAAGCCAGAGATAGGTCCAAATTTCTGAAGTCTGTAAAGAGGAGAGATGACTTTCTTACATCTGAGGTAATTTGTTGGGAATGACCTCCGTCAAGCTGATTTGTTTTCTTTATGACTTAGTGAATTTTCCTTCAAATAATTGTATGTAGTGCATACCAGCTCATTAATCCATTACATAATGTAATCATTAAGCCCCTGCAAGCTAAGCAATCTTGTAGTTTATTTTAAAGATGAGACTAAGATGAAACATAACCTCAGAGGTAGTCTCAAGAAGGAATGAGCGGCTCCCTGAAGGACTGGGATCTATGAGTGAACTGTGGAAATGTTTATAAAATTGCTAATCAAAAGGGGAGAGAAGAAAAACAAAATAGGATAAGATGGAATTGGAAGGGAGAGGAAGAAGCTGAGAATAGAGCGGTGTTCTGAGCCCTAAGACAAATTCCTTCTCTCGAATGTGCAAAGCCCCTGCTGAGAATCCCGGAGATGCCACGCCCAAGGACAGAGGTGTGAAGCCCTTGCTATCCTGCTCCTCCATGTACACACTCTCACGGTCACGAAATGAAGAGTCCTGTACAGCTGGGCACAGCCAAGCTGACGTGGGTTTCCTAAGCTCACGGACAAACAGGCCGTGGCCTTCCTTCTCCCTGGTTCCACCTCCTCCTTTTGTGATCTGCTGTATCTTCAAAAAGCCAAGAGCCCCCTTCCCTTCCCCTCATCACATCATTTAGGTCCCTGAGAACTAAACCAACAGATGCCATAAAAGGAATTTAGATTTACATACAACCAAACCAGGGTTTACATTTCTGATTCACTGGGTATGAGACTTTGGGAAATGATTTTTTTTCTTTTTCTTTTCTTTCTTTTTTTTTTTTTTTTTTTTTGATAGAAAATTGAAAGTCTTTATTCCAGCTAGCTTGGACTACTCTCAGATATTCAGGACCTAATTGTAGCACTGAGCATTTAGACTGAAGGATTTCATATATATATATATATATATATATATATATATATATATATATACACACACACACACACACACACACACACACACACACACACATATATATATATATCTGAGTGCACTGCCATGGTTTTCAGACACACCAGAAGAAGGCATCTGATCCCATTACAGATGGTTGTGGGCCACCATGTGATTGCTGGGAATTGAACTCAGGACCTCTGGAAGAGCAGTCAGTGCTCTTAACCACTGAGCCATCTCTCCAGCCCAGGATTTCTGTTTTGTTTTGTTTTTGTTTTTGTCTTTTTATGATTTATTTATTTATTTATTTATTTATTTAAATCAAATCGTAATTTTTACTTATTCACAGAGTGGTTATAAACACAAAAAAGGCAGGATGTGGGGAAGGGGATGACACCGGAGCGTAGGTGTTCAGGGGGAGTACAGATATCTTTCAGAACAGGGTATTGGCTGGGTGAAGGTTCAGGGGACAGGTCACTATGACTCTGCCTTATCTAAGTTGGTACTGTCCGCTGAGGCTACCTATTTACAAGATCTATGACTACTCAGGCTGGTAAATTTCCACAAAAGCTGCCTGTTTTCAATAGCTTATAGCCATCTGTTTCAGTGTTTTTCCACAGAGACCCAAGACTTTGTGTTAGCATGATGTATGTCAGGCCTATTGCTGATTTTAGGCCTGTGGCTGATTGTAGGCCTTCAGTGTATAAGCAGGGCCCCTGACATCTCCTCCCTTCTCTAAGTATAGAAGGGCCTTGGTGATTCTAATCTTGCAAAGGCAGGGATAGAGGCCTGACCTCCAATCATTGAAGGGGACCTTGTAATGGCTCCAGTCCTCTTGTTGTTGTCTAGTGAGGCATGAGGGCCACACCCATACCGGTCTTTTTCCTGGAGAGGGGATACTTTTGACATCAACCCCTATGCAGTCAGGCTTGTCCCTCAGGGAACCCAGAGAGATATTTTTAACTTTTATTTATATTCCTTGCAGTGCTTAGCCTCGCAGCCTAAGCAAGAATTCAGATTGCCAGTCAGAGGAGATTCTGGGTGGCCCTCTCTGTTTGGTCTAGGAGCAGAAGTCCTCTCTCTTAGGTTGGGTAGAGATGGGTTTTGGGAACACCCTGGATAGAGTAACAACCTCATCTTGAGTCTCGTGGTCCTCCATAGCTAACTTATGATAATGTATCTGAATAGGTTTTGCTACCAAATTATCTGTTGTTTCACAAAGTTAGTCAGCCTATTTAAGGCCCAGAGACCAAAAGAAATAAGCAAAAATAACCCAATTAATGGTCCCAAGGTGGGAGGAAGTAGGGTTGACAACCATGGAGAGGTTGAAAACCAATTCTTGTACCAGCTCTCATCTTTCTCTTTCTCTGTCTTTTCTCAGGGCCTTCTCTGACCTTTTTCATGCTCTCTTTAACCATCCCTGTCTTGTCTATGTAAGGGCAACATTTTTTAAGGGCTGTACACAGTCAATAGCTGTACACAGTCTTTTCTATTGTAAAAGAGTAAATCAAGTCCAATAAAGCCCTTTGCAATTTTTGGAGATCATTTCAGACAGCAAAATGAGGGATTTCTTCAGATTAGTGATGTCAATCTCTAGCTGTTTGATGTCCTTGTCAATGGCCCATCAAAGGTCTGAGTAGTGTAAGTCCGGAGGCCAGCATCAGGATTAGAACTTCTACCAGCAGTCATCATGGGTGTTTCATTTTTACCTGAGATACTGCCTGGGTTAGAGCTCCTGGGAGCCCCACCTCCACCAGGTTTTGTGAGGTTGGGTGCAGAGCTGCCGCCCGGGATCTGCTCCATGCTTGGGCCCAGACCAGAAGTCCCAGGAAATGATTTCTTGTTCTCTACATTTTTTTCTTTCTCATCTGTAAATGGTAAGATTCATTTCTTATACAGAAAATACTGAGCAGTGCTTAAGAGTTCAATGTGTGAACTCTCACATCAATTTAAAAATACTGTAATTTTTGATGTATTATCTGATTTCTGCAAGCCTCATTTTCTTTGTCAATAAAAAGGTTAAATAGCTCATACCTCATAACATTCTGAGTAGAAATTAAGAAATTTAATATATGAGACACTTGACACACCCCCTGACAAACGGTGAACAATCAGCAAGTATTAGCTTTATTGCTATTCTTGGCTCAGGTAACTTCTAAGCATGAGGTAGAAGTTCTTCACAACAACATCATCTGGTACACTGAATAATTTATGTGTACTTTATTCTTTTTGAACTGGTAATTTTAAATGTGTTTACAAGTGATGCAAAATTAACCTGAAGTTCTCTCTAGATAGACAAAGTTACACATAGAGGTAGAGAGACTCAGACTGTGGGCTAAAACTAAAAAGAAAAATAAAGGTGAATGCTATCTCAAGTTTTAGGGTGTGTGTGTGTGTTTATGTGTGTATAACTCTCTAAGAAGAAAGAAGACTGCCTAGACTAGAGTCAACCTCAAATTCCTGTCTACCCAAATGCCAGAGTGTGACATCATTAGAAATGATTTTATTTTCGTGCATATATTTTGTTCATTAAGGTTGGACCTAAATTGAACACTCAGTGTCTTTCGAAGAAGGCTTCATGAGAACTTGTAGGTGGGATAGCTGACTGAAGGCTGTGCCCTTATGACTCAGTGAAGGAGGAAGTCAAAACAGCACATAAGAGAATCTGCCTTGAAGAAAGAAAAAAAAAAGGGAAAGCTTAAAAACTCTACAAGGGCGATGCTGGGCTACTTCACAAATGCAGAGGTGTCGCGGTGACTTAGTTAAACCGATTTGGCTCCCGGCAAACCGCTTTGGCTTCCGCTTTGGCAGGTCGCTCTGCCTTCTGTGTTAACAAATGAAAGACACACACACACACACACACACACCACACACAGAGGCTTAATTTTGGTATGCCTTGACTAGCTCAATGGTTGAACGCTTCTAAAACTCCCCACAGCAGCAAACACTCCCTCTGGTATTACTGCCTTAACACCTCCTAAATCCATATTTTATCTTTGCCTCTCTGGCTCCTTCTGTGCAGCCCTTATCTTCCCTGCGTAAGACCCTCCTGGGCAGTCCTTCAGGGCGGCTCTTTCTTCCTCTTTGCTATCCCTTGGAAACCTAGAAGTCCCGCCTCTTTCATTCTGCCCAGCCATTGGCCACTGGATCTTTACTGATCAATCAAATACCAATTGGAGATAGGGACCTTCAGCACTTGGACAGGAACGTTCTCGATTTGGGGGTGGGGGTGCAAGAATGTAGACAGAAAATGAGAACCAATCCCCAACATAGAGGAGAGAGGGCAGTGGCTGAACAAGAAGAACGCCAAGCATCCTGAAAGCTCAGCCTGTAATGTCGAGAGAGGGTGGCTGGAGACATAGGTGCACTGAAACATGGTCATACTGAGTTTTTAGAGACTTGGCTGTTCAAATTCTTCAAGAGATACTGGTGGCAGATTTATGTCACTGTTACGTTAGAGCCTGTACACCCCAGACAACACTCACACTCTTTTAAACATGTAGTCAAAAGCTGTTCATCACCGTATATTCCAAAGACAATGTGGCGTTTAAACGAAGGTAGTAAATGAATGTGTATCAGCCAGTGTTAGTCTAATGCCCTTTGTTTGAAGACAGGATCTCTAACCTTGAACTTTCAATATTCTGCCTCAGACTCCAAGGTGCAGGGATTAAAGGTGTTCACTGCTGCACCACCGACCTTGAATACTTGAAGAGTTTTAATCAAGGGATAGCACACCATGCAAACTACTCTTTTGCTCTATTTGTTTTTGTTTTATGGTGTTTTTTGTTTTTGTTTGTTTGTTTGTTTAAATGAGCTTAAGATGCTCTATCAACAGATGTATTCAACAAACAGTACATCAAACAAACAGTGGAAAGAGGAAAGCCATTCTGACGTGGGTTTTAGCTCCCTTAGTAGCGGGAGGCAAAGGACAAAGAAGACGCTTGACTGGCTCATTTTAGGAATTATCCCATTAATAATTTTTGGACCATGCTTAGGCATAGGGATGTGGATTCACAGAAGTAGAGGCAGGGGCCTAGAGGGCTACCACACACTACACTATTACTTGAATCGTGTGATGCCTTCAGTCAGCTAAGTCCTGGGAAGTTTCAGGCACAGTCAAAATAGTTGGGATTCTAGCTGACTATGGCAAGTTAGTGACTTCCATCTCCCGTTTGACTTAAGCTTCTGTAAAAGAAAATTCCTTAATTCAGTGGGAACAAGATGAGGATGCGAAAGGTGCGGAGGAAGACGCTGTGCTGGCCCAGCAACAGATGGGTGGGTCATCCTATATAATCCCTAAAGCTCACAGTTCAGACTTACCTGCAGTGAGTCCTTTATGACAGGTAGAAAGCTGTTTTCCTACCAGGAACACTATGCTTAAACTAAGATTGTTTATGTAGTTTAATCCCATGTAGCAAAGCTTGCAGGAATCCCAGCGTGGCCAGAGTTCGGCGTTACCTATTGTTCTGCTTTCAGCTAGTAAGATGGCTGCCAACCGGAAGCTCATCGTCTTCCTTCCCTTTTAGGCACAGTGATGTAGCTCACCTCACTTTCTTTTTAGGAGAAATGGCCTCCTAGACAGCATCCTAGTGAAGCCCCTTTATGAGTTTTAATGAGAATGGGGCTACCTGTGCAGCTCCCGCCTTCCACTTGCGTGAGACACCCGCTTCCTGTTTAGCAGCCAACATTCACATGCGGTTACGGAGACCAGAGACGACTGGCAGGAAAGCCTGCTGGTAGGCAGTCTCATTGTGTCCCGGATCACACTCCATATGCAGTTCTTTTAGAGGAGAAAACAAGAGGCAACTGAAGAGTATAAACATTTTAATATTTGAACTATCAGGTTATAAAAGTTGATTTACTGAAAAATATGGAATAATATTTTCCTTAACCTGCATTCTTTCTAAGGTCACCTACCCAATTGTTCTGGCCTTTAAAATCTTTTCCAGTGATTTATTAATAACCTATCAATTTCTCAATTACTCAACTTAAAGATACCATTTATTTCCAGCTAAAATGAAACATGACAAAAATAATCACTAAATATCTACAGTGGTTCTAAACTCTATTCACAGAGGATCCTATGACTAAGGATCTTATTATTAATCAAATTCTCCCATGGGCTTTCCACCAGAGCCAACATGAGTACGGGTTCTGGAGTAGTTATGGCTACACAGAAGCCTTGGTTTCAAACAGAAATGGGTTTGGGTCCTAATCTGGAGAATCTCCTATAAAAACATCCCTAAGAGACCTGTGTTACCCCCGGACTGAGAACGTCCTCCGAGTCATAGTACTTGATTGCTCTAGCACTTCTGACCTTTAGGCTCCCGTGGAACATGTTCATTGCACACGTTCAGACACTACCTCATCTCAGCCTGGAGGGAAATTCTAAGAAAAGGCCATCCTGGTTTCAAGCGTCTGTCCACTAGTGGAGGCCATATTACTGGGAGGCCTGGACACAAGTTCTCATTGACACCTAAGTCTCTGAGATGAAGGTTTATCATTTATGGAATTGAATGACCACAGCAGGATCTGCCTCCTGAAACTTCCTCTCTAGCCTAGTCTTGGACCACGTTGTCTGTCGTACTATAGCCCACTGCTGCCACCTAGTGGTCGATGTCACATTTACAGACTCGAAGAGAAGATGAACAGCCCCTCAGAAAGCAGCTGTTGTTTTTAATGAGCATGAATGGCAGTGCCCCTTTCCTATCTTTTCTCTAGTCACCTATTCCGTGCATTTCGGTGTGTGCACGGGTGGAGGGGGCACATGCACACAGGAGATGCGCTCATGTGCAGAGGGCACATGAGCACAAGGAGCCGTACTCATATGTGTTGAGGTCTGAGGTTGATGCTGGGTATCTTCCTCAATCACTCTCCACTTTAATTTTGTTTTGATCAATTAAAAAATTTACTAAACATAGAAAAGAAAAAAAAAGTATTGGTCAAAGTCCATTCTTACTAACTTCCCTGCAAAGTTGGGGACAGAAAGTCACTATACTTTTGGTCTAAGCTGTGAGCTTTCCTGTCTTGGCAGATTCAAACTCCATATTAATCTACTAATGTGTGTGCTTGCTCCAAATCCGTAGCCTAAAGGTAGAGGCGACGATCAGAAGACTCATGGCCAACAGTGAAATAGCGCCAGCTTTGTGCCCAGGGGATCCCTGTGCAGTCACCATACCAGGGTCCTTGCCCGGTTGTGCCACCTCCAGCCACTGCCACACCCCCGAGGGGTGGATGGATCTGCTATGCCTAAAGGCGGGTTGCAGCAGGCGTGGAAAGACACAGTTGGAAAGTTTTACACTTTTCTCTGACACAAAGTCTCATAGAGAGGAGAGCTCACAGATTTCTAGACTGAAATTTCTAGAAGAAATCTAGATATTTCTTCACCGGCCAGCAAGCCCCTGGATTCTCCCTTCTACCAGCAGCACTGGGATTGCAGGCAGGCTATTCAGCGCCTGGCTTCTTATGTGGGTGCTGAGGACCCAAACTCATGACCTCATGCTTCTGTGGCGAGCACCGTACCAACAGAGCCATCTCCCCGACCCTCTCTAGGCACATCTTACGTAAGTTAATTCCATGGGATCATTGAAGGGTTCTGTATGGATGAACAAACAGAAGAGAACGGCGATCAAACTGACATTTGAATAGTGGCTCTTCTCCCAAGGAAGAAAACTCCTCCTTAGCATGAGAAGAGGCGTGAAAAAAAACAAAACAAACCAAAACAACAACAAAACAAACAAACAAACAAACAAAAACGCTCCATGTTGAGTCCTAAGAAGCAAACCGGAAGCTTGCCCCAGAGCAAGGCTGCTCATCCCACCTTTCCTCACTGGAGCTCCACAGACCTCGCCCGCTGTGGGAAACATGATCACTCTGGGCACAGGCCAGGTCCTCACTGTGTGACCCTGGAGGACCTGTTCATGTTTTCTGAGTTTTAATTAGGAACGCTAGAACAGGATTAGCCGTGCTATGTACATATGCATGTTTGCACGCAAAGTGCTCACATGCATGCAACACACACACACATGCGTGCATGCACGCACACGCACATGCACACGTGCGTATACACCACACACACACACACACACACACAACACACACACACGCATTTGGTACTTGCGCGCGTGCGCGCGCGTAGCCTGCAGAACTCTTAGACAATACATTTCTATAGGTTTAAGTTACTAACTCAAAAAGATTTGTTAAGGAGCCACAGGAAACACATCTAATTTTTATTTTCCATAGCTATCTCTGAATTATTGAAGTGTCTAGTTTAAAATTTCAAGGAATATAGCTGTGATCAAGTACTTGCCCAGCATGTGCAAGATCCTGCCTGCAAGCCCAGAACTTCAAAGATGCTTGTTTTTGCTGTGGATACAGCTCCGGCACAGAACACTTTCCCAGCTCGTGAAAGGACCTGTGTTTGATCCCAGGACCACAAACCAAATGAAACAGAACACAACAGGACACAACAGGGCTTATAGCAAATGGCTAGAAAATGACCTAAACCTAGTGGGGAGAGATAGAGAAAGCTTTAGATTCTATGTGCCCAAAATAATGTGCATGTGCTTTTAGCCAGGTGTTGTAACACACACCTGTAATCACAGCATGCAGGAGGTTCCTCAAAAGTTTGTGGCCAGTTTGATCTACATAGCAAATTTCATACCAGGCGAGACTACATAATGAGATCCTGTCTCAAAGAAAACAAATCAGATGGTCTCATCACACGAGCTCACACAGTAAATTCAGCTGTCAAGATGGCTTGGTAGTTAAGTGTGCTTGCTACCAAGCCTGAGGATCTGAGTTCGATCCCTGAAAGCCACCTGGTAGAGAAAAAAGAATTAACACCTTCAATTGTACACACATACACACACACTTCCGCACATCAAATAATCAAGTAAACGTAATAAAAAAAGTTAAGCTGGTAGGTATGTTAATTGTCCTGGGACCATTGACCGCTTCATATGGCGAAACAATGCCACCCTGTGTGCACTATAAAAACATCAAATTATGTCAACTAAAATATTAATTAAAATGCGGTAGTCCAATTTTTAATAGTCCAAGAACGCCCACAAAAGGTAGTTTTGTGGCAAAACCTATGAGAAAAATATGTCTGCATATAGACTGTGTGTTTGTTTGGCTTATTTTCGATGCCCCCCCCCCCCCCCCCCCCCCCCCGTCAGCACTCACGCTCTGTGCCCCTTTGTTACTGCTTTCTCTTTCCCTTCCCAGGGAATCATTTTCTTAAATTTTGAGGGTTTTTTTTTTTTCCAGTAGATTCACTAGACATTATGTGTTTGCAAATAGTTTTACAAATATTCTTCTTGTATTTCTGTTAAATTCTCACAAACTCTTCAACTTATTTTTCACATATTTCTTTCAAATGCATTCATGTTAAACATGTTATTGATGTAGTTTTATTGAACCCTATAGCTATGCATCCCAGAATAGATTTGCCTTCTAGAAAGAGATTGTATCTGTGAATTGTCTTACATGAATGGCTTTGTGCTTGACTATAAGTGTTGGAGCTGAGGTGGAGTTTCTCGGCTTTCAACACTACCTGAATGTCAAATTGGATTTAGGAGTTTGTACTAAGTTATAATTCTATTAATATTGGATGTGACTTCTCATGGTCTACACATACTCCAGAATTCTGATGGTATGAGATAGTTTCAGTTTGCTTATTTCTAGTCACCAATGAAGATCTATTTATTATGCATGTCCATAGTTTTGCTTTTGTAGAATTCCTGTGTATAACCCTCATCTGTTTTCCAGCTGTAGCAGGGCACTAGACCTTAGTAGGCCCTCAAACCTTAGCATGACTGACTCCATGATAAACATACCATTCAGGAAGTAAAACTCAGCACAGAGACAGCACCACTAATCTATCAGAGGCCATAGTTATGGGAAAGTCACTAAGTGTACTGATCTTGCTTTTTGGCTTTTGTAGTTCTGCTTCTGGCTAACTGTCCTTGTTAACCAAAGTATATCAACCCAGGACATGGCTTTTGTGCTTAAAAGCCTACCCTAAAAAGGGCTTGGAGCTACACTGGGATCCCAATCACCCGGTGTAGGTTGTAGGTTAATAAAGACTTTCTATTGGCTTAAACCCATGTCTGAGCAGTCTTCTCTGTGGATACCCCACAATACAATTGAATTGTTTATGCTACACAGATAAACATTCTTAACGTATTTTATGCCCCAGTCAGTTTCATGTTGCTATAATAAAATGTAAGAGACCAGATGACTTACAAAGAAAAAAAGCATGTTTAGCTCACGGGTTGAGAGGTTAATTGAAAGAACAGTATATGCTGCCAATTCTATGAATACGTCACAGCAAGGACGGTGTAGAGGGTGAGGGGGTGAAAGGGGTGAGGAGGAGCGAGCACTTTACAGGATAGTAAACGGTAAAGAGTTAAAATGCAGTTTCTGAGGAGCTCCGGAACAGAAGAGCTGCATTTCTTGCTGTTAATGGTCCCAGCTAATGTTTTAAGACTTGCTAATCACGCCTGATAAAAGTTGTTAGACATCCTAGGAACTCTACCCATTTTTTGTTGTCATTTTGATTTTTCAGATAGGGTCTTACTCTGTAGCCCAGGCAGGCTTTGAACGCATGGCAATCTTTCTGTTTAATTCTCAAAGGCTGGAATTATAGGAATGAGTCACCATGCACAGCTTCTCTTCAATTTTCTCTCCTTAATTTATTTTCAATCATACATATAAAGTAATGGGTTTCACTGTGGAGTTCTTTAATACGTACCTTGTTTTTGTTTATTTCTCACCCTCCCTTTTCCCACCATGCCCCTCCCCTCTCCTGCCCCGCCCCCTTGCTTGCTCTCTGGGCCCTCCTCTTTCCTGTTATGGGTACTCTATTATCCTCTTTTCCTCAACCACCCCTTAAGACCTCCTCTTCCCACCTCTGACAATCAAATGGCATCCTTTCACAATGACTGGGAGGCCATCCGGAATCCCTGCCGACCATCGCTGTTCAGCGAGCTGTTTTTGTCACATAGCACGCACTGTGCTGTCTTTCTCCCTTTTCTTTTCTCTATCCCTTAGATCCACAGCACGTTCACCTCATGCCTGAAGCTGGGAAGGGAAGCTCTGTGCTATGTTAGTGAGGCTGTGTAACTAGAGGCCTGAGAGCAATGACTGCTACAGGGTTCTGGAACTTCGATTTCCTGGAATGCTACATTCCGTTGCTAAGCTGTGTGCTATCTCCTCACAACCGGGGTGGCAGGCGCCTGGGCTCTTTGGTGTGAGAGTGAGAGAAACTGGAGGGACACAGCTTTGCTCTTTTGAAGGCATCAGACAGTCGGCTGTTTCCACCGATAAAATCTCCTTAAGTCCGGAGATTTAAGGAAATAACAAAAACTCAGCCGAGACCCAATATGAGGCTGGAAGGACATTGGCCGACCTGAGTTCCTATCGATTGATTTATCTGCTTTAAGAACTGTTCTCAGGTATAATTTTCTATTCATCGTTAAAAAAAATTTGCTAACATCTTAGGTATGCTTACTTATGAGTCTCAAATATGCTTTTAAAGGCATACAAAAACCAAGTAAGTCATTTTGAGGAAAAAGGCTGCTGCCTTTTAAAGTTAGTCACTGATTTTGAGGGAATCGTACTAACAGCACTGCGTTATTCGTAGAGACATTTATTCTGTGGGGGAAAATTGCTAGCCCATTTAACAGCAATTGCTGAGTTTATACCAGGTGTGTGCAGAAGATGAAACACCCAGGTAAATCCAAGCACGCCTGACGATGACATCCTATTGAAAGGAGCCATGAAGAAGTGACATGTTTTAAAACAAAAGCAGGGAGGAGCAGATGCTATGAAGAGTGTTTGAAGAAGAAAAAGGGTTAGGAGGTGTCGAGGCTGGGGTGACAATGGGGATTACTGCAAGGGGCTTCAGGACACCTTTTGGAGAAAATGTGTACCCAGAACAATACATCCTGCATGAGAAGAAGCCACAGGGACGACTGTGATGTGCTGGTCTGGAAGAGTGGGAGAGCAGTGTTCATGTTTCCAACAACGGCTGTACAAGATGGCCACTGCACGTGACTTTCAGCTGCTCTTACTCGGTGTGTTCCCTTTGTAAGCCCATGTGCTACGTGTGTACTATTTTGAACTTAGGAGTATTAATATTTTATGCAAATGGGCAGAGCATTTTCTGAATAACATTAACTGGGTCTTTTGTCAATCCTTCTCTGGAGGATTGTATTTCCCTCATTTTAAATGAAATTTGATAATTTACTGATACACGGGTAGATTCGAGAGACCACAAGAAAGGAAATTTTGCTTTCATAAGTATCTTTGAAACTTCTGTGTGTGTGTGTGTGTGTGTGTGTGTGTCTGTGTTTATTAATCAACTGCTTTTCCAAAAATGTGAATTTCTGTTGGACTTTCAGGGAACAGGGTCCTAATCCATTTAAGTAAATATAACAAAATACCAGAAGTAGGGCAGGTTATAAACAACAGAAAGTTATTTTCTCATGCTTCTGGAGGCTGTGAAGTCTAACATGAAAGCATCAGCAGATTCTCAGGCTGGTGAGAGCCAACTTCCTGGCCTCTGGGCAGTGTCTTCTCAGCATGTGTGTGGTAAGACGACTCTCTGGGACCTTTTCTATAGGGTAGTAATCTCAGTCTTTGAGGACTCCACTTTCATGATCTAAATACCTTCCAAAGGCTCTATCTCCTAATATCATGTTGATGGTTAGATGCCGAGAGCCAGCCCCAGCTCGGTGGGAGGAGAAGGTGATCTTCTTTCTTCTCCTCCAGTCAGTTCTTCTTGAGGCAGCCCAGGGGGATGTGGATTGGAAGAGTGTCGGTGGGGGTAAGACTTTGGTCTTACGATTTATTTAGGGTTGCTGATTAATAAAATCTTACTTGTCTACGTTACTAAAGTTTATTTACTAGGCTACTGTAGCTGACCTGCTATCTGTTTGTTGATTCCACTAGCACCTCAGCCAGGGACAGCAGAGGATTAGGCAAATGGCCTTTGTACTCTGTCTGCAGGCGCTGCCAGGCTCTAACTTAGGTCTGTTAGTTTGAGGTTGCAGGAAGAAAAGACACTTAAAGAAGTTATCATAATTTATTACTAAGTGTAAAAAGTTCCCTATGAAAGCTATCTAAGAGAAAAAGTGGAAAGGTCCTAAGTGGGGAAAGGGAAAAATATTCTAACAAAGGAAAAATTCTAAGTGGAGATATTCTAAGCAGGGAAGAGAAAAAAGAGAGAGGAGAGAGTGAAGAGAGAGAGGAGAGAGAGAGAGAGAGAGAGAGAGAGAGAGAGAGAGAGAGAGAGAGAGAAAAGAGAAGAGCAGAAAGGAGAGGGAAGAAGAGAGAAGAAGCAAGCCACTAACAGAAGTCCCTTTGTCTTATACCTCATTCAGAGTACATGATCACATGTTACAAAGTTCATCACAAGTTCACACCAAAATTCAAATCATAAATTGAAATAGAAGTTTACAACAGAAAATGTTTACATGCATATCCATTAGGAGCAATTATCTGACTAAACATCCATCACCTGTCTAGCTCCACAGGTTCACTGAAGGTTTAAAACTATAACTAAGAAATTAGTGAAGTTTCATATAGATAAACCCAGGCAATATTTTCTCTTCTGTCCTAGCACCTATAATAAATCGTGAGTTCCCTTTTAGTGACCCTTGGCTAATTGCTTTACAACCACATTGGAATGTGCTCTGAGCAGGAGAAATCTGGTTACTATCTAAGAGAGCTGTTAATTGATGACACTTGGGAGACTGGCAGAGTTCTCATAGCAGTATTGATTGTCAGAAAGGGACTTAATACCAGTCCCTTTATAAAAGAGCTAAATAATCATTGATATAATTTTAGGAATTCTTATAGGATCATCATTAAGACTTAAGAAGTCATCTATTTGTCTATATAGCATCACTACGATACAGTACATCTTCGTGGGTCTGCAGAGATCTGCTCCAAAAGGGTGTGCTATTGCTTAGTGATTGTTACATATGTTTAATAATAATAATAATAGGAAAAGCATATTAATAGCAGGGAGTTTTCCTAAAATATGTCCACGCAGCCTTGATGAATGGGGAACACTTGTTGCAGATTATAATCTGAGACAAGCATTTCAGGATGATCACCTGCTAGTTATTAGCTTGTCCCATTATGGCTCCCGACAGTTAGACATCAACAAAATAATTTTGTGGGGCACAAGAATTCTTTGTATAGCTTTAGACTCTGCAAAAATTTGAATGATATATCTGAACAGAATATTTACACATGGTCTTCCCTTGCTAATCACTCACTACACAGAACACGACATCTGATCGACCTTTCTCAAGGCCGGCATACAGCATTTCTTTAGAAAGAGTGTGATGAGTCCCAGACCCTTCCGTGGTTCTTCTGATGAGAAGAACGGAGGCTGTATTATTTTCTGGTTTATTTGTCGTGCTCAAATTCCTGGACAATGTCCCTTCAAACTGACCTAAGAGAACTCGTGTAGGGGCAGACACATCAAGGAGAAAAACTGGATATTCCATAGTTGACCTTTAAGTCAGTTCCAACAGATTGTAGATGAACAAATGGGAACCTAGAAAATCAATTAACCAGTCTGTGTTGATCCCAATTTTCATTCCTGGTTTACTGACCCTCCCCTGCAAGCTTGAATTCCTCTTCTGTACTGTAGATTAAAAATGAAAGTATTTGCTAGTTTGAACCAGAGGACTCACATTGAAAGACTAAATGTAAAGTTTGGTTATAGGCCTGGTGTGGTAGATACTTATGATCCCAGCAGTCAGAAAGCTGAGGAGGATTGTGAGTTCTAGGCCAGCCTGGGCTACATAGTGAGGCTCTGTCTCAAAAATCATGAGTCAGTAAAATCATATTACAGTTTGGTTATACAAGAGATTCGAATTAATCCTCCTTGTGATAGCGCCCTAAAGGGTTAAAACAAAATATACTCTTTATGTTAAGTTAGTATACTTTCTAATTTAATATTTAAGTATAATTTATCTAACCTAAATTAATTTTAGAATGACATCCTAGTTTCATCCTGAAGCTGTAACAAATGCCATGGTCAAAGGCACCGTAGGGGAAGGAAAGGTCTGTTTCAGCTTTGAGTTCAGAGTCTGTTCTTGAGGAAAGCCAGACCAGGAGCTCAAGTGGGAACTTGGAGGCAGGCCTGCTTGCCATCCCAGACACCATTATCTCCAACCAAGGAACTCACTTCATAGACAAAATAATCCTAACAGAACCATGGAGGGTGTTACTTAATGGCTTACTTACGGACCTGTCATGCTGGCTACTTTTATGTTCACGTGACACAAGCTAGAGTCATCTGAGAGAAAGAAACCTCAGTTGAGAAAATGCATCCATGAGAGCCGGCTGTGGGCAGGTCTCTAGGGTGTTTTCTTAAGAAGTGGTTGATGTGGGAGAGACCGTCACTGTGGGGGTATCACCCATGGGCAGACGATCCCAGGATGTATAAAAGAAGCAGGCTGAGCAAGCCTGGAAGACCAAGCCTGGAAGCAGCACTCCTCTGTGGCTTGTTTCAGTTCCTGCCTCCAGCTTCCTCCCCTACTAGAGTTACAACATGACTATCCCTCTTGAAATGTGTATGACCTGAGCAATGTAAACTGAAATAAATCCTTCCCTCCCCACGCTGGATTTAGTCATGGTGTTTTATTACAATGATAGAAACCTGAAAACACTTATGTGTACTAGCTTTCTTGTACAGTCCAGGACCACTTACCAGGAAATGGTTCCATCCGAAGAGGGCTGGGCCTTCTACAACATGAGCAATTGTGACAATCCCACACAAACATGCCCACAGGCCAGCTGAATCTGGAAAACCCATCAATTGAGACTCCCTTCCTAACTGAAACACACACACACAAACACACACACACACACACAATGAGATTCTTGAAAATGTTTTCTGGTAACATGGCTGGCAATTTATTCATCATGCAGTCTAGAAGTATACCTTGAACAACTTGAACAGATCGGTATAGTATAAAAAGATATCGATATAGGCTGGTGAGATGACTCAGTGAGTACAAATACTTGTTGTATGAGATGGATTCTCTGTTCCATGGTGGAAGGAAAGAACCCACTGTCACCCACACATGCACAGTGCAGCATGCATGAGTCCACTCTTATACACACACACACACACCACTACTATGAAATAAATTAGACATATTCAATGACATCCTGCATTTAAGTTCTATTAGTTGGATATGTTTAATACTACATATTCTTCTGACCAGATAAAACAAATGACAATAAAACTGTCTCTTTGCTAGTTCTGGTATGATGAACAAGACGTCCATTATAACACAGAAAATATACAACGTCTGTCGAAAATGTCTGTTTTAGATTTCGAGAGCAGTATGTCATTTAAAATTGCACCCATTTTTTAGACCCGTGGTGTGTAACTGATGATAGTGATAGAAGAATGTTCGCTATCGCTGAGTGCTGCAAACAACTTAGCAAATGTCATCCAGCTTACCAGCTGAGCATGTAGGGTCAGAGTTCACTCTCTTGGGTACCATTATTCAATTGGAGGATGATATGAATTTGAAAACCTAGATTTATTATAGATACAATAGGAAAGTTTCTTATATAAAGCTAACATAATGTATTTTTGCAGATATAGTATTTTTAAAGCCTAATTTAAATGAACTCATTAAAATAAATACTAATCATGTAAATAATTTTCTCATAAGACAACAGTGATCTTAAATACAATGAAAAAAATAGAATTTTAGATTCATTTTTTCATAAGGACTATGATTTTCCCCCCAGGGGAACTTATGTTCTGTTCAGATCTAGAATGCTTATAAAAGTTTGATTTGACAACAAAACAGTGCCCATTGTCTGTCTTTGTTCATTTGCTTATTTTGTTATCTTCATATTGTTTTGACATGAGAAATAATTTAATGAAAGGATGGAAAAATATTTGCTAGACAAGTGATTGTCAAGGATCTTTTCTTGGGATGATTATCATTTTGTGATTTCAAGGCTGCAGTCCATCTGTAAGTGAGGCCAATCAAGTTAGATCTCAAGAACTTTTGTGGCAATGGCAGAAAGGGGAAACCAAGAGGCCATGACTCCTATCCTTAAATTCTCAACATCTTCTCTTCACCCAGAGTACAAAGCCAGACACATGACGGAGAGATTCGAAGGCTGCTTTGTAGTCAGGCACACGCCTCATCCCAGAAGAGTTTGCCACATCAAAGGTAATGGGGCCTCGGCTACTTAGATGTTTGACTCTTCCATGCATAAGCTGTAACTTTTACTTTAAATATTTACCCATTGGCTAAGGCAGGTGCTAAGATACTGATAGCTAGGTCCCAGTGCCAGTAGTGTAGATATTTGTAGGCATCTTTAGTCCATAGATTGCTTGGGTTAGGATAGGGGCCTAGGGAAATGACTAAAGTACTCAGAGCTGGGGAAGTCGTTTAGGGAGCTCAAGGTGGCAATGACTTAAAAGTATTTTAATATCTTAACTACCTTCATACCTGTATTAGTCAGAGTTCTCTAGAGTAACAGAACTTATACAATGACCAATCTGACTTCTACTATCTATCTGTCTTATCTATCTATCTATCTATCTATCTATCTATCTATCTATCTATCTATCATCTAGCTGAAGGGAATTTATTAGAATGATTTACAGGCTGTGGGCCAGCTAATCCAACCATGGCTGTCTAACAACGGGAGGTCCAGTAAGTGTTCAGTTCATGAGGCTGGATGTCTCAGCTGGTCTTCAGTATACACCAGAATCATAAAAAAAAAAAAAAAAATAATGATTTAAAGCCAGTGAAGAAATGGACTTGTGAGCAAGGGTAGGAGAAAGCAGGCAGAAAGTGAGAGCTTCCTTCTTCCATGTCCTTTATAGAGGCTTCCAGCAGAAGGTGTGGCCTAGATTAGACATGTCTCTTCCTGCCTAAAGATCCAGATTAGAAGTGGATCTTCACACTTCAAATGACCCAACTAAGCAAAAACAGCTACAGCAAAAATAACAAACAAAAAAATCTTCGCAGGTGTGCCCATTCACTTTTGAGTTTTAGTTGAATTCTAGATGTAGTCAAGTTGACAAACAAGAACAACAACATCCATGCTGGGATTTAAACACAAGCCCTCATGAAGGACGTTTATGTGCATACGTATGTATATATGGTAGGGGAGGAGCCCAGAGCCTTGCATATATTTTATCTCTCTTCCTTTCTTCCTCTCTTCTCTTCCTCTTTGCCTGCCTCCCTTCCTACCTCTCATTCCTTTCCCATTTCCTTATTTAACTTTCTGTAGCAAGCCCTTGGATATTAGGCATTGGTAGTATCTTCTCTTATACTGAAGAATAAAAGCATATGTGCTTTCTATCTATACGTAGAAAACAAACAGAACTGTTGGTACTAGATACAGTGAGCCAGTCAGTTCATCCCAAAGGAGATGACTGTGGGACACTGCCACCAAAGCCACCTCAGCTGGTGGGTTAATCATTAGTCTCTCATATCCTTCCCTGAGACTCATCTTGTTTCCTCAATAAGTGTATTCCACAAATGCTGACTGGAGTGACAGTGCAGGTAAGCCTGATAACAATAGTACTATGTTGTGGTTAAGTATACAGACATGGGAGGTGAAGGGAAAGGTGCCAACATGGAAAAGAACATCTGGAAACTGAGTAGAAGGCAGGCATGTCCTACTGGGGAAGACATACATGAGTAGTGTATAATAACCCCCAATAGATGAAAATGAGTTGTATTCCTAAAAAAAAAAAAAAGTGAGAACATTTTCATAATAAAAATGAACCATCTCTTGGTGGAAAGGGACAGAGCCCAGGAATAAAGAGAATGAGAGGCTGCCAATCCTGTCAAACCATACAAGTATCCCTGCCACACAATGGTAGCTAAGCAACACTAGAATGTGAGACTGGAGAGGATGTTCAGGGGATAAAAAAATGTCATGGTGACCAGCTGGAACAAAGTTTGAAGGAGACATGATGTGAACCTATGCTTCTTCGCTTCGCCACCTAAGGTTATCAGGTTAACCTTATAAGGTGACAGGAAAATATGCTGCTTCTGGTGAAACAGGGGAGCTAAGGGGAGACGCTGGAGGTTTTTCACTCAGCAGTGGCTTGTGTCTCAATCCAGATTAATTTGTATTCTGGATGTAGTAAATATATCAGCAAACCCCAACAATCTTACAAAGACCACATTCTAGTCAAACGCCGTATTCCATCAGTGAGGCACCCAACAGTAACGGTCTGCCTGAGTGGAAACCTGAGACTGGTCTCAAGTAAAGTTGCAAGCGTAGGATGCACATTGCAGAGTCATCTATAGAAACATAGTATTTAAATCACAGATATGGAGCATCAGTTAATCATTCAGTCATATATCCATCTATTCATTTTATCAACAAACACTTGGCGTGAGTCTACAGACAGGGCCCGGTAGCAACAATGCCGTGCAGTGGTTACATAGATGACATGGGAGGTGAAGGGAAAGAGTATCAACAAACAGAGCAGAAGGTAGACTTGTTGAGGAGAGTATCTGGTGGGGGGAGGAAATCGGTCACTGGCTGCACGGTACATTTACGATGATGTGCTGTATAGCGTGTTAAGAAAATGGAGATCGCATCCCAGTCAGAAGAGATGTGTGCACTCAGGGTTCTCACACCCTCGTCCCTGGGCCACTCTTCAGCGCCCTGCATCCTGGCTGCCTCCCTGCCTCCTGCAAATCGTATTTGCTAATGTTACCGCTATCCTTATTTTGATGAAATTGATGAGCATAGTCAGGCAGGTCGTGAGGTGGTAACAGAAAAGTAAATCAGTTACCCTCATCTAACCCATTCTCCGTGAGAGCACCGCAAGAAGCATACTGACCCTGTCAGTTTGGCTATTTAGGCATCCTGCTAGAATCCCCCAGAAGCGTTTACATGCTGATGTCTAATCCTGGGATGTGTCTCCCATCTCCTCAATTCACCTCACATATCTCCACCCCTATGTGCACACACCTTGTAGGCTTATCTGAATTCCTTGAAGATGTAACAATCCCTTTGCAAGTTCTGGCTTTTCACACATACTTTCTCACTTTGTCACAGAGGCTACAAGGGAGAATGGGATCCTTTTATAGGATCTCAATTCCAGGTAAAGACTTCAGCTCTTTGTGACTTCCATCAGCCAGGCATGGGGTGGGGGTTAGTGCTTTGTTGTATGTTCCCTTCAGCCCAAAGGAAATTCCCAGACACAGAAGACCTAGCTTGAGCCATAGGAATCAACAGTTGATACTCATGTCTGTGGGACGGACAACCTCTGCTTCAGTTCCTGCCTCCAGGCTCTGTCCTTGAGCCCCTGCTCGACTTCCCTTTATGATGCACTGTGATTCGAATGTTTAAGCCTAACAAACCCTTTTTCCATTAAGTTTTTGGTTATGTTGTTTTATTTACAGCAGCAGAAAAACAAAGCAGGATAGGTAGTATGCATTTTTCTTAATAATTTCCGTCATTTTAAACCTCCTAATTGTTAAGGGACAGTCATCCATTAAGGAAACAGTTAGCCTGTACCAAAAAAACAAAACAAAAAACCCTGCAACAACAGTAATAGTCTCCCATTAGAGCCTGAATATCAATCAGAGACTAAGGAGTGAGGACAGAGCCTTTGCTTGGCTCTCTGACAAGGGAGCCATTACATCCTCCGCAGCAGAAACTTGACTCCCGGTAGTAGGCGTGATCTCTCTGCAACTCAGTTCTGGAACCCTCCGATGAGCTGCAGGATGGGTGGAATTCACTGCCCTTCCACACACTGTGAGCCATGTCCTGTCTCAACCACTACTCTGCTGTCCTGTTTGTTCCTTTACACCTTCTAAGTAGTTCTTTCCTAACTCTTGAATCGATGGAATATAAATTTTTTCGTATTATTTCTGTCTGATGTGAGATTACCATGTGTGCACAGTTGTGTGCAAATATGGAAAATAGTGGGAACCAATAATAGAAAAGAAACGAAGTACAATAGGATCAGAGAGGGGCTGTTCTCCTGTGAAGGTGCTCCAACATACACAATACATGTACTACAGGGTTCCTTTTTCAAAAACAAATTAAAAGAGAAATTAGAGGTTTCAATGAACATGTATACTAAGCTTGCCTATCTTTAATTTAGCATCCAATTTTTTACTGTGTGCCTGGGCTAATCACTGCTCTAGTGTTTAAAGCATAATGATAACATGATAATGTCTGTAAGATAGACAGTTACTATTAGTAAAGTCTGAAGTACATAACCAAATAAAACGGCTGGTAGTGTTAGCTAGCAGTCATTCATTCAACCATCAAAGAAGGGCTGGGAAACATGCGAACATTAGGAGACAGTGTGATGCGTGTGTTCCTAACAGGTTTGTCAGCAAACAAATAAATGGTTGCCCCTATTATTCCAGGTTTGAACAACATCCCAATCTGCACTGTGAATGATGATGACATATTTCCCAGAATGCTGTATTGCTCCGAACAGTTTATCCCTTCAGAGAGGAATGAGACATCATTAAGGAAATTCAGAAACCCACCCGGCACTGCATCCCCAGAGAGCCCGAGTGTCCGAGGACTGTCACCAGTTCCAAACAAAGTGCCTGCAAGGCCTCACTCTGGTGAGTCCCTATAAACAGATGCAATGTGTTGATAAGCCTCTTGCAAGTGACTGGAAAGAACTCTGATTACTTAAATAGCTGCAGCAACTTACTTTATGAGCTAGGTTATTCACTATAGACAATTTACATTCTTCTAACCACAATTCAGTAAGACATTATTGTTAACAAATACTACTGTTATTAATTCTTTTTATTATTGAGTCCAGGCCAGACTCAATATTATTTGGTGTGGGTGTAGTGCCCAATCTCTAGGAAAGTAAGTGTGATGTTTGATTTCAAGTGTCAGCTCTCGACTGGATTTGGAAGGCACACCTCTGGGTGGTGCGGAGGGCGTTTCTGGAGAATGTGGGCAAGTGGGGAATGTGGATGGCACCATTGCACAGCACTGGCTATCCCAGGCTGAATAGAAATAGGGAAAGAAGAAAGAAGCCGGCTGAGCACTGTCCTCCATCTTCTCTGCTTCCTGACTCCACTGCTATCTCACACGCCTTCTGTTAAGCCTTCTGACAAGGATGGATATATAACCTCAAACCATGAGCCAGAGTAAGTCTGTTCTCCTCTAAGACATTTGTTCAGTGTGACGAGAAAAATAACAAACTAGCCAAGAGATATCAGATATGAGTGTGTGGCCAGCACTGATTTAAAAACCCAACAGACAAAAGGTGGGTCCAGTAAACACAACAGGGAGGGAAACTCAAATACAGCTTCCTCCAGGACTCTCATCTCTGTACATTCATGCCCTGAAGACATTGCCTTATGTTCTCATGACATGCTTATCTTTCCCTCTGGCCCACAGGCACTATCAGGTCTTTGTTAAATTAATAGATGCTTCCTGTCTTCCAAGCTCCCGCTAGATTGGTCATGCTAGGCTTCGTGTTTGTTAGCACACTGTATTATCAGTAATAGTGTCAGGCCTTGAAGCCTTCCCTTGAGATGGATCGCAAGTCGGCCCAGTCCTGGACCACCTTTCCCTCAGTCTGTTCTCCAATTTTGTCTCTTCAGTTCTTTTAGACAGGAACAATTTGTGGTCAGAGTTTCTGACTACGGGATGGCAACCCCATCCCTCCACTTGATGCCCTGTCTTTCTACTGGAGGTGGACTCTGTGAGTTCCCTCTCCCCACTGTTGGGAATTTCATGTACGATCCTCCCTTTGAATCCGGAGAGTCTTTCACCTCCCAGGTCTCTAGTATTTTCTAGAGGATCCCCCCACCTCCCATCCCCTGAGGTTGCATATTTCCATTCATTCTGCTGGCCCTCAGGCTTCTCTCCTGTCTCCCCCACCCCACCCCACCTGCATACCTGATCATGTTCCCCTCTTCTCCTCCACCTCTCCTACCCAAGTCCCTCCCGCCCTCTGCCTCCCATGTTTGGTTTCTTCTCCCTCCCAAGTGGGATTGAAGCATCCTCACCTTCTGCTTGTGGCCGCCCACTCTCCTGGTATCTAGTCAGTACAGTACTCAAAGTTCTAGCTAGAGCAATAAAACAACAAAAGAGATCAAGGAGACAGAAATTGGCAAAGAAGTCAAGGTATCACTATTTGCTGATGATACGGTAGTATACATAAGCGACTCTAAAAATTCTACCAAAGAACTGATAAACAACTTCAGCAAAGTGGCTGGATATAAAATTAACTCAAACATATCAGTAGCCTTCCTTTATACAAGTGAAAGAAAATAGGGAAACAAGCACCCTTCATAATAGTCACAAATAATATAAAATATCTTGTGGTAACTCTAACCAAGCAAGTGAAAGATCTGTATGACAAGACCTTCAAGTCTCTCAAGAAAGAAACTGAAGAAGACCTCAGAAAATGGAGAGACCTCCCATGCTCATGGATTGGTAGGATTAACATAGCAAAAATGGCCATCCCACCAAAAACAATCTACAGATTCAATGCAATTCCCCACCAAAATTCCAACACAATTCTTCACAGACATGGAAAGAGCAATTCTCAATTTCATATGGAAAAACAAAAATCCCAGGATAGGGAAACGCAATTCTTAACAATAAAAGAACTTCTGCGGGGGGGGGGGGAATCACCATCCTGACCTCAAGCTATACTACAGAGCAATAGTGATAAACACTGCATGGTATTGTTACAGAGACAGGCAGGAAGATCAACGGAATAGAAGTAAATCAGTTCACCTTCTTGATATGATAGAGTTCAGTGACCAAACCAGGGAATGCTTCTGCCCACTTTCAGGCTTGGTCATTTCACATCAACTAAGACAATCAAGACAATGCCTGATAGACATGTTCACAAGTCAACCTAATCTAGAAAATTCCTTACTGAGACTCTTCCTAGGTGATTCTAGGTTGGGTTGGGCTGTCAATCTGATTTCTAGATCTCAAGACAAAAGGTCCTTCATCAGTCCTTCCAATGTAATTACACATGTTCAGTTCCTTATATTACTTACATTTTGTCTTAAAACACAGTAGTTTCTGTTTCCAGCAAGGGAGCATTAGCTGAACACAGTCACCAACTAGAACACTGCTCATTACCAGACGGTAGCAATCTTTCTTCAGACAGAACTGATGAATTTAGTTACTATGGGGATTGTGCCCCAAAAGTTTACTTTTAAAAAACAACTATGGCTTTGCTTAGAAAAGACATTATCTTCGTGTCAGTAGAAAGGCGGCCAAGAAATTGGACATAGCACTACCTGAGGACCCAGCTATACCACTCTCCTGGGTATATATCCAGAAGATGCTCTAACACATAACAAGGAAATATGCTCCACTATGTTCATAGCAGCTTTATTTATAATAGCCAGAAACTGGAAAGAACCCAGATGCCCTTCAACAGAGGAATGAATACAAAAAATGTGGTACATTTATACAATGGAATATTACTCAGCTATTAAAAACAATGAATTTGATAAATTCATATATAAATGGATGGAACTAGAAAATATCATCCTGAGTGAAGTAACCCAGTCACAAAAGAACATACATGGTATTCACTCACTGATTATTGGATTTTAGCCCAGAAGCCTGAAATACCCAAGATTCAACTCACAGACCACATAAAGCTCATGAAGAATGATGACCAAATAGGGGAGCCTTCAGTCCTTCTTAGAAGGAGTAACAAAATACTCAAGGGTGCAAATATGGAGACACAGTGCAGGACAGAAACTGAAGGAGGGACCATCTACAGACTATTCCACCTAGATATCCATCCTATGTGCAGTCACCAAAGGTAGAGGTTGATGTGGATGGCAGGATGTACACGCTGACAGGAGCCTGATATAGCTGTCTCCTTAGAGGTCTGCAAGAGTCCGACATACTCAGAGGCAGATGCTCACAGCTAACCATTAAACTGAGCATGGAGTTCCCAATGGAGAAGATAGAGTGAAGGCTGAAGGAGTTGAGAGGATTCGCGACACCATGAGGAAAGCAACAATCCCAACCAACCAGAGCCCCCAGGGTCTAAGCCACCAGCCTGGGAGTGCTTAGGGAGGGACTCAAGGCTCCAGCTATATAGGCAAGGGAGCTATATATAACTGGGAGAAGAGATCCTTGGACTCATGAAGGCTGGACGTCGTGGGGGGGGGGGGATACTCGAGGGTGGGGAGGTGAGGTACAGGGGAGGGTGGGTGGGGGTACACCAACGTGGAGGCGGGAAGAGGGGGGAAGGGATAGTGAGTTCCTGGGAGGGAGGGGGGGAAATGGGGTAAGGAGAGAACATCTGAAATGTAAAAAATAAAAAAATTTTTCAATAACAAAAAAAAAAAAAAAAAAAAAAAAAAGAAAGGCGGCCAAGCAAAGCTTGTGGGATGATTTAGTTAGATCAAAGATGAGCGATTGTGGGGATGATGTGCCTGCACGTGTTCACGGGCTTCTGTTGGGTGGTTGTGGCTGTGGCTTAGAGTGGCAGAAGCATGGGATTTTTGACTGAGTTCACTCCGCAGTGCCGGGCAGACGCTGGGCTGTGAAAAGCCGCTGGGGCATACCAGGCAGGGAGATTTCACTCAGTCTGATGTTCCACAGGGGGCAGGGCTCTTGAGTGGACCCGGAGGCCAGTGGTCTCCATTTGGGGCTCCTAGACACTGCTGGGGGGCCTCAGATGAACAGAGATTCGAGAGGAACAAGGGGGATGGAGGCTCCGACAGTGCCCTGCGGGTAGTACTCGCTTGGCTGGATCAAGGCTCGGCTAACTTGCTTGAAAAGGCAGCCTCCATGGTGGGAACGCAGAGAAGCTCTCCACGGGAGATTACTGGCTCGATAATTGAGACCTTCTCCATGGGTCCCCACAGTGGGCCTCAAAAGACATGAGGAAATCCATGGTTTTACAAGCTTTATTTTCATGGTGGATGGTAGATGAATCTTGCTGTACCCCTCCCCCCCAAACTCAGGGTGGACCTGACTTAAATAGGGAGGGAGGAGGGCTGGGAAAGAATGCTTAATTGATTATGCCCTCTGGCCTTCAGGTATCTCATTAATATGGAATCTCTCAAGGCTAAGCCTGTAGTCATGCCCTCTACCTGTGCTAGGTGACACAAACCTCTTTGGGAGGGGCTGCATTGCCCTACGTGACTGAAAAGCGTGGATCAAATGGAGGTCTTGGCCAATGTCAGGACCTTAGGGTCTGGGAGTGAGGCTGAACACCTGCCATTGTCCCATTAGGGTCCAGGATTCGAGGCCTGCACTCGACCAGGAACCAAGCTATCCTTTCATGGTCCCACAAGCAATAGGGTTGGAAGAAGAGAGACAAATAAAATAAAGAATGCAACTATAGCGCAGGGCAAATCTTCTGTCTTTGGGGCAAACAAAACACACATTGTCTATGAAACAGAAGTGACAGGGACATGCATAAGAAACATACGGTAAGTCTCTGCTTTTACAGCAGTTTAACTGAATCAAGAAACCTTGGAGTAGCCAGGGCTGCTGGAAGAGACCTGCAGTTCTAGTCACTTGGGAAGCTGAGTCAGGAGGTTCCCAGGTCAGCCTGGGTGGTGGTATGAGAACAAGAAGGAGATAGGACAAGGGGAAGAAATGGAGGGAGGGAGGGAGGAGGAGGGAGAGGGAGGGAGGGAGGAGGGAGGGAGGAAGGAAGGAAGGAAGAAAAGGAGGGAAGGAAGGAAGGAAGGCAGGCAGGTTAGTTTGCAGTCTGTCTTGATCTTATTCTGGGAATAGAATCAGTATCTTTTTTTTTTTGAAACATAAATGAACTTGTATAACGTTATTATACACAGATTTACATCACAAGTTTCCTCACAAGCACACATAGATCAGGGCTGACCTTAATTTAAGTTTAGATAGACTAGGCTATCTCAGTAACATAATACCTAAAGCACGTACTGAACAGTTTAACTTAATTTAAATATATTCCCCAATTTCTTTCAGAGTCATATAGAAAATTCAGTCAGTACTCCAAACATCCAGAGAGAAACCCTTGGTGAAAAATAAGGTAAAGAACTGGCTGCCTGCAGCCAGCTTTGCAGCTTCTGTGACTTCTGGCACTGGGTCTTCCTCACAGTGCTTGTCACAAGGTCTCTCATACCATTTCACAGCTCTGTTAAAGTATAGCTAATGAGATATCAAATGTTTACATCCTAAATACACAATTTGATGCACACTGACAAATACACATGCACCACCCCCCAGGGAAGCAGCACCCAGAACAGGAGCTCCATGCAGTTCCTCGTACACACCACCAAAGACAAACGCTGATCTATCACTAAAGGTGGCACAGACTTTTAATTTTTATGTAAATGAGACTACATGCAAGTTCTCTGTCAAGATTACGTTTCACTCAGCAAGATTCTTCTAAGATCTACTGAAGTTGCTATGTTGATTCTTAATGCCAAGGGACTTGGTTGCCTCTTGGGTTGAAGTCACCTGTTGAAGGGCATTGGGTCATGCCCATCTTTCTACCAAGCTACCATGAGCACACACACAGTCTTTATAGCTTTCGTCCTTGCTCTCCTCCCAGTCAATACCTGCAGGTACACTTACGGTGGTTTTGTGGCCAAGTTGTCTTCCGAGGTCTGTTCCCTTAGCAGTGTCCAGAGTTTCCTTTCCTCCACTTCCTCCTTAAGTGTAGTCTGATTGGTTTTAGTTTTTAGCTAATGGTTGTGAAGTGTACTGGCAGTATGCCATCCTAGCACTGAGATGGCTGAAGTATGGCTGCTACCTTAAAACCAAACCCAAAAGCCAAGCCTGCTAATCCAGGGACTGGTGGGTGTGTTACTTTTGTGGTTTTAGCTTTGATTTTTCTCTCAGATGATGAAGACGAGAGCTTTCCTCTCCTTTCCTGTCATTTATGTGACCTTTTATGGGGCATGGTCAAATCTTCTGCCTGTCTTTAAAATTGACTTGTTGGCCTTTCTGTAAATGTGATATGAACGCTTCCTACATAGTCAGTCGTCTAAGTCCTTTCCAACGTGTTCTTTGCAGATGTTTTCTTTAAATCTTGCCTTTCTGTTTCAATGTCTCCTCCAAAAATTATTATTTTTGGTAGGCCTAAATTTCTAATTTTTCTATAATATTTTCAAATGTGCACGCTGCACATCTGTTGTGCTTTACTGTGATGGCTGAGCCCTGGTGTGCAGTGTCAGTTCTGTCTGCTCAGACGCCCATGAGGCAGCTCCTTCTCATTTCCACACTTGATCAGACATGGAGGATGAATTTTGTCAATCAATTTTTCTGCTTCTGAGATACTAGGTTATGAATACAGTGCATTACATAGGCTAGTTTTCCAATATTAAACCATCCTTGCATTCTCGGTTAAGGAGTTGATTTAGTACAGTGTGTTGTTATTTTCAATATTATGGTTTATAAAATACTGTTTAATATTTTTATGTCCTTGTTGGTGAAAAATTATAGTTTTCTTATAATGTCTTTTTCTTGCTTGCTCTCAGGACAATGTAGGCACAATAATAAGTTGGGAGCCTCTCTTTAATCTTCTAGATGATCTGAGTTGATGGCTAAAATCCTCCAGTAAAGCTAGCTAGGCTTGAAGTTTCCATCTAGTCAAAAGTTTTAAACTGAACATTCAGTTTCTTTTGTTTCATAGCTAGAGGTTTGCTTTTGATGCTGTCTTTAGTAAGCTTTTTTTTTTTCAAGGAATTTGTCTATTTCGTTTAACTTTTAGGATTTACTGACACATTTGTTCATGAAATATCTTTTTTCATGATTTTACAACTGCACAATTGTTTGTCTTCTGGTTCCTAAGATTACCATTTTGTGCCTTTTCTCCCTTGATGTGTGTCCTGGTTAGGATCATCACAGCTGTGATGAAACATCATGAGCACAAACAACGTGGGGAGGAAAGGGTTTATTTCATTCCCAGTTCCGTATAACAGCTCATCATCAAAAGCAGTGAAGGCAGGAACCTGGAGGCAGGCACTAATACAGAAGTCAGAGAGGGATGCTGCTTACTGGCTTGCCTCTCATGGCTTGCTCAGTCTGCTGAGGACCCAGGACCACTAGCCCAGGGATGGTACTACCCACAATGCACTGGGCCTTCTCCATCAATCATTTATTAAGAAAATGCCTTACAGCTGGATTTTGCAGAGGCATTTTCTCAATTGATATTCCTTCCTTTCAGATAATTATAGCTTGATTCAAATTGACATAAAGCTAGCTGGGACAATGTAATTGCCTCCAGGCTTACAAGTTCTGTCATCTTCCCGAGAATAAATGTTAAATTTTCTCAGTTATCATCAATGTCTCTGCCTTCATATCTTGTTATCCTATTCAGAGATTGTTGCATACTGGGCCACATATTTTGGATGCAGCCTTCGTGGTCCTTTTTGGCCCTGAGCTTTGAGATTGTCTTAGACAATTTCAGGATATTAAAAGAAAAGTTCTTATTTTCATTATCATACAATGATCTCAAGGCAAAAATGTCTGGTTCATCTACCAAACTGGCTCCTTACGTCCTTTTACTTTAAACCTGTGAAGTCCTTGTTGTCTTAGACATTCTGATTCTTCAACTTATTTGTTTAAAACTCTGGCTTTCAGTTATGTTACGTGTGGAGTGAAGCAAAGTGTGTATCACTCTCCGTCCATCAGTGTGTGTGTAAAAGTCTGCATGTGGTGCAGTTTCCCGTATGGCTGCAAGCAGTTAAACTCGTTTATTATTTGGTATCTCAGTCGGTGGACTCATCTCATTAGCTTCTGTCTTAGTTAGGGTTGACAGGTTCAGAGTTCATCAGTATCTCAAGGGGACAGGTACAACATTCAGGCAGACCTGATGCCAGGAGGAGCTGAAAGTTCTACACGTTCATCTGAAGGCAGCTAGCAGAATACTGACTTCCAGGCAGATAGGAGTAGGGTACTAAAGCCCAAACCCACAGTGAGACACCTACTTCAACAGGGTGACACCTCCTAATAGTGCCACTCCCTGGGCCAAGCATTTACAAACCATCATACTTGGTGTGCTGGTCAATATCAGCCAGTGGTTGCAAAGCCTTCCCTGGAACAGACACGGAGATCCAAGACTTTGTGTATCTCTTTTGGACATAAAGTCCTCATCCTGTGTTGTTTACCATTGCTTAAACTGCAGGCTGTGTTTCTAGCCCACCCACCCCAGGCGTTTCTACTGCTTACTCCACTAATAAAGAGAAGAAAATGAGTTCCTAATTCTAAGCCTGCCACTCTTAGCAGAGCGAGGATGCACAGCTCATGTAGTGAAGTCTCTTCATTGTTTTGCTTTTGTGGTTCTCTTCTTAAAGAAAAATGTTTCTCTGGCATGTGTAAAGGCACTTGCTGCCAATCCTGATGACCTGTGGTAGACACCCAGGACTCGTGGGGTATACAGCAAGAACTGCATCCTTAAAGTTGTCCTGTGACCACACATGTACCATGCCATGTTCCTATGCAAGCAAACTCAAATACACACACACACACACACACACACACACTGAGAGAGAGAGAGAGAGAGAGAGAGAGAGAGAGAGAGAGAGAGAGAGAGAGAGAGAGAGAGAGAAATGTAATTTAAAAAATTTAAACAAAGCTAAAAACCGCTTTTTAGTTTTGTATTTAGTTTATGTAGTTATGCAAATGTAAAACTGCATGCCAATCATACTGCATCTTTGATTTAGAATGAATATAAAGCTAAAAGGCCACTAGTATCCCCAAGGGTGCACTCCGTGGCTGCCTCCGAGACCTCAGATGTGATGAACACCAAGATGGATGGGAATGAGAACACGGTGCGCATACCAAACTACCTGGATCAGGAGATAAAGGTGAGACGCAGGGTTCTCAGATCCTCAGTTTGGAAACAGCATGAACACAATCAAACACGAGCACACACACACACACCACACATATGCACATGCACACACACGTGCACGAATGCATGCACACACTTATGCATGACACACACACACACAAACTACACACACATGCACACACACACTCACACTTGAGAACAGTGAGCAGCAGTGTCACAGGGGTATGACAATGGTTACAAGATGAGAGATTCACTCAGGATAGCCTCCACTGTAAATCATCGAAGAAATGGGTATTTGGCAACTGACAGTACAGCTTCATAACCATGCAACTAGGGTGATTACTATATTCAACTCAGACTCTGCTAGGGCACATTCATGGTACAGAGAAGAGGCATCCACATGCAGAGAGCTTCACTGCAGGGGAAAGGGTTTGAGAGTTTGAGAATGCTGAGGTGCCTGGAATTAGCAAAGTAAAAAACGCTGAAGACCTCAACGTGGAAAACAAGCCCCACACATATGCAAAGGGCCCCAGCGAGTCTTTGGGACTACAGTAACCTTTACATGCACAGAGCCAACTGCAGAGAAGGATGGAAGGAACAGTTCCTGGGAACTACTGGCTGTCAGTCACACATCCCAGAGTCTAGAGAGGCTTCAATTCACCAGTAGTCAGAGGAGGCCCAGAAATCTCACACCTGAGGAATGGAGTTACTGTAATACTATAACTGGGGACAGTAACTGAGCAACACATGCAAGGTCAACCTTTGGCTTCCACATACATGTGCGCACACATGCCTGCTCTCCCCCCCCCTCCATATAGATAAATATTGACACATTTAAACACAGAGCAACTAAAAGCTATCTAAACTAAAGTAGACACACAAATATAAACAAGCCTTATTGAGCCATGAGAATATATTGAGTATCCTAATATTTGTGTAATAGGAGTCTCAGAAGCAGTACAGATTAGAGCATATAAATTATGAGGAGAGTTAGCAGCTAATATTCTCTTAAAGTTGATAGAAACTTAAACTGAAGAAAGACAAACTCAAGGAAGATCACTCCTAAGCGCTGTAATCCAGCTGCTGAAAAACTAGAGAAAGAAAACACATTGAACAGGGTGCTGCCGTGACTGCTGACTTCTTAGTAGAGACCTGTACACTCATGACAGTGGAACACCATCTGTAAAATGCTCTCATGGGGAGTTCTGTTTTTCAAAAGGGAAGGATGGTGTGGCAGGGAAAAACCATAGCTGCAGGGAAATTTGGGTGGGAAAAAAAAAAGACAAGCAAACAAAATCCCCTCCCAGATCCTCTAAGCCCAGTTTCTCACTAACTGAAGGGATTCCTGTCTCAATTGCCCAACACTGTATCATAGAACTCAGGTACCTCTAGCTCGGATCCACATCCTTCTTAGCCACAGGAGGAGAGGAGCAGCCAAACAGGAGACTTCCCTGACCAACAGATTCCTGCTAGAGCCTTCCCACCCGACTCCACCTCAGTCTCTCAGGGGTCTACTTCCTGAAATGAGTTGCTCCTAACAGACATTAGAACTGGGTAGACCCAGCATGACTAACAGCATGCCCAGCCCACGGGGGATTCGACGAGACCCTAGGGAAGGGGGCAAAGGAATGAAGGGACAAGAGACACAAAGAATGCGAGCAAGTTTGAAGTTCTGATCAAGCTCTGAAACTTTAATTTTGGGGACAGGTTATAAAGACACAGCAAAGTGGGAAGTTTGGGTGAGGGTCATTGCTTAGGGCTATCCCACTATTGAATCATAAGACCATCCCACTGTCATATCCTTATTGCCTTAGACCATCCCACTGTCATAACTGGCTCCCAGGGAATGCCAGACATTCTTTAAGTTCCTGGGACCTGAGACCCGTGAACGATCCTTTCTTAACCTTGTATTGACTAGGTTTCCCTGAACAGAGGTAATTTCCTGGGTTTGGCTCCTGGAAACAGCAAACATCACTTGACTGGTGATGGTTTCCATGACTCCTTTTGCACTGTCTGAAATGGATCCCAGAGGATCATGTACGCAGAGTGACTTTTGGGGAGGTGAGATTCTAAAGAAAGAGAAGGAAACTGTGTACCATGTACCATGTAATGTATTTCCTCATGACGTGACTCTAATGTTCCCTGTCAGACCCTGGCAAAGCTCTGTGACATTCTACGTACCGATTCTCTGGCACAGGTTCTTGACTGGCTGCTTCAAGCAAGTACCAAAGGTAAGGTTAAGACAAGCATTTGTGGGACCTCAGGTTATCATCAGATGATGAATATGCCAAACTGAAGCTTTCTACTTGCCATTTGCAAATAAATATTGCAGAAATTATTTGCCTAGAGCTCCTTACCAGAGTCCTTGGAGGCCTGTATGCTGGCTATTCGGGTAATCAGTGGAGTGTATCTCAAACTGAATTCATTAGAGGAATAGGAAACATGTATTCTCAGCTAAGGCTGGTTTCTGCATCCATGCTGTGTGAGCGCTCCATGAACACATCCTTGGGCCTGCTGTGAAATCAGAACACAGGCTTATTTGCTTCCATGTTTCAGACTCCTAACACGTATGATCACTTAATCTTAGCTAATGACACAGTTGTCTCTTGGCTCCTTTGGGCTTCCCTGGTACATGTCAGAAAACACCATTCCCAAGCAGGGTGATCCACTCAGTACACAGCAGATATCCTCAAACGAGCTTGTCATCGAACTGAGCCAAAACCTCCTACAGGGGCTCCAAGAATCTGCTTGTAGACACGTTCCCAGGTGATGCTGCTGGGTGATGTGGGTCTGGAGGACATGCTTTGAGAACGGGGAACATTTTTGGAAAAACAGTGCCTTGCTGTAGAGTTCAGGACTCCCTTTTAATTGTAAAGTGCTTGGAAACAATTTTCTTTTCTTTCTTTCTTTCTTTCTTTTTTTGGAGGGGAGGAGGCTTTTAAGAATGTGACATTTAATAAATTACCCAAATAATAACTCCTACTTTTAAAAATATATGTATGTGTGAATATTTATGTGGCTGTATATGTGTGTGTGGAGGGGGGTGAGGATTTGTGTGCATCCTGCATAGGGCACAGTGGGAATTCAAACAACATAAATGCCAGCTGATGATGTGCTTAGTCAAGTGCGACAGTCACAGCAGTAATTCATGCTCTCCAACCTCATGCTCTCCTACCTTTTCCTTTTCCTTTTTTCCCCCAAAATCAGAAAAGGAATGGGTATCAGCTCTGGTTCATTCTGAGTTAGCTGACATAGACCTGTTGACTCGTCAGAGAACAAACACCCCAGCAGAACGAGCGGCAGAGCCCAGGAAGCCGTCCCCCAGGAAGCCATCCACCTCTGTAACACCCGCCACAACCAAACTGCTGCAAAATTCACGTGCAAAACTGAAAGCACTGACTGGATCTAGAGACCATCAGCTACTCAGGTGATTAAACACAGAAACCACCGGGTGATTAAATACAGAAGCCACCCATGTGATCTAGCAGCCACCAGGGCATCTCTGTAACATAAAGACTTCACACTTCCTTGTTTTCTCTTCAACCAGCTGAGGTTTCTCTCTCTCTCTCTCTCTCTCTTTTTTTTTTTTTTTTTTTTTTTTTTGGTTTTTCGAAACAGGGTTTCTCTGTGTAGCCCAGGCTGTCTGGAACTCACTCTGTAGACCAGGCTGGCCTCGAACTCAGAAATCTGCCTGCCTCTGCCTCCCAAGTGCTGGGATTAAAGGCATGCGCCACCACCGCCCGGCCTGGCTGAGGTTTTAAGTCTCAACTCTACCTAGCAAGTGACTGCACATATGTAATTGTTTTCTTTCATTTTCACACATAGTAACAAAGTTGTTCTCAGTTCTACTGTTTAGAACATTTTGTTTGGCAAAGGCTGTGTTCTCTAGTTAATAATCTTTCTTTTTTGAGGGAAATTCCCTTTCCACTAAGTAAAACTAGACATTTAGAAATCTAGGAAAAAATAAGGTGTTTTAAGGTTATTTTTAAATGAGTGTGTGTGTGTGTGTGTACATGCACAAACATGAGTGCAGTGCCCAGAGAGGCCAGAAGAGGGCATCAGCTGAGTCACAGAAGGTTGTGAGCTTCATGCTGTGGGTACTGAGACCCAAAGTTGGGTTTCTATAAGTCTGTGAACTTTCTTAACCACTGAACTATCTTTCCAGCCTCAAGGGCTTTAAATCGCTTTAAATATGCAAACCATAACAGAAATTGAAACTATCATTAGTGTTATGCGTATTTTGTTAAATGCTACTATTATACAGGAATGATTGCTTCAACTGATGCCACTTTTATATCCCTGGGACGTTCCAGAGGAAGAAAGTAATTACTAAGCCATTTGGAAACTATTTTAAAAGAAAAATATATTAAACTATGCAATTGTCATAAAAGAAGAAACAGCTGAGTGTGGTGGTACACATCTGTAATCTCAGCTCTGGGACGATGAAGCAAGAGTTTTGCAAATTTAAAGCTAGCCTGTTCTACACAGTAAGACCCTGTCTCAAAAACAACACAAACAACAAACAAAACACACACACACACACATATGTATAACATGTTGAAGGAATATGTGTTAGGCTGGGAGAGACAATTTTTTAGTTTAAAATTAAGTGTCTAAAAGTTGGGTTAAATGTGTTTCTGTTAAGTCACAGAAATAATACAATAGAAACAGTATGTTACTTTGAAAAGTATACATTCTAACTTGTCTGCACCATTACATTTCCATAGAGTCAGAAAGTAGGATATGGTATGAGCTGATCTTGTATTGAGTGGCTTATTATAGTCCTGCTAGATATTTGCTCAAAATAAGCTGTCATTGGTTAAGTATTTAAAGCAAGTGTTGGGGATAGTGTGTTTAAGGTAGCCCTTATTAGCTTGGTGATGCTATAATCTATTGCTATCTCTCAAATTGTTTTCCTTTCTCCAATTGATTTAGAACGTCAAGTCAAGGATCTGAAGGAAACAAGCCAGTATCACAAGGTTAAGTACAGTTTGGGGTTATTGCAGATGGTATAAGGAAATCAGTAGGTGCTAAAGAGCTATGCTTTTAAAGGAAAACCAGTAAGGTTTAAGAGTGGTTTCTAGCTCCCACTCTTTAGAAATGTATCTGCTCAGTTTTGCATTGAGATAAACCTGACAGAAATGTGTCTTTGGGGACAAAACACCCTGAAAACACAGACGTAGGAGGTGCAGGTGGTTACATCCGTGCACTGGAGAGGCTCACTGACCCACACAGACACGGCAATTTCACAGGTTAACTCTGTACAGCTTAGCTGTCATGGACCTTAATGATCTCACTGTAAAGAAAATCAGCCAGAGAGAAGAATACAGCCACAGCTATGCCACACAGGAACCCATGAGGCAGCTGGGAAATAACGTGCCCACATCAGTACTCCTGTACCAGCCTGCAGTTTAGGCTAAGGAGACTCAGTGGTCCTAGGAAGCCCTACATTGGTCCTCAATAGTCCAACAGTGGCCTCTCTGGAGGATAACAGAGCAACTGTCAGGTATATCCGCAGGCCTCAAATTTAAAAAAAAAAAAAATGCCTTGTTTCTCCAAGTTTCTCTTGACTAGGAATGAGAGGTATACCAGTAGAATTCCTTATGGTCCCTCTCCACCCCATCACTTGCCTATGGAGTTCACCAAACTCCACAGTGGCTCTAAACGTTAGCAGCAAGTATAGCTAGAATTGGAAAGCAAACCCTGCCTCTTTCCACCTGGGCTCTCCTCCAGTTCCTCACTCGAGCATGATAGTTATTACGTGATGGTTTCTATTCAACTGTATGTCTCCCTGACAGCCCACACATAGATATTACCCACCTAGATACATAAACAAGAAATTCCAGATCCTGCTACTTCTCTCCATGGTTGGCATTCAGTGTCTGGGTTAGGAATGGTTGTGTAGGCTTTGAGGTCTAAAAAGTGCGGTTAGATTGTTCTAAGATGCTTGACTGTGCTCCTGTTTCACCTGTCGGGATAACAGGTCCTTTTATCTCACTGGTCCAATCATTGCCCCAACACCTTCACACGTCACTAACTCTAAATCATTCCCACCAACATCTCTAAGATTGAGTATGTTATCACAAAATCTCACTGAAGGAGAGCATGGTAAAGACGAATAGACTCTCGAGTGGTTTTGATTAATCTAACTTCCATGTTTCTTTTGTTCTTGACCCACGCCATTCAATAACAAAACAAGGGAGAGGTTATATTGAGCCTTTTTACTATGATCTTATTTGGATTTTTTTTTTTTTCTATTTCAGGGACTGAGACCTCGTTTTTTATAAGAAGAAACAATAAGAAAATACCTGTTGCAGAATATTTCAGCAGTCCAAAGTCTCTTTTCAGGTCCAACACTCAGGAGGGCAGATCAGCAAAACCAGGGTCAGCAAGGAGTGTGCACAGCTACAGCCCTCAGAGAACATTCTATCCCTAACACATCAAAGGTAGAAATGATCACTGGGTGGTTTTTTCACAAAGATGGGCTTCACACTGACAGAACATCAAAGAAGTTATAAAAATAACCAAACAGTCCTCTATGTGGTGACATATGTAAGTCTCAAGGACACGTACATATAATGCTAGAAATAAATATTAATGATGACTATCTCTATTTGTAGTTAGTTTTAATACTTATAGAATAAATATGCTTATTTAAATGTCATTTCCTCTCTTGTACTAATAGTATGTATACTTAAACATTGGGCCAATACCAGAAAACCATCCATAATCAGAATTAAGTGCTGAATCCAAACTCAGAGTTGGAAGAAAAACTGCTTGAGAATGTTAATATTTGAGCCAATTTTGGCAACCTTCAATGTTTCCATGTTTCAGGACCATTATGGCGAAATTCTCATCTGCCCTACAAAAAGGAAAAATGTAAAAGTTATCTGTAATTCATGAGCCAGAAAGGAGTTTATTTTCACTCAGCTCTAATAGTGGATGTTAATTTAATATAGCGTGTGTGTGTAATTAACTATTCTTGGGCCACAACTATTATTCTTTTAGTATAAGGTTCTAAACATGCTGTGGTTCAAGTGTGACAGGGTTTATTTCTTAATATAAGATTCCAAGGCTCATTTTCATGCTTAGTGGGTACTGATGTGTTTATAAAAAGATGGAGAGAGAGAGGGAGTATGTTGGTGGATGTGTAGTCAGGTATGTGGGAAGGGGGTGCCTCCATGGCCCCATACTGAGGCATCCCTTCCCCATGAGGGATCAGCCACACAACAGTATAGTATAGAACAGAGTTTATTCAGGGCGTGGAGAGGGGAGTTAAGTAGGTAGAAGAGGCAGAGAAAGGCAGAGAGAGAAAAAAAAAAAGAGAGAAAGAAAGAGAAGAGAAGAGAAGTGCCAACATATACATAGTATGATACATACCCAACCTGAAAATCCCTACCCACCTCCCCAAAAACTATATAGCCCTTGTTTACCCTGAATAAAGTTGAGCTCCCTCGCTGAAGCTGGTTCCGGAAGTCAGCCATTCCATCGTTACTCATGGGGTGTCTGAACCCTGTTCTTTGAATCTGCTCCCTTTGTCCTTGTGGGTTGGTAGCCAACAGCCCCAGGGAAGAAGGGAGGTTCACAGATGGCACCCAAACAGGGACCCCGAAATGCACGAGTGTGTGAGCCTCCTTCCCCGCCCCCCAGAGGGATAGCAGCATCTTTGCCTACCCGACCTGAGGATCAGTCCCTACTTTACTTTCTATGCTTTACTTTCAGTTTATGCCTAGGAGAGGGACCAGACAGGTTCGCTGACAACTGAAGCCTCTCAGTCAGGTCAACTCCCCAACATTGGCTGAAGGTCCTCCTACCTTCTTTCTGGACCCCAGCATCCCGACTAGCAATAACCTTTTGTCTCTCATGTGCAAAAATCTGGTAACACAGTAACCATTTTAAAAGTCTCTAGGACTGTTGGGATTCTCTTAAACTGCCGACAGGCTTGCATTTGTTGGGATATTTTCGATCCCTGGGTTGCAGAACTGCCTTGGGAGGGCTGGACATCACTGACAACACTTCTCTTTTCTATTTGGGGAATTCAGCCTTGTCCCAGAGGGCCTCGGAACCCATTCCCTTACAGCCTGACTTAAATCAAGAGGGCTTAAAGTCTCCTAAAAGGAAGGTCTAGAATTCTGGAACAGGGTGCTTCAATTTGTGCCACGGGTTTTGTTGGCAAACATCTCTGACCCCATGTCTGGACCCAGGTTGCCTACCTGGCTCATAAAAAAGTAAGTCCAGGAAGGCTGTCTTTTGCCCCTCTTCTTCCTCCCTGTAACCAGCCACCATTAGGCAATGTATAGGAAAAACCCCAGAGTCCCAAAAAGACCCATTAGAGACCAAAGCACAGGGAAACAAAGAAGACGCAAATGAGGAGAAGACGCTCAGGATTGCCCTGTGGCTGATTTAGCTTCTCTAAAGAAGGCAATCAATCTAATAAGGCAAAAGTTACTCCCCATCCACAACACCTCTTCCCCCTCTTTAACCTCTCCCACAACTCTCCATGAGCCCTTGCTGGTTCCAGACAACAAAGACCAGGAACCCAACCCGATCACAGAGAAAAAAAATCCCCGAACTCAAAGTCACAACCACTAAGAGCACTCACTAGAGCTCTCCTCTCAGCCACAACGTCACCTTTAATGATGCAATCTCAGATGTTAGCATTTTGTCTAGGCTCCACCCCACAGTTACCTGGCAATAGCCAGGTGTGCCTAACTCACTATAAAAGGGGATGCTTGCTCCCTCTGCTCTCTCTTGCATTCTTGCTGTCTCTTTCTCTGTTCTCTTGCCCCTTCCCCCTCTCTCCTCTCTCCATGTGCTCATGGCTGACCTCTCCTCCCCTCCCCTCTCTTTTCTTCTTCCCTCCCCCTCTCCCTCTCTGCCTTTCTCTATCTCTACTACCCTCTCAACTCCCCTCCCCATGCCCTGAATAAACTATTCTATACTATACTGTCCGTGTGGCTGGTCCCGGGTGGGGGTGGGGATAAGGGGGAGGGGGAAGGGATGCCTCAGCATGGGCCTGCAGAGGCAACCCCTTCCCCTACACCTGACCACACCTCCAATAAACATGTTCCTTCTCTCCCTATCTTTTTATAAAACACAACATCAGGGACTCCAGGAACAACTATCCCCAGCCACCCCAAGCCACAGTGGCAGCAGTCTCAGCAACAATGGTCTGAGACCTGATGCCTCCACCAGTAGAGACCTTGCCCACGAATATCCAAGTACCAAGGCAAAGGCCACTGGCTTGGTACCCCTCCCAGTAGCAGATATAAAAGAATTGTTCCAGGCCATCTGTGAGGACAGATTCCATGGCCTCTGGACAAAGTCCATTTTACAAAGCCTCAGGAATAATCTCCTGGACCCCGAGGTCTTTCTAGATCTCTGTTCGTACAATGGGAAGTCCTGTTTAGAGATGAATGCCAGATGCAAAATAGAAAAATAAAAACAAAAAACCAAAAAACTAGGGCCACAACAAAAAGGACCAGACCTTCCCGTTCAGTTAATAACTTGGAATTATGGCCAACTCTTCAGTCAGGGTAACTTCTCCATACAAGTTCCACAGGCTGCACCATATTAAGACAAACCAAGGTCCCTTCACATTGGACCCTCCTTACCAAGACCTCAAGTGATGAGAGTAGATGGTCTTTCCTGAGTGTTTATTACCTAGGACAAGTGGGAAGACCCAGATGGAACAAGAGGGACCACTAGTCCCCTAGTGTCTGATGTGGCCACTAACCTGCTGGGTAGAGATATCTTAGAAGACTTATATGTGGTCGTTATTAGTGGAGAAGGAGGAGAAGGCCTCCAAATACAAGAGTACCCAAAATATCAAGATCCAAAGAACTCCCAATTCTAAGGCTCACTGTCAAATATCTTATTCCCTACCGAGAATGGATCACAGACAATCCTGTCTGGGTGGAACAATGACCATTAAACAGGGAAAAATTAACAATATTACAACAATTAGTTAAGTATCAGCTAGATATGGGAGCACTTTTGACCCTCTTCAGAGTTCCTGGAATACTCCAGTTTTTGTAATTAAAAAGAAGACCTGGACCTGGAGGCTCCTCCAGAATCTAAGAGCAATTAATAAGACCATGAAAATCTGGGACTGTCCTCAACATGGCCTCCCCTTTACCTCTGAGATACCTGCAAATACCCTGCTATTAGTATTAGACATCAAATATTGCTGCTTCTTAATACCACTCCATGAACAAGACTGTAAGCATTTCACCTCCTCTGTACCTAAAATCAATGACACAGGACCAGCTGACAGGTTTGAATGGACTGTACTCCCCAATGCATGGCTAACAGCCCTACTATTTGCCAGGAGGCTGTAGCCTATGCATTCAATACCACCTATTAAATCAAGTCTCCATATGTATCATTACATGGGTGACTATTAATGAGGCAAGATAAAAGACAGGATCAAGAACCAACCTTATAAAATCTTAAACAACAGATCATTAAATATATGATCCAACTGGTTTTCCCCATCACATTCCTAGGGACAGAAATCATTCTAACCTCAGTCTGGCCCAGCTAAACCTGTTATTGACTGCCCCAGCACACTAACTCTAAATATACTCCAAAGCTTCTTGGGCAACATTAATTGGCTAAGACCTTGGCTCCTCATAACGGCCAGCCAATTACAGCCTTTATTTGACCTACTTAAAAAGTGTCAAGAATCCCTCCTCTCCTCACTCTCTGATACTGGCTCCACTAATAACCACATTAAAAATGCCTCCCTGGCTCGCTATGACCACAGTAGCTAGTCCAAGTCCTTATATTCAGTTCTTCCCCCACAGTAGTCAGAGCCTTATATCAGCCTCAGGGGATACTAGAATGGTGCCTTGATTACTAACTGAGGTTGACGCTTCATCCGCTATGATAAGGACAGGAAGAGAACACACATTACAAATCATAGGTAAAGAACTTGATATGATTGTTTTACCCTTCCCCCTCTCAGATATCCAACGGCTCCTAAGAAACCATGTTTCCTTTGCTAATGGCCTCATCAGCTTCCTAGGACAAATATGTAGCCGCTGCCCCAAAGATAAGTTGCTGGCAACGGTATCACTCTTTAGGTGGCTCACCCCTCGTTTATTCTCCTGATCCCCTATCCCATGTGCTTCCACGGGCTCCCAGGGCTCCCACGGGCCCCCACGCCTCTCACTGTCAGGGGCCCGCCTCAGCCTATAGGTTCCAGTGAGGTGGGACAGAGCACTGGACGAAGTGCAAAGACTGATGATCTCTGACCTTGTAACTCTATTATTTTGTGCTAATAAGCGCTGGCTTCTTACTATTCTGTGGCTAAGCACTGCTCATTTCTGGTGATAAACTCCTGCCGGCTGCTGCAGGGGATTAAGAAGAAGAATAGGCTTAATTGCTAGGACTTTTTCTCTCTGGCTTGAGGACCTCTGGATGGCCAGGCTAGAGGCTGGGAACTCATTAGCTCTTCATGAATCAGAAAGAAAAGAAAAAAGAAAGAAAGAATGAAAGAAGTAGAAGATAGAAAATTCATTCATGCAAAAACAAACAAACAAACAAACCCAAAAAACAAAACAAAAAAAACACTCATTCTGGATGAAGCTGAAGAAAGCTGTACCTTCATTTATTTTTTGGTTTTTAGCTCTTATACTTGTTTAAGGCAAAAATCCATGTCATAAGTTGATAAAGATTTACAGAAAAAAGTGTTTATGTGTCTTTCCACTCAGACTAGTATCCGATGAAACATTCATTATCTATTACTACCTACATATATTCATTTTAAGTTTAAAGCAATAATTTTTTTTTTTAATTTTAAATCTGAATTTATGTTTTGAAATAAAAATGCAAGATAACAAACTTTTATAAAATTGCCACATGGGAACACACTTTCAAATACATGCTGTGTTTACTTAGAAAGAGTTAACAATAAATTCATTCTAAACAAGAATCTATCAGTTATAATGTGAGTTCCTTCCTTTCTTTGTGCAAAAAGGAAGCTTGTGGAAAATGCTGGACACATCAGGAGAGCCCGCAATGACTCAGCACCTCAATAATTTTTATGTCACAAGTTAGCATGGTTTTGTCAAGAGACAAATCATCTGCCCTGTGTCTCATTAGTTTTGAAGTTTTCTATAAATAAACTAATCAGTATTTTATTTACTGTCCTTGCATCTACAATCAGTTGTCCACTCCCAGTGTATGACCTTTAGTTATCAGATAATGGTCTCACAGTTAACCTTAAGGAATGGTTTCCATGATCATAAATTTGTCCTAAGCCTGCTTTCTAATCTAGTGCAATTAGCCCATGACATGTGAAGGTTTACAGAACCCTATTTGCGGCTTTTATTTTACAGAGGCCTTGGAATTACTTGTATAAATTTAGGAATTCTATAAAATCATTATCAGGAATTATGAAATCATCAATTCATCTACACAGCATTACTATATGAAACTACATCTTTAGGTTGATCTGAAGAAAATTTGCGCAATAGGGTGGGCTAATGCCCAGGAATCATTAGGCCACATAGTAGTGACAGAAAAGGCACATCAGCAATGAGAAGCAATACTGGGATGAAGGCTCTAAGGACCACGCATTCTCAGAGCTCATCCATTAAAGGCCATTCAAAATGGTGGGCCATCTCCAGAAAAGTCACTTGCATGTCTTTAGCCTTCTGACATTTCACAGACGGGTGGTAAGAAGGCGTTGCCTATGTGATATATATAGAGGAGACGGTGACGCTGAATTCCATCTTTTCTTCTTCCCAGACAGATCTCCATAGTTCAAGGAATGGTATGCTGTCTTTCCGGTTCTAATATACCTCAAAGAATCATTTAATCTATACTCAGGCAGTATTTATCTGGTTAGCTGGCTCCTATGTCAAGCTTGATGGTAACCCTCTCTCCCCTCTGTGAATAAAAAGTTCAAATATAGCCAAGCAAGAACATGCCCCATCTTTGTCAGTCATATAAGGTCACGCTTACCCCTCCCTGAGCCTCCCTAATGAGAACATCTTAGCTGCTAGGACTGCCACAACTGGGGCCCTCACTATGTCTCCCCTCACTGGTAAAGAACTCCATCAACTGACCTATATCAACTTGAAAGGGTTACAACTTAAATTCCCCCAAACCCCAACAAAATGCCTTAATCATATTCTTAAAACTTGCTCCTCTTGTGCCCCCCTAATTCACATCCCTGCTATACAACAATTGGGCACTAACCACAGAAGCCTTAAGGCCAGTGCCCTTTGGCAAATAGATGCTATCCATAACCAATCATTTGGTAAACAAAAAATTGTATTTGTTACATAGATACTATTCCTCTTTCACCTGAGCTAAAGCACGGACTAATGAAAACTCAGAAATAAATTAATCACTTGCTCTCCACCTTTTCTGTCATGGGGGGGTCCCTCTCCAGATCAAAACTGGTATTGGTATGGCCTTCAAGAACTTCCAGTTTCAAATTTTCTAGCTTGGAAAATAGCCCATCACACTGGCAACCTTCACAGTCCCCAGGGCCAGCCATTATTGAAATAATACATCAAACACTTAAAACCAAGTACCAGGTTCCCTGCCATGGAGCATTCAGCAACCAGATCACTTGGACGGATCCCACCCCCACCCCCAGTCTCTTTCTCTGTCAATGGCCGTTTCTAGCACGCTTAACACCAATGCCTCGCCTAGCCCCTTTCTTCCTAATACAACGTTTTGGTGATTTTATGCCAGGGAAACATGTGAGGGGAGAAATCAGATAATTGGGGACCCGAGACTGCCCACTGGTGGGATGCCAACAACCCCTAGAGACTGTAGTATCCCCAAATATGTACACGTGCGTGTGCTACTGACTCTGCTTGCTTTCCTCTCCTCTGACAGACCCCTTGTGCCTCCAGGGTGTCCACACCTATGGAGGCTGTTACATCGCTCTTGCAGGATGGAGCGTGGGGTTCACTGAGGATCAGCTGGTGCAATGACAGGACATAAAGGAACAAGTTTTACACAGGTGAATTTACTAGAGACTCTGCGGCTGACTTCCACAACGCTCAACAGCTTTTACCTGAAGCTAAGCCTAGACTGGTGCATCACAGTGCTCTACAGGAAAAAACAAATGGACCAACAAGTAGAGTCAACAACATCCTGGGTTGATACATCTGATGTTGCAGACCTCCTCCTGTTTATCACCCCGAATGCCCCCCACTGTCTTTTGCACCTCTAGAACCAGCTACCTACTTGCTGCAGTGCCCATGAATATTTTAATGAGAACTCCAGTCGAGAGAAATGACACAACCAGGCCTTTGTGACATTCCCAGTTTTTCACCAAGTTTCTACTATAACCCTTTGCATTTCTCCTAGGCCTATGACCAACAGACTGCCACTGTGCTGCCACTCAACCTGCTAACCTGTGCACAGCCTCCTTTCTTTGGTGATAAAGAAAAATAACGCCAGGTGGTGGTGGTGCACCTTTAATCCCACAGTTGGGAGGCAGAGGCAGGTGGATTTCTGAGTTCGAGGCCAGCCTGGTCTACAGAGTGAGTTCCAGGACAGCCAGGGCTACACAGAGAAACCCTGTCTCAAAAAACAAACAAAACAAAACAAAAAAAAGAAAAATAACTTCCTGTATAGATACTCCCCTGCCAGGATTTTGGATCCCTGTTATCATTCCACAGACCGGTTTCTATGAGGAGGCTGCATGGCTACTACAAACCAGAGTCGGGAAATATTTATCCTTTTACTAGGAGGACTGGGTCTCCACATCTCCTTTGGATCTGCTGGGGCCATAACAGCTGCCATTGTCAAAGACACACCACCTGGCAGGAGACTTTGAAGACAAGCTCTGCAAGGTGATGGCATCTACAACTGACAGCTTTGAGTCCCTCCAAGGACAGACAGATGAAGTCTCTTGCAGGAGTTGTGCTCCAAAACCAGAGAGGTCTTGATAACTGCTGAATGTGGGGGAAGCCATGTGGTTTGGTGGGGAAAATGAAAGCTGTTTCTTCGGTACTGAATCTAATCTGGTAGAGCAAATTGTAAAAACCCTTAGGAGCCGACATAATGCTCGACATCCATCCCAAGAACCTCTGTCCTGGTTCCAAAACACTTTGTTCTTGGCTCCTCCCTTTGTAAGTCCTCTGATGACGTTTCATTTTTATGCTTGTACCTGCCCCTTCTAATTTTTAAACCAGCATAAGTAGCATTGCAAAAATCACTGCCAGTCAGGTTCTGGAGGACTCCCTTTCCCAGCAGGGCCTCCCAGGGCTTTCCCAGTCAGACTTCTCAGCACAATCCCCACATCCTCTATCTAAGCCATGTCACGAAGGTTTTGGTGAGATTACAGGTTCAATTTCCTTTCTCCCAATAAGAACTTGTCCAGCAAGTACCTGGAATGCATCTCCATGCAAGGAACCATTCCTAGTACCTTAAGCGCCAGCCAATGAATGATATATACCCACCCTGGAAATCCCCCTACCCACCCGAAAAAAAAAAAAAAAAAAACCTATATAGCCCATGCTCCGTTCACCCTGAATAAAGTTGAGCCACTGAAGCTGATCCTGGAAGTCAGTAAGCCCATTGTACTCTAAGGTCATCCAAACCATCCTTCGACTCTGTTCTCTTTGTGCTTGTGGGCCGGTGGCCAACAGCTCCTGGAAGAAGGGACAACTACATCTTGGATATAAGTCCTATTCTACCTTTGTGAGACATGGTCTCTTTGCTGATTTTTCTGCTTTGTGTGCCAGGCTAGCTGGCCTGCAAGTTCCTGGGGACTGTTTCCATTTCCCATCTCTGAGTAAAATCACTCGGATTATAGGTACTCACTCTGTCTTGCTTTTCATGTGGGGTCTGAGGATTTGAACCGAGGGATCTGAACTTCATGCTTGCATGACAAGTGCTTCTACCCACTAAGCCATCTCTCCAGCTTCTAAGTTTTGCTTGCAGTGTAATGCTTTGTTACAAAGAGCCTGGCTTTAGAGTCTAAGTTTTGATTTTCCTTGGCAGTTCAATATAGGCACTTTTTAGAAATGTTCCACAGATGATGGAAAAGAAATTCAGTTTTGTTTGTATTTTCCACATATGGATCCTGATCTAGATAGACATGTTATTAATTAAAGTATTTCTACTTCCTGTGTATTTACTTTTTATGCATTTACACTGTCATGGCACAGGGAACGTGATTTTAAATTTCTCATACTGATATGTTTCTATTCCATCCAACCCTCATAAAGTTGTCTCTCAGTTTGTGCTGTGATATAGAGCAGCTCTGGTCATGACTGAAGCCGAGGAACTGCCTTCTTCACTGCAGCACCCCTCTTCCCCTTGCTTATGTGTAATGCTAAAGTTTCTCAAATGTTAGGTCTTTGTTATTAGCTTGGTATGCCCTTTTTCTTTTTTTAAATTTCATTATTACTATTTTAAAAGTAGACATTAACATTTTTAGCTAGTCATTAAAATGTAAAAATATTAATATAATACTAATATTAACATTTGCTGACAGAACATATGGATTTGGTCTTGCATGATTGTGTTTTATGTTAGCATTATTTTCACTGTTTCAATAAAGGTTTCACATATTATTCATAAATAAATAATATGTATTTATTTCTTTGCCCCTGTTCTGGCAGAAAGCAGATTTTTAAAATCTTGTCAAGCCTTGTCCTACAAAGGAACAAAGTCTGAAGCAGATTTACTGAATTTTAGAGCAGGCAAGGTCAAGGGAGAAGAGAAACAAGGAACGGCAGAAAGTCATCGCCAAGTTCCCATTGGTTATCTCGCATGGCGCTGACAGGATCAGTAGGTAACAGTCACATTCTAAATAAGGACACTGAGTTCTAACATGGCCAGTTTCACATGTAAACATAAGAGTACCAAGGCTTAAGCCTCATCTAACTCCCTAATCGCCCCAGCAACGATCCTGACTCTTGAGGCTGCCATTGCTCTCTTCTTCATCCGTACTAGGCTCACTGCACATGCTGTCACAGTAAGCTAGGGAAAGAGGGACAAGGGTCTCCGTGAACTCGCTCGCTGACTACTTTAGGTCTCTGCTGCCATTAATTCAAATCATTGTTACCTACTTTTTCTCCTTTTCTATCTGGTGCTGTACAGAAAAAAAAAAAAAAAAAAGTTGAGAGAAACGAACACATGAAGGTTGAAAGGCCGTCTTGTGAGGCAGAGGGAGCAGGGCCCATCAGGCTTGACTCTGAACCTGTAGAACATAAGCTGTGCTTATTTCAGCCCACTAGGTCTGTGGTGTCTCCTTATAGCATGCCCAGGAAATCAACAGAGCTTTTGCAGTTAATGAAAATTAAACCATGTGGTACTTGAAATAATTTCCTTCACTTTTATAATTAAGTAGGGTCCTAATTCCATATAAAATGATACGTATTAGATATTTATGATGCTACATGACAAAACACCCTGACAAAAAGCCAGTAAGGAAGGAAGAGTTTATTTTGGTTTAGAGCTCTACAGGAGGTATATAGTCATCACGGCAGGGAAGGCCTGGCAGCAGGATCGTCAGGTCGGCCAGGATATCAGGAAGCGTGATCACATCTGACAGCACAAGAAACAGGACTGAAAAGCCCACCCTAAGTGACATGCTTCCTCCAGCAAAGCTCCCCTTCGAAAGGTCACCACAACCTCCATAACAGTACCATCGGCTGGAGACCAAGTGTCCAAACACACCGGCACACGGGGCACATGGGGACATCTCATAAAATCTGAATCTTTGAAAAGTACAGTAACAACATGAACTTCATTCATTTAGAACTATACTATGACTGTTTACATACTTCATTTATAGACCTTGAAAGAGCTAGCTACAATAGGTAACTAAGAATAAAGCAACGAAAACAGGCAGTGAACGTCAATACCAAATCTAATGAGCACATATACTATATAATAAAGAGAAAAGACCAGAAACTGATTTGTTGCAGTTCAGTGAGAGCTCCTGGAGTTGCGTGGCGCATGTGTGTAAGGGGCACGTGATCTGCAAATATTGTGCAGAAGCCAATGGCCCCTCTGCTCTGTTTCCATCAGTTTCTAAACCACTGTTAAATTCCCATTTAATAAATTCAAACTAGAGAATTCAACACAACCATTCCACAAACAATACATATTAGTCCTGTCAACGTGATTAAGGCATGAAAGCTAAATGTGATACGGACAGATGTAAACACTGTTACATGCATTTTCCTACATGCATGTTATTTACAGAAACATATTTTTATTAGTTGGAATATTATAGTAGGAGGCAGATGTATAATAGTCACATTAAAAGCTAACATTATGGAAAAATGATATATATGGAAAATAAAGGAAAGGATAACTTTTTTTGTTTGTTTTAAACTGAGGTAAAGACAAATTGATCCTTCAAAAATAAGCTTATAAAATAATCTAGCCAGCAAAACTTAATTGTGTAATTGAATAAATTATTGTCGTTACAGGATTTAAGATTATTCTTGTGACTATTTCAGAAACATAAGGTATCATAAGGGAGGCACAGGAATGGACTCCATTGTCCAAAAGGAATGAATTGTTGAGCCCAACAAACAACTAATAGTCTCCTAGAATTAATGTATTTCTTAGAGAAAACTGAACACTGAAGCTACAGAGGAAAGTGCAGCTTCCCTAGTTTAGCATTCTAGAGACTCACAGGACAGTATGAATATCTGTTCCAACAAACAGACATCAGACCAGAAAGACACAGGGAGGAACAGGAAAGAGCCAAGCTCACAGGTCAGAAGGCACGTCCTGAGGATATGCTCCAGTGGATGTTGAATGGAGGCAGACCTGTATACAACGTCCTCCATGACTGATTTGAGGCTTAAAGCAATTTTGAAATCATTATCTTTAAGTCTTCTTACCTAAAACCAAATAATCCTTTCTTAGTACTTAAAGGGTTTTTCATTATTATTTAACTTTTTAAAAAAACTTAAAATTCCACAACAGAGACGAGAGAAATTTCCTCGCAGTCTGAGCACGCTGCAGAGCACCGCCTGTGTAGTTTCTCTCGAGTGAGAGGAGAACGGGGAAGGTTACTGTGGGGCAGGGCTCACTGCAGAACCCGGGCTGCTTTGCTGGCCCTGCTCCTCTCTCTGTGGTGAGTCAGGGTCATCCCTGCAGTGCTCTCCCTCGCTGGCACTGTCCCATCCTCCTGGCAGGGACTGGTGGTCCTGAGGAGAGCTTTCACAGGCCGCGTGTGCAGGGACAGCTCCTTTCCGTTGGGGCAAGATTGTAAAAAATGCCTCCTGCCAGTCTCTTGTTTCCAAGAATTCCAGGATAATTTCAAACACTGCAAGGAGGACAAATGCAGATGCTTCTTAGTCAAGGTCACCACGAGGCTGCACACGGGCTGGCACTGTGAGCCTGAGCTGAGTGCTCACCTGTCCCAATCACTTACCTCTGTCTCCTCTTCGCTATCAAGGACACACTGCTCATGGCTCTGCAGCCTTTTTGTCCTTTCCAGATTCCCCTCAGTCAGTTCTTAAGCCCCAGAAACTTACTAGCATCAGGTGTGTGTTGTAATCAAGAGAGGGCTCCGTCATACTCTTCATCTCTTATGTACTAACACACACGGGTAATTAGCATTTGGCTCCGTTTCCTCATCCTCACCACAAAGAGCCACTGTGAGGAGCTTTCGCCTGCTTCCTGCTCTTGTGCTCACAGTGGTAGAAAGGAAACCAATGCCGTCCCGAGGCTCACCACACTATGGAAGGGCTTTCCAGGTTATTTTGAAGAAAAGGAATTTCCATTAGGTATCAAAGGTTTTAGAGGAAATTTGTTCCTTGAATAATTAATTTCATTTCTCTAACTCTATATAGCCTGCTATATAAAAAGTATTTAGGATTACATAAATTGTGTACTGACTAAAATTGTTCCTTATTAAAGGCGCTAGAGAGATGGCTCAGTGGGTAGGAGAACTGGCTGCTTTTAGAGAGGACTGGAGTTCAGTTCCTAATACCCACATGGCTGCTTGTAATTGCCTGTAACTCCAGTTCCAGGGATAGACTTTCCTCTTCTGGCCTCCACAGGTACAAAACATGCACTAGGTGCACCTACATACATGCAGGCAAAAACACTCATAGACAAAAAATAAACATAAATGAATCTCAAAAAAAAAAATTAAAGCTCAATGGCTTGGTGGTGTGTGTCTTTAATCCCAACATTTAGGAGAGAGGTAGAGGCAGGTGGATTTCTCAGAGTTCAAGAGAATTGTGGTCTACATAGCAAAACCCGGTCTCAAAAAATTTTTATTATAATTTAAATAAATAATACTTGAGGCAATGAATTATATATAAGTGTACCACAATGTTGTTCCTGATATCTGTTAATCTTGAGATTCACCAGAGAAAAACAAATTCTACCACTAGGGGCAAAATTTAAGGCAAGCTTTATTACATATTAAATACTGACCAAGAGATTGGCTTTGGTCAGGACCATTCCCTGGGATTTCACAGCTAAGAATGTTGAAGGGCTTTATAAGGACAAACCTATAGGCCACCGTCCTTTCCCATGAAGCTTTGTTATTTTCCAAGAACTACAATTCCCAGCATTCCATGATGTTATCTGGTTCTTGGGCAGATATGGATTATAGGTTAATTTGGGGCATTACATAGCAAAAATATATATATATATATTTAAATTTATATTTTTATATTATAAAACAAATTAAAAATAATCAACAATGGAAGAATGATTAAGTGATTATCTATTTAGAGGATGGAATATCACATAGTCACTAAAAATCAATCCCATAGAAACTCCAACAAAGTGAAAGAATAGAACCCCAGGTCAGTAAAGCTGACAGAGATTGCTGGGCCCGTGAGGACCCAAGATCACAGTCACAGAAAAACAACTGGGAGCAAACACATTAAAAAGCTAATAGCAAGTACAAGAACCTGTGAGTCATAGTTTATAGCTAGTTGTGTTTATACTTTGTAAATTTTCATAAATGTCTAAGTATTCCCTTTTACTTCTAATGAACACATGACTTCTTTCTAAATCTGAAATGTCCCGTCTCTTTCAGGGTTTACTTAGGTCCACTTTAGGGTACCTCAGCAGCTTACCATGGTTAACCGCCAGGACTTTCCGACTATTCATCTTCACAAAATCTGCAAGAGGAAGCTGTGCATGTTCAATTCCGTAACTGGATGCTTGTTTAAATGTGAGTCCCTGAAAACAAAGACACTGGGACTCAGGTGTTGTGCAGTCTAGGAAAATGGAGATCCTTTTCAGAAAGGACTTGAGTGCAGAAGACATCGGAATAGCTTGTGTTTTAAGTCCTGACAGAAGCATTTACAGCCTTTGTTTAGCCACCTCATTTGTGGGGGAAGAAAAGATGTTCCCAGCAGGTGGGAAGCTTCTCAGTGGCGGAACAAGGAGATCCTAGTGGATTTCCTCTCTGCTGATTCCCTTGCCAGTCCCCTGTCTCGTTTCTCTCAATCAAACACTCCATGTGAACTCGAGAGAGAGAAGCATCATCATCTTTCGGTGAGAGTAAAATATGTCGGTGTTCCAGGTTGTGCTGGGTAATTGATGGAAGAAAGAGATACGCCACTACAAGTTGAGTTCAGGGTCCTCAGCAGCATGGGGATCAGCCTCTCAAGGACTCAACGCTACAGCTTAGCAGAAGTGCTTTTTACTTGACATAAAAGGCACTGTTACCAAGTCAATTTCCAAATACCAGAACCTCTTATAAGATCTAGGAGTTGTCTGAAAGAACCATTACCTAAGCAATTCTGAGCCATGGGAGACTTCCTGGTTTGCCAGGTAAGTCTTCCAGACTGTTCTGTAAAAGCTCTAAGAATCCTTAAAATGAACAACTCCATAAAATCTCAAAGAACAATCACTATTTACCAGAGGTTACTTCAAAGCCCAGGTGCCATTATTCAGAATTCATGCCAGATACAATGGCTCTGCTAAAATTCTGCTACAAAAAATTTTAAAGGAAATTTAATCTCAATTATACACAGAGACACAAATATGTCAATGAAATAAAACCCTGAGTGAAGAATATTTCATTTTTTCTTACATTTTATTTTTCCCTTCTACCAACTAACTGTTAGATAAAAATTTTATATTTTCTCAAACTTAAGATGCTTAAAATCTGTACCTATTCCAGACAAAAAGACTCTGTAGGAAGTGCAAGCTGAATTTCTTAACAAGTACTTAGCCTACATAGGGGCAAAAAATTAGAGGAGCCAAGGGATTTTTGGAATACAAATGCTTTATTAGAGAAACAGACACAACTGAGCACAGGATGTTTGCGCATATATTATAAATTAGAATTCTCCACTGACAACAGAAAGGCTATTGACCATCCTGATGAGGCCCCTGGGACATTCTAGGGTCACTCACCTAATGCCTAGCCACATCTGACAACTTCAAAATTACAATTAAAAAAAAAAAATCCAGTTTCTCAGCCATATAACATATAGGAGCTCCACAGCCATGCAGTCACCACCGGACAGGCAGGTGTGATCATGTGTGACGTGGGAGACATTCTCCTTGCACACTGCTGCTGAAGTGTACAGTTACTTCATATACTGTGCTGACAATATAGCTTCACTTAGAAAAAAATACCTTTTTTTTTTCCTTTAGAAAATTGAGATGAATTGAGCTCATTGCAAAGTACATAGTAATAAACGTCAATGGCTTAGGCACTCGTTACTATTGGAACTTCCAGCAACATAGCCCAGCCTAAACAAGCAGACTCTGCAGCTATCTGGTCATCTCTAATAATTCACTTTGCCACCTGCCACGGTGGACTTTACGTGTAATCTCTTTGTTCTTCAGATCCTGCAACTGTGAAATGTAGACAATAACTGCAGCGACCTCCCTGAGCTGCAGGAGGGTCAAGTAGGTAAGGTGACCCCTTTGCTTAGCTTAGATCACCACCACAGTAGCAGGTGCCCAAGAAAGGCCATTCACTATTAGGATTTTGTCAGGCTTTAGGGAGGAGCAAAGCACAGTACCTTGTGATGGTTGTGGTCCACTAGCCCTCCAATCACATAGGCCTTTGACTCATCTAAGTCCTTCAGTACATTAGGTGAGTCCGACGTCAGATAAACCAGGTCTTCTTTGTTAATGAGTTCACTATAGTGCTCTGACTTGATGTGAATATCCTTCAACAACAAAGGAGAGCGAGTGTATCATTAGCAGGACACTGAAAGCTGGCTGAACTGATATCCTCTTTTCTCAAAATAAACCTGTCCAAAACCACCTGATCTCAAGCTTGAGAGGCTACTGTTAGAGTGGCGTGTAAACCCCATAACCAACTCCTTCCCTCATATCTCAGTCCCTGAAATAGTCTACCAATCTTATTCCCTTGGCTGGGGCCTCAGTTCCTAATCTAATCCCGCACACTGATGGCAAGACGAGTCTCTAAAAGCTCACTTGTTTCTCCAGCTTTCCCTGCAGGGTCAACTCCAACTCAGCTTAGGGGCTCTTTCCTTGATACGGCATCAGCCTACCTTTCTCACTAATCTCTATTACAAAAATAAAAATAAAAACGCATTTTCCTGCCTTCTTGATCATGTTGTTTTCCAGACAAAAAAATGCCTTTTTAAATTATGTCTCCCATGTGACTCATCAAAAGGAAACGGTGTCAATTTAATTAATGAATGTGTCTGTTTCTACAAGGAGACACATCTGAAAACTTCTTTGCCAAAACTGTCAGTTCAGAGACACAAGGCTGGGTAAGAGCTGTAAGACTTTCCAAGTCACATTAACTGCCGGAATGCTATGTCTCCAGACTCTGACTGTCATACAATCATCTTAAAGAAAATCAAGTGAAGCAGACACTTAGATTGTATGCTACTGATTAATACAATTACTTTTCTGAAAACGAATATGCTATAAATCTGACTCTTATACTTAATAACAACCTCAAGAAAGATCTGAGCAGTTAGACGTCAGTGCGTCTGTGTTTCTCTAGCAACCCAAGGACGTGAATAAGCTTAGAAAGACCCAAACTATAAAGTATGTTTGTAACATATTCATTATTTCTATAAAGAGACATCATTCTAAAGACTTGTTAAGGATACTTTTCTTGCATATGTCTGCACATGGGCTCTTAATATGTGCACCTATTAGATTAGTAGGTACTAGTGGGGAAAGCAGGACACTGTGGGAGCTGAAAACAAACAGTAAACAACATGCACAGGCATAACACAGCAGTCCACTGAGCACAAGAGTCCTGAGCCAACCTGGCCACACCTGTACTGAGCCAAGACAGCCACACCTGTACTGAGCCAAGCTGGTCACATCTATGCCTACCCAAGCTGGTCATATTTGTACATAGCCAAACTGACCACATCTGCACATAGCCAAGATGGGCACACTGGCACCGAGCTGTAGGGGGAGCTAAGGTGGGAGGAGTTAGGGGAGGAAGAGGAAAAAGGAAGAGGAGGAGCAGGAAAGGGCAGAGATGTAGGAGGATGGAGAGCCACACAGGTATGGGGAGCAGTCCTGGGTAACAGTTTATATTTAGGTTAGCTAATTGGAATACAACTCTCTTTGTATGGGCATCTTGTTATTAATCATTACCAAACATATAAAGCCTTGATTAATCTATAAGAATTAGAGTCTCATTCTCTTACTGGGCCCGCATGAATGGCAGAATGGTCTGGGCAATGCTCAGCCTTGCGGAGATGGCGTGTGGAAGATTGGCAGAGTCATCTCCCACGCTGGTGTCTCGTGGGTGGCAGGGCTGATGTTTCTGGCGGCCTGTTCTAGCGAATGTGGCCTCCAGCTGAGAAACATGATGGCTGAGCTAGGCAGAGCCGCTGCAGCTTAGATAGTGGGCTTGACCAGAGGCTGGTTTTAAATAATTACTTCAACACCGAGCCAAGCTGATTACCTCTTTACATATACCTAGGACAGGGAAATTATAAGGATACTCTTCAATCTGCTAGAAGCTGCGCTAAAAAAGTAAAAAATAAATGACCTTGAGTATATATTAACATAATATGCCCAGGTCATGTTCCCACCCTTCTAAGTCAGCATATCTCACATTTACAGCACATGCCAACTCCCAATCCAGACTCTCACATCTCAGGAATGTACAACCACGTTTGGCTACTGGTCACAGAATGGACAGTATGGATTTAGAAGAAACAAAATGTAGAGAAAATTTCAATTTTAGAGTGAGTTTGAAGCAAAAAAATCTTATCAAGGCTTTTAGATACTTCTTTTCTAAAGAAGTGGCTTAAGATGTCAGACAAGCTTCATGAGAGAAATACACATGAGCAGACACGCCAGCCTCTTCTGTAGGTAGCTTCCACCCTTGGAACTCCAGACAAGGTATAACGACATGCAGAGTCCTGCAGCACACCACCGGTCAAACACAAGGCCTTTGGGAGCTTAGAGGACCGCGGACTGCCTCCTACCTTCCAGTTGACCCAGCCTTGGTCATTCTCATCCATGTTTCTCTTCAGCTGGCCGCCATGGCTTGTCAAGTAAAACTGATGAGCAATTGGTAGGCAGAGAAAAAGGAGAAATCCGGTCAGTTAAGCTTACTGTTTCATCCCCTCATCACCAGGAAAACACAAAGTAGTTTTCACTGAGCTAGAAAAAGAGAACTGTGACCAACTCTGAGTGCCTGACTCAGCGGAAGAAAGAGCCTGTGTTAAGTAGGGTCTCCTCAGCTGACTGGCTCCGGCCATGCCGCCTGCACTCCACCCCACCTCTCAGCTGAGTAGCTATAATCTGTCTATCACTGATGAGTATTCTACAGACCCCCTGGTTTCACCAAGCTCTCCTCCACCGCCCTGGGAAAGGTGTCTAACTATCATTGTTATTTTTGCTGCTGCTGACCCTTCCCTGACAATTCCTTTATAGCTCAATCAAGGATGCTGAGGGCCTCCGTAGGAATAAAAAGAAAGATGCAAAGAGTGTCACTGCTGTGTGTCACTGCTGTAGGGTATAAAATTATACAAAAGCCCAGTCCCATGTTGTGTCCACTTGGCTAATAGCCACGGGAGTTCCTGGCTCTTCATGTCACCGAGGTGGTGTTCACAATATCAGTCAGCTAGTGTCCACACTGGCTCTCTAAGTTAAGAAACCCTTCTCATAACTGTTGGTAGCTCAAAAGGAAACGTAAAACAAAACAGGTCTAAGAGACCCTGTGGTACAAACAGGCTGTGGCAGCCTACTTCCCCTCTCTCCCCACTTCCACAGCTGGAAAGAATCAAAGCTGAGAAACTGCTGTGAAGATATGCACGTATCCGAAACAAAGACACCAGCACTACCCCGTGGTATGAGGTTGTGAGGGAGAGTCTGGGAACAACAGTCATGTCCAACATATTCTCGTAGGAAAAGTCATCAAACAGGCATGATACAGGAGCCTACGAGTGTCAGGGAAGAGCAGCTGCAGGGACTCAAGCTTCCTGTCATGGGAGACAGGAAAGGAAGCAGAGCCTCCTTCACACACACCTGTACGGGATGAGATGCTCGGCGGTTTTCTGCATAACATCGTTGAATCTGTTTATGAAGTTTCTTAATATCCTATAAAATAGCACAATTTAAAAAAGAGAGTTATCAAAATCAGATAGGCCATCTATGGTATTACAGGAACAGAGTAAGCAGAAGAAATGGCCAGACAGGCAAAAAAATCTTTCTTTTAAAAAGTAACACCACTGTGATAATTTTCATTTGATTTTCCTGAACACTAACAAAATGACTACCTGTAAAGACGATGCTCTGTAAGTCACCTGTGCTTGGAAGGTTTCTATCCGTGTGAAATGCTAGCGTTGCTGCGTTAACAGACAACAACAAACAACTTTTTTGTAGAATTATGCTATTTCCACACTTTACCATAGCAGCACTGGTAGAAGGCCAGATTTAAAACAAACTCTGTGTGTGTATGTATGTATGTGTGTGTGTGTGTATGTGTGTGTATGTGTGTATGTGTGTGTGCGTGTGTTGTATGGTATGTGTGTGTGTGTGTGTATGTGTGTGTGTGTGGTGTGTGTGTATGTGTGTGTGTGTGTATGTGTGTGTGAACGCATGCGCATCTGGATATATGTATGTACACCATGCTCATGCAGTGCCTGTAGAGGCCAGAAGGGGGGTCAGAGGCCCTGAAACCGGAGTTAGAGATAGTTGTGAGTCACTATACTATGTCACTACTGGAAACCAAACCTGGGTCCTCTGCAAGACCAAAAAGTGCTCTTAACTGAGATCCATCTCTCCAGCCGTGCTACAGATTTTTTTTTTTAAATTTGAGATAGGATCTCACTAAGTAGTACAGGCTTGCTTCAAATGTGCTACACCCTAGGTTGGCCTAAAACTCTGAGATCCTTCTGACTCAGTCATATACGTGGTAGGATTACAGACATATGCTATCATGCAATTCCATAATCTTTATAACTAATATGTGGTTTCTGAGTTTTATTATCTAATTATGGGGTAAATGTCTGTCTATGCATATATAAACATATACATAAATATGCTATACATATCAAAGCACTTAATTTAGGAGTAAGAGAGTTTGAAAAACTTACAGTGTAGTCTAGTAGATAAACACTAGCTGTAATACTACATAAGAAAGTAAAAGTGACTTAAGCTAGTTCACACACAGGGACCTCGTGATACCTTTAACACCATCAAGTCATCAAAGCTGCAGTCGATGACCAGGCGCAGGCTGCTGCGAGAACTTGTCTTCGAATGCGTTTCCTGTCATTTCCATCTGAGTTGGACTCCAGCTGGCGTCGTTCTAGTTTCTTTCTCTTGCGTTTTTCTTTTCGTTTTTCCCTAAAATAGCAAACGACATTTTTTTTTAGTTGTATATTGAGACATTCACGAAACTTCTAATTAAACAAAAAATTACATTTTAAAGTAGTCATGGTTGTGTGACATATCTCTTCTGTGGGGAGAAAAGGGTCAGACCTTAGTAACTTGATTTACTCCATACAATAATGTCACATATGAAGAAAAGAACTTTGCAAAGCTAATACAGAGGTTTTTTTTTTTTTTTTACTGATTAACTGCATTATTTAATAGTTTCATTACTAATATCATATAAGACTAAGAGAAACTTACGATTTATAAAGAATTTATTCACAACTCATCTCCTAAATAATTTTCTAATTCAATATCATATGGAATACTAAAAAGAAAATCTCACTAAATTTACTAAAAGAACAAAAATAAAAGTCCAAGTTTTTCTAGTCTCTTATAAATTTTGGCATTACACAATGGCTAAAACAGAAATGCTTCCATGAAGCCGGGCGGTGGTGGCACACGCCTTTAATCCCAGCACTTGGGATGCAGAGGCAGGCGGATTTCTGAATTCGAGGCCAGCTTGGTCTGGTCTACAGAGTGAGTTCCAGGACAGCCAGGGCTACACAGAGAAACCCTGTCTCGAAAAACCAAAAAAAAAAAGAAATGCTTCCATGAAATCCTCTATGAGCCACATCATGTCAAGCCAAACTTGACCTTCCTGCATCACTGCTTTATGCAGACTTGGACACCGATACCCGTGCCCTTGTCTGAGCCACCCTAGCAGGTCTGCTGTTACATAGGCAGTCTTAGGTGGGAAAGGGGGTGGAGACTAGTATTGCAAAAAACGAAGTAACAATTCAAAACACATGTGCTTTTAATTGCAACTCAGTGTTAGCTAATAACATGTATAACCCTATTTTTTCATGACTTCCGTTTCAGGGGAGACAGCTTTTAACAGGACCATGCTCTGAGGTACGCACTTGCGCTGTTCCCGCTGCTCTTCCCACTGTTTCTGTTTCATCAGCTTCTTCAGTTGTCGTTTAGACATTGGCTCAGCCCTGCATCCACTCCCGGCTTCTGTCTCTCCTCCTCACCATCACTCGCGCCCGGCTTTCTTTCTACATTAGGAGGCTCAATGGATGATGGCAGCATTTCAGATGACATAGTTGTCGTCTCTGAAAATTTTGAAAAGCAAATTTTTTTACATGAACTTACAAAGTAAAATAACTGTGGCCAATAGAGACCACTAGATGTTAAGCTCTATCACTGATAAAAATACAAACTTAGATAAATTCTGTTTACTGGCAAAGATCTGTAACTATCATTTGACATGAATTAAATACCATTCACTGACAGTACTGGAAGGACTATAGAAACAGAGTGTTTACATATAATATAGAGGGTCTTCATATGTTTTTTCCAGAATGCAAGTATGTTTTGAGAGTTGCAAATGCACCAACAGTGTCCTAGTTAGCTTTAGCTGTCAAGCTGACATAGCCCAAGCCCAGAGTTATGTGAGGAAGCCTCAATTGTGGACAGGGGGGAGAGGTAACAACACAGGCACTGACTGCCCAGGTCTGAGGCCATGTCTGTGAGGAATGTCTTGACTGTTTATTAATGTGGGTAGTGCCATCCCTCGGCTGGTGGTCCTGGGCCATTTAAGAAGGCTGACTAAGTATGAGCAATGGAGTAAGCTGACATGCGGGCTCCATGGTTTCTGCTCTAGATCATGCCCTGACTTTCCTCAACGATGAACTGTGATCTAGAAACATAAGCCAGAGACACCCTTCCTTTAACTTATTTTTGGTTGGACTGTTTTATCACAACAACAGAGAATGAACTACTGCAGACAGTTTCTGACCTAGAAACGTATCTTCTTATAATAAATTCCTATAAGCAAGTCAGAAACATACATTAAAATTTACATCATAATTTATTCATTCTAACATTTTTAAATGTGAAAAGTCAGAACTTACTTGCATTGTCAGCAAAGAGTAAACAAATTATGGTTCTTCTATAATATAAATTAGTTATTCATACTAAGCAGCCAGTAAAAATGATATTTCCAAAATTACTTATTGATGAGAGGTAATGGTTATATTTTAAATCTGAGAGTCAATGCAAGTGCTAATACTCATATTATTTATTAAAGCACATATACATCTTCCACTTCTGATCATGGATATCTGTATTTTCTAACTGGAATGATATAGACAAGTTTTCTCTCTCTAATAAATGTCACTGTATATCTGTGAACACTATCGTTATGGCTAAAAACAATATAAAAATTGATTCTGTAATCAGTCTGCAAAATTCTTAGTGCTGACCAAAATAAATCTTCATTTAAATCAAACCACAAACATCTTTATCCGTAACAGCTAGAACTCAACTTGCTGACTGGGGGGAGGCTAACTACACTGAAATGTCTTTTCTCTTTAATACGTTACTAATAACAAAGCTTACAAGTGTTTGCCTATTTGTCCCTACCTCAGACTTAATTTACTAAATGGAATATGGCCTAGGAAACATTCTGAGATTCTTCTTTCTTACAGAGCTAGCTAGTTAATCTAAGCCAAACAAAAACAAACAACAAAACAGTTACTCTTCACGATGTAATATTGAGGACAAAATTTCTGCAGAACTTAAACTGCAGTTTTACTCTGCTTTTTACTCTTTCAAAGTGCAGAGTCACATTACTTGAGACTTAGTTGACTCTTATTTCAAACTGACAGGATAACTGAGTGAGCAGATATGGTATTTCAAAGGATTTTAAAAGAAAAGGAAGAAAGTAATATTAAAGTTACTAACTCCTCCCATCTCTAGTAATTCCTATGAAACAAGGCATCTCAAAGAGATGAATGAAATTGTGGCATTATGACTCAAACCCAGCTCCCACACCAACACTTCCCAGTAACCTAAAACCTTGAGAGTGGGGGTAATTCTGAAGTGATAGTGCTGACTGGACACTGTTGACAGATGGTTCTAAAGGCATTAAATAAGACTCAAAAATGTATATACCCAAAGCCATGGATAGTGTAAAAAAACAATTCTCATTGAGCATGCAAACTTAAAAGCAGAACTGAAATTGACAGGAAAGCATTTTATGAAAACAAATTTCCAAATTTCTGTTTATCCGTGGCCATATTTTTCAGTAGATCTCGTATGTTGTTCAAAATTCTGAAGCGTTGAGCTAGCTATACTGTAAGAATTACAAAAGCCCTGTTTTACAGCTCTCTTACACCAGGGGGAGCCTTTGTCTTTCACATCTAAAATGTCTCCAGTTAAATTTAACTTGACCTATCACAGAATAGTAACATTTTTGAGCAGCCTATCATGAACTAGTCCTAACATAAATGTGTTTTATCAATTCTCAAAACACTGTGCTGGGTGAATTTCCTAAGCTTTAATTAAATAAGCCAGACGTACTGAACAACACATGAAATATGTTTCGTTTTATAGAATACATGAATGCAGATAAAATACTAGCTGGCTGTCTTATTTTGGCTAGACCAAGACAGCTTCCGCTCCGACTGTCTACTACGTAATGCAGTGTATGAATTCGATGCAATTATGTAAAACATGGCACTTTTGAACACACTAGGTTTTAGTTTGACTCATAAATCTCTAAGGTAGCGAGTCTGGGGCTCCTCCCTGACCAGCAGTGATGCCACAGCACATTTTTCATTCACTAATCCAAGTTTAACAAGTATTTAAGAACATTACAGAAAGATAGAACGTAAGTGTGAGACTCTAGCGTATCTTTGAAAAAAAAAAAAAAAAGCTGGGTGGTTAATTCATGGATATAGGTTATCAGATGGGATTACAAAACTCAAAATTGAATAATACTGACAAAGACTATTTGGTGTGGAGAGAGCATACGTCACCTAATGCTGAAGACAAAGCCGACAAAAACCGGGCTGTTACCAAATCGGCTAAAATAAAACAGTCCTCGTAGTTTTTAAGATTTCTTTAAAAATCTTGCTAAAATCAATACATGCCTGCTTCAGGGTATTTTTACATTATTTATTATTTTTTTTTAACGCGTTGGTCAGTACCGCAGTAGCAATAGCCCTTTGTTCAGCTGTTAAAAGTTCCTTTGGCCGGAGTTCTGGCTTGGGAGGGAATCTCAGGAGAGCTTTCGTTTTTTAAGTGAATAATTTTACACCTCCGGACACACAGCCACATTTTAAACACAAAATATTTCAGCGACAACCAGTAACACGTCCATCTTAAACTCATCCTCAGCTCACCACGAGGCTGGGCCCCATCTGCAGCAACCGCCCCTCGCCTCCCTACATCCGACCGCCTGGCCCAAGGAAGAGAAAAGAGGAAAGGCAGGGAGAACGCCTCGCCTGCCCTCTAGGCACAACGCAGCACTGCGACAAGCCACCCTTAGACTCCACATTGCTCTTTCTGCCACACTTCCGGTAGGACTCCACGGAACAACAAATACCCAGCACCCAGCGCGACAACCGCAGACCACGCGCAGACACAGACCACTGCGCACGCGCACACACAGGACGGCCGCGCACGCCCCAGCGGGGCCTGGCCCGCGAACGAACCGCAGCTCACCAATCATGACGCTGGAAGGACGGCACGTGAGCGGGCGAGGGGCGGGGAAAACGCGCCACCTGACGCCATTTCCTCTGCGAACCTGCAACTACTTCCTAGGCCCTTGCCCTCTACTCCGGAAGCCCTGATTGCAGCGGAGGATAGGGTAGTTCACGCTCCTTTGGCATCCGAAAGAATACCAAAGGGCAGTGGCGCGACAGCCGCAGTGCCATATTTACCAAGCCGCGGGGCCTATGGGGAACGCCGGGGTGCGGTCAGAAAGCCTTTCTGAAGTGCTCTCGGCTCCACGCGTTGGTCCTCCTTCAGAAACTTCAACTCCCAGAGGCAGAGGCGGTGGTTGCACGCCTGGTTACGGCACTTACGGCTTACGTCATCGGACTGCGCTAACTCCAAACTAGAGAAAGAGGAGGGGCCTGTAGGGGGCGGGGTCAGGGCCTGGGTTTTGCGGGAATGGTTAGTGGCTACCGCGAGGTGTTTTTCCCTGTTAAGCTTTGAATCTCTACTCACGGGCATTTATTCATGTGTAAGCTCGGGTCTCGAGCGAAGCTAGTCCTACTTAAAGAAATTGAAATGCGAAACAGATGAAATGCTCTTATTTTTTCTGTGTTAAGAGGATGATCTAGCATTGCCCAAATTATTTCTAATTATGTAGGAACAAGTTACCAAAATCACATGGTCTTTAATAAGTGAAAAAATTTTAAACTGAAAATTTTAATAAGAAATCATTGAAGTTGGGAATTTTAAAGTTTTTTTTATGTCCTTAGTAAATACTTAACTACATACTTTACAATCCATTCTTTGAGTTTTTCCTATGCTATTTTGCAAAACACTAGTCCTATTTCATCGTTTGTAAATACTTGACCTTATATAATCTTTTTGCTAAATATAGATCAAGTCAACCGAAGGAAAAAAAACTAAAACAGTTGGGTAGGCTGGTCTTTCTGTTGTTTTGTTTTAATTTGGCTTTTCTGATTGATGACTTGTAGAATTTGAAGTTAATAACTATTTTCAAATAAAGACCCATAATTAGATTTTTCTTGTTGCTTGACCTTTGAACATGTTACAGGCTCTTAAATGAACTGAAACATGAATTTAGTTGGGGTGGGGGAAGATCTTTCTTAAACTCTGTTTTTATTTGGAAAAATATGTGATCCAGGATTCTGGTGTGGATCTCTCAAATCCAAGAGATTTCTGTTAACTGAACATTGGCAGTAGAATGTGGATCCATTTATGATCTGTTAGTAGGGCATCTTTTTTCAGCTGCCTCCATATCAGGACAGAGAGTAGCTGAGGGAGGATTAGTAATTGGATATGGAGCCCTTCACATGTAGGTCATGAAATCCAGGCTGGCATAGTGGTGCGCCAAATCTTCCAGCAGCTGTTCCGTTGCCCCTGTGGGATCTGTCTTATAAATGATGGTACGGTTTTAGAGTAATGCCTGGCATCCTCAATATTTAAAAGAGTTTTTAAGTTATGAGCAAGAATCCTCATTTTAATGATGTCACCAAATTTGACTTGGTTATTTGATCTCATGGTTGCAGAATCAATCCAGAGGATGAAAAAAAAAAAAAAAAAAAAAAGTCACCAGTAAAAACTGCAGTTTAGCCCAAGACAGAAGCATATAAAGAGTTTAAAGTCATGTGATGTGAGGAAGTCATTGATTTATAAAACTCATGCTTATTTAGCACATTTGACAGTTCTTTGTGTTTGACTTAGGATTTTACACAACAATGACTAAATGATTATCTCTGACAAAGAAATACGGGGTCCAGAGGTAAATACATACATAAGATGCCTGCTGTATAAAGGAAGAAATGAATGTTTCTTGAGAGTGTAGTTTCAGAGATTTTGTAATTTTGTTCCATCTTGGAAAGGAAACAGTTTTTAAATAAAGAAAAAGAATTTAAAAGCTGGGGACAGTGAAAGCAAAGAGAAAAACATGAAGGTTTTACATTGTGACAGAAGAGCAATGGGTAACATAAGGAAGAATAGCTCTGAAGGTGTTTCTAATTTGAACAGTGGTAGAAATATCGTTCTATTAATTGGGCAATTTAGAGAATACTAGAAGGAAACTGGATTTTAAGTAAACATATAACAAGTTTGGATTTGAATATATATGGAGTCTGGGGAATCTGCAGGCATCGAAATAGAAACGAACTTTAAAATCAATAGTTCATGTCTGTACTTTTAACCAATATAAGAGGTTTCCATGGGTCTCAAGCTGATAACATTTGTAGGATCAGGAATATAGCAAAGGAGAGACGTTATCTGCAGGGTAGCCTGAGAGGGTGTTCCCTTTTCAATCAGAGGACAAGCTCCACGTGTCAATCTGGCCACCTGATAGCAGACCTGAAGTCAGAAAGAGCAGTCACAAGCTGAGTTTGCATGAAATCTGGGGTGTTGGTATTGATACCACTTCGCTTTTTAAAACACTGAGGAGCCATTCTAGAAAATAATACACGGGATTCTAGAGATGTTGAAACTAGAACTACATACACGAATCTGAGAAAATGATGTCACTGCCTCGGAGATATTTTCATTGCTGTGTTCCACATAAGCACTCCCCATCACCAAGATAGGAAGTGCCAGCCAATGAATGAACTAAGAAACTATTAAAATATAATGAACTGCCAGCCCTGAACAAAAGAGAGATCTTGTCACTTGCCTAAGTATGGATGGCCTTGGGAGACATTGTACTTTGAAATAGGCTAGAAGGGTTTAGGTTTACACTTATGTGTGGAAATAATATTCAAATACACTGAAATAGAGGATAAAGCAGCAGGAAAGAGGAAGCACAGGGGAGGTTGAGGAAGATGTGAAAAAAAGTAACATGTAAGAAACACGTCCAGAGAGTAGATAACCCGAGAACCGTATATTATTTTCATACTAATGAAGTAGTTTTTAGTTGATTTCATCACAAAGGAAACAACAGTAGTTGGCTAACTGTGAGTGACAGACATGTTATCTTGCTTCCCCATAGCAGGCTTTCTCCTCATCATGTGTAGCTCACAGTGTCATGCTGCATGCCTTAAATGTATTCAATAACATTTATAGAAAACGATAAGGTTTATGCAACTTAATCACGAATAAATATTGGACACCCCGAACAAATCGTATCTGTGTACCAATTTCAGAGAGCTGGCAGTCAGTTTGCTAGGTTGGCCTGCAGACTGTAGAGTAGGCCGAAGTCTCCGGACAGAACAGAGTTCTAGGACACAGCACATGGTAGTAAGTGCGATTGTGAGCGTTGTGCAGGCAATAGAAGTTCCAAGTCAGTCTGGTTATGAGGTTAAGTCTGCGTATTCTTTAGCAAGTTGAAAGTGGTAAGTATGTGTGTGGGGGTGGGGGGGCAGAGTAACACAAGTAAACAAAAAGAGGGGGAAGAAATCCAGATGCAAGAAGGAAGGGCAAGCATGAAGGTTGCAACACCAATACCCTGATGCTATTTTGCGATAGTGACAGGAAAGGTATTTGTAGTCTCAAAAGTAGAAAAGTGGTTTTATCTTCCCCTTAAAAGTACAGATAATGCTTAGCCAGCAAGATAGCTTAGTGGATAAGAGTGCTTGCTGCCAAGTTTGAGGGCCTAAGTTCAATATCCAGGACCCTTAAGGTAGAAGGAAAGTACTTGACTCCTGAAAGTTGCCCTCTGACCTCCTCAAAAGCACCGTGGCATAAGCTCACCCACAGTAAATACATTTTAAACTTTTTATTGATTCTTTGTGACTTTCACATCATGTACCCCAATCCTACTCATCTCTCTACCCCTTTGTATCTGCCCCCCGACCTTGAACCGATCCCCCTAAAAGAAAATAAAAAGCAAAACAAACAAACAAAACAAAATTAAAATGAAACAAAATAAAAAACGAAAACAACAACAACAAAATCTTGTCCTGGAAGCTGTAGTGTGTCACACAGTATACCTGTTTGTTCACGCGTCTTTACTTGCGAATGTTCATTGCAATGAGTCATTGGTTTGGTTCGAGGCCTCTGGCTTCTGCTACTCTATCAATATTGAATCCTCACTGGGACTTCTCTAGGGTATCTAGTTGTTACCGTGTCATGGAGATCCTGCAGCTTTGGATCTGCAGCGCCTGGCCCTTTCACAGGCTCTAGCAATTCATAGATGGGGTAGATATTGGGGTGGGCCAACTCAAAGCCCTGGATCTAGGCCTGGGTATAGCTGAGTTGGTCAACCCACCAGGTCTCCTGTACCCACACCACCAGGGCGAGCTCTCCATCACTGCCCTGGTAAGCTCACCCAGTGCCCTAGCTGGCAAAGGTTGAAGCCAGATCTCCCCTTATCATGCCCTTGGGGCTGTCTCACATGCCTTTGCCACTTGGGCCAGCTCTACTGTGCTGCCCAGTTGAGGTACAGGACCCCTCTCCCAAACACTGCTGCTGGTGAGGGGCCAGGCCAACTCGGTACAGCCCTTGGACATCAACATGGTCCAGGCAGCAGCCCAGACCAGAGATGTCTGCATGTCTCTTGGTGGTAATATAACTCAAAGACATTGACACAGACCCCTGATGCTGCATGGCCATGGACTCAGATACGACCCTCAGTGAGAGCATAGGTTGGGACTTCATCATGGCCTCCTATGGTAGGGCAGGCTATTCACATCAGGTTATTCCTCTCCGTCCCAGAGACTTCAGTTATGCCTCCCTTCATAATACTCAAACCATGTGATTTCTCTTCCTTTCCCATTTCTCCACCGTATACTAGCATATGGTAGTGGCTCCAGTAGTGGCCAGCCACTTGACTGGTGGGCCTCTAGGTGTCTTCCACCCTCCCACAACCACAGTGAATATTTTAAAGAATACCACACAAAAGATTATGGTTTAATACAGATTCCTATTGCCTGACTTCAGTTTTTATGCTTGTCAAGAATAAAAGGAACCAGAAAGCAATGGAAAATACTTGATTCCAGGAATTGAAGAAAACCACACAGGCTGAGCTAGTAACCCAGTAACTGAAAAGATAAAACCCAAATCTAAACACATCAGTACAGGGTATGTCAGAGGACAAGGACAACAACAACATTGGAAGACATCACTAGTGGGGATTGGGGTAGGTAGGGCGAGGTTTTGTGAATGTTCATACGTGTGTGTGAGTGTTTGTATGTGTGTGTAGAAGTCAAAGGTCAACATCAGGTATCTTCCTCAATTGCTCACTACCTTACTTTTTGAAAAAGGGTCTCCCTGAATCTGGAGAGCAACTACTGGCTAGATGTGTTGGCCAGCAAGCCCTCAGGATCCCACTGCTTCTACATATTCATCTGGTTTGCAGGTGAGCACAGCTATGCTGGGCAGCCATCTCCCTAACTCCCTGAAAGGACTCTGAACAAGTAAAAACAAAAAACAAAGAAAACAATTATAGAAAGATTAAATAAAGTAATATTGGGTTATGCTTCAATGTATAAAGTATCTGTGAGTTGTGATGCAAGGAATGAGTAAATGGGCAAGAGAAGAGAGAAACATGCCAAAGAAACGGTAGTCATTCATATCACTACTCCACGGCTAGGGAGAAACGAGGCTCCTTTTTAAAGAAGGGGTTGAGCATAGCACTTTCTTCCAAGAGTCTAGAGTAAAAAGAAGAAAAAAAGAGAGTGAAAAGTAAGAATAACTTTACGTGGAGAACTGTGACAACACCAGTTAGTCAAGGACTCATAGTAACCACACACTGACAAATCACACTAACCTTCTCAAGCACTGCGATGAAAGTAAACCCTGAGCTCTGGGGTCTTCTACTGGGATAACAGCGGGCGATTTTCCAGAGTTTCCAATGGAAGAACACTGTACAAAAACCAAGCAGGATTCCCCTATATAATAGCTGCACAGCCAAAGAAGAACCCAAAGGGAGATGGCAATCAAACGTAATGTACCCTGGCTAGGGTACTGGAACGGGGAAAGGACTAATTAAAAACACATGTGGTCGAGGGCCTTGGAGAGATGGCTCAGCAGTGAAGAGTGCTTTCTGCTCTTGCAGAAGACCCAGTTTTGATTCCCAAGACCCACACGGTAGCTCACAGCTGTCTGTAATTCCAGTTTGCTCTGAAGGCTACTGCGCATACAGTACATATAAATATACTCAGACGCAGACATATACACGTGAAATAAATATCTAAAGCAACAAATGGAATCTGAATAACTATAGTTTCTAGTTAACAACTTATAAATATGTGTTTATTAATATTGAACCTACCACATGGATATAAAATGTTAGCTATAGGTATAATTGGATAAAGGGTATATGAAAAATCTTTATATTGTTATAATTTTACTTTGTGAATATAAGCCAAGTTTTTTAAAGTAATAGAATAGAATATACAGACTGTAAGAAGAGATAAGTAAGATATAAAAAGGAAAATACAAATTATTATAATAATCAGAAAAAATTACTAGTTTTGGTGAATTTTCTCTTAATGCTTTTTTTGCTCATATCTGTTTCTACATTTAAACAAGAAATTATCTCAAAGTATCTGCAGCTGCTACTTGATAGTCTACTTCTAGAATACAGTAGATCTATGAATAAACATATTTTCATAGTATTTTAAATTGCTTTATGTTGAATTGATCTACATTAATTTATTAAGCTAATTCTTGCCATTGAATAAACATCTAAATTTTTACTATACCAAAAAATGATGTGACATATTTTATGCTTTCTTTATACCTTAACATCAGTTCAATTACATAAAATATTAATGTTTAAAGAGTGTGTTTCCTCAAATGCCACTTGTTTGTTCTTCATCTCAGTTTGTAACTTTGGGTTAGGGTCACTGTTTTCTGCTGGAGTAGATTTTGTTTTCTTTTGAGATGGGATCTCTCAATTCATAGCCTTGGCTGGCCTAGAACTTGCTAGGTAGACAAAGCTGGCCTCTAATTCAAAAAGAATCTCCTGCCTCTGCCTGCAGACAGCAGGGATTAAAGGCAGGGGTCACCACATCTTTTGTGAAATAGATTATGAAAGCTATGTTTAAAAGGATCTTTTAGTTGTATTTATTTTCTGGAAACATCTTTACTTCTGTTTTGGGATCAAAACATTCAGACATTATAGAATAATACTATGTTGATAATTGTTGACAGGTATCAACTTACAAATTAATATTATTTACTCTGCACTTTAAAGACATCATTTTAAAGCACTGATTCTCAGCCTTCCTAATGCTGTGAACACTCAATACAGTTCCTCCTGCTGTGGTGACTCCCAACCATAAAACTATTTTCACTGATACTTCATGACTGTAATTTTGCTACTGCTATGATTTGTAAGGTAAACATTGGATGTGCAAGACCCACAGGTTGAGATATGCTGTTCTAAGGCCTGATTTTCCTTAGTGGCATTAATAATTACACAGTTATCTGTTTGTTTCCTTTAAGGTGATCTGTCTTCTTATCTGGCTCTTCACATGACTCCTCTTTCTATTGTTAGTCAGTCTGCAGCTTATGTTGTTTTTGAGACTCTTTTTTTTTTTCTCCCTCCCTTCTCTCTCTCAGTCTCTCTCCATCCCTCTCTCTCCCTCCTTCGCCCAATGTCTCTCTCAGTGTCTCTTTCTCTCGTCTCCCTCTCTCAAACTCTCCCTCTCCCTCTCTCAAACTCTCCTTCTCCCCTCTTTCCCCTCTCTCATTATTCTCCCCCTCCCCTCCCCCTCATTATTTTACGTGAAATTTGCATTTTGCAGAGCCCCTTAAATCTGTTTGATGACTGTATCTGTAATAGGAAGAAAAATAGCTCTCCAAAGATGCTTGTGTCCTAATCCCTAGTGTGAACATCCATGTTAATAGTGTAGATTAATTTAGGTCACTAACCTGAAAACCCCCAAGTAAAATTATTGCGGTGAGTTATCCACAAAGGCATGACGTAATCACTGTGTTCACACAGTGGAAGAAGCCGACAGAAGAAGCGTTCGCAGTGATCTGAAGCGGATGGATTCAGCTCACTCAAGCTGATTGTGAAGATGTAGAAAGGGGGTCTTGAGACAGAATACAGGCAACTCCTGAAGCTGGAAGCTGAAGGAAATGTATCTCCCCTAAAGTCTCCAGAAGGCAGCACACCCACCACCATCTTGATTTCAGTGCAGTGAACTCTTGTGGGGTTTCTGACTTCCAGGACTGGAGGACAGAATTCTATTGCTCTAAGCTAGTAACTCTCTATGACAGCTGAAGAGTTAACACAGTGCTCTCCACAAGTTCTGGGAAATTCTTCAAATACAATCCAAAAATACCGCCTTTTACTCACCCTCTATCCTCCATCTCTTGACCAATCTTAAATATTTTGTACCTTTTTTTTTATTTTAGTAGTTACTTAAAACTATTGGCTTCTGATTCTGCTGTAAATTAACTCATATGTTTATTCCTATTCATAATTTGAATATAAATATGATTGAGTTATGTTATGTATACCTTTAAAAACCATACTTTAACTCTATATTGTATTGTAGGCTTGAAACTTCGATTTTAAGAAGTGCAATAAAATTATTCTATTATTTTATCAAAATTAAATTTTTATTTTCTTTATACTCTTCTTTTGAAATCACTTCAGTGATTGAGTTCTCTTCAGTCTGTCAAGCCAATTCTAAGTGATCAGACACACGGTTAGAATTCTCTTAGTGACACACAATGTTTTTCTGGTTATTGATAAATATGTGTATATGTGTTTATGTATGTTTACTGAATTCTGTTTTGAAAAAAATGACTACGTTTTATCTTAGATTCCAAATGTGTCATGCTTAGGTCTCAATTTTACTTTCATTAAAGTTAATAATCTAATATTTCTCTATTTTAACAAAGAAAATCTTTAGTAATATTTGTTGAAATATTTTGCCGTGCCATGAAAGATGTCACCGTCTGTAAGAATGTTCTTGTTCAAGTATGTTTCTCAGGATTTTGTCAAAATGCTAAGTCCCTTAGTAAATTACAAATGCCATCACACTTTAAAACATATGAGCTTCTGAGATGATTTAAGTGTCTGATATCTTCCTCCCTCCCTCTATCCTTCTTCCTTCCTTCCTTCCTTCCTTCCTTCCTTCCTTCCTTCCTCCCTCCCTCCCTCCCTCCCTCCCTCCCTCCCTTCCTTCCTTCCTACATGTCCTCATTTCTAAGAGCAGAGCAAAATGTTCCAATGACACTGATAGACCTTTCTTCTTGGGGCTCTCAAATACCCTGACTTACCACATCTATATGTGATAGGGTAACTCATTTCCTTCCAACCCTCAGTGGGCTAAAGTTCATTTATCTTCTAATCTCAGGAAATAAGTTAACTCCTACCAACCTATGGTACTCTCAGAACACAGCTGTACTTTGGAATCAGTTATCCATCGATAATTTCAGTTTCCTCATTTGTCAAGGCAGCGTGGTAGCGTTGGGTGGTATTGCCTACCACCAAAGGACTTTGTGACACAACAAATTTGTGTTGTGCTGATCAGGATCCATCAGTGTGCCCCTGCATTGTCAGCCTGGAGTACCTGCCACAAAAACAAGTGTTCTGTTAAGTGTTCCACATGAAATCGTCATGGTCTTGTGAAAGGACTGCCCCGATTAATAACAATTTCATCCCAAGATCGAAAATTCTGTAATCCCAACTTTAATATTTTTTAAGCAATCAAAAATATTATATCTCTTATTTTCAGGTTCATTTTTCTTTGTTCCTTCAAGTAGTGTTAATCGATTAACCTGAGCCAAGAGAAAATGACAGTTGTGTCCGACAAATGTCAACGATCGTACTGACACCAGCTTTTGTTATTTTATGCTGTGCTGTTACTCTTTCCTACTACATGAGCCACGCAAAATAGCGCTAAGTTTGGGAGACACATATATTATTTGCTCTGTTTGCTAGAGCAACACAGAACAATGCTTTCTTCCATCCAGAGTTCTCTGACTGTGGAAGTGTTTGATACTCTTAGTTCATCCCTCTGAAAAAATCATGAGGAGTCTTTTCTCAAAATCCTTTGTAAAAAGAGAAAAATATAAGCCAAAGATAAAAGGATAATGCTATGAAGAGCAGAGGCAGCCTCTTTGTGTGCCTTGTGACGAGATGACTCCTGACCATAGTGCTTTCTAGTGGAAATCAAATGTTCAAGTGAAACAGCACTCACTTGATTAGGTAATCGTGATATGCCTTTTATTGGTTGGACTCTGATACGAACTCCTGACAACGACTAGAACTTTACCCAAAGAGACACGTATCACATAACGCACAGTATAACGACAGCTGTAAAGTATATCCAACCGTGACTCTGAGATGAAAATGCAAGGTAGTTCTTAGACACTTGAGTAAGACGCAAAATATTTCTTTATTGTAGTAAGTATGTGTATAAGCCTCAGTGACCATGAGAGTTTTCTTGTCCACCTATCTAATATTGTGGTGATCTGTGAAAATCAAAGTATTGACAGATACTGGGGCACATGTGTTTTAATCCCAGAACTTGGGAGGTGGAGGCAGGAGGATAATCGTGAGTGGAAAGCCATCCTGTTTTACACTGTGACTTCCAGGTCAGTCAGTGCCATCTCAAAAAATAAAATATAGTAACAACAACAGCAACTAAACAAAAAGCAAGGGACAAACATTTTCACATTACATTGTGTGTAGACCCCTGGTATCAACACAATCATTCCAGGAAAGGTTTGGGTTTTGGGGTTTGTTTGTTTGTTTGTTTTTGTTTATTTATTTATTTTTTGTGAGCATGCTCTTTTCTGTTTGGCTCCAGGAAAACCAGTATAACAAATGAAGTTCTACTCTTAAGAGGAGGTTAAAATAATTTTTACCTTTCAATTTTGCCCAGGAAAATATACTTCAAAGGACCTGCTTAAGTATGGAGATATTGTTTACTTTTGTAGTAACAATTTAATTTTGTAGTTCTATTACTTTCTGTCTTTTACCTAAATTGTCTAAAAGATTTAGTTAAAGTTAGGGAATGGCAGGTTTTCAGAGAAACCAGGATTGATTTAAGAATACTCATGTATTCTTTTTTGTTTTTTTTTTTTTTTTTGAAAATTTTTTATTGGATATTTTATTACATTTCAGATGTTATCCCCTTTCCCCATTTTCCCCCCACCCAGAAACCCCCATCCCATCCCCCCTCCTCCTGCTTCTATGAGGATGTGCCCCCACCCACCCACTCCCACCTTCCCACCCTTGAATTTCCCCACACTGAGGCATCCAGCCTTCACAGGACCAAGGACCTCCTCTCCCACCTATGCTTGACAAGGCCATCTTCCCCTATATATACAGCTGGAGCCATGGATCCCTCCATGTGTGCTCCCAGGCTGGTGGTTTAGACCCTGGGAACTCTACTTGGCTGGTATTGTTGCTCTCCCCATGGGGCCACAAACCCCTTCAGCTCCTTCAGTCTTCTCTCTAACCCTGTGATCAGTTTAATGGTTAGCTGTGAGCATCTGCCTCTGTGTATGTCAGGCTCTGGCAGACCTCTAAGGAGACAGCTATATCAGGCTCCTGTCAGCATGCATTTCCTGACACCCACATCAGCATCTACCTTTGGTGGCTGCACATGGGATGGATACCCAGGAGGAATGGTCTCCAGACAGCCCCTCCTTCAGTTTCTGTCCCAGGCTTTGTCTCCATATTTGCTCCCATGAATATTTTGTTATTCCTTCTAAGAAAGACCGAAGCACCCATACTTTGGTCTTCCTTCTTCATGAGCTTTATGTGGTCTGTGAGTTGTATCTTGGGTATTGTGAGCTTTGGCGCTAATATCCACTTCTCAGTGAGTGCATACCATGTGTGTTCTTTCGTGATTGGGTTACCTCACTCAGGATGATATTTTCTAGTTCCATCCATTTGCCTGAGAGTTTCATGAAGTCATTGTTTTTATTTATTTTTTTATTGGAAATTTTATTTACATTTCAGATGTTCTCTCCTTACCCCATTTCCCCCTCTCCCTCCCAGGAACTCACTATCCCTTCCCCCCTCCTCCTGCCTCCACGTTGGTGTACCCCCACCCACCCTCCCCCGTACCTCACCTCCCCACCCTCGAATATCCCCCCCACGACGCCCAGCCTTCATGGTACCAAGGATCTCTTCTCCCACTTATATATAGCTCCCTTGCATATATAGTTGGAGCCATGGGTCCCTCCCTAAGCGCTCCCAGGCTGGTGGTTTAGACCCTGGGGGCTCTGGTTGGTTAGTATTGTTGCTTTCCTCATGGTGTCCCGAATCCTTTCAACTCCTTCAGCCTTCACTCTATCTTCTCCATTGGGAACCCAATGATCAGTTTGATGGTTAGCTGTGAGCATCTGCCTCTGAGTATGTCAGACTCTTGCAGGAAGTCATTGTTTTTAATAGCTGAGTAAGACCAATATCCCATAACTCTCACTTCTACACTTTCTTCTTCTACTACCCAACTGATCCACTCCCCCTATGCTATTTTAATTTAGAAATGTTTATGTTTTTATCAGGACTTCCAGGGACAAGTGTTGGCTGGGTCACCTAGAGTGGCCTGAGTTATACAAGGACATTCTCTTTAAAGAGTTTCCTAGATAATATTCTGTTGCAAAAGTGATGAGAACTGGGACTCGTCCTCTGAATGTCCTCTTAGAAATGTAGCTCAGAAGGGAAAGGACTCTGGCAGCCAGTCTAGGAACCTGGGTATCTGGGAAACAGGCATCACTTGTCCTTACAAACAGAGGGCCGCTCTGGTAGCCTCAGTTGGCCTACTGACACACTAATGCTGGCAAATGCTGACTGCCCCAACCCTACAGTTTCTCACATATAAAGGCAATGATCTATACTTCAGGAATGAACGGCCTAATACAGTCTTATCCTTCTCAATGGTGGTATGACTTAGGTTAAATTATGAAATTAAAAGTCATTTTGTAATGGTTGGTGAAAAGTATAAAAATAAAAAAAAAATAACCACGGAAGATGTATTCTGGTTCAATCCGGTTCAATGAGATTGGGATGAATTGACCTCACTTTTTCTTATAACTTATGGAACACTCCAGTATTGGTGATGATTATGCAAGTACTTGAGCAGAGAAGTATCACAACTAGGCTTTTTGTCGTAGTATTTTTTTGTTTTTTTTGGCATGGTTCCTTGGTGCTTTTGCATTTCTGCGTATGTCAGACTGTGCACTGGTTTAGTTTAGAATACAAGATGAAAACTTCCTTGATTTTCCTTCTCAGATGAAATAAATTTCTTAAAAGCGAGAGACTGCAAACTATAGCCCACCTGCGTTTAATCATTAATAGTAAGCCCTTTCATGAACTTAGGTCCTGGTTTTGGAGTTTGGAATCTGACCTTTCCCCTATAGATAAACACTGTTGTCGCAGATTCTGAGGAGGGTCACTTCCTTGCTGGCTGCCATCAGAAGAGTCCACTGCTCAGTGACTCCAGTAGAGGGGAGCCAGGCAGCATGATAGTCTTGGCTGTGTTTTTTCCTCTGCTTCTTCTCCTCCTATTCTGCTTCTGTTAAAGGTAAGTTTACATTGCCTCTTCCTAAACTCGAATTTCAGTCTCTCTCCCTCCCCCTCCCGGGTGTGTGTGTGTGTGTGTGTGTGTGTGTGTGTGTGTGTTGAAAGAGTTCCTAACTATACAATGTTTGAAAGTATGTAAGATTGGAATATCTGGGGGGAACGTGATTAGGTAGAAAGGAAGACAGAATTTAATTTCTGGCTCCCTTTTACAAAAGTAGAGGTTTCTTCTCATATCAGCGCCCCCCCCCCCCCTCCTCCAGACCAGTGTGTCTCTAGCTTCAGTTTTTCATTCTTGGAGAGAGATATGAGCTATTGTTACCTGCTGCTGATGGGCACACATCCATGCAGTACCTTCATTTGAATTGTAGAATTACCCAGTCCTGAAATTTCCTTCGAGTTGCTTAGCAATGGAACAACAAGAAGAATCAGACCCAATAAAAGAAAGGCATTTGATTGCCAAAGAATTATGAATGAACTGGTAAAGCATGTCTGGAATTCCATTGCTTCTCAAAGGAAGTAGAATAACCCGAGTTAGTGAATTAAGGAAATAAAGCTATATAATATGAATTTAAGCAATTAGACGTCTTTTAAAAAAATAGCGTTACTAGTTAACAATTTTTGTTTTAAGACAAAAATTACTTTAAAAATATGAATGAGGAAAATGATTTCATAAGGAATGGTTTGAAAGTGTTGTGTGAAGTGTACTGATTTGAAATCTATAAATCTACCAGCTTATAAACTCTTTGGATTTCATATTGTAACCTTGTATAAAAACTTTTTGTAGCTCATAAAAAATTACACCGTTATGCCGGGCAGTGATAGCACACGCCTTTAATCCCAGCACTTGGGAGGCAGAGGCAGGAGAATTTCTGAGTTCAAGGCCAGCCTGGTCTACAGAGTGAGTTCCAGGACAGCCCAGGCTACACAGAGAAACCCTGTCTCAAAAAACCAAATATACTGTTAAAAAAATTGCTCTAAAGGCAATCTGATCTGTTATGGTATGAGTCAGCTTCTAGTACGGTGTTCTCTGAGTGATGGACATAAAGTAACCACACATAAACGTTAAATCTGTTTGGGATAAAAGTGACTTTTGGTCATAAAACAAAGTTTATCTCAATATTTTTCTCTCTTTCTCTCTTTCTGTGTGTGTGTGTGTGTGTGTGTGTGTGTGTGAAATTTTTACATGAAAAAGAACTGTTTCTACAACAAGATACCGAGGGCTACAGTTCAATTATTTTACCTGAGCGAGTGTGTTCTTAAACTAGAGGGAATATTTTCAGTACTTTAAAAAATCATCAGTGTTTAAGATATAACTCTTCCTCGAGTGAAAAATAAACCTCATTAATCATATCTGAATTGGAATTGTTATAAGATAGAGTTTTATTGTTTTTCTAATAATGATGCAAACAGTATAATATAGAACCCAATACCATGATTATTTTGAAGGAAAAAAGTGGAGATATAGTAATTGTTGTGGTTTCATATTTGATTCCCATTTTGTTAACTTAAAAACAGCAAATTCACAGACACACACGTATACACACGCATACACGCATATGCACGCGCACACACACTCACATACACAGGCACCAGCAGCACACAGGCATGCCGCCTGTGCGTGGGGAAAATGCGGTTAGAACCTGACAGTTTGTTGCGTACAGGTTCAATGACAAATCCAGGATGTTAGAACCCAAAGCTTGTGCAATTGAGAGGCTGTCTTTGAGAAAACATTACAAAAATATCTTCTGCTTACAAAGGTTACGGAGGAAAGATAAGAGATGGGGTCAGGTTGCTGGGGCCTCTTCCAGAGTCTTACAGCGAGCCTGGGAGTGAGAGGTCCAGGGCCTATGCTTCTTTACACGAGTTTCTTCATTTCATTAAGACCTTCTGATGCTAAATATCATAAACACACAATATAGGACTTATTTCTCTCCCTCTACATGGAGTAGCCTTCGGTATTAGAGGACCATGATTGATGGTAGATTCTTTGCCTTGAACATGATTGATCGAAAACAAGCAAACATCCCTTCTTAGGATGAAGGGCAGTGTCAGGGCAGTGATTTGTGGAGTGGGACCTCCAAAGGCTGAAGCTTTCCCCCCCTGCTGTTGACTGGGCTGCCAATGGTGGATCTGTTCTCAGTGCTGACTCTGGTTTTGTTAATGAATGGCTTTTACTTTCTGTTTGCTTTGTCTTCAGGCATCCCTGATCCAGTCCTTAGTTTCAGTCCATTTGCATTAATCATCCCCCTATCCCATCCCTCCTCCTGTCTTATATTCCCCACCCACCCCTCACCCTTATCCCCCCCCCCACCTCCCGTCAGCTTTTATTACCCTTTCCTTAATCTCCACGACCCAACTCCCTGAGCCAACTCACCTCCACTCTGCCTCCTTGATTCAGCCAACTAGCAGCTCCATCACGCTATCTCTGCTTGGGGATAAAACATGCCATTATGGGGGCTGGAGAAGCTGGTTCAGTGGTTAAGAGCAGGGACTACTCTTCCGAAGGTGTTCAATTCCCAGCAACCACATGGTGGCTCACAACCATCGGTAATGAGATCTGATGCCCCCTTCTGGTGTGTCTGAAGAGAATGGCTGTGTATTCACATACATTAAATAAATAAATCTTTAAAAAAAAAAAAAAAAAAAAAAAGAAGGAGAAGGCATAGGCAAGCCCTTCCTGCTCTGGGCTTCCTCGTCCCAGCATAGTCAGGAGCTGATCTGTCATATGCTCCTTGTTACTGGTAAAGTAAAATCAAGACGACATCAGCTGGAGTTTTTAAGAATTACTCTCTCCTACACATTTTCCATCATGATTTTCATCAGAAAGCACCTCCATGTAGCCCAGAACCCAGATTTCATAAAACCCAAGCTTCAAAGTCTACCCTGTGTGTGGGCTGAACTCGGAGTCGGTCTCTGTCAGCTTCTCTTGCAAGGCCTGCCTTTCACAATTGCTGTCAGGATAAGATAAGACAGCGCACACTCCTTTTGTGCCCTCTATGGAATTTGATAGATGTCACTAAGAAGAAAAAAAAAAAGAAAAAAGAAAAAAGGTATTTCTGGCAAAATATCCTTCCTGGCCAGAGGCAGTTTGACTGCGCGAGCACCAGTTAGAGTACAAACAAGGACGAAGGGGCGGAGAGAGTTACAGGCTCCGCCTCCTTCAAGAACTTTGGGACTCCATTTTCCTTCGCATCTCATGCCTCCGTGCTAGGCAGACCTGGTGCTGGCACTTCCTTTTGTGTGATGCCAGCTTTCACTTATCTGTCACCTGACCCTTCAGGATACTCACTGAAACCCTTGCCCCCCATTTGAACCTTTGTCAGAGCGTGGACCTTGGAATTAGGTCAAAAAACTCTTTAGCCTTCCCATCTCACAGAGTTAAACTCTAAGACGATGGACTTGTTCTCGTAGTCTCCCTGATACCCAGAGGCGCCTCTTTCAGCTCATCTCTTTCTGTTGTGTTGTTCACTCACTTAATTCTATTCTTTGCTGCTCTTGGATCTGTATAAGCCCTCTGCAGGGCCTTTGCACTTGCTGCTCTTTGTGAGAACAGGAGTGGGGAGAGCAGAGTGTGACTCTTGGGACAGATGTGCCTAAAGCTGACCTTGCCACAGACGTGCATCCATTCCCTTCCTTATTAGACTTGTCTCCATTAGCATGTCTGTCATCATAAGGTATTTGCTCACATGTAAATGTTAACTCGTAAGGGTAGAATTTTGTCTCCCTGTTCACTGGCATGGCTGTTGACTCTAGAAAGCTACCAAGGTCCTAGGAGTGTCTCAGAGCATCCTTGTTGAAGGAGACAATGAATTCCTGGCTCCTTTCCTAGGAATGAAAGAGAACTTGATCTAAAATGTAGAGGTGTGTGGTAGAGGTAAGAGCGTGATCTTTAGAGCAAGCTAATCATAGATCCCATCATGTCAGCATTATTAGTTACCTGAGCACCCTGGGAAATTGTGTAATCTCTGAGCTCTTCACTTTCCTCATCTAATGAAGAATAGTCATGGCCATCTCAGGGCAGACGTGGTGGGACAAAATTGCAATCCAGGCACCCAAAGCAAAGGGCAAGAGAAAAAAAAAATGAGTTCCAGGCCAGCTGGGCTACATAGTGAGACCCTGTTTCAAAACAAATAAACAACAACAGAACAAGGCTGAACTTACTAGATTTTTATGACTCTCAGCACACAGAATCCTGAGGCAACATGTCTTGGTCTCTTTTATTTTTTTCTGGGATTAATGGTCATTACATAGGGTGGATGAGCAGTAGCTGATGTAGACCAGCCTGGCCTCGAACTCACAGATACCTGCCTCTGCTTCCCAAGAGCTGGGATTAAAGGCCTGTAGCACTCCACCTGGTTATGTGCATCCTTCTTAAGGGGAAAGTAAGTTATGACTTCCTGATAGAGTTAGTGGGCAAAGCAACCCAGTAGCCCCAAGGAAGAACATGCAACTGAATCCTTCTTGACAACACCCAGCGAGTGACTCACGAGCATATACAAAGCCAGTTTTGTATCACAAACATTTTGTGTCTGAGGAAAATTTGAACCTTCCCCTTTGCGTGACTTGGGAATGAGTTAAACTGAGTTGGATGGAAACTGTATGAGCTTCTCCTCTGTGGATTTGCTTGCTTGTTTGTTCGTTGTTTGGCTCCCAATACCGACTTGTATACTATTTGATATTAAATATCAAATTTAATCCCATGTTAAGATTTTTAATTAGTGTCTTTTTTTTCAGGCACAGTTAAAGTTATTTATAGGTGACTCTGAAATGTTCCAGTTTTTCTTTAAAATATTATTATAGAATAATATACCTGGGTGAGGATTTATTATTATTTTTAAAATTTATTTACTTTGGTTTTTTGAGACATAGTCTCACATTGTAGTCTAGTTTGGCATGGGACTCACTATGGAGTCCAGGCTGGCCTGGAATTATTATATAGTTCAGGCTACCCTCAAACTTATGGATATCGTCCTGTCTCAGTCTTTAAAACACTGGACTTACAAGTATGAACCACCACAATCGCCAATGAAATATTCTTTGGACAAGTTTGCTTAGTAAGCTTATAGAGAAAACTACAGAGAGAAAACATTCTTTAGATGCACCAGGTATGCTGATGAAAGAACTGTCTTTCTGATGACTGTTGAGATTAAAAATACATTAATTATGGTGCTTTAAAAGTGGATCTGTGGTTTGGTTAAAAGCACTTGTCTCTCTTCCAGAGGACCTGGGTTTGGGTCCCAGTACCCATACAGCAGCTTACAACTGCATGTAGGTCCAGGTCCAGGAAATCTATCGCCCTCTTCTGACCTTCCTGGGCACTGCACGCATTTGGTGCACATACATGCAGGCAAAACACCCATACCCATACAATTTTAAATGTGACTTACAAATGATCTTACTTAATTTGTAAAGCAATTCCTGTCAAGACCTCTTCTTGACCTTATAGTCACATGGTTAAAAGCAACATGTCTGTTGCTCTAGAAGTGTTTTTAATGTTCAGCCAGGGCAATATACAGATGACTTGATAATTTAGATAAATAATGGTTCCTGAAACGAAAGCTTGTTTGTGGTTCATCCGTTAACTCAGTTATTTGTGGCTTTTAAGCCACGGAGAAGCACACCATCTTCGTTCAACAGGTGCTTGTTAAGCCAGGCCGAGCCTCAGTGAGCTGGAAGAACACAACGGTGACAAGACAGTATGTTCTCTGGCCTGACAGGTGCCTGACAATTGAAACTTGACCTGTGTCCCTCCTTTAATGCAGGTCACACAACTGGCCTCTCATTAAATAATGAGCGGCTATACAAGCTCAGGTACAGCACTGAAGTGTTTCTCGATGGGGGCAAAGGAAAACCGCAAGACAGCGTGGGCTTCCGGATCGCGTGTGACGTGGACGTAGTATTACTGTGGAGAATCCTGACGGTGATGATGATCAACTGATCCAAGTCACGGTGGGCACTTTCTACCAAAGTGAAACACAAGACTTCGCTAAGATTAGATGTCAAAGTACATCTCCCAGCAGCCCTTGTTTTGCCCTCCTGGTTATACTCGGTTTCTTCTCTTTCACAAAGACAAGCGAAGCACTCACAGTTTTGAAATAGTTGCTGGTCAGTAATGAGTGTTCTCCAAACTGTTGGAGCTGACTGTTAGGAGATGCGTGCTCCAGGCTGCTGAGTCACTGGAGTCTCATCTCCAGGTCTATATAGCATTTTAATGTGAAAGAGACATGGTATTGGAATCCACTCAAATTGTCCTGGGAGGAAGGGATTTGCAATGCATATCACGAAAGGAACCATGGGGACTGGAATGGAGAAGCATTAGAGAGGCCTCACTTAACAGGTGGGATTGCTAAAGAGGGAGAGAGCCTCTACTAGAAGAAACCAAGCATTCCATAGAACGACAGAGTTTGGTTACCATGGTAGTTTAGATTTGTGAGAGGTTTTCATAATGTTGATATATTGTAATTCTACTTTCCGAGAACTTAATGGCAAGGAATTCCTTTTAAAGTTAGATAGTCTTCTTCAGGTTAATATCAAACAGGTGCACTGAACAAAACTACCCAATAGTTTGAATGTTCTTTATAGTGAGGTTTATTGCAGCCCAATTGCCAATCTGTTGTTGGTTTTCTTTTCTTTATTTAATGTCTGTAGTAGTTGCTTTATTTTCAAAGTTGGATCAAAGTATCACCATCCACTCCTCTGAGTCATTTGTCACAAGAACAGCAAGCTTTCCCACAGAAGACATTGCCTGCATCCTTGTCCTGTACCTCTGCTGCCCACCTGCCATTTAAAAACACACGGAAGCATAGTGGGTGCATTGTTCAGACATGCTGCAAACAGGGAACCGATGAGGCAGGCAGCGACCACTCAAAACAAGTCAGAAAGGTGACAGTGACACAGGAGAGCCAAATTCCAGCCACTAGTTAAAATATCTAATGTTAAGTACCTTCTCCATTCTTAGAAAGGTAATGAGACGTGAACCTTTGTGGCTTAGTTGGTTAAGGCGTTTTTTTTCGAGTGATACAAGGGACAAGTCCAATGAGTCACGGTTTGAAAGATGACAAACCTCAGTTGGTGTCCTTCACCACTTTAATTTTCAAGAGGCAGATGTGGGAGTTTTTTCTAATAGTTTTCTTTCCTTGACCTTAGATAACGGCTGTCAATGTCGAAAATGCCGGTCAACAGAGAGGAGAGAAGAGCATCTTCAAGGGCAAAACTACGCCTAAGATCATAGGGAAGGACAACCTGGAGGCTCTGCAGAGACCCATGCTTCTTCATCTAGTCCGGGGGAAGGTAATGGCTCTGGTGTTTTCTTCCCCTACTTCCTAGGCTGCTCCCTTCCAGCAGGTAGTGCTCCGAGGGGATCACACTGTTACCACCTTTCTTTGCAGTGGAATCATCTCAAGAACTGATTAAAGGCAGCTGATGTAACATCTCCAAAGTAAATCAAATCATGCCCTGAATTCTCTTCCCTAACCAGGTTCTCTCTCTCTCTCCTCCCTCTCATTAAAATCGTTGTAATAGTTTGAAGTATTGGCTTATGGATGAGAAGCATTATTCTTAAACTGCATCTAATTAAATATTAAATTAGGAAGGATTATGGAGCTAGTATAACACAGAAAATCATCACAGATATTTGGATAAGTTCAGGAAAGCGGGCAGATTAGAACGTAAAGTTAGAGGGTATGTAAATAATATTAATTTGTGAGGCTGTCTGGGCAAAGCATAAAACTGATCTTTTGCTGTGTTATATTGAAGACACAGCAGCTTTCAAAATGTGTAGATATTGTTGTAAATATGACTTGGGGAAGCATTAAGCACAGCAAAATGACGACTGGATATTATTACAATGTCCACCTAGAATGGCAGAAAGGCAATTCTGTAAGCTTTCAGAAGTCTTACGATTTAAACCTAACTTATGTTATGGTCTTAATCTGTTGGAATTAAGAAGCAGCTCTAAGCAGTTCAGATTCAGGCATTCCGAACTCTGGTTTAGGAAAGTTGTGGGTGTTTTATTCACATTAGGGAAGATGGGAGGTCAGGCTCAATCATGAGGTAGAAAAACAAATGGGACTCTACGGAGAGTTACAGTGGTCGCTTTGCGTGTCTCCAAAGTTCAACTTTCTACACTCAAAATACGACACGCGACGCGACGACGACAAGTACTTGAATGTAAAAAAAAACATCAGAAACCTCTGTTGCAAACAGGATGCAAATTTTTTGTTATGGAGCCCTGAGAGAAGGAGTCTGGAGCAGACATGTGCCAGCATCACACAGAATGTGAACCCGGGTGTCTCCCCACTGTTTCCCCACAACTCAGAATCTTTACAGTGATTCAAACTCTGCTCGTGTGCCCTTCTTCCTTCTGTGATGTTCACACTCTCTTAGTCAGCAGGAAGTAAGTAAGCATTTGACTCCACACACTCTTGGCACTTGGGATCCTTTCATGGGTCTTCCCATTTTCTTTCAGCCATCTGTAGTCCTTACACCCAATCCTGTTGATAGTCCAGCCCCTCCATTCTCTGCCCTATGGCTTTCCCCTTCTCCAGGGTACCTAGTGCTGACTGGTGTGTCCATAAAGCTCTCCTCACATCCCCCAAACCCATCATCTCTTGGGATTATTTCTTCTGAAGTTTGTCACAGTGCAGTCTAATTCTCTCCTGAGGCAGCAAAGAGTTTCTCGTGAGCGGCAATTACATCTTTCCCTCAGTGCATTCAGCAACTGCTTGTCAGGAAAACCTAATGAATGCAAAGTAAAGTGGTGAACTAGGGAGTTGATGTGATTCGTCAGTGATGAGTAAAGAGAACTCCGTGCTTGCCACGTGCCAAGCTCCGCCTGCAGCCACATGAACATTTTCTCCTGTGCTAGTCTGAGACCTAGGAGGCTGCTGCTGTGTTAATATCATCCTCCTGTGACAGAGGAGCACCTAGAGTTCTAAGAAATTTCCAAAGGTCACAGAACTGGCAGGTCATGAAGTCAGCACTTGGAGCAAAGTCTGCGCCTAGTTTCTATGTTACCTTGAGGGTTTCTATGTAACACAGAGGGCTCATCGCAAGCCCTCCTGGGCTGACTTGGAAAACTCTTTATGTCATCTTTCACTGTATGAGTCCACTCACTCGATTTGCATATGGCTCCACTTCATTAACACACAACACAGCCCTTTTCTTCTGTGGGCCTCCAAAGTGGCAAGCTTCTCCAGTCCATTAAATATTAATTGCATTTATTGTCTTAACCACAACCTATCTTTTTATAGTGCCTTTGCCAGAAGCCGAGTACAAAGTCTTGTTACACACACACACACATACACACATACATACATAAGAACTGGATGCCCTAGGTGATCAAAGGCTGGAAGAAGCTGCCACATCACTATTTTGGTGACATAGACGTGGGACCGGAGGTCTGTGATGACTTGCTGTAGCCACAGGTTAAAGGACACCATTATAGATCTCTCAGCTGTGCAATAAAGAGCTTGGGAAAGGCTCTACCCTGTAGACTAAGAAGGAGCCAAAGGGAATTTCCGGTCACATCGCTGTTAGAAAGGTCATTGTCGTTTCAGATTACGAGGAGAGAAACTGAGAAAGCAGAGAAAGTGCTGATGGGCAATTTTCTTAGAGGACATTTCTACCCTAAGCTCAAATTAAATTCTACTCAAAATTCCTGAGATTCTGAGAGAATGTGTTTTCTTCCAGAGTTCTCTTTCTCTCCTCCCCATTCATAGCTCCCATCTTCACACTGTGGACAAACCTAACAGGACACTTAGATACATATTCATTGCATATTTTCTTATGCCCACAGTCACTCATTACCAATATTTAAGTGCTTGGGCTGGACCTGAGTTTTGTCTCCTTGGAATAAACTAAGCTGGGATCGTGGCAGTTCCCTGTTCAGGTCATTGACCCTGAAGGACGAAAGGTGCCTGTATTCATAGCAGGGATTCATTCTTGGCCTGAAATGCTAATCCAGTCAACTAGACAGCTTCCTGATTCCACCCTTGGCTTTGCTTGTCTGTATTGATGAAATTATGTTTGTCTCTGTGGTGGTGGATCTCTATCTACATCAGACTTTGCAGCCCCTGCTCAGGCAGGACTGTTTGTGGTAGTTGTCAGCACCAACTTGGAAGCTTCCAGGTTCTTCACCCAGGTCTTTATTTACTCTGACATCGCTTCATAACTATTGCCTTAGATAAATATCAGAGATAAAATGGTGACTCCCTGTTTGTCAGGATCAATTCAACTTATTTCTGTTGTTTAGGCAGTGGTTATAAATTTGCCTTTGTTACTGTATCCATTTAAGAGGGGCAACTTCTTCCTAATGGAAAATAATAGTTCCAAAGAAAAAATGGCCCCAGGCTTGACCATATGCTACCGGGTGTTTCCTTCCTGGCCATCTGCCTAGCCTCACTCTGAGTTCCCAAGTGGAAAACTTAGCTTACCGTTCTCTGGAAACTCTGGTGACTGCAGATTCAGATCTGCCTCAGCACTTGGGTATTTAGAACTCATTTCAGAACGAAATGAAGTTATCAGCTTTATGACCAGAACACCATAAAACATACTCGGCTCCTCTTGTGAAATAGTGAATTTAAGATTACTGCAGTGACAGTCACATGGGGTCAAACTTCAAAGTTCCAATTTATTAACATTATCATTGTTGAGTAATTTCAATGTCTGACAAATATGGATAAGAATGTTATCTTCACTTCGGATCAGGTTGGTCTGTTCTAAAAATGAACAATTTTAGCTTCTGAAATAGCAGCCATATGAAGAGAAGAAACAAAAGGCTGGTTCACTTTTCTAGTTTTAGGAAAACAATAGATACCAATAGAAAAAAATTTTTTTTCCTCCGAGGAGTTTATGCTTTTTGGATTATTTACTTGGAAAAAAAAATAACACCGCAGCATCATCTTATCAAGACAGCAAGATGGACGTTGCAGACGTGACCTGTAAGAGACAAGCACGTGACCTTATTTGTAGACTGAATGCAAAGCCAGAGTCTCCTGTAGCACACCAGAATGCTAAGAGGTCTTTGTAGGCTAGGGAAACAGGAGCTAACGAAGATAATGCATTAGCTTCCCCAGTTAATGGCTTCTGAAGCATTCAAGACTCTGACCAAAATATCATCCTCCTTCAACACACATTATGGCCACCATCTAAGCACTTCCAACTTTTTCAGGCCTAAGAACTCTAGTTATAAGCCTTGCGTAGCCATGATATCCAGAGATATCTTAGCCCCAGGCATATCACTGGAAACCATACCTTCATTGCTATGGGAAGGAAATCCCATAGCATAGAGCATCAGAAAGCCAGCTTGCATCTGAGAGACAGCCAGTGGTTTGTTTGAGAATATGATCTCTGGATGTTCAGACAGTGAAGTCACTGGCACAGGTCCCCTTTAACCAGCACAGACAACACTATCCCAACCTTTAAGGATTACACAGTGTAGTGACTAAAACCGATCTCAGATACAGTATCCAGCAGACCTGTCACTAGGCGGAGTATGCCTAGGAAGTAAAAATAGAGATTTGAAGCACTTGTGTGGTTAATTCAGACACAATATTGTCTCCGAAGGCATGAGAAATTTTTAGGTAGGCCAAATTATTCTGATAGGTATTAATTAAATGTCATTACATTCCTGAGCCTCTTATTTTGTTTGAAATTCTGATTTTGTTGTTGTTGTTTGTTTGTTTGTTTTTTGAGAAATGGATTGGTGGGGGCAGGAATGCCGTGCCATAGCTTCTGTAGAGCGTAGTATTTTTACAGGGAAGGCACACTGTCCACTGCTTCTGAACCGTGGGATGTGTTTGAAGTCAGTCAAAGGGGAAAGTAATAGATGCCCTCTAAAAACTTCTCTATGTTTTTTGTGCTGTTTCTTATCATTGGAATGATAAAAGATATAGGGCTCTCTCCTTTACTTCAGACTTAAATGAGGCCAGCATAGGGAAATTTTTTTTTTTTTTAATCCCCCAAGGGGTTAGTGGGGAGTGAATCTACAGACAAGTAGTACCACTTGGGGACCAAAATAAAGGGAAACACAATAGTGGTTTGAAAAGCTTTTGGGGAAGTGATTGATTATATTTTATACCAGGTAGTGAGGGAAAGGGTGTGACCTCCAGGAAACACATGAGTAGAATGGTCATATCTGGAGAGGAATGCACTTACAGGTACTGGGAAGTTGTAGTGTGTCCTGCCCCTTTAAACTGTCCTTTCTAGAGGTTTGACTATATCCACACTCTTTGAAAACCTTGACACTCTGGTCATCTCATGGTCTCGATGACATCACACACCTCCCACAGACATTGTATGTTGACCACAAACAATGCCTGAGTGTTTTTCTCAAGCAACCCAGCTCTGTGCTATCTTTGACTCCTGCCCGTTTGCCCGTCCTGTTGCTTGCATCCATAACTAATCAGCTTGGGTGGTGAACAGGTGTGTGTAAATGGTGTGAGTTGGAGGTCTTCAGCCTTGATTGGGGTTTTTAAGGTTTCTATAAATTTCCTTTACTGGAACCCCCGCTGGTGCTTGCGTTTATAATGTATGTGACCCAGACTGTGGTTTTCTGCTTACGAGGGTTGGCTGCTTTACTCCCCTCAAGAATAAAGGATAATACAAAGAACTATTGAACAAAGACTTGTCTGTTTTGATGTGCAACTTTGTAGGGGTCAACTCCAAAGATGGCAAGCCTCCCTGTTGGGGTAGTCAGGTACCTGCAGACAAATAATACTTTAGTCTTAGTGCAAGCCCTAGGCCTGCTGTGCAGGAGCACTGATGTCCTTCCTGCAGCAGTGGGCACAGAAAATTGCTTCTCCGGAGATTTGATTGGCTAGTGGCTAAGAAGTGGGCTTTTACAGAGATACCCACATTTGAGCAGGTTTTTAAAAAAACTATTGTTGTAGACATTGAGAAGGTAGACTGCCCTCTTCATGTCTACTTCCCTTCCACATAGTTGCATCCGAAAGACAGCTGTTTTGTCCCACTCTGCTACTTTGCTCCTCTGTTAAAATAAAAACAGGATTTGATTGTGTCCTGCTCCTGAATATATGTAAAATTTGTACAAAAATATCTTCTATGAAAATGATTTTAATCTGTAGACATTACTTGGGAGATGTCTTGAGATGTAAAACTCCTATCCTTTGGGTTGAGGTTTTTTGTTTTCTCCAAATAAATTCAGTCTTTAAAGTTGAAAAAAAAAAAGATATGAGGCCAATAAGTGTCAAGGATAAAAAAAAAAAAAAAAAAAAGCCAAGTCACTTCTATTCCTGCCAAATCACATCCCTCCTTTCAACCTCCTCTCCTATACCTTCTGGGACTCCCTGGACTGCAACAGTAGAAGCAACCCCCCACCCCACCCCTAGTCCTGCAGCCTCTGCACATTCTTCTACCTGCTCTGGAAATGCTTTGGTAATCTGCCATTTCTCATGGAGATCATGGCCATTCATGAGCAAACCTGAGCCCAGCCATAGCTTCCTGACATTATGACATTTCAGGAACATTGACTGTCATTCTTGGTGATTCTCATTCTCTTCCAAGAATCTTTCATTCACTTTTATTGTTTTGTATTTGTTTGTTTATTCACCTTTGTTTCAAGCAGAATTCCAGGTTAAAGTGTGTGCTGTAAAGGAAAACAATGCCCCTTTCTTTTCTCCCCTGTGTAGCCCTGGTTTTCACAGAGATCCGAGGCTCTCCACGGTGACTGTCATGCTCAGAACCTTCATTTCCGGCTCCTAAGTTCCATTTCCTGATGATCTAGCTTCTTTGAAATTGAAACGCTTCTTTTCACAACAAAGAAATCACAGTTTTGCACTAACAGAATAATCTCTCACAACATTGCCTGTAAGAATCTAGCTTCTCCAGCCATGTATTTAACCGAATCTGATAAACCGTGACTTTGTTTTTGTCTTCTTCCCTTTAGGTCAAAGAGCTCTACTCCTATGAAAATGAGCCCGTGGGCATAGAAAATCTCAAGAGAGGCTTGGCCAGCTTATTCCAGATGCAGTTAAGCGCTGGAACGCCAACGAGGTACCTAGTGACAATCCTAAGAACTCAGTATCTGGGTGAAGGGGAGGAGGCGCTCGCTGTAATCTCAGCTAATTGGGGGCTAAGGCCTAGTTTTAAGCAAAAGTCTGCCTAGGTCATAGAGTAACTTTAAGACAGTCTGGTAACTTAATGAAACCTACCAGTCTTATAAAAGTTGGATTTGGCTGCTTGTGTGCTAGTAACCAATGCAACAGGGAGAGACAAGTGAATTCTGGGAGTTCACTGACCAGCTCTGTTGATCCAGTTGGTGAGCTGGCAGTTTCATGAGAAAACCATCTCAAGTGAATAAGGCAGAAAGTGATGCAGGGAAACACCTTATGTCCTCTATGGCCTACATGTATGCATATGGATGTGTACACACATACGCATAGTTGTACACATGTGCATTTACCACACACACACACAAAGCATGCATATATCTCCCAAGCAATAATAAAATATAAAAGGAGCTGGAGATGTGGATCAGTAGTAGACAGCATGTTGAGCAAGTATGAGGCCCAGTTCAAACCCTAGTAGACAAAATAAATGAGTAGGTGTATAAATAAGTCAACCAACATCTTTTTGTCAACAGGTATATCGAATTGTTTCTAAGCATTTTTGCCTATTGAAATTCCACAGAAAATTATAACTGCTTTTAAGTATTAAAAGTATTAAGTATTGTTTTGGGAAAGTTGACTTAAGTTGGGTAGTCAAATTTCACTTACATATGAAGTGATTCATTGCTTAAATACAGAGTTAAGGAATTGCAATCAGTTCTATTAAAGGAATTTGGATAGTTGTAAAATATGCAGAAAACTTGGGGGACCCACTGGTTGTTGAGTGTCTCTGTCCAGCTGCCTTGTGGGAAATATACTAAAATCCATTCCCTAGACATATCCTCAGAATGCTAAAATCATAAATAAGCAACAAGCTAAGCAGCTGTATTTTAATAATTTCAGGAATTTGGAATGGATCATGGGTGTTCAGAATCAAGTCCCTAATTCAGAGAGGAAATAGAAGTGAGTTAGAGAATTCAGCGGGTCCCCAGCTATCCAACTTGAGTCAAGCTGGACACCAGTTTTCCTGATCTGAACTCATCCAGCCTATGAACAGAAGAGAAAAACTGTGATGGCCAGGCTGGGCCAAGGGAATGTGGCTAGCTTACTAAAATAGCAGCAGGCATTGTGCTGGCAGGGGGCCCAAGGGGAAAGCTCATGGGAGCTGAACAGAGTCTATTTCGGGATGTTTTTGTCTAAACTCAGATTCTTATTGTGAATGACAATGAATTTAGTTAATCTTTTTCTCTTGAAAAAGCACATACACCGTCTTGATATAGTCTTTAAAAACATTCCCCCTCACCAGATAATTACCCATATGGCCAGAGAGTTCAGTTATGGCCAAACAGTTTATTCAGATCCTGAGCTCCAAGAGAAGTAGGATGGCCCATGATTCCTGGGACAGCTGGGGAGATGTTCTAAGACCTAACCAAGGACAGTGAGATTTAGCATCCTGTAAAAAGTCTTCAAGGGCTTTTTGTTTTGTCATTCTGAGGTAGGGTGAAGTTCTCAACGGCATATTAAGGAAACCACGATTCAAGTGTCATCCCGTGAGAATGGAGATGGCCCGTCTGGCACCCCAAGCATTGTGTTCTTGCTTTCTGTTCCAGGTAGATATCTCTGGGGACTGCAAAGTGACCTACCAGGCCCAGCAGGACAAAGTGGTCAAAATTAAGGCTCTGGATACATGCAAAATTGAGAGGTCTGGATTTACAACAGCAAATCAGGTATGGCAGCTTCCTTTGAGGCACTCGACAATGACATTCTGTAGAGATTTAAGATAATAGAAAAGCAACAAAGCAATAAGCCTAGGAAACATTTATCATTTTTAGTTTAGGCTATGTCTTCACAAGCGCCACATAACAGACACTTCAATGTGTTGTGGGTGTTCTCGATGGTGGGAGATGGCGTAAAAGAGGCACTCTTGAAAATTGAGTCAATCAAAGTTTAAGGATAATTACTTTCTACTGATTCTCACTTACTTATGCAGGTGCTGGGTGTCAGTTCGAAAGCCACCTCTGTCACTACCTATAAGATAGAGGACAGCTTTGTCACCGCTGTGATTGCAGAAGAGACCAGGGCTTTTGCCTTGAACTTCGAACAAACCATAGCAGGAAAAATAGTGTCGAAGTAAGACAATGCTAAAAGTGTTATTTTCCTTCACATATTGTTATAGTCACTGTTTTCTTCTATATATTACTGTACTTGATTTGTAAATAGGTGTGTGTGTACATGAGTGTGTGTGCATGCACACATTGTGTGTGGTGTGTGATGTGTGTGGTGATGTGTGGCGCGGTGCACGCGCGCGCGCACACACCCAGGGCCTCTTCATTTTTACTGAATTCCTTGCAAAACTTGGGTCTAACCTGTTCATCACCATTTTTCATACAATCTACAGTGACACAGTTTCAGTACAGTTGCCTGTCTTTTGATGACAGAAAGACAAAATTCTAGGAGAGTATGTCAGAAAAAAATTACCACTTTTTGGAAAATAAGCTTTGCTGTCTTGGTTAATAGATGACACCTGATTGCCTTGAACACGATTTTCAGAAAGCTAACTCAAAAGGGCTGACAGACCTCCCGTGTCTCCTTCTGCATCCTCACAAATTTTCTTTCTTCTATTCTCTTGGCATGATATTTTGAAAGTCTAGACCTAAACTTCCAAATCTTTGAATAAAATAGTTAGACCAGGAAAACTGAACCATATTGTTGGGGTTCAAGATATCTCTGGAGATGCCCTAGATTGCACGTGTAAATGGATGGAGTAAGTGGTTGGTTTTGTGTTTTCTGAAAGAGTTGCAATTTTAGTATTTTTCCCCCCTCTCTCAAACATATAAATTCTTATAATGTGCTCTTTCCATTTGGTGTTGCCCAGGCAGAAACTGGAGCTGAAGACAACTGAAGCTGGCCCAAGAATGATACCTGGGAAACAAGTGGCAGGTGTAATTAAAGCAGTCGATTCCAAGTACAAAGCCATTCCTATTGTGGGACAGGTCTGCAGCCTGTCTGCAAAGGATGTCCTTCTGTAAGTGAGCAGACTAAATGCTGGGATGTAATTCCCTCTGTCTCTGTCTCTGTCTCTCTGTCTCTATCTGTCTCTCTTTCTCCCTCCCTTCCTTTCTCTTTCTTTCTGCAGCAGAAGCAACTGCTAGTTTTTAAAAGACAGAATCAATCATTTTAAAACGGTATGGTGATTTACCACAGAGTGAACAGTCACTGATAGAATTTAACGTTCTATACAATGAGGTAGGAAGAAAAAAGTACTGAAGTAGGGAAGTTATTTGGCTCGTTCCAGAGGTGAAAGACGGCGCTGGTTAGCATTATCACTGCTCTCAACGTCATTATACGATAACTGTAGCATATGAGACAACAACCCTCTTCTCAACCCGCCCCATTAAGCACAGATACACTCTGAACAGTTCAGATCCCAGCAACAGAACGGCATTGGATTCCACACAAGCAAGGCGGTAAGACGAGTAGGGAGCTCAGACTACTGAAGCTTTGATTTGCAGTGAGGTCCGAGCAAGTTAGAAAGCGGGTACGGTTCTGTGGTAGGTCTCACTTTGCCCTTCCCAAATACCAAATCCCCAGCTGTTAATGAAACCTCTGCACACTTTCCCTAGTGTGCTCAAAGCCTGGCCTCAGATGTGCTTGTTACAACATAGTCATTGGTCGACCCACACATCCAAACATCAGTTGGCTAATTCTCCAAGGTCCTGTAAATTCAGCTCTAGCATGGCCCCCAGGGGAAGCAGGCCTATGTATTGTGTGAAGCTGCTGGATCCACACAGTGTACGAGATGGATGAGCATTGTATGTTGTGGAGAACACCAGCTTTCGTGAGTCGGGAGCTCAGAACTAAGGGGTCGCACCCGCGGCCGTGTTTTGCAGCTCGCAGAACACTGGCAGTCTATCAGAAAGAATCTGGAGCCTGACAACCTGTCCAATGCCGAGGCCGCCCGGAGCTTCCTGGCCTTCATTCGGCACCTCCGGACTTCGAGGAGAGAAGAGATCCTCCAGATTCTGAAGGCAGAGAAGAAGGAAGTTCTGTAAGCCACATTGTTATTCGGGGCCGTCTGTCGGGAAAGGTTTTACACCGCCACTGTCTTTTCATTTATTTTTTAAGATCTATTTGCTTTGTGTGCATGAGCACTTGTATGTGCACTGTGTGTGCCTGCTGCCCTTGGAGGTCAGTAACAGGTATTGGATACCTTGGAACTGGATCACCAGTGACTACGAGCTGCCACGTGAGTGCTGGGAAATAAACTAGGTTCTTCTGCAAGGGCAGCGTGCCCTAAGCCACTGAGCCATCTCTGCAACCCTGTTAGTTTTTTATTAAGTAAGAAAGACCCGCTTTCAGTCTTCTGTCCCACTTGCAAACCAGTGCTTTTGCTGGCCTGCATTTTCTAACTGTACCACAGGGCAGTAACTTAATGTTCACTTGGCCAGATACGCACCAGCAAGTTTTCACACTATTCTCACGACTGTTGTTTTAGTACAGGCTTGAGTTTATCATGCTGAGATGGGGGCTGCCTTCCTTCAGTGGAATTGTGTTCTCAAGCTATTAATCAATGTTGTTTGTTTGATGGATTTTGAGATAAGGGTTGACTCTGTAGCCCTGCTATGCTAAAACTTATTATGTAGCCCAGGCTGGCCTTGAACCTGGTTTGATCTTCCTGCCTCAGTTTTCTTAGCGCTGGGATTATAGGTGAGTCACTGTGAGCATCAGCTCAGTATGTAGTATTTATATCCATATGCTCATTAGTGTCAAAAATTAGTTAAAATTTTTTATCATGCCCAGACTCAACTAACCAGTTTTAAACTACATTTTTTTTTCATGGAAGACATTTCATTGTGAATAAAATAGATCTATATAATGGTGTCTTTTTTATTTTTAAAGGGCAAAATCTTCCCCTTGTATATGAAGTTAAAGTAGTTTTCATTTTCTATCAATAATGAATGTGCTTTAGTTTAATTAGGCATTTGAGAAATGTGTGTTTTAGTAAAGCTAATTAGCGAAAATTCATTTGGAACTTCAAATTGTATGTATTACTCACATAAAAGTATTTGACCCTTATTTATGGTATTTAGATAACATTAACTTACAAATCTTCGAGTGTATTTTGCTTAGGTTAGTATAGTGTAATGGTTTGTATGTTCTGAGATAAAAGAAGGGGAGGAGAAATTTCAGTAGACTAAAGCCTTTTAGTCTTTAAGTCCTTTGGGAGTGTATTATTTATAATTTTTGTTCAAAGGAAAACGTACTTCTTTAAGAAGTTCAAATTCACAGAAAACTGTTGAGTGGTGGGGTTGGGTAGCGCTTTCCTAGGCGCCATAAGCATTGATTTTCGCAGTGATACCATGGTGACGCCTGTTTTACAGCCCTCAGCTGGTGGACGCCGTCACCTCTGCTCAGACTCCAGACTCACTGGAAGCCATCCTGGACTTTTTGGATTTCAAAAGCGACAGCAGTATTGTTCTCCAGGAAAGGTTCCTCTATGCCTGTGGATTTGCCTCCCACCCTGATGAAGAACTCCTGCGAGCCCTCCTTGTAAGTCAGGGACACTGGGAAAATGGTGACCAGGGCTGCTAGGGTAAAGATGATAAACAAAACTTCTTAAATGGACACAAGTGTTAAAAGTAGACCAGTCAGAGCTGAGGCCAAAGGAGAGAGCCCTGCTGGCATTCAATCGCTGGCCTCTTTTTGTGCATTAACCAGCATAGTCAACCTTCTCACGTAGGGGCTCTGAAAGTCTAGTGACCAGCAAGCCTACACTTTATGACAACCTGAAGATTACAGTCACCATGTGTCAAAGGACAAAACATCAGAGTAAATGGCTTATATGATGATTCAGTGAGCAATTAGGATTACTTTGACTTCAAAAAATCTTCACGCTATTTCTACTATATTACTTGACATCTCCGCTTCATATAAAGAATATTACAGACTTTTGGGGGATCCTAGATGAACTGAATAACCAAATCCTGAACCCTGAAGGGTTCACAGAAGACCCTGGGAGTAAGATCATTAGGGATCGGGTGTGTCTAGCAATCCTTCATACAAAACTAGACATTTCTAAGTGTCTCAAAAACAAAATTCTGAGTTTGTTGTCTAAAAACACAAAGTCATTTCTCCAGATGTTGGTTACTTTATTAGCTGAGAAGTGTATCCTTGGAAAGCTGAAGTGTTCTGATGACCTATTGACCCCTGTTTGGCCACAGAGTAAGTTCAAAGGTTCCTTTGCAAGCAACGACATCAGAGAGTCGGTTATGATCATCATTGGAGCCCTAGTCAGGAAGCTGTGTCAAATGAAGGCTGCAAGCTCAAGGTAAGTCTAGTGCCCACTGTGTCCAGACTGCCCAGTGTAACGCCAGCCACGCTGCTGACATCCAGACATCGCAGCGTGACGCCACAGTCTCGTAGTCACTGTGTCCAGACTGCGCATGCCCAGTGTAGCCATCCTGCCAACATGGCCACTCCCCAGCCCAGAACTCCACAGTCATTCCATTCACACACTTTACAGTTTAGCTGCTCATTAGCACTCTTGCTTATTTCTGTCTCTCCTGGAACAGAAGCTCCACACTGTGATGGATCTTTGTTTTTCAACACCAGTTGCTTAAAGAATGCTTACTGTGTAGATTGTTATCAATAAATGCTCTCTAGAAATCAAATCACCCATCAATTTTTCTACTAAATACAAATTCGTTGAGAGTCCTCTATGTCTGTACTCAGGCTTATTTTTGCTTTTGTTTTTATTTGTCTGTGACAAATTATACTTGCATATATATATATATATATATATATATATAATATATATATATATATACATACATACATGTGTGTATATGCGAAGTAAAATGTGATGCTTCAAACATATATGCATGGTACAATGATCAAATTGGGTGATTAGCATATCCATGACTTACAATAATATTTTCTCCTTAGAATAAAGACATTTAAAAATATATTCACAGTATTTTTGAAATATAACAATACAATAGTTTTAACTAGTCATCATGCTGTGTGGTCTTCGTTTCACTGGAACTGTGTGAAACATAACCACATATGGAAAACTCTTGGCTTAATCTAGTAATATCCATTTAAAAAGCTGTTTTTCTACTTTACAAGATGAGAATGCTAAGTACACATGGCTCTTTCCCTCCCGTTATTATTGTGAGCTAACACTCAGCTCATACTTTTCTTCTGCTATTTTCTTCAGTCCCTATTTTCTTCTGCTACAGAAAAACATCACTGTGTCATCTTTTCTCCTAAATGCTTGTTATTAAAAACAATATGGAGGATCGCCTCTGAGACCAAATGGTTCCTCTGGAGCAGCCTACAAATAGAATGCATGATAAGCATGTAAGAAAAGTCTATGAAAAACACAGATATTGAAAATAATTATCGGTTATGATAGAAATTAAATTTAGTATTACATCTAAGACACCCGAGAATGACAAATTCCTACATTTCTGATTTCAATGGATTATTAAATAGCTGATTTACTTGCTCAAGTTCTGTATTAAATATTGTGGCTATGGATAAAACCCATATATAAAATACCCAGGTATCATTACTTAGTGAGCACTGACTTTGTACTAGGCATCGTGCCAATCCTTTAATATAAAGATGCACAGAATACCACACCACCATCACAGAATTCCTTGTCTATCAAATACAAAGATACCAATATAGCGATTCCCTGTACATATGTGGATTCTCCATTTGGGATTTAACCAGTCATGGGTTGAAAATAGTGAGAGGAAAACAGATGCTCATGGCGATGTATTCAACACAGCATAGCCATCTGCTCAACAGTTACCTTATATTGAGGAAAACAAATACTCCTGAGATTACTCAAGTAAGCAGGGTGGTGCATATAGACGAGCAAACACTGTCTTATGTTATCTAAGGGTCCCAAGCACCCATGAATCACGGTATCACCAGGAGGTCCAAGAGCCAATCCCCATGAATGTTGTAGTATTAAAGCATAAACAAATGATCTGGGGATCTGGAACCACAGTTGTCTTTTGTTTGGGGTGCTGAGGAAGTTTTCTCCATGTAGAACAACTGCGCTTTATCTGGAATCCCCCTTATGCATTAGAGCATGTTAAAGACTGTGTATTATTAATTATGCTCTGTTCTCTAGAACACGTAAGCATACTTTTGAGAAGACTCCATACCTTAACAAGTTTTACATGGTAAACAAAGCAAAGCTTCCTAGAAGCTGATGTTGTTTTCCTGTTTGAGTGTTGTAGTTGGACATTTGTCTGAGGTGTGTGGTGTTTTAGGCAGTGGTTGAAGCTAAGAAGCTAATCCTGGGAGGACTTGAAAAACCAGAGAAAAAAGAAGACACCATGATGTACCTGCTGGCTCTGAAGAATGCCTTGCTCCCCGAAGGCATCCCGCTCATTCTGAAGTATGCTGAGTCTGGAGAAGGGCCCATCAGCCACCTGGCCACCACTGTTCTCCAGAGATATGATGTCTCCTTCATCACAGATGAGGCAAGCATCTTGACCCTCTGCTGCATTAACAGAAGGAGGGAGGGAAAAAGAAAGCACTTCTGGCAAATGCTATCTACTCTCAAGTCATTCTGCTTTGTTTGTTTGTTTGTTTATTTATGTTTTCTCACAACAGTCACTCTCCTTTGCTTAGAAATAATTCATTTGTATTTATGGTTAACATCAATTGGCCCTACATTTTGAACAGCTATGTCCTGTATCCCGAAGCATACATATTAAAACACATTTTCTTATTTTAAGGAAAAATTTCTAGTAGCTGGCCCGGTAGCTCAGCTGGTTTTCAGTGTGATGCTGAGAAACAAATTGTCTTTGGAAATATCTTTACTTCTGTACGTTTCAGAACGTCGTGCAAGTTTTCAGTGGGTTGAAGAGCGTAACCTCACCTGCTCATGTGTGGTTTTCTGGAAGCCACCTACATTACGATTTTATTAGAGATGAGAGTGTTTCAATATGAACATTCTGTGAGAGTGTTTGCCATCAGGAGCTATCTGCAGGTCACAGCTGAGGGTCCTCCTACCATTTTTGTATGAAAGATAGTTGACTGCGAAGCACGAGGTGTAGGCTTTTAAGAAAGACTAACCTAGCTATATATTCTCGGGTCATTCTGCTTGTTCTTGGGTGGGTTATTTAACTCTTACAGCTCTGAGAGCAAGGACCAGATGTGAGGAGAGAGGGAAAAACAAGAGGAGAGGAGAATGAAAAACATAGCATGTTATATGTAGAGTAAAAATTCAAGGGGAGGAGTTGTAATCCTTTATAGAAACTCGATAGATTGTTGAAGGACCTAATGCAGTCCCATGAAGCCTGTGTTGATTCCTCCTGAGGGCAATTGCTTCCACGACCTAATTATGCTGCACTAGACCCTGCCTCTCAAGTGCTCGACCACCTTAGCACCACCATACAGATGACCACACATAAGCTTTGAAGGGACACATTCACACTGTAGAGACTGGTGCAGAAGGTTGATATGGGGGGACGTTGTTCATGAGTTGGGGCTGAGGATATTTAGAAACTGTTTTGACTTTTATGATGAACATGAAACTACCACTAGAAACGAGCATGTTAAATTTACTTTTAAAGTAAGAGAGGAAAGGAATCTGAGGTGCTTTGTTGTAAGAAAATACCAGCTCATATTGCATTCTTTCCCCACTCCCGCCCCAACCAAAGCTCCCAATGCCACATCAGCAGCCTTAGAAGTTTCTATCAGGTAATACCAAGCACTGTTGCCATAGCACATGAACTACAAAACCTCACAGCTGATCCACAGTTTGCTATACACAATGTGTCTGAAGTGGGTTAGGGTATATGTGGCTACGTGTTCCCAGCAGTCATAAAAGAGATGCAGAAGGCATGTCTGCTTTTAACCACCTCTGCCTAAGAGTCATCCACATCATTTCTGTTCATGGTCCAGTAGCTGGCCTCATCACATGGCATCAACCTCATTGCAAAAGAGTCTAGCAACTGTAATAACTCAGGTGTATCTAAACAAGCACTTGCTATTCTCCCTACAATATCAATTTTTAAATTATTACATTAAGTATTGATTGTGTATGTGTATATGCGTGGCACGCATGCATACGCACACATCATGGCATACATGAAGAGTTCAGAGAGCAACCTTTGAAGTCAGTTCTTTCCTTCCACCACGTGGATCCAGAGGGTGAAACTCATATGCATCATCGAGGTTGGCCACAGACACCTTTATCTGATGACCCACCTCACTGTCCCTACAATAGCAATTTTAAAACTCTGTGGATGTGCTAAGCTTAAACATCTCCTAACAGGTGAAGAAGACCTTGAACAGGATATACCACCAGAATCATAAGGTTCATGAGAAGACTGTGCGTACAACTGCCGCTGCGGTTATCTTAAAGAACAACCCATCTTACATGGATGTGAAGAACATTCTGCTGTCCTATTGGGGAACTTCCTAAAGGAAATGAGTAAATACATGCTCTCTGTTGTGCGAGACATCCTGCATTTTGAAATGCCTGCAAGGTAAAATGCATTCTATGCGCCTCTTCTTATGTAAGACTATCTGTATATTGATATGGTACCTCATAGCTAATAATCATGACCTGGTCATTACATTGGGCAATGTTATATAAACCTAACGAGTGTCAAGTTTCCCCAAAGAAACTCTTTAGTGAGTTGGATAAAACAGCTTTCCTTCCTCTGGTTTCGATTTGGAACTCTGGGTAGGGATGCTTCTCTGGCTATCCACTCAGTATGGTAAATCACCAAATGTTAGTAAAGTTTTAAAGTCTAATTGCATTTTCAACAGGACTATTTTTGTAAGTAGCACAATGAGACAAAGAACGTTCTTTCATCTTAACTTTTCAAATGTGAGGACTTTCTGAAGACTTTTATCACAACTCCCCTGAATTTGCCTCTCCGAGTTGCAAATCTTGGTTACGGCCCAGTTTAGGAGGAGCCAGGCTCTGAAGAACTGACCGGCTGACTTCACTATGCTCAGTCACTCTTCCTAAACACACTTCATCATTCCCAAAGCCACCTTCCACTTCACTCTTTAGGACATCTACCCAAAAGAGAGGAGCAGGACTGTAAGAACAGAGGTGTCAGAGGCAGGAAGGAATCCAGGATGTTCTGGACTGTTGGATCAGATTCTTCTGTTTCTCTGTTGTTATTCAAGACTTTTTGAGGAGGCCCTGGGTGTAGCCCTGACTCTGGTTTGTGAACCTAGTCATCTGGAGACATAGAGGGCTAGACAGCAGCCTGGGGAATGGAGAGAAACCATTGTAAACATTTACGTCAGGTTCTCAGAAACAAACCCCTTAGAGCAGGAAGGGAAATTCAAGCCCATCTTGCTTGGTCTGTATCTCTTTCCAATGTAGGGGTATTTGGTTGGTTTGTTTTTGTTTTGTTTTATTTTGTTTCCTGGAAAGTGGCACCAGACTCCACTGACTCTCTATGATGTCAGGGAGCTCACTGCCACTAAATGAATCTGTGTCACTGTTCAGGACTTCATTATGGTGTCTTGCTCTAAACAATGCCTTCTTCTTGGCTCTGGGTTTGTATCTGGAATGAAGCAGAATGTATCTGAAGTTCATCCACATGAACTCCTCGAATATTGAGAACATGATCTTTTTCTCTTTTAAGCTAAAAATTAAGTGACCTGTGATATTGATGGATAGGGAGATTATTAATAAAAGCCATTCCTTTCTTGCAAAGTGCTTCTGCCTCAGAGCTCGGCCTGGTTTACTCTAGTTGATTCGTTGAGGGCTTTGATGTGTTGTAGTTGTATGGTTAATGATGGATTTGTGTGAGATGATAAGAAATGAGATCTCAGTGCCAATTCCATAAACATGACACAGGCATGGAGGAAGAGACAAACTTTGGAGGAGAGAATCCACCTCTTGTGAGCTTTTGCTCTGGCAGAAAATACATAGAGAGCAGTCCTAGAAATTTGTGGTTTTGTATGTCTGCCAATGGAGATCTTAGAAGGGAAAGAAAAAAAAATGTGTGCAGCAGCCTCCTGTTTGGCACAGCTTTCTTAAATTTATATACTATTTTAACAGTGATGATTCAAAGAACATGAATTTTCTGCTCGCAAAGTGTCTACCGCTCAGCTGAAGGCATCTCATGCTCTGTCCTTTTGACACCAAACTAAATGCCAGCTATTTAGGAATGAAGGGGAGAGCCCTCATTTGACCCTGGTGCCCCATCAGCACTTCCTTGGGTCTCGCAGTGGCACGAGGACTTCTCTTTTTTAACACTGGGGGTTTGGTTGCGTTCCCAATTTGATCTGGGAAACAGATGTTACCATGAATGAAAAGCCTTCTCTTCTGTGTTGCAGCAAAATGATCCGTCGAGTTCTCAAGGATATGGTTGTTCACAATTACAACCGTTTCTCCAAGAGTGGATCCTCTTCTGCCTATACTGGCTACATAGAACGTACGTGACCCCTGAGGAGCTTCCCCTCCCGCCCCCTTTCATCACATTGCAGGAATTGTGACTGAGTTCCGTGGTTCTTTTGTCATTAGGTAGTCCCCGTGCAGCATCCACGTACAGCCTTGACATCCTTTACTCTGGCTCTGGCATTCCTGAGGAGAAGCAACCTGAACATCTTCCAGTACATCGGAAAGGCGGAGCTCCACGGCAGTCAGGTGCCTCATGCCCATGAGTTACTAATGAGAGAAACGTGTCTGAGGGAAAACGGCAGATACTGAGAATAGCATTACAGAATATATTTTATATCTTACAAATTAGTATGTAAGTTCAATGATGGCTTACATATATATGTATATATTTATATATATTCTGTAATAATACAGAGAGAGAGAGAGAGAGAGAGAGAGAGAGAGAGAGAGAGAGAGAGAAATGAAGCTGTGCCAGAATTTGCTAGTTAGACTTTCATTCCGGGATACACACTTGGATATCCCTAAGTATTTAATTTAATTTTATGTTGTTTGCCTTTTCACTTATCTCGACAGAGACTGATTGCCCCTACAAGAAACTTCAATGTAAAAAAAAAAACCAACACAAACAAAAAAACCAAAACCCCCACAATTTACAGTTCTTAAAGAATTAGTTTTTATTTCTCCAGTACTGCTAGAAAAGAAAAGAATCAAGTAGCATTATCAGTTGAGAACTGGTTGAGTTTTACTCCTAAATTAAGTAATGATTTATCTTTACTGTGAACCATACCACCAGTTTGGCTTTATGAATATCAGATTATAACCTTCTAATTGAAGTTATTCAAGCCTCAACGACGATCCACTGTTATGGAAACTTGGGTGCTCATCAATATGAACTCATCATCCCATTCAGTAGCATCATGGTCAGGTCAGAATCCCATACCTACCATGCCAAGGCATTGCCACCTGCTGTCTCATGTGCCCTCAGAAATGCCAAGCACACAGTGGTTAGAGCCCCGCTATGCAGGATGGAAAATAAGCAAAATTCCTTACAGGCTAGTCATCTGGGTGTGAGCTTTCTCACAGTGTGGCCTCATTCTTGTGAGGGATGAAAGTTTGACATGGAGGGGTGTGAGTGTGCCCTCTCAGAACAGCTGACCGGGTGAGAGCCCCTGCCTCTCCATCTCCTGTCAGAGGCTCATGAAGATGGCTGGTCTGTAAGCGTCTTGGGTAGTGCCCTTCAAGAGAAGGCCTGCGGTCTTTGTAGTTGCATAGCAAGGATTCAAGTCCTGTTTCTGCAACATACTAGCTAAGTGACTAGTCAGTCACCTGTCCTCCCCTCATCTACTAACTGAATAAAATCTTCCATACATCCAAGGGTAGTTGTAAAAAGTACGTGGAGAAAATTAATCTACATTATATTAGACATAGAGGCTTAGTTTTTGTTCTTGCCTACTTGCAGAAGATACTTAAGGTTTTGGTTCTGGAAAAGATCTATCTGTACTCAGAGACCTCTCCATTAAGGTCTATTTGTAGCTCAGAGACCTCTCCATGGAGCAAAATGGGATCTGTGACCATCAACCTTGTGTCGTCTTCTCCTAGGTGGTCCTTGAAGCCCAAGGGCTGGAAGGCCTAATTGCAGCCACGCCTGATGAAGGAGAGGAGAACCTTGACTCTTATGCTGGCATGTCAGCCATCCTGTTTGATGTTCAGCTCAGACCTGTCACATTTTTTAACGGATACAGTGATTTGATGTCCAAATGCTGTCGGCATCCAGCGACCCTGTCAGCGTGGTGAAAGGGCTTATTCTGCTCATAGACCATTCTCAGGTAAATCTCTACCTCTCTCAGTCTGCAAGTACTTACTGAGTTCCAGGTCACTGTGTGTGTGAGTGTGTGTGTGTGTGTGTGTGTGTGTGTGTGTGTGTACATGTTTGTGCACAGTAAGCACATCTTTGCACTCTTAGATCATGTAGAAGTGGTCAACCTTGGAAGTCTTCCACAATTGCTTTCCAGCTTATTTTTTGAGACAGTCTCTCACCGACTCTAGAGCATGTTCAGTTAAGCTATGATGGTTGGACAGCAAGTCCCAGGGATTCTCCTGCCTCTGTCTCCCAGCACTGGGGTTAAGCTGTGCACTACTGTGTCTTGATTTTATGTGAGTGTGGGGACTGAAATCAGGCCTTGTGCCTGTGCGGCAGACTGAACCTCTCTCAGCTCAGTGGACACATTTTAAACGTGTCTAGACAATGCAAGGTAAAGTTCTGCGGATCCTGGAGCTCACCCCCTATGCTTTTGGTCCTCTTGCTATTGCTGCCCTTTCCTCTTTGCTATAGGTAAGTACCATTGCTTTCTCTGTTATTAGCTGCTTCTTAGAGAATGCTTGAGATACGACAGAGCAGAGTTGGTATTACCTGCAAACACAGTTTTCCCGAACTGGGGGATAGAATCGGAGGGGGCGGGGGTATCTTGTCTTTTTACCCTGAATGCAGGAGCTAAGCTAGCTGCCATCATTTGTGTGACAATGATTACGAAAATCAGTGTGGCCGGGCGGTGGTGGCGCACCTTTATCCTAGCACTTGGAGGCAGAGGCATGGCGGATTTCTGAGTTCGAGGCCAGCCTGGTCTACAGATGAGTTCCAGACAGCCGAGCTACTCAGAGAACCCTGTCTCGAAAAACCAAAAAAAAAAAAAAGAAAACAATCAGTTGTGCATCATTTTGATGTCAAACTAGCAAAGGCCTGGGCCCCTGTGACATCAGCTCTTGGTTGAGTCATGGCTCTTGAGAGCTTGCTCATTCATAGACAACACAAGTACTTTGTTTCTCGACTTTGATCTCTAGGATTATTTTTCAGAGCTCCTTGTTGCTAAGTCTTATAATAGTTCTTCTTATGTGGAACAGTTTCTGTGTCTAAGATACTGTAGGCTTTAGGAGACTTGTCCAGTTGGATTTTCTGAGAGACAGAGAGGGTTCATCTATCTGAAACAGCTCTAGAGATGAAGTGCTTGATGCTTACATTTTTTTTGTTAGTGTTTGATGCATGTCCCACCTTAGTAGGATGATATTAAAAATGGAATGTTACTAGGTAGCATCTTATGGGACATTGGCATGTACTCTAATTCATATTTATAATATTGAAGTTCTACATGGAGATTTACTTTAACATGTATGTACTGTGGGACTGGCTTCTTTTGGGCTGAGGTGACATCATATCTGGCAGTCTGAGCTTGGGGTTGGTTTTTGCAGCTTCTTTGGTGTGGTCTTGGGAAGAAAGCTACTACATAGCTCCAAGCCATGGTTTTCTGCTACAAAGTGAGGCAGTTATAACAGACTAGAGGATTCTTTCAGCTCTATCTCTCTTCAACAAATTATTTGAAGATTCTGTTTTTTGAAGCACTCTTTTTTTTCTTTGAGACAGGGTTTCTCTGTCCTGGCTGTCCTGGAACTCACTCTGTAGACCAGGCTGGCCTCGAACTCAGAAATCCACCTGCCTTTGCCTCCCAAGTGCTGAGATTAAAGGCGTGTGCCAGTCAAGGCTTTTAAGAGCTGGGGAAACCTTTGAGACTGCCTTTTGTTAGAACTCACCCCAAAACATCAATGACTGAAATGAAATATTATCATGTCTTGATCTTTATTGCTCCTTATATAAGCTCAAGGTAGCCACAGATTGCAAAAATGATTTGACAGTTTGACTTTTGTGATGCAAAAAAAATTTGGAAGTAGGCAGTCCAGCATTAACACAGAAATCCCCAGGGACCCGAATCTGTGCACGTTAGCTCTGCCTGCCTGCTTGACTCTTTTTTCTCTTTTGGAGACAAGGTCTTATTGTATAGCATTGGCTGGCCTGGAAATCACTGAAACCAAGCAGGCCTCAAACTCACAGAGACCTGCCTCCCCTGCCCGCTCCCCTGCCTCCCCTGCCTCCCCTGCCTCCCCTGCCTCCCCTGCCTCCCCTTGCCTCCCCTGCCTCCCCTGCCTCCCCTGTCCTCCTCCCCTGCCTCCCCTGCCTCCCCCCTGCCTCCTCTCCTCTGCCTCCGAAGTGGTAGGATTAAGAGCGTGCGCAACGATACCCAGTTTTCCTATGACTTTTAATCTCACGCTTTCACCTTGTGACTTTTTGATGACCACTTCCCATCTGGCACAGAAAACCCCACCCCCTCTCCTCCCAGTTGAAGGAAAGGGGAAAGATGAAGAGTTGGGTGCCCACCCTGAAGTGTTGGTAGAATGCCAAAATCCAAAATGGTGTCACATAGCTATCTCTAGCTGCAAGGCAAGTGGTGTTTTGCAGCTTTGCACCGAGTATATGGGTTAATTAGGGTTTTATTGCTGTGAAGAGACACCATGAACATGATAACTCTTACAAAAGAAAGCATTCAGTTAGGGCTGGCTTACAGTTTCAGAGGTTTAGTCCATTATTATCATGGTGAAGCATGGTGGCTTGCAGACAGACTTGGTAATGGAGAAGGAACTGAGAGACCCGTGTCTTTATCCTATCCCCAGGCAGCACACGTGATAGTGACACACATCCTCCCACAATCCCACAGCTCTTCATAGCACCACTCCATCTGAGACTATGGGGACCATTTTCTTTCAAACCACTACAGTATAGGTGCGCTCCAAAGAAAAGCACATTTCTCTGCATGTGGACGAAGAGGAGAAAAACCAGAGGTGCAGTTCCTTCTCTTTAGTCTTCAAGTCACACAGAAATAAGCACTTGGTGCTGGCAAACCTGTAAATGGCAGGGAGTAGATATTTCTGCCTTCAAGAGCCAAAATGCTCTTGATACATCTGTGTAGCGCCATGATTACTGTGTGAAAACAGCCATCACCAATATATTGAATGAGTAGAGCTGTGCTCCTACAAAAATTTATTTACAAAAACAGCCAGAGAGGCAGAGAACCTATAGGCTACAGTTTGTTAATCCTGATTTTAATTTTCTTATATGATTTTTCTGTTCATTAAGATAAGACACCCTGGGCAAGGTGTGGTCAAAGAGAGACTGCGCCTTCAATTTTAACCATAACCAGTGTCTGTGGGTGTCAGGCTGAAGTACTTGGCGGATTTGAGGTTATTTTACAAATAACTGAGGCCCTGGGCTCTGCAGAACACGCCAGCGATGCCATCCTATCTTCAGAAGAGCATGCCACTCCAGGTCAAGTGCTGACGTTGAAGGAAATGCTGGCAGCTGGCAGCCTGTCATAGCTACCAGGGCACATAGAATCAATCTCTCTCTCTCTCTCTCTCTCTCTCTCTCTCTCTCTCTCTCTCTCTCTCTGTATCTGTCTCTGTGACTATATGTGTATGTCTGTCTGTCTCTGCCCCTCCTCCCTGTATGTATATCTCTGTCTCTGTATCTATATATGCCTGTCTGTCTGTCTCTCATGAGAACTGGATTACATTTCGGAGACAGATGTCTGAAAAAGAGGAGCCTCTTTAGCTAGGAAGTAATGTATTTTCTTAGATAGAAGGAATAAGGGGAGCTGTCAAATGTCAGTGTCTATTCTACAAGAAACAGTTTTCAGGTCAGAGTTAAAGAGCAAAGGAATCACAACAATCACTAAACACAAAGTTCTGACGCCTTCTTCCTGAAGTCTGTTGACAAAAACCTTAAATCAATGTGGATTCTGCGCTAATTAAGGACTTAAGTTTATGCTCCGTCTTCTTTGCAGTCTCCCTCAGAAAGGACTTGCAGTCTGTGAGACAAAAGAGTTGTGACTGTGTGACAGCTGTGACGAGCGGCTGAAAGCCCCAACCTTAGACATGGTGTGGGCAGTCCTGGCTCTAGGTGCAGCCGGTGAGCCATAGTTTTCCTATCAGTGAAGGATGTCTTTGATGTTTAAACCACCTATCATGTGTTTAAACGACTTATCATGTGCAAGGCTTTGGGCATAGTGGGGCTCAACCTCTGTTAGTTCCACTTTAGAACCAGTGCACTGTATGGTTTAGTCCCCTCCGCAGAGGCGGGGTGGTGGGTGTGGACGGGTTGGTTTGTCCTCATAAGTGGATCCAGTAGAATTCACTGTGACTTCTTCCCTGGTCCCCTTGTGGAGGAAGAAAAGGAATTATTTGAGAAAGACAAAGTGTTTCTCCAAACCCCTCACAGTGAACAGGTCTTCTCACACAAGGCCCTTTGTCTGATAACTGTGAAGTGCTCTATCTTATGGCTTGGGTGCTTTGGCATTCAGATAATGTACGGCCAGTGGGAAGGTTAGGGACCTACTGGACTAGATGGATTAGCAAGGTTATGTGTTTCAGATCAAGAAAACAAATACTATGCAAGAAAACTAAGGAGCATTTCTGAGGCAGGACACATTAAGAATTACTTGGCAACAGACATGGACATGAGGTGCAGCCGACTTCTGATGTCTCCCCTGTTTTTCAAGGTTTAAGTACACATTTGCGCATGACTGTTGTGGATTTTACAGGAGGGGTTTTTTATTTTTCTTTAGTTATGAAGCATGACATATTCCCTGTATCCAATGGCAACCACATTCTTGTCCTAGAGTAAGTCTAGCTTTAAGCATCTTTAGGGATGTTGAGTCATGTGTCCCAGCCCTGGCGCTGAGCACCCCGTGCTCTTCTGAGGAGTGACCTTCAAAATGAAAGCATTTTCATATCAAGGTCAAACTTTCTTAGTCCACTTCGGTATAAACCAGTTCTCTGAGGTTTCTTGCCATATTTGGTTCTTTTGTTTGTTTCAAATTTAGAGAGAACAGCACAATCCTTTCTAAAAAAAAAACAATGGTGGCATTGCATTTGTACCTGGTGAATGCATGGTTTTTGGTTTTGTCTGCTTATGGCAGCTACACAGAGAGGTTAGTCATGCTCTTACCAGCCTGGAACTCTACCATCTTTGGGGGAATACCAGAATGAAGGGTACAGAGGTGTGTTTCCAGAATCACTGTTATGTTCAGCACTGCCTCAGACCATCAGATTTCAGTCTTACACGAAGCCTCTTCAACATCACCTCACTTAATGTACATGGAAAATGTGAGAGCCAAAGTCTAAATACAGGCAAACAACACAAAGTGGTGTGCTTCAGACAATATGAAAACCACCCACGAGGGTCACTGTGCCTTTGGGAAATACAGTGGGGTTTGTGCTTGGCTTGACCAGTGTTTGGATGTCATTTCAAATGTCAAACAGCAGGGTGCTGAAGCCAGGTTAGACTGCCTTCCTTTCCCTGGCTAGCTTGACCTAGGCAGGTCCAGGAACTTGACCACTACTCTGGGAATTTTCATTCTGCCCTTTGTTTGTTTGCCAGAAGATACAGTTGTCTGTGTCCGCCTCAACATACAATTAGCAAAGCGCTTCAGGACTCGAACAGATCATTATGTCCAATCTTCATGTTTCCAAAAAAGCCACGGCTAGGTTTCTGATGGAAATACCTGCATCTTCTTGGTCCGGTGATTCTCAAATTGAATTGTGTCAGAATCACATGAAGGCATAGTAAAGGCAGGTTGCTGGGCCCTGCCCTCAGTGTTTCTAAATCAGAGCTTGCATTTTGAAACTGTTCCCAGATAGTGCTGACTCCCTTCCTAAAGGAAAATAGCCTTCTCAATTGATATTCCATTTTCCACTATTTTAATTGACTTATTTAACAAATCAGCAATGTCTTTATTGGTGACCAAGATTAGGATACTTTATTTCTAAGTCTTCTTCACTGGGATATAGCTTGATAGCAGAACACTAAGCAGGTGAGAGGTCCTGAGCTTGCACAGGAACAAACAGATTTACAAAGTCTCCAGCAAAGGACTGTATATCAGGAAGCCAAGTGTCTCTGAAAGATGGGTTAACTAATTTGTGCTTATACTGTATATTTTTGCTTCTAGGATATTCAGCTGCAATCTGGACTAAAGGCCAATATGGAGATCAGGGTGGTCTAGCTATTGATATTTCTGGTTCAATGGAATTCAGTCTGTGGTATCGAGAGTCTAAAACCCGAGTGAAAAATCGGTAAGCATAATGCAAACAAACAACAAAGCAGGAATATGTCTGGTTGCTGTTTAACCTTCTGACTATTCCAAATCTGTGCTTTCTGTTTGCAATGTTTGTAAGCCATGGGACCAGAAACTACTGTGGGAATTCATTACATTAATAGCATCTTAGAAACAGGTCAGTGTGAGCACTGAGCTGAGCACTGAGCTTAGCACTGAGGTGAGCACTGAGATGAACACTGAGGTGAACACTGAGGTGAGCACTGAGGAGCATGAGGACACTGAGATGAGGAGCACTGAGATGAGCACTGAGGTAAACAGTGAGATGAGCATTGAGGTGAGCACTGAGATGAGTACTGAGGTGAACACTGAGATGAGCACTGAGGTGAGCACTGAGATGAGGAGCACTGAGGTGAACACTGAGATGAGCACTGAGGTGAGCACTGAGATGAGGAGCACTGAGGTGAACACTGAGATGAGCACTGAGGTAAGCACTGAGGTGAGCACTGAGGTGAACACTGAGATGAGTACTGAGGTGAGCACTGAGATGAGTACAGAGGTGAGCACTGAGGTGAACACTGAGATGAGTACTGAGGTGAGCACTGAGATGAGTACAGAGGTGAGCACTGAGATGAGGAGCACTGAGGTGAACACTGAGATGAGCACTGAGGTAAGCACTGAGGTGAGTACTGAGATGAGTACTGAGATGAGTACATGAGTGAGCACATGAGCTAGAACACAGGTGAGCACTGAGGTGAACACTGAGATGAGCACTAAGGTGAGCATGGAGATTCTTCCTGCTTTTGAAGACATTCTCCTTTCATATTTCACTTCAGCAGTTGACATTGTCTTAGTTGAGTTTTCTAAGGGTTTATTGCATCTCTTAGCTTGTAGTCCATCCTCCGGGGAAGTTGGGGAAAAAACTCACAGTAGGAACTGATACAGAGGGCAGTGAGAGGCACTTGCTCAGCTAGCTTTTATATATATATATCACCCAGGAACATGAGCCTGGGGTGGCACCACTTGAAGTGAGCCAACAAGCTAACCCACATCAATTGCTAATTTTAAAACACGCCCTACAGGCATGCCTGCAGCCTGATTTTATGGAGGGATTTTCTCCATTGAGAATCCTTCTTCTCCAATGACTCTAACTTGTGTTGACATGGAGCAAAGGTGATCCCTTGTCAAACTGATGCACAAACACGTTGCTGTTACACCATAGCCTTTCCTTTCTTGTTTATCCCCAAGGTCTCATGTTAGTATTACAACATAAAAGTTTAAGCTTATCTCTGTTATTGGCATAAATCTCTCTTCATTTGCTAATTCCACTGGGTTATAATAGAATGATGATCTCATTTTTAACCAAGTTAAGACTTTTCATTGTGCATGCTCGTTGTACATAAGCACACTTTCACACAGGTGCACTGTGCTGACTGAACTCATTTCCCTTCCCCCCTCCGTCCTCTCAGTGTCCCTGTGGTAACTCTCCTGTCTTCTATCTCATTTGCTTGTTCATTTGCATAAATAACACCCCTTAAACATTCGCTTGTGGATGACACAGTGGAAGATCTGGTAAAGGACTAAAGGCCACCTGTACACATCTCAAACAACCCATGGCCTGTTTGATACTGAGAACAGCAGCAAAATCCTTTTATAATTTTCCAGACAAAAATTACATTCTTCCTTTAAAAAAAAAAAAACAAACAAACCATGGACATGTAAATCTGATTTCACCGTGAACATAATTTCCCACCATTTAGCTGAAGTTTACAGGTGCTTAAAGAAAGCCAGACTTGTACTACATTTTTGTTTTAACTTCTTCATTGTCAACCAAGCCATATTCCTTAGTCATCCAGCCTGTCTGTCTGGATCTCTAAGTGACCACTGCTAAACCCATCCTGTCTATGTGTCCATATCCCACTCCAGGAGTGGCTCTGTGTCACACAGCACACTTTCATGTATCTTGGCAACCATATACAGCCTCTAGCAAACCTTGGGGAAAGTAACGAATGGAACTGAAATAGCGAACAAAGCCAGTGGCTAACACACAATTATCATAGATGCCAGGTGTCTTCTCGATGTGTTCATACTTCTTTCTGAGACAATGTGGATGCTGCTGGGACTGAGAAAGGACTCGTTTCCAGGCATGGTTCACCTTGGTTTTGGGGGCACACATTCCAAACAGCTCATATGTGATATGCACTTAGCTCCCATGTCAAGAACTCAAGGCAAGGGAAGTCCAGGGAAAGAACAACTCTTCTGTGGCTAATCTCTGGCACCACTGTGCCCTGGTTTCAGCAAGGCTTTATGTGCACTGAGGTTGCGTCTCCATTCTTAAATATTTCCTCATGGTGCCATGAGTGGAGATTTGCTGGAGTTGGTTGGTCTTCCTGTTGAGTTCAACTGGACAATAAGAGATGTCTGTTAAAATTGCAGGGTGGCTGTGGTAATAACCAGTGACGTCACAGTGGACTCCTCTTTTGTGAAAGCTGGCCTGGAGAGCAGAGCAGAGACAGAGGCTGGCCTGGAGTTCATCTCCACAGTGCAGTTCTCGCAGTACCCGTTCTTGGTCTGCATGCAGATGGACAGGGCTGAAGCCCCACTCAGGTAAGATGAGTGCTCCCAAGTTCCAGAACCTCTCCTGACTCACAAGAGCTTGCGTTCAATCTTCAATATTCAGTGTGAGACTTAAAAGGAGACAATGGGAACCAAGTAAGCAGCAAGTTATCCTTAAAGAAGAGAATGATAGATCAAAACAAAGAAAACTAGGTTTCTAAGAAGCCAAGGGTCCATTTGTTTGATATGGAATTAAGTAATATTTAATACTACTTAATTCTAGAAATAATGTTTTAAGGAAAAAAGGGATTCAGTTTACTGTAGGAGTGACCACCTAGTTTCAGAAAAAAAAATATACCACATTCGCCTTTGCTGTCTGGTATCTTTGCAATTGCTTCTGGACAGAATACATCTGGTCACTCATTTCCTATAGCCCAAGGGAACCCACAGTTATTTGTACAACAAGCAGTTTGACCTTGTTTAAATTTGGACTCAGTCTTGAGAATTTGGCATTCTAAATTGTTTTTTAAAAGTATGAGAAAGCTGAGGTCCTTAAGAACCCACTATACAATTGTCTATGTATCTACACAGCTCCTCTTTCACTGTGGGCCGAACTCTCATCAACCTCATGTCCTTGGGTCTAGCTGCTGTTCTTTGCAGCAAAGCTCTCCTGTAGAGCAAGCATGAACTGAGTCTAGGTAACACCCAACCCATAGTAGTTATGAAGGTTTTCATGAACAGTATCTTACTGTAAGCTGTCATTTGTACACTTGAACTGGCAAGTCACGATTTACATCACTTTTTATGATAACCAGGCCAAAGTTGAGTACCTTACTCTACTGGGTTTTCATGACCCATATTTTAAAAATAATCAATGGTCTAATACAAGCACCAGGGTTTTCACATTTTCCTGCAACAAATAATGGTGGCTTATATTCAGAACTTTTGATGTTCACAGACATTAAATTTTATGGATTTTTTATCTGGGATAATTGCCCATAAATATGTGCAGTGACTGCAAACCCGGCCACATGGCTAGCTAGTCTGCTTCACCATTTTGCTCTGACCATTCGTTGGGTATATTTCCCTCTCAACATTCAACCCTGTTGAACTCAGTGCTGTGAAGAGGAGTTCCCTGGAGGCCGGAGCAGCAGACCTGTAAGGTTTAACAGCAGTCTTAGGATTTCAGTCCTTCTTTCCAGAACAAAACGTGGTAGGATTCCCAAACTATCCAGTCACAATGTATTTTGGTATCAGAAGAAACAACAATGAGAATGCTTTAAAGAATAGGACCTACAACTCCCTCCCAACAGAACTTCCAGCGTGGGTGACTTAACTGTGTTAACTCTGTCCTTCCTCTTCTTGCTATACAGGCAATTTGAGACAAAATATGAAAGGCTATCCACAGGTAGGGGCTATGTCTCTCGAAGAAGAAAAGAGAGCCTAGTGGCTGGATGTGAACTCCCGCTCCATCAAGAGAACTCTGAGATGTGCAACGTGGTATTCCCGCCTCAGCCAGAGAGCGATAACTCCGGTGGATGGTTTTGAGTCCCGTGGGTCCATTTCCTCGACAATGATATGCAGTGATGTGCCTAATCCTTGCTCTCCGAGAGCACAGTGTTTACATATTTTACCTGTATTTAAGATGTTTGTAAAGAGCAATGGAGAACTTGAGTTGATTAAAGTTGAGCCTATTCAGGAGATGACCCACAGTGTCCCTCTGAGTCACCATACGACACTTAGTAACTACACCTACTTCTTGTGCTTTGCCAAAGTCCTAACCAGTACAGTAAGTCTAGTTTTCTGCTGAGAAACTAGTATTTATATAAAAACAAAGACAAAAGAAAACAAACAAGCAACAAAATCCCACATCATAAAAACTTAGGCAAATGTGAATTTGATTCAACAACTTTACAGTGAAGTGAAGCCCTGACAGAACTTCAGCTTACTTTCCATGAAGCACATTGCCTAAGAGGGGCCGGGTGGGTGGAGCCCAAGCAAACCATTTTCCTGTTGGTGTTGTTGTTTTTCTTCTCTTTTTTTTTTTTCTTCTAGTATGTATGGGAAGGTTCTGAGAAAGGATAGAGATAAGACTTAAAAGAATTTTGTTAGTCAATCTCAAGAATTAATATTTATGTTTTCTGATAGTTTTATAAGCATGAAGGTAAGCCACAGAATTAAAGCATACTGTGACATGTCTCTGCTGGCCCCACAGTGAGACCACTTGGAAGTCACTCACCCTTTTAAAAAATATCATACAGGAATAAAAATAATTGAGTCTCAGAGCATCCATTAGATTTTTCTCTGGATTTGTCTTTTTGATACTGTAATGTAGTACATAGTTCTTTGTAGGGAACACCTTGTAGCTACCACTTTATCTATACCTCGATTGTTGGTTGGTAGGAACTCCATCTAGTTGACTGCAATTTATCCAACATCGAGTAACAATTGGAATAATTGTTGCTACAAGAAAATGATGGATTTGTATTTCAAAACTATGAAATTAAATAAAGACCATGTCTATTTGTATGAATTAAAAGGCCACACCAAACATTTAAACATATTTATTAATAAAGCAAATGTGTTTCAGGTGCTTGTCCACTAGACAAATGGAAGTTTAAAACAGAACTGGAAACACATGAAATGGAAGTTTAGCTGGAGTAGAAAGTAAATTGTGAAGATAAAAAATAAACGTGTAATTTACTGTGCTCCTTTTGTCTTGTATTACTTTGAATCCATGGTCCTCAGATCTAGCTATTTGTGAGCCCAGGGATGCACTGCACTAAACCCTGCAGCAAGCCAAGCACACAGTCTCTAGGCGGCTAGTCATCTCTCTGAGGGAGATGGACCAATCCTTCAGGACCTGGCAGCTTACAAACAATGCACAACTCAAGTTTTCAACAAAGATTGACATATTTGTGTTACCAGCATAGGTTGGCATGCTTGTGCTACTCACATAGATCAGCATGCTTGTCTTACTGAAGAATGGAAAAACAAGTCAAAAACGGGTCGGCTTTGGGGGAGACACTCTCTTGAAGCTGGGATTGGGCAGGTTGATCTGGGGGCTGAGGGGTCGTGGGCTGAGGAACTGCAATTCAAGCTTGTGGAATAAGACACAGCTGCCTCTGTGAAATGTACAGCGATTTCTCTAGACAAGATGACTCTGGTACATGGAGCATGAGTGCCCCACTAGCCTAGCTGAACCCAGTCACTGGAGACTGGGTAGTATTTAGCATGCTCCAAAATGCTCCAAAGAGACAAGGATCCATAAACTCAAGGCAAGCAACAATTCCTTTTTAGATAAACAAGATAAAAATTTAAGAGAACTAGACTATATGCCAGGATGGGAAATGCGTATTTGAATCAGAATCCACTTGGAGTCCTCTCTCCAGTTCTGGATACTTTACTCCTGTGCATGTGAGACAGCCTTTGTGTTCTGAAGAGATTTGGAAGCTGTGGATATCCTTAAGGTGGATTTCCAGGCTCTGTTCTGCCAACACCTGCCAACATGCTTAGAGGATTTAGCCTGGCTTCTCTTCAGTGAATTGTGACTGACATCTCCTGTTCCTTGGTTGCAGGATGGCTCATGACAAGCTGTTCCCTGCTTCTCAGACTAACATTTCAAGTGCTTGGTAGACTTGCAGGGTTAATGGCTACTATACTGAGCAGTTAATTTGTTGGTGGAGAAACTGAAGCACAGAAGACATTTTCTGACCTAGAGAAGATAGAATTGGGGCTCATTTCTGAGCAATGGCGCCCAGCACCTGCTGTCAGGCACTACTGTCCTATATCTGTCTTTTAGTTTCAAATATTTACTGCTAAAAGCATCCAGGTGACAGGTTGGGTAAAGATGCAAGAGCACTACAAAGCTTTGAGGGAGAATTCTACTTTCTGGGAGCTCTTGTGTTCCTCTGTCGACCCCAGTCTATGGCTGTTCAGAAGTCCTCTCCCACTCTGTGTTGTCTGTCTCTTTCCTTTCTTTCCCTTTTTCTTTTGCCAGAAGTCCCTTCGTCTTTGAAGAATGTATAGGTCCAGAAGCAAACTTGAATTCTCAATAACACATAATAATTTTTGGCACAATCTCTACAGGATTAGAATTTACACACATTGCCTCTTTTATAGAAGTCAATATTTTAGTATAATCACGGTATACAGTCATCATAATTATTTTTAGAACATTTGAATCATTTCAAAAAGAAATTCTTCCCCTTTTAGCTACTGGTTCCAATCTTTTCATTCTCTTAACCCTAGAAAATCAATAACCTGTTTGCTCTGAACATCTCGTGCTAAGGAATGAGATATATTACTTGTTGTTTGAGGCTGGCTTCTTTCACTCAGCATTCTGTTCTCCATGTTGTCTGGACCGTAGCATAATCAGTGCTTCATTCTGTTGTATGCCGAGTAACGTTCAATCACATAGATGTATCTTCTGTTCACCTGTTCATTAGTGGAAGGACACAGGACACGATCCTCTACTTCAAGGATCCTTAAAAATAAACAGAAAAATTCTGCAATGTGATAAACATGCTCATCAAAGTAGGAGGATATATCATTGACATAATGAAATCAGTAGCTTTTCTATGTACCGATAACAACTTTCTTAGAAAGAACCCAGGAACAAAATTCTGTTCACAATACATTTGAAAAATTTCCAGGAATAACCCTAACAAAGAAGATACCTAACCTCTGTAATGAAAGCATAAAGACACTATTAAAAGAAACTGAAAACCATACCAGAAGATAAAAAGACCTCCCACACTCGTGGCTCGGCAGAATTAGTACTGTGAAATAACTACATCAAGAAAAGCAATCTACCATGGGCCTCCACTGAATTCCAATGTCGTTCTTCACAGAAGCAGAAAAAAGAACTCAGGAGTTCACAAGGAAGCACAAAAGACCCAGAATAGCAAACACAGTCTTGAGCAGAAAGAACACCCCCAGGGTCACGGTAGTGCCTGACCTCAAATTACACCACAGAGCCTTTGTAACAGAAACAGCAAGGTACAGATAGAAAACAGAGTTTGGGTCCGTGAGATAGAATAGAGGATCCAGAAATAAACCCACATAGCTACAGCCACTGAAACTTTGACAAAGGTATCGGGCACATAGATTAGAAAAGACAACTTTTCATGACACGATGCTGGCACAACAATGAAACTGGGTCCATATCTTTCACACACACACACACACACACACACACACACGTTTTCAAAATGGGTCAAAGACGTCAGTGTAAGACTTGGAACTCTGAAACTGTTAGAGGAAATCTCATACAAGATATCTCAAGACATAAGCATAGGCACAGACTTTCTGCAAAGATACTCAAACAGAGTAGAAATAATCCTAAGAATTGACAAATAGGCATAAAATTAAAGATGCTCTGAACAGCACAGGAAACAAGCATCAGAATGGGGTAAAAAATCCTACGAAATAGGAGACTATCGTTGCCAACTACACATCAGACAAGATATTAATAGCTGCCATCTATAAAGACTTTTGTTGTGCTTTGAATGCACAGTGTTCCCTATAGGGTCATGTCTGAGTATGTGGTTTCTAGCTGGTGGTGCTGATTTGGAGAGTTGTGGAAGTTTTAAGAAGCTGAGCCTCACTGAAGGAAGTAGGTCACAGACAGTCAGCCTTGAGATTGTATAGCCCAGCTGCACCCTGTCCACTGCTCCCTGACTGCAGACCCAGCGTGCCTCACATTCCTGCTGCCAGGCCTTCTCCATCACGATGGACCGTATCCCCTCAAATCATAAGTTCTCCCTGAGCTGGTGTTTCTCAGGGACTTGGTCACAGAAACAAAAGTGGTAAGCAAGACAACCTGCAAAAATGAAACACTCAAATAATGGGATCAGAAAAGAGACTGCTGAACTGACAGTCCTCAAGAAAGAAATGCAAAAAAAAAAAAAAAAAAAAAAAAAAAAAGCCATTAAATACTTGGAGAAGTGGCCAAGATCTTTAGTCATCTGGGGAAATGCAAATCACAACTACATCAAGATTCTACCTCATTCCAGTCAAAATGGCTAACATCCAGAAAACGAACCCTAATTGCCGGCAATGATGTAGAGAAAGAGCAACAGTTATTATTCATTGTCTGTGGGAATGTAAACTGGTAGGGCCCCTATGGAAATCACTATGCTTATTATGAAAACTAGAGCTACCATATGAACCAGAGCAGATACTCTTAGAAATTTATTCAAAGGATTCTAAGTTAGCATAACACAAAGATACTGACTTGGTCACAATAGCCAAGACATGGAACTAGCTCAGTTGCCCAGATGAACTAGTATATATAAGAGATATACATAGTGAAGTTTTCTTCATCTATAAAGAACACACTCATGATAATTGGGGGAAAATGTATAGAACAGCAGATCATCAGGTTAGGTGATATAAGCCAGACCCACAAAGACAAATACCACATTTTCATTTACATGTAATGTCTAGATCTCCAAACCTCCAGTATGTATGTATGTGCACATGTGTGTGTATGACAATGAAGTTCGTGACTTTATGTGCCAATTTTTAAAACATTGAGAGCCAATATTATTTGAAACCCTAACACGTTTAAAATTGTATAAATGGAGGCTCTGGAGCTAAAACCATGTATTGCCCTTGCAGAGGACCTGGGTTCAGTTCCTCTGCACATAACTATGAGAGTGTTAAGAACAAGTGACTGTTTCGAATACTCAGCTATAAACATGACACCTATATCACCTCCTATTCCAACACTCAGGGGACACAATGGGAGAGGAGATGGCAAAAATGTATCAGCTGAAGGATGAGGAGTGCTGCGAAGTGCTCTCTCCTGGACATGACATGGTCGTCACGCTCATGAACTTGCAGCAGCTATGGTTACCTGTACATGATCAAACCTGTCAACCTTCCAGTATGGTTGGCAGTAGGGTCATGAAGGCCTAGCCCTGAGGAGATAGTAGCAGACCATAGTTTCTAGGGAAGCCTGTGTCATGTTTCATTACCAGCATGTTCCAGTAATAACTAACCCATGTTTGTACAGGCAACTATAGAGCCAACCAATAAACCAATGTGGACATAAGAAGTACTCCCTAGTGGGAGTAGGATGGGCATTATTGAGAGTAATGGGGGATTAATGTGAATACATCATATATTATATTGTGTATGAAACTGTCAATGAACAAATATTTTTTCAAGTTCTGTTTTTTTCCAATCTTCTCAGGTTATATTGTATCAACTCAAGAAAGTTTAAAGGAAACAGTACAATTTACAACATATCTCTGCGTTAGAAATCCTAAGGGAGCATAAGAGGCAGGAGAAAAAAAATATCCAAGAAGTAATCCTCCAGCTAGCTTCCATTGTTTCTTCAGCTCTGTCCCAGCCTCTGGCTGTGGCTGTTTCTCAGTTTCCCTTACTGTCAGGGTCATCAGAGATCTCAGAGCAGAATCAGGTCTATATCATCAGCGGGAGAGTGTAAACAACTTGGGCTCAAAGAGACCCAGCTGCATAGTTGCAGACCACATGTGATAAGATTAAAAGCAACACAAAAATTCAGATTCCTAAGATCTCCACCATTGGAATGAGCTTCACTAATTATTTCTCTTCTACTCTGTGGTCATGGGTGGTTTAGAACATCCGTGATCCCCTCCCATTAATGATGGTTTAATTTATTTACAGTTGACTTGGAGTATCACACAAACCTATAAACTATTTTCACCCATTTATTCTTACTAGGAAGATGCCTGCTGTCATTCTCTGGGATTGAACGTAAAAGTATGGGCATTCTCTTCCCAGCATAGACTTAAGGTTCAAGTGACTTGGTGTCTCAGTGAGTCAATTCCATCCTGTTTGGGGGATCTGTTTCTATTTTTATGCATGTTGACTCTGCTTGAAAGTCAGCTCTGTAAATGCAGTCACAGAGCTCTTCATCTGCGTGAGATGAAGTGTTGAGAACAGAGAGGTGCTTTAAAGGCCGAGGTGTCTCACACTCTTCAACCAGAAATGTTGGGCATTAGTTCAGTAATGCTCTTGGGGCAGGGGGGCAGGGGCATGGTCAATACGGGAACACTTGGATAGTAGAGGGTTTCCAGAAGTTAAGATTCCCCACGCTAACCAAAGTCTCCCTTGACTGTTCTGCGCACAGGCTGTAACTATACATAAATGCTGTGCTCTTCTCTAGCTACATTGCACATGTCCAATCACTCCCTGCTGCTGACAGCCCTTCCAGGTAGGCACTAGCAATTTACACTCGTATGTATAGAACAGAACCACAGAGATGGTAAGGGGGCTTCTGCAGTTCATTCCAGACACCTGGGTATGATTCTTCATGAACAACACCCTCTTCTGCTTTTGGGATCACTTTTCCCAAACAAGGTGTACATTTACTTGGCTATTCCTTTCTAGTCTTTCATGCTTTCTTTCACCCTTCTGCCCAAATGGACCTTCCCAAGCCCACCCCTGTCCCATTCCCTGCACATAGAAGCTAGCAGGAAGACACCTCTTCCCCAAGGGCTTGTTACGTACCCCCAGGTAGGATTAACCACTGCACCAACAAACTTGGCTGTGCTTTGTTGTCTCCTGCCTTTGTGTTTTAAGTTTCTAACCTTATTTTTCCTTTTCCAAAGTATAAGTTGTGCATGTGTGTGTTTGTATGCATGCTCACACATAAGTGCAGGTGCCCTTGGAGTCCAGAAGACAGTTTCAGAAAGTGGTTTCAGGTCTTGTGGAGCTGTAGTTACAGGCAGTTGTGAGCTGCCAATGCTCAGAACTAAGACTGAGTCTCTGCAAGAGCAATATGCTCTCTCAAGCACAGAGCCATCTCTCTAGACACTAGAGTTTTGTTTTTCTTGTGTGAGTATCTTCCCAAGTAAAATTCAAATTCCTCAGGCTAGGGCCATGCATACAGCCTGCAATATCCTCCATGCAGCAGACACTGTTCACTGACTGCTATGCAAGTTCCTCTAGCTTCCATGGCATTCCCAACAGATCTGCCCTCCAGGTCACTAGGGTGTTTTTTTGAGAGGACATAACTGAGATGTTTATTTTACTCTCACAACACAGCACTTCCATGGTGCCCTCAGAAGAACAAAAAGAACTAAGAATCAAAAAGTAAAGGCTAGCTCTGGAGCTGTTGCACAGTTCGGAGAGTGCCTACCATACACAAAGGCCTGCATTTGATCCTCGGCACTTTATAAACTGGATATGGTAGCCCGGCACACAGGAGACAGAGGCAGGAGGATCAGGGGTTCAAGGCTATACCATGTTAACAGCCAGTTTAAGGACAATCTGGGTTATATAAGACTCTACCTTAAGCAAACAAACACACACTATACACACACACATACATACATACATACTATATACATACACACACACAAGCACATACATGCATACACACACACATAGTTAACTTTTGCTTAAAATGAAGGAAAATTAGTATTTCTTAAGTCCTCACCTTCAAAAACATTCACACAAATCCTCAGCATTTACTGTCTCAAGTCTACGAAGCAATCATGGCAGACAATTGTGCTGGACAGGAAGTAACTTGCATGGACACTATTGGACTGGCATGGTAAGGCTAGCAGAGCTCTGGACTCTGCAGCCACAGCTTTCTTACTCCCCTCTCAGAAGGTGACCACCCACAGTGGCCTGGTCCAAGTGGTCCAGAGCATGTTGAAGAGTCCACTCCTTAACACAGGTTGCTCCTTGCCAGTCCCTCCATGTTATCAGCAAGGAGAAAGTGAGTCAGGATTTTTTTTTTTTTTTGGATATTTTATTTACATTTCAGATATTCTCCCTTACCCCATTTTCCCCCTTCCCTCCCCGGAACCCCCTATCCTATCCCCATCTCCTGCTTCTATGAGGGTGTGCCCCCACCTACCCCTCCCCCACCTCACCTCCCAGCCTCAAATTCCCCCACACACGGCGTCCAGCCTTCATGGGACCAAAGATCTCTTCTCCCACCTATACCTCCCTTGCATATATAGCTGGAGCCATGGGTCCCTCCCTAAGTGCTCCAGGCTGGTGGTTTAGACTCTGGTGGCTCTGGTTGTTGGTTGGTATTGTTGCTCTCCTCATGGGGTTGCGAAACCCTTTCAACTCCTTCATCTTCACTCTAATTTCTCCATGAGTCAGGATTTGTACTGCACACAGGTGACGTTTCCCAAGTGAGCTCAGGCTGTTGGTGCGGGGATCAAGTGAGAGACCTCGTTGAGGGACTGTGACCCAGGGAAAATGCAAGACCCTTAAATTACAGGACAGTCTTTCCTGATGTTTGTGCTCAAGGCTGGTGGAGAGCAGATGAGAAAGTAAGAGCTCGTGCCTTCTGTGGGAGAATGTACTTTTCTGCAAAACATGGAGGCCTCACATCCTCCCTGTTCTCAGGGTGATTTGAACAAGGTGAGTGCTACAATAGACATTTCCAAATGAGGTATTTATGAGGTGGCTTGTCATATGGGTGCAAACTTTCTTTTAAAAAAAATGGTAACTTGGTTTTGTGAAGACAGCCAAGTGCTATCTAAAAATCCTCCGTGCAAAAAAAAAAAAAATGCTTGTGCCTTTTATTCAGTAATTCTAATTATAGGATTTTGTACCATGGAAATTATCAAAGATACTCGCAAAGAGTTATGCTTAAAGGCACTCATTGCATCATTAACTGCAGGGTCTCAAACTACAAAAATGACTTTAAAGACACTTTAGTGTGAAATCTATTAAACAAACCCTGAGTAACATGAAGAAATAAGATGTAGCCATTCAAAGTTCCTGGGTGCTGAGGAAGTGTTCCAGTGAGAGAGAGAGAGAGAGAGAGAGAGAGAGAGAGAGAGAGAGAGAGAGAGAGAGAGGAGAGAGAGAGAGAGAGAGAGAGAGAGAGAGAGAGAGAGAGGTGGGCAAGAGGACCTGAGCTTAAATATCTAAGTCATACTTAACACCTCTGTATGGCCACTCCGCCTATAATCTCAGCACTAGGGGATGGAGGCCGGCAGATCACTGGCTAGCCTGGCTAGCCGAAGTACAGCTTCAGGGTCAGTGAGAGACCCTGTGTCCAAAAATAAGGTGGAGAGAAATGTAGGAAGATATTTAATGTTCTCCTACTATCTGCACATGCATGTACATGAGAGCATGCACTCACATGCACGGAACACCTATGTGATTATCCCACCACGAAGCTTATGAAACAAAGATGCAGGCTCTCAATAGTATAAAGCAAAAAGTGTAGACTGCAAAGTTGCATGTAAACTACCAACACACCTCACAACATTTAAAACTTTCCAAATTCCTTTCATTGAATACACATTACATTTTTAAATAAAAGAAGTTTCACTCTTCCATGGATTGAGCATTTCTAAGCAATCTGTGTGACAGTGGAGTTGAACCTTCCAAAGGTAGAAGTGAGGAAATAGAGAGGTCTGTCTGTCATGGTAGATAATATATTTTTTAAAATTATATTTAGTGTGCGTGCGTGAGTGTGTGTGTGTGTGTGTGTGCATGCTTTGTGTGTGTGTGTATGTGTCTATCTGTCTGTCTGTACCTCAGTACTATAGCATGCATGTATGTCATTCTCTAATGTCCATGACTATGTGAACTTTAGAGCAGACTTAGGGGATCAAAGTAATTAATAGGAAAGATAGAAATGAATTTCAAACCCAGGCACTTCTGCTTTAAATAAATCTAATTTCTGTCTGTGTCCAGTAGTATTGAAAGTATATAAGCCTCACAGAAACGCTGTCTGTAGGGGCCATTGTATTGACCAGACTATAGCTTCAAGGAACAGGGAAAAAAATCAGTTATTTTTTTTTCCACACTGCTTCTGCTGGTAATCTCTTCCTTGAGGTGCTGACTATGCGCCTTGTTTGCTCACTGTTCCTCACTGCCCTTGATGATGGCTGCTTTGCATCCTGTTTCTTCAAGGCCCTTATTTTCCTGGTCTTGTCCAGACCTAGAGCTCTTTACCCCTGCCAGCTCCATGCTGCATAGCTGGCATGGCTCTCTTTTTGGCTGCCTTTGGCCAGTTTCCCTTCACTCTCTGTTCCTTTAGTAAGGCGTAGACTAAACAGCTTTATAAGCGTATCAGGCATTTCCACCATAGGTCAAGGCTTCTTGAACATTTACTATCTCTCATGGACGAGAATGTCTGGTATAGCTGTCACAGGTGCTCATTTACCCCAAAGGAAACTGATTCTCTCCACAGTGGAAGGACAACTGTGATGTCCACCCTACCTGACTCCAACATATTGCCCAACACACACGTAGAAGTCTGCCTGCTTAGCCCATTTTAGAGTGCCTCCATTCTAGATGTGTTTTTCTAGAATGTTTGGCTAAACTCATCTAAGAGCTGACTTTAAAACTCCTAAGATGCCTGTTTTTATAACATCTATTATCACAAATGGTAGCAGTAAGACATGTCACCCTATTCTGTAGCAAACCTTTCACTTAGAGGCGGTGGTTACATTCCTGCGTACTATATCTTTATTTTATTGTTGCCTGGTGGATGAAAATGATAAAAAATGATGCTGTATCCATTTCTGAGAGAGGCCGTAAGCTGCTAGCGACATCTATGCCATACCTCCTGGAATTCTCATTGATGGAACCCAGCCTGTACATTTTTGAAGATGTCTAAGCAGCAAAGCTCTCAAGAGGACCTGAAGTCATTTTGTCTGTGGCTCTCAGCAGAGCTCTCATTCGACAGCAGCAATTTGTCAGGTCTGAAAATGAGCATTGGGAGAGAATACTCTCAGGTCCCTGTCTGATGCCCTATGAGGCAGAGACAAGCCTTCCATGCCAGACCCTGCTTAACCTGCAGCTGTGTCAGCTGACTACACGATTACTATTTTAATCTACTAGGTTTGGGGGTTAGGTCACTGCTCTGTAATACGTAAGTAGAAGAATGGACATACTTGGCTCTAAAGCTACAGTTTTTACAATATTGCAGCAGGTCTTTGATAATCAGAGCTCCATTAGATAGATAAGTTCTCTATCAATATGACAGGGGATGGGTTGGAAGCCAGTAAGCTGTGGAGGAGAGGGAGGAGAGGATCCAGGGATAAAAAGAGCTCCATTATTACTGAAGGCAGTGGCTAAGCACAAATGAGCTGGAGATTGGCAAAAGTTACCTCAGAAGTGGTGTGTAACTGTTTATAAACACAGATTCCGGTAGTTCGTGTTTAAGGTTTGCTTGTGTAGATGACAGCCTGTGACAGAACACCAGATGATCTGCATGACATCAATCTAAACCTTAAGGGAAATCTGGTCACACATACAGTGTGAGTCTGGAAATTTTAGGACTTGGTACTTAGGCTAAAATGAAGACTAGAGTGCTGGTTAGTTTTTTGTCAATGGACTCAGGCTACTCTTGTGTGGGAAGAGTAAATCTCAACTGAGTAAAGTCTCCATAGAATGGCCTGTAGGCAAGTCTTTGGGGCATTTTCTTGGTTGATGATTGATGTGGAAGCACCCAGCCCACTGTGGGTGGTGTCCCCCTGAGTAGGTGAACCTGGGTTGTCTAATAAAGCAAGCTGAGCAAGCAGTGAGGGGCATTTCTCCTTGATCTCTGCTTCCGTTCCTCCTTGGGTTCCTGCTCTGACTTCTCTGGGTGATGGACTTCAACCTATGAGCTGAAATAAAGTGTTTCCTCCCCAAGGTGTTTTTGGTCAGTGTATTATCACAATAGAAAAGTTAGGAATGTTTTGAGCAAGATGTAATAACTTGTTTCCTCCCCACATTGCTAGGACAACTAGGGAGGTAGCACAGTGCAGAGAAAAAATGGTGTACACCTAAGGTGACAGGAATAAATCTGGAAACCCCCCAAAAACAAGAGCCAGAAGTCAGAGGTGACTCTAGAAAAATAACCAAAGAGCTTTCTCTTTCTTGCTTCAAGTTATCCAACTCCTTCCTGTTCAGACACAAGGGGTGCTGGAAGTCTTTCCTGAGCGTAGGTCCAGATGTCTTGAACATTCGTGTTCAGAGTGATCTCCGTTGGCCAGCGCTGTGCTTAGGGACCATGACAGCACTGAGCCTCACTGTAGCAATCTTCAGATTTTAAGAATAATGACCACTGCTTTCCTGGGCTTCCATGTGGGTTCTCAGAGACAATTATCAAGGAAGCACTTTGGAGTCAGTGCAGCAGTGCCTTACCTTGTTAGGAACTCCACAAATGTGACTTTGTGAGGCAGGTAGGCTTAGATAACACTAGAATAGCCTGATGATATTTTCTGGGTGCAGAGAAAAAGCCATACCAGGCTTCTAAACTCCAGAACTAGAAAATCATAAATGTGCATTGTCTTCAGCTACTGAGTCTGCAGGTGTTTGTCACCATTCTAATAGAAAACCAACGTACTTGGTTGTACACTATTTACAACTATGTCTGTTTAAATGGGGAATTCAAACTAGAAGCTAGGAGAAAATGAAACTGTCCAAAACTTGCTTTGCGAGTTAAAAATAAAGACCAATCGCATATGTTTTCTTTGTGGTTACTTTTACTGGAAAAACAACAAACAACAACAAACATATTTTCAAAACTGTCAAAATAAAAAACCAATACACAAGATTGCACCTTACAAATGCTGGCAGTTAAAGGTAAGTAGGCTTGTCACAAGGAATCCCATCTCAGCAGTCTTCTCCATAGGCAAGAGCACTTGAAAGGCAAATCTTGGAGCTGCTGGCTGGATGCAAAGTTCCCGTAGCCAGCTCACCGCATTGTACCATCAAATCACATCAAACCTCAGCCAGGAACTTCTCCTCCAAGACGGATGCACTGATGCAGTTTAAATTTTCACATTCTTTCCATATGCCGTCATTCACAGTCTGGGGTACAGCTCAACATTATCCAATGTCCTTCTGTATGCATTATACAATATATACTTTTCTATTCATACACAGCTTCCACAGTCTTCACATTCTTTCAGCCATCACTATACAAGAATATCATTTTATATATAAATACATAAACACACATCTTTCAAAAGAGGTGGGGGTGGAAAAAGACCACCTGCTAGAAAACAGATACAGCCATAGTAGGTAACTCAGAAACCCCGGAAAGGACTTAGTGTTACTAATACTAATTTGAAAAGAAGCAATTCAGAAACTTAAAAGAAAAACCAAACTAGATGTGTGTATTTTATTCTGCACCATTTTGAGTTAAACAGGAGTAAATCCAAAAAAAAAAAAAAGGCACTTACAACATGAAATATTGAGGGTGTGGATAGCTCTTGAGTGTTGCAGAGAACTTTCAGCCCTCCCCCGGAGACACGGGGCACACACTGGAGTCCATGTTTTGGGGTCCTCCTTCTGGGTCTTTGTTCACACGTGTCACAAATGGAGTGTGATTCACATTAGATTCAAGTTCAAGGTTTGTTAAGCAAAGACTACATGCTTTCTTAGTGATTCTATGCACCTGTGAGGCCTCTCTCATTCCCAGAAGTTAAAGAAGACATTAGCAGTCTCTTGACAATATTTATTACCTATGTATACATCTCCTTAGAGGTTATGTGAAAGCCTAAGAGCTTCTGGATTTGGTTTTTATAGCAGTTTTCTCAAACAAACTTACACATAATTTTCTCCCATCAACAGTACTGATAAAACACAGGGCACCTTTTTCTTTCAAGTATCAGGGTAAAATAGCACACCCTGAGAATTTAGGGTGCAAATATTACACCTTGTAAACTGTAGAATGAGACTCCTCAAGCACCACATAGGAAAATGTATATATACTGTGATAGTCTTAAATACAAAGAGTGTCCTGAATGTGTTTTCTACGCACATATATACACTTAGCATGAGATTGTGGTCATCCACTTAGAAGTCCACACTGCACACAATCACTGTGGAAGTATAGCCATCTACTTAAGAATCAATTCTGTCCTGCAGCCAAGGTAGAGTTCAGGTAATAGGAGAATCTGGTTTGTAGCAAATACGGGCTTTTGTCTCTGCAGTGGATGAAAAGAGTCAGATTGCATCAAATCTCTTTAAGAATAAAGGTGAAAAGGTCAAATCTGAATAAAGAAAAAGGTATGTATGTCACTGGACATTCTCTAATGATGCAAGATGAATTTGAACAACAGTATGCTAATTTTTGAAATTTGTCATGAAGCTGTCAGAGTACGATTCATTGTTAGCTTAATTACTTTGATAGAGTCATATTAACACAGACACTTAATACTGGGCTTCATTTACTCCTGAAGACAGTTTCAGTAAGTGTTCAAAGAAATACATTCTGGTGAACTGGATTCTCACACTGGCTACAAATGTGTTTAGTTTTCAAGAAACAAGTCAAACCGGAGCCTGTTTCAACATGATCCCATTATCAATGGGGCGGGGGTGGGGGGGAGCAATAAATGAGTCAAAATTCCTTCCCAGAATATAGTACGGTCATTCTGGAAACTAAGCCTCAACACATGACCTTGAGAGAAAATAGCTATGGCTGGGCCACATTCTGTTTAGATTTAAGCTCATGGCTAATTAGGATACTTCTTAATTAATGGTTTTCTTATAGAAAACATGACAGGTAGCTCAGTAGTTAAAAGATATTGCTGGAGTTATTGCTTCTTGAATTAGAAGATTTTCTAGATTCCAGGTTCGTTCCACTTCGGTTGAAAGAAGAGGGAGAAGCCACTTCATTCACAGGTCTATGTTAGTTCAAGAAATGGCCAAACAAAGGGACCAGTGAGTGGGATTCAGCGTGTGCCTATGAGAATTTTCCTTCTCTGTCACTCAAGGTAGTAAACCTCAGAAGTGACCCAGCTGTGACAACGATCAATATCTGCTATGAAAGGCAGTTTATAATTACATTTTAACCACTTGGATATTTACCACATCCTTAGCAAGCTTCATGAGGGCTCAGGCTTTTACATAGAAGCGACACATAAAAAGTTCTTTTCCCCATCCCAACCCCAAGTTTCTCTCCTACTGTGGGAGAATGGAAGGCTCAGATTGCGGGTGGTAAATACTGATAGTAGCCCACTACACATTTTCTTCCTATCTTTGTGGGGAGCTGGCTAACAACAAACCTGTGGGGCTTTCCCAAGAGTCTGCTGGAACTCACATGGCCTCCCAGGCACAGCTTCCCCACTCAAACCCCACACCCTATCCTTCCATCTGAATCCTTGAGACTTCACACCTGCTGCTCTCGGTATTATTATATAATATATATATGGGTTTGAGATCTTCCAAAGAAATGGATTCTGGTTTCTTGTTCCAATATTAAGTGACCCTTTATGCAGTCAATTTGTCTGAAAAAGTGTTCAAGTCTGGGGTAACAATGTTTTCCTAAATATGGCCCAAAGACATCTTCCAACCCGGAGACCATACTTCATACCGCGCATGCCTAAGAGACAAGGGTTTATTTCACCGTTCATTGGCGGTGACGAGTGAATGTGGCCAAAGCCCACTCACTATTCCTGTTTCAAGTCTTGCTCTTTGTCTAAAAGAACTTAATTTTTAGAACTTGAAAAAAAGGCCCCGGAAGTGGCATTGAATTTGATTCTGAGCCTGGATTAAAAAAACAAAAAAAACAACAACAGTAGTTAAATTTAAAAGCCTTAGAAAATTCAGTATTCTGACAGGCATAAAATCTCTCACTTCAAGAAGCAATTTTAAGTGGAAAGCAAATACTGACGATTGCCAAAATAAAAAGGATCATCTAAAAAAATTACCAGAATGCTTTATCTTTAAACAACATGAAACTGAACAGAGATTCCTTACAGAAACCTTGAGAATTAATACTTGGGTTTTAAAGGGGTATTTGGTTAGACAGTAATTAAGAAATTCTTCAGTGTATGACCTAATTGAGACACCAATTAGGAAAGGCTGAATGTATCATTCAGTCAGAATTGGGTTACAACTGGTCAGTAATGCATCCGTTATTTGGAATCTTAACAACTGTGAAAACCAGAAGCAATAAGCCGGCACTGTAATGACAGGCTTTGCCTGTGGGATGGTTGAGGCTGGAGTGAACTGGAAACAGTGAAACAAAGTTCACAGGCATTCTATCTTCTTTCCCAAACAGGCTTCTCTTCCGGCTGCAAACAGCGAGAGGCAGGACACAACTATGAAGGCAATCATTTAAGGGTATGTGTGTTGCACACTTACAACAAAGGTTGGATTCTTAAAGGAGAATGGGTGGTTTATGCTTTCTGAAACTAAGAACTTAATTTTCAAATGTAATCACTGGTTCTCCTGTACCTCAAAACATTCTGCTTTAAGGCAAAAAACAGTGTGTGGCACTGCACACATGAGAAAAATTAAAGCACAAATATCAAAACCGCTGTTTGTCGTGATTACATGGGAAATCACGCCAAACCTGGTCAAGAACCCAGACAACACAACAGTCAGAACGACGGAGTTGGCTATTTATTACTGGACGCAGATGGCTGTGTTTAAAACCTAAGTTGGAGATGCCATCCTGTCAGCTCGATTTGACATAGCTCAAGAAACCCCAGGGTGATTTCTGATCCAATTATTAATGGTTACAAACCAATCAGCAAACCAATCAGATTTCCACTGCCTGTTTTAAATGAACCATTCAAATACTCTGTGTATTGTGTGCCTGGTCACAAGTGCAGGAGGGCAGGCGGTGGCCAGAAAGCTTATGTCCTGTATTAAAGTATAAAAAGAAATACTTCTTGGGGAGAAACGCAACCATTCAGTCATCTTAGTAAAACTGAAATAACAAAAGCTACCTTAAGGAAGTTGTTCAGGAAAGCATACAAACTTACACACGTGGTTCATAAGAAATAAAAGTTTGTAACACAACTGGAAGTTTTTCAGATGAATTCAGTGTTACAATGAAACTTTCAAATTAAAGAACGGTTCTTATTTCTGTCTTGCTCCTGCAAAAGAAAAAAATACAAAGAAAACATGGTCAAAGAAAAGATGGCTTATTCTGAAAGAATATTCCTCTTTAAAAATACAAAAACCAAAAAAACAAAACAAAATAAAAAAAAAAAACTGGCATGCCCTGTCTGCTATTTGATTATTTGTCCCATTTCTCTTAGTATGGAATGTAGAGTTTTAAATGTGCTTAGTAACCATGCCACTACAGTTATTAGACACTACTGACTTCCAGAAAGTACCACCAAGTGGAACCTGTCTTTGAAAACTGACTCAAATTCAATCAGCTGTTCAAAATGATTTTAGAGCTAAATGTTTAGTTTCTCTAAAATCATTCACAAGGACAAAATGGTATATTGTATGTATCCCTAAAAATTAGCATACAGAACTGGTATTTAAATTAAATGACATCATTTGAAATTTGTTATGCCAGTAATCTAATTAGATTAATGAACCCTTGCACTAGGGATTCTGGGAAAGTAAATGATCGCTAAGTAAGTTATGTGGAATTTCTCACAATGTGCTTTTTTTAATATATATAAATTACATTTACTATTACATGTAACTCAATTAAACCCATATTAAGACAGCACTGACATAAAAAATATCCATTTCCTCTATTTTTAAAATTTTTTTTAGTATAATCTACTAGAACTTTGCTTAAGGAATCTTTTTTTAATGCCTGGAAGTGATTTTTAGATACAACATTATGAAGGCAAAAATAAAATGAACTTCAAGTGCTATCTGTTGAGAACTAAGAAGTCTCTATCGTGTGAAACATAACCTTGAGATAGAAGACTCAAGTAACATCTCTCTAACTATACACAACCAAAGTAGCAAGACAGGGATACTTTAGTCCTGTGACCTAGAAAAACAATCTATTTGAGCTTGATTATTAAGAATGAAAGATAGAATGATAATTTTGCAGCTTATGTGACTATATTTCAAATATATATCTTTTTCATATGTATATTCAGAAGATATATTCGGGCTAAAGGAACTGTTGGTGCGTATGGAGCATGTAGTGCCCACAGCTAAGCAGCTCCCGAGAGCTGGTGTATGGCACACGTGGTACCTACTGCTTAGCATTCCCATGGAACTCACTGATATACAGTTTGCTAAGCTTGATGTTCTAACTCAACAGACACAGGAGAGCAAGAGGAGTGACTGTGTGACTAAGAAAAGTAATTTGAATTACATAAAGGGACTTGACAGTAGTTCTGGCTTGGTGTGGTCATAAGGCAAGGCTTATAAGGACTCCTTGAGCAGAGTGAAAGGGGGCCAATGGGGGGGAGGGGAGGAGAAAAGAGAGGAGCAAGGGAGGAGAGCAGGGAGGACAGGAGGAGGAGCAGGGGGAGGAGCAGGGGAGGAGCAGGGGAACGTAGGAGGAGCAGGGGGAGGAGCAGAGGAGAGCAGGGGAGGAGCAGGGGGAGAAGCAGGGGGAGAAGCAGGAGGAGCATAAGAAATTCCTCTCCAAGATGACAACCAACTAAGAAATGGAGATAAAATCTGTTTATACAATATCCTAGGATCACATTCAGGGATCATTAGTCTAGATATTGCTTTGTGGATATCCATAAGGTATTTTTTGTGTATCTAGTAATTTTAGTGAAATTTTGTTTGAAAGTTTGAAAATATTGGTACAATTCTTATTAAGGATGAAATAGTAGTAGTTACCCAATAAAAAACCACCAGAGGCTTCTCAAGTGAATCCTGAGAGTAAAGATGAAGGTTAGCTCTACTGTATTACTGAGGGGTCTCCCTGGATGCCTTCCCAGGAGTTTAGACCTGGAACACTGACAGCATTCATCAGGGATTCGGGGCAGACTTCCCCTTTCTCCTCCCAGGCTTTTGCCCAGACAGAGAGGAAAATCACCACATGCAGCTGACAAGCTGGACCCAGAGTTGTATAACAGGCTGGAAGTCTGTGGGGGATACTAGAATACCCTGGCACCCAGCCAACTGGCTTGCCTGGAGACTGGCCAGCTCTGAGGGGACTGTTGAGCTATTGTGGCTGTCTCCTGATGGGGAACATCAGCTATCTTGTGCACAGGGCCCTGATACCACCCTGGATGTCTGAAACAATAGGGATGAGTTCCTGGTTTGTCCAGAACTTGTGGAAATTTTAGGGCATTTATGGGTTCTATTTTCCAAGAAACACTGACACTTTCTATATAGTATGTTCTTTGAAGGGAATTGACAGTTCCAGCTTTACAACTTTTCTCAAAATTATTTCCATTTTACAGTTAAAAGGAAGTGTATACGATACTGGCCTACACCAGTAAGTAATAGTACTACACTCTGAGTCCCCGCTGCCTGACTTTAAGTGATATGTACCTGTGCTCTGGTCAGAGGCACATGGCTTCCCTTACCCAAAATGTTTTAACCCATCAGCATCCCTTGGGAGACAGGGTCCCCTCATATGTGCATCCCAGACCCTTCCTCTTCTGAACTCTCTCATCACTGAAGAAATAACCTTGAGTCTAGTGTCTCTAATATGGCTGAGGTTTCCCTTTATAGCATAGAATATTCTGGCTGAACATTTAATCATGTTAATCAAAATAAACATTTTAATCATGATAAAACCCCAGATAGAAGCTTAGTGTACGTTGGATATATTTAGACTTCAAATTACTCTCTTTTCCCTACTTTCTTTCTTTTTCTCAAACTCAACATACCATATACATACACACACACACCATACCACACACACACACACACACACCATACACATAACACATATATCCCACACATCACACATATACACACACACACCACACCACACAGGCACACACACACACACACACACACCATACACACACATCAAACATACACAATACATCACACCACACAGGCACACACACCACACACACCACAGTCTGTCTCTCTCTCTCTCTCTCTCTCTCCTCTCTCTCTCTCTCTCTCTCTCTCATTATAGTGAAATAGCTACATGATTCAATTTTCTCTTGGGTAGAATGTTTATTTCCCACCTGATTAGAAAACTGAGCATAAGAGCACCCAGCCTAGCTATGTCCTGCTATGCTCTATGAGGGCACAGATGTCACATCATTAATTCTTTACTAGGCTGTCCAGCCAAGAGGCAAAATAAAGATGCTGAAAAAGTTCAGAGAATGTAAGCCTGGAACAAAGGGCTGATAAGGGAAGGGAATAATTCATAAGGAAAAAGGGAAAGTTAGGGAAATGAGTGGCCAAGGACCTTCTGTAATGACGCAGGCATGCAGTTCAAACAGCCCAGACTTCATTTACTGTGAATTGGGGCAACTTATTTGCCTAACAGGGATTAAGAAAAGTATCTACTTGTTTAAATAATCCAATGGCATGAGGCTAAGTTATGGTAAGGAAGACAATATGATGATAGACAGAGCACACCTGTAATCGCAGTGCTTGGGAAGCAGAGGCAGAGGCATCAGAGATTAGCCCCAGAAAAGTTCAAGGCCAGCCTTGGCTAATATGGAATTGCAGAGAAAGGCGTGAGAGTGAGCTAGAGGGATGCTCAATCCAGTGAAAAGGAGAAGAGGTGATTAGAATCAAAGCGCATTAAGAATATTATGGAACAAAACTGCAGCTTTATTAATATTATACTAATTGCGAGAGGGCTCCATAGCCATATTAGGGGAGGGGAAAGAAGTAATCTATTGATCATGGATGTAATCATGGAACAAATTAAAAATGAAGTGGGGAGCTTATAATAGCCCACTGGCCTCTGGCCTCTGTCCACCAGGACATGAGAGGTAGCCAGAGTCCTGGCTGACCTACCAGGCGTGCTCAGTGTTTTGAAGGATGTTGTGGTGAAAGAGCTGCCTAGGCCACCCAGTCCTGCACTTTGAGCAATTCATTCTGTAATAAAAACAAAACAAACCCTGAAAAAACTAAGTACCCAAACATGAGTCTAGATGTGTGTGACAGGCCATTGAAGTCACCTGAGTTGGAGTGGATAGGAAATGAGAAGCCACATTGGGACAGCTAGTGCTGCTAAATAATTAACAGAGAACCCAGAATAACTTCTCAGATAGTAAGGGGAACACTAGGGCAGACACTATCAAAGTGTCCTCAGAGAGAAGGAAAAAAAGAAAGGACAGAGACAAAAAAAAAAAAAAACCCACTAAGATCAATGTCCAGATTTAAAACCTAGCAGTACACAAAAGGACAGTGACCAAGGAAGGGTCGCCTTACCTCTTTAAACAACCCTCACTTTCCTCCTGTTATTTTGATACAAAAGGATCTGGGTTTGATGGTCTCAGAAGTTCTCTAGGGCCACTCAGAACACACCATGAAAGTGGGTGTTGAAGATGGCTCTCCCTGAGTCCAGCTTTCTCTTTACTCTTTAGTTGTTGCCATATGAGGATGCCATGAGACTTCTGTGCACCCTCCTAGGCTCCCTGCACATCCACGGTTTCACAAACTCCTAGGGATTAGCTGATCCAAACAGCCCTAAGTAATCACACCATCTGTCCAGGGGATCGAAACGCTGTTGCCTATAAGATCGTGTCCTGCAAAGCTAATTGTTGGTGCTGGTCTCCTCTGCAGGCACACTAGAGTTTTCATGTGTTTCTTCCGTCCCTCTTCACCAGTGGTCACCACACAGTGGAACCGATGCTGAAGACTCTTAGAGAGGAATCATCCCAACAGTCCTTTCTCTGGGTTGCAACTAGAATGTTGTTTGTGCTTTTACTCAAATTCTAAGCAAAAGTCCCAATAAAAGTGACCCTGTGCAGTGTTTTCTTATCTTGGAAGACACTTTATAGCATGCAAGACCCTTCCCTAGCCACTGACATGCTGATATACATTGGATGATTTGATAGTAATGTCCCCAAGATGGTAATATAGGTCTGTTTACCTTATTTGATAATGCATAAATTTTCCTATGTGATTATCTTATTTGATAATGCCTGAATCAGCATCGTGTACACACACACCACACACACACACACACACACACACACATATACACACAGGGGAGGCAGGAATATATCCCCGCTAGAGATAACAGGAATTTCAGAGAGTCTGTCACCCCAAGATTAACATATTCTCTTAGCTCAGCTTCCCTTTTCTTTCCCATGCAGTGTGGTCTTTAACCAAGGAGTGAAAATCCTGGAAGCACATAATCTCAACCCTTCTTACTCTGAAAGGCAGAGAGACAAGTCTGCCCACAGCTCTGATACCCATGTGCTCCTGCCGGAAGGTATCTTCACTCTGTCTTCTGTGTTTGACCTGAGGTGTCCTAGTTCCAACCACTCACTTACATTCATGCCTCCTATCAAGTTCCACAGACTGTATTTCCAGCAGAAATCCCTGCCTGTGAGCAGTCTTCGAGTCAGAAATAGATTTTCTCTGATTTCCTTTGCAAGTATGGAAGTTGTTCTTTTTCAAAGGGAGAGTAGGTGCTTATGGGGATTAGCCTTGGAGCATGGTGGGTTCAGCCAGGGTAATATGGCATAAAATGCAACTTGACCCAAGGAGTAACTTGGGCTCCAGAATCTTACCCACTTCTGAAGGTCAAACTCTGTGTGTGTGTATGTTGTGTGTGTGTGTGTGTGTGTTATATCTAACCACACATAAGAACATAAGATACACTAAAAGCCTTAAGGAAAGTATTCTGATCATTTGAAAACTGAAAAACAAGAACTTTTTAAAAATGTAGTTTCTGATTCTTTTGCCTGCTTGGAGGACCCTTTCCTACTGGGATGCCTTGAATCCAGCCTTGATGTGCTGGTATGTGCCTGGTCTTATTGTTGCTTGCTGCTTTGCTTGTATTTGGTTGATGTTCCTGGAAGGCCTGCTCTTTTCTGAGAGGAGGAGGGGGGTGGATCTAGGGGAGAAAGAAGTGGGAGGGAGAGACTGAAGGGAGGGGAGGGAGAGACAACGATATAATATATGAGAAGAGAATTAAACAAACAAATAAATAAATACATTAATAAATCAAAATATTGGGTTCAAAACAAAAAAGGTAGTTTTTGTTGTTTGTTTGTTTGTTTTTGTTTTTAGAATAAGAAATTTCAAGGGCAGATGGGAAAGAAAGGAGAAGAATATTTTTGATGGCTTTAGTAAACATTCATTTGAACGCACCACACTTCAGCTAACGTGATTTGCCTGTCCCACCTGGAGGCCAGGAACAAAGAGAGGCTCACTCCTAGAAATCTAGACCAGGCTTTCATTTCTTTTCCTTCCAGCCTTTACAAAAGCAAAAGACAAGAGACTTGTGGAAGGTTCCTTCCCCTTTGTTCTCTGGTGGGAGAAATGTGCAAGCAATTTGCAATGGTCAAAGGGGGAAGGCGGTCCAGATTGGGGAGTGAGGAATGTGGACAATACATTAATTACTTCAGAAATCAGGCAGAGTTTAGTCTCGGTTTCCCAGAACACCCACATCTACAGACAGCCTCTGTGACTCTCCCACTCCCAACACAGAGCCACCTGATCACCTGATTATCAGAGCAAAAACTCACCAGGAGCTGCACCACTCTGCTCTCCTGAGACTCTTGTCATCTGTGTTCCACCACGAAGCTCATGGTGGTGCCATCGAAGGAAGGGGGAGCAATGATCCGTGGCCCTAAGGGCTGTGAGGTGATGCTGATGACAGGTTTGCCATGCAACTGGGCAAAGCCCTTGGCCCCACGAGCTGGGGTGTGGCTGCCGGGGCTGAGGAGGAAGAGGCGGCAGGGGACTGACCGGAGGCCATGAAGTACGGGGCTTCAGTGAACCCTGTAGCTGTCTCTTTGCTGGGGGTCTCTGCTGCCACAGAGAGCTCACTGCCTCCTGGAGTGTGAGCAATGGGCGTGGGCTGCAGGGCGTTGGGGGGTAGCACTGTGGGCAGAAATCCAGGATAGATCATGTAGGTGGGCCCGTAGGCCCCAGGACTCAGGGCCAGAGGAGGTACAGGGAGGGACATGGGTGCCACAGGCTGTTGCTGGGAAGTCATGGGCACATCCACATATTGTCCTGTCTCGGGGTCAAACAATCTCCGGGTCATGGGTTGAACTGGTGTGTCCACCAGATAATACTGGCCGGTGGTCACATCCAGAAGCATCTTGCGCTGCGTCTGCTGAGGCTGCGTCTGCTGAAAGGGATCTGTGGGGACAGCAGCTGGGCCTGCAGGGGCTGGGGCTGGCATACCAGGCGGGGAGAAGCAGAGGACCTGAGGCTGGGCGCCCTGGAGGGTGAAGGGCAATGCCTGCTGGTGATAGACAGCAGTGGGGGCATGCTCAGGGCTCTGTGGCCCTGTCGGGGCAGCAGCAACCGTTTCTCGGTGGTTGTCAGGTTTGGTACGCCAAGCTGGTCTGCTGGTTCCGCTGACTTGAGATCCTTTGGAGTTATTGGGGACCTGGCTGCGGGCACTCAGTGGAGGTAAGCTACAGAGAGTGGCAGCTGAGGAGCTTGGGGGCCCATCTCTGGAAGCCCCGGGTCTGCCAAGCAACTCCCCTGAAGTAGCACTACCCTTAAGGGGGATAGTCAGGTAATTCTCACACTCACTGTTGCTCTTCTCCAAACTGACAGCAGTTTTCCTGTTGGTGGTGTCATCCGGAGGGGCTCGGGTGGCTGGGAGATTTTGAGGGATCTGAGTCCCTGTGATTTGATGCCCTTGGCTGTTGAAAGGCTCTCGGGAGAAGGCCCTTGTGGGAACTTGCCAGCAACACCTCCAGTTTTTTGAGTGCTGCTGGAGCTCACGGTGAACACATTCCGATTGCTGGGGAGTGGGGGGAGGGGCTGCAAAGGTTGCGTTCTTTCCACGTCTTTGTGGACTGGAGGAATATAGAGAGACCGGGGCCTTTCTCTGGCCATGTTCTCAAAGGCAGCTGCCCGGGCAGACACACTTTCAGTGCTGGGGTTTGAGTTTCTCCTCTGCAGGCGTTCTATGGGGGCGGCTCTCAGGACCACACCACCTTTGTGTCCTGTGTCCCGTTCTTCCACCTGTCCCAGCTGCTTGGCCAGTTTGTCAGAGTCTCCTTCGGGTCCAGCTACCCCTTCCTTCTCTTCACTGGCTATGAGTGACAGGACATGGCTGTCAGCCATCATGGGCAAGGGATCACTTTTGCGCTTCCATTCATTCCTGTTGAAGCTGTACAGCTCCTCCATGGACCTCACGGCAGCAGTCAGCTTCTCCAAGGCGTTCCGGGCTGGCTTTGGGGCTTTCCCCTCCTCCTTGACCTCTTCCTCTTTGGGCTTCTCCGGGGTCCTCTGAGCAGAAGCCTTGGAGACAATCTTGAGCACAGGTAGGTAAGAGCCCTGCTCAGATTTATTGGGGGCAATGGTGGCCACAGGCAGCCTGCCAGATGCCCTGTGAACCAAGACAGTCCCTTCTGGGGAGGAGCTCATGAGTCTACTGCCATTGTTCACTTTGCCTACGCCTTCCCTGGGCTCTCGATCCACACCATCTTCTCTTGGATTCACAACCGCCTGGCACGTAATCACCATAGGGGACAAGGACCTAGATCCTCCAGAGGCAGGAGTCAGCTGCCTAGGCTTAGGCCCTGTCAAGCCCTGCTCTGGGGTGACACTGCCCTTGTCACTGCTGTCACCTGACCCCTTGATTAGCTTCCTTACATCCCTCACCTGGTGGAGAGGTCCCGCCTTGGACTTGTCTCTAACATCTCTCACCTGGAACTGGGGTACCCTTTCCAGATTGTCCCCACCACGGAAGAGCTTCTGCTGGGTCCTGCTGTTATCCTCAACGGTCTTGAAGAGGTTTGAGCTGCTGCCGCTAGCCAGCTTGGGCGTGAGCAACTTGGCAATGTTGAAGTCTGAACTTGGCTGTTGTACACTTCCCAGCCGGATCTTGATTTCAGGAGCCTTGGGTCTGATCACTGCCATGGAGGTCGCCTGAGTAGCAGCAGGGTACTTTGTTGCCTGCTTCTCTGGCTGTTTGTCCTTGGGTGTCTGCTGGATGTTGGAACAAAGAGGCGAGACATGATGGTAGACTTGTTGGCAGAGATCTCCCCAAAATCAGCCCTCCAGTCCCCACCTTTGGGGAGCTTCAGCCTCCCAACAGGAGCTTTCTCCTCCAGCTTCTCCGCCTCCTTCTCCTTCCACATCCGGAAGGCGCTGTTCTGACTCCGAAGGAAGATGCCCTTCACGGTCTCTGAAGCACTCTTTTTAATTTCACACACTTCTGTGTGTCCATCGGAGAAATTTCGGCCGGAACCTGTGTTGCTCTCTCGAGGAGTACTGGCTTTGAAAATGGGGGATTTAGAACCTACGACAGACCCTTCTCCACCTGCATCAGACATGCTGACCACGGTGTACTCAGAACTAGCCTCAGAGTGTCGTGAACTCTGCCTCTGCAGACCCCGCTCCCACGGCTTCTCAGCCCCAGGAGGCCCTTCTGTCTCCTTCGTGCTAGGGGGGTTACAGTGAGATGTGTCAGTGACTTCTCCTCTCTCCATTTTGAACTCATGCTCTCGTTGCATCTTCTTAGAAATGACGTTTTTGAGCAGGCTGGAGGCGAATTTGGACTTCTTCTGGGGGCCATCACTGCGGGAGGCAGGCTTGCTACTCTCTGATGTCTCTGAGCCATCGTCTGTGTACACTGACCCTGGACCCTTGTTAGAACCTTTGGTGATTCTGCAGGGTCCGGCGGCTGAGCTGGCTTTGCTCTCACTGCGGAGATTGAGGGGCTCCAGAAGTGTGACCACCCGAGAGCCAGTTTGGACTTGTTTTTGGAAGCACAGGGGCGTCTCCACATGTTTGATTTCTCCTTCAACTTTGCTGACCACAAACTCCAAGGCCTTGGTCTGTGACTTCTTGGCCTGGAGGAAGAGCTGGTCTGCAGCGGCTCGGGTGCCACCACCCTTCCTCAGACCTGCAGCCACCGAGGCTGCACTGCTCCTTAGTAGGCTCTGTTCCACTCTGGCTCCAACACCTCCACATTTTAAGTCCAGGAAGGTTGACCATCGTCCAAATCCCACTTCAGAGAGTGTGGTAGAGGATTCTCGGGAGCTGATGTTCAGAGCCTCAAAATAAGGGTAGGCAAGGCTCCGGAAGGCCCTGGAGGTTAGATTCCTCACCTCTTTGTCGGCGTCGTCCAGCTCACTTACTGCACTGGAGGCTCCACTGGAGTAATCCACCAGCTCCTTTGCCCGGATGGCCCCGCACCTGGTTTGCAGGCGAGCAGGGACAGCAATGAATTTCTTTGCATGGTCCTGAGCCACGGCTGCAGCCGAAGTTTGCTTCAGGGAACTTGAATTGTGTTCAGCAGCTGCAGAGACTCGGAGGCTCATGTCGCCTTCATGCTTGGCAGCATAAATAATGTTTTGCTTTGCACGCACGTTGCTAGGCTCATTTATAGCCCGGGAAGTTGGCTTGATTGACAGGCGGATCTGGCTTGCTGCACCCCCACAGCTGCTTGCAGCAGTGGCCGATGCCCCTAAGGCTGCCTCCCGGAGCTCCAGCAAAGGCTCAGATGGAGTGGCAGTGCCAGGTCCAGTGGGTGGAGGGATAGTGTCACTATCAGAGGGGCCACTGCCCACTTCGGTGCTGCTGGTGTCACCGCCGCTACTCCCTGCCCTGGGACGAGCCAGGTCGCTGCTGATGGGGCTGGGAGTCCGAGTGTGTTTGGTGCTTGGCGTGGTGCTGACGTAACAGCTATTGTCATCATCTTCTTCTGTGGTGATGTCTCCTGGGGTCTCATCACTGCCACCAAAGGAAGCATAGTCCACGAACGAATAGATCACATTGTTATCCTCGAAGTCCCAGCGAGAAGCCAGCCCCACGTCGAAATCCATACCCTGCTCTACCTCAGTCAGCTGGATCTCATGGGTGGTGATGTAGTGTGCTTCCTCATTTTTCAGGGGGCCCCTCTTGCCATGGGACTTGGCAATAATGTCCTTGCATGTTGTTCCATCATCGACCCTTCTCTTCTATCCTCCCCTGCTCCTGCCCGGTCTCCTGTTTCTTCTCCCCTGTGTTGTCCACAGCTCGTTTCCGGCTCACTCTCAAAGCCTAAGGATGAAGAGGAGGTAGCCAGGACCCCCAGTAACTTGGTGGGATCGTCCATTTTAGAAAGGCCATTGTCTTCTGCACTGTCCACTGGGGAGGAGGAGGAGGACGACGACGATGAGAAGTTGTTCTCACAAGCTTGGGAGCTGAGGCACTGGGAGGAAGTGGGACTCTCCCCGGGAGCAGGAGCCTCAGGAGCCTGGCTGCTGGGTTCATCCTGGGATTTTGTCTTCGGGCTCCTGGAGGCCTGCTCCTCAGGGCAGTGTTCTGGTAGCAGTTTCACGGTCTCGGGGCTCTCCCTTCGAGCTCCAGCTGAAGCACACATCTCCACATACTTGGCTTCAGGCTGGGTAGAGGCTGACGGCTCAGGTAGTGGCCGCAGCTGCTGCTTGGGCTCCGGGTTGTCTTGCAGTCGGCTCACCGGGTCCTCTGCAGGCGTCAGTCTGGTCTGTGAGTTCATGTCAGAAGTACCGCCTTCCATTCTGAGCCCTTGCCCAGGTTTTAGAGACAAGAAGAGACAGTGGTGAGCGCTGGGGCTGTCCTGGGTCCCCCTCTGGTCCTGGAGGGGCCGCAGAGTGGCCTGAAACAAGTTCCCACGTGCCTGGGCAGGCTCCAAGGCTGTAGGTACCAGTGCCACAACTGCCACCACCACCCAGTTCTTCAGCCCCTGCGGTGGGGCCTCGGCAAGCCAGAGGGAGGTGGGAGGGCCCCCAAGAGAGGCAGCAGAGGTGGTCTGTAGCCAGGGGGCTGCGGCTCTGGCCGCGACTGTGGCCAGTCTCCTGCTGCTGAGCTGTCCTGTCCAGTTGCTTGTCTGACAGCGTCGGTGGGTGGGGGTCTGAATGCCATTAGCCAGCGAAGAAGCAGCATCTGTAGGACGACCCCGGGTCTGCCAGAAATGAACGGAAAGCATGTGCTGTGTCTTGTACAGCTTTGTCGCTCTCCTGGATGGGCAGACAGAGGGTCACGTCATTCCAGAAATATTTTTAGTGTCCATTCCCTAGTCATATCGAAGCTACACTTGAGGGTAAAAAGAAGAGATGAGGAGAGGAGGCGGGGTGGGGGAGGAATGTGGCTTCTGATTCAAATCAGCCAACTGTTCATTGTAGTCTGTTTTAGAGGCGTCTAGCAAGTACACAATTACCCTTCACTGGGTGCCATCTCTCCCCCAGCCACTGATTAAATGAAGTTTCTCTCCTTGTTCAAAATTCAAATTTTGTACTGCACTTCAAATCAATTAAGGACACTCCAGAAATATTTCAAGTCCCACTTGTGCATATGGTAATTTTATATTTGCCTCGCTTGTATTGTCTTTCCCTCTTTGGAGAGCCAAATCAGATGAAGGATGGTCATAAAAGTTTTCATAGGACAAGAATATTTCGTCATCCTTCCCTTTGGCCAGACTTACACTCTGTGGAACATAACCTATTTGTTTCAAAATAGAAAAAAAAAAAAAAAAAAAAAACTCTTCTAGGATCCTTGCTGTGTTTACTCAAAGATTAAAGGGGGAATTTTCAGAGACCTAAAAGCTCCTTAAATAAACTACAGGTATTCTGGAGGAACACAGGAAGACAATGTGGACACTACTTCAAATCCCTACCGAGACTACTGAAGCTCAAACCCGTCCCTAAACTTGCAAACACACTACAAGACAATAAGTCCTGTTAAATATAGCCTTAGCTACAGCCCGGTGATTGGGTTCCCTGGCTATATGCCAGGTCTGCAGGGCAGAGAGTCAAAACACAGGAAAGAACAACGAATATGCTTACCCTTCATGTGTACAGTGCGGCTTGGAGGGAGGTTCAGAGAGGAAATGTGAGCCGCTGGCATGCCCCATGAAAATATTGCCAAAATCCCAGTTCACCAGCTCTGAGATAGATCCATTCCAAACAAGTCAAGGGCTACCTTGGCAGGCAGATTTGCCCAAGCAACAGAGGGGTCGGTGCTAGCAACCTTTGGGACGATTCCCTGGGCATAGTCCATGGGAAACCACCACTCGGTTTTGGTGAGATCGGGCCCTCATCATATGCTGGGCCCAAGTTCAGCACTATACATAGTCTGTGTGTCACCTATGCCGATTGGATAAAGCCCTATTTTAAACATCCACATTTGTGGAAAGCAAAAATAACCCCGCCAACCATCCCCTTATGACACAAATGCCACCCCACGCTGAAAAGCGTTCCTTCCTCTGAGTAGGCTTGTGCGTAGGTGGGAAGTAGGCACCCCTAACAACTGCAACTTCTACCTGCTCTCGCTGTTGGGCTATAGGCATCCTAACCCAATTGGTCTCCCTAGAACAAGCCCTCTGCCTCCTCTACCAACACTAAAACATGCCCAGGAGAGGCTGAAAACATCTGGAATAAAGTTATGGTTATAAAGCCATAACTCAGGGTCAAGGGAAAGAAAAAGAAATACCTTCCAAATCTTAGTTTCTTAATTAGTAAGAACAACTAACTAGGAACATTTTAATCTGTGCGCATATTGATGATTGAATCCTGTTAAGAATCTCTGAGTTAAGTACAACTACTGTACTGGTTTTATAGATGGGGAACCTGAGACTTGGAGTTAGTACAAGATTCAAACCTAGGCAGTCCATCTGGAGACCTTTACAGTTGTGATAGGCAGTCAAGTGGGTCCCCACAATCGAGGTGGGTCCCCACGTAACCATTCAAGGCTGCCTACCCCCTCAACTATCAAGTCTGTGTGACCACAAATATGTAACTGGTTGGCGTTTGTTTGGTTTTTTAGTTCAGATAATCAAACTGAGAACACTTTATGGCCTTGGGGGATTAAGGACCATGATTCTGTTAATAAGATAAAATTCTCTCAGTCAAGCAGAATTTTGAACTCTCTATTTTAACTTTTCTTTGAGGCTGACCATGCCTTGGGCAGTAAGAAAACCCTGAAGATGGCCCCAGATACTGTAAAGCACGCGTCCTTCATGGCTAAACGGGAGGCAGAGTTTCTGCTCATCAGGAGATTATAGTCCAAGGAAGAATCATTCTGGCACTGTCATATGGCCCTGTCTGTCATCACAATACAACAGATTTTTTTTCTCGAGTTTCTTTCTGTGGTTAGCAAAATATAAAACTGAAAGGTCTGGCACACAGTGTGTATTGTAACTTTCTCTTCTTCTCTCCTTTTCTCCCTCCCTCCTTCCTTCCATCCTTTCTTTCTTTCTTTCTTTCTTTCTTTCTTTCTTTCTTTCTTTCTTTCTTTCTTTCTTTCTTTCTTTCTTTTGGTTTTTCAAGGCTGGCCTCGAACTCAGATATCCATTGACAGGATACATACATCTGAGTGTATGTCTCTGCCTACCCCATTGCTAGGATTAAAGGCCCTAGGCCACAACTGGTCATCATAATTTCTTAATACCCAAAGTTCTGAAAATCTTCTTCCCAAGTTGTACTCTGAGAACCCAGACCTGGCCAAACCTCCCTGGCGATCAGCCACAGCATGGTTCGGTTCTAACATGGGTACTTACCTTCAGAATAGCTGTGTGGCTCCTTCAAGGATTTCTAGCCAACCAATGCCAGTGTAGGTGTGAAGGTAGTTGGGGTTCCTTCATATAAAGTCAATTTCCAAAAAGTTTTTTTTTTTTAAGTCAAATCACGAATTCCTTTTGTGGTTTAAAATCGAATAATCTGAAACACCACAGTAGGACTGACTATTCAAAGAAAAGAAACTTATAAATAGAAAAACAGTGGCCAACTCTAGAGTAAAGAAGACAATTAAGGACTTCACCCTGTTTCCCTTCTGGCATTTTTTAGGGTTAATTTATGGTACTATGAAAAGAGGTGGTCTGAGATCTGTTGAAGTAGCTTAAGTCATGGGTAGCCACCGTGCCTCTCGTTCTTACAGATTGGTAGCCACAGATGACTACAATCACTTTTTTACAGATGAACTCAGCGATTGCCAGTCTGACCTCAGGTCTTGAGCAATTGACGTGACTAA